>MU968411.1:28137122-28863654 GCA_034641835.2 Pinus albicaulis | reverse complement strand
TTTTGGTTTTTTCTGAGTTCTTTTTCGGTCGTGTGGTTGTTAAGAATATGCTAACTCTGTTTCAAAACTTAGCTACGGTTATGAGACAAAGGCAGTCTACTCCTATGGCTGAGCTAGCTGATTTTCCAAGGTTGGATAAAACTTATAAGGATCCTAGAGTTTACCTAGTTTGTCACTGATTCAAACAAGTCTCATCATGATTACCATTTCTTGGTAGTGCTTGAAAAGGCTGCTTGTTACTCTCAAGGTCTTATGTAGAATCTGGGTTTGTAATCCCCAGCAGAGTCACCAGAAATGTTAGGTCTCTGTAATAAGCAAGATTGGAAAAAGTCCGATCACAGAGTTAACATCATTTCAACCAACTTTGGGATTCTAGGATCTAGCCCTCCTGAATCCGGAGAGGGATCTCTCCAATAGGTACAAAGATGGATATTGTCTTTGAAAGCTTAAGGTAATGATATTAGGCTAGTTGTGAAGGCCAAGGATTTTGTTTTGGATGGTTGAGCATGAAATGTTACTTGAGGGGAAATTCCTAAGTGCAAAATTTTCAAAAGTGAGAAGTCAAAAGTGAAAATAGAAATTAATAATCTAAACAGATATATTTACTACTGTTTTTAGTCCATCATTAAGTGGAGTCATATCTGGGCTTTAATTGAGCAACAACAACAAGTGTGATCCAAGGGGAAAGTCATCTATACCACAATATTATTGAGATAAAATGATGGAATGGAAACATTAAAGTATTGGAGGGGTGGAAACTGATAATAATTTCTCAGAGGATTTATAGTCAGTCCAAAACAAGAAAAGCCTCTTAATTAACTGTTTAAAACCAACCAAGTGCAGGGCTAACCATTGACTCCTTGGGCAAGTCTATATTCAAGCAGCTTAATTGACAAAAAATCTAGTAATCCACATAATTACCTTCAGAAAGTATGAAAACACATAAGAAAAAAAGAGTGTAACTTAAGATCAGATAAATTACTTTTAAACCTAGTCTGCTTTCAGTCAACACCAAGGGAAACTTTCAGAATCTGCCTTTGGAGAAAAGAATCTAGGAATCAGGGCAAACCATATCTTCTCTAGTCTAACTTGAATAGCAAATAATGGAAATCACATTTAAGAACAATGTTTATGTAAATGTATGATCTAGGAACGCTAACATTCCTAACTCCATACGTATTGAACATTCTAAATAAACAAGCTTGGAGGAAAACATTAAGATAAAGATTTCTCACCAGAGAAGGTTACCGATGTACAATAGATCCTAACTCTCAAGTTCAAACTGCTCGCGTAGGAATATGAACAATAAAAAAAAAAAAAACCCCCACCTAGATATAATCGATCCAAGAAACAGCTTTTATATTGATGTCAAACCGGTTACAGTCTTCAAGTCCAATGTTTCAGTTCAGCAATCATCTTCACTATTCAGCATAACTAATCTATCACAAGCAAAGCTCCAAGGGCCAGTGATCACTATTTACAATCAGAAGTTTAGGCTCAAATGTATTTCAAAGCTCTGTAAGAAACTCAACCAACAGTTTCTCATCTTCTACTGAGGTATTTATAGAAGAATGAGGAGGTGAAATCTAATCAAAGATCTCTTAAGGCAATTAATACAGATTCAAGACTTCTTGGCCTTTTGAGGGGCTCGATGAAGAAGTTTACAAGTGGTTTTCTGTATTAATTGTTTTACATTTATGAATCAAGCTCGGTGGGAGCTTTATTTGACTTTGAGGCTTTGCGTAATGTTTACAATCACAGATATCGTATCGACTCTCCTCACAGTAAGCACCCCTCCCCTGTGGCACTTCAACACACCATCTTCTTCAATAACTTCTGCCTCTCGTTGAAAGGTTTGATACAAATGTGTGCCTCATGGGTAGCTAAGGAATTCGGCTACTCTCAGGCGATGGGAGGCTTACCGATAAAACACTTTAGGTTTTCTTTAATTCTCACACTTGGGGATTAGGCTTTGATGTTCAATTCATCCGTGATCCCCCAAATTTGCCTCAATCTCGCCCTCCGTGGTGCCTCGTCTCAAAACTTATACTCTTTAACCTGCGGAACAAAACAAAGGTTTCGTTTCTGTGCAGTGCGCATGTTATTTACGTGTTATCAACGCTCATGAAACGCTGATAAATCACTGGATTCAAACCTGCGAATGGTTGTGTTTTAATAGCCCGAAGGCGCAGGAAACGTCTTTCCCGGTCTTCGGCCTTTCTTCATAACATAATGGAAAACCATAGAAATACCTGCAAAACACAAAACAATTAAGAAATCCTGCAGAAATAGGTTTAAACTGCTTTAGATGGCGGGGGAGGAGCGTAGCCGTTGGATAAAAATATCTAACGGTGGAGATCAGTGCAAAAACAAGCAAAGGAGAGCGGGGAGAAGAAATAAGGCGGGGTGGTTTTGGACCGTCCGATCTGGACACATGGACGGTCCAGATCTAATCGGAGGATCGCAATCGGAGGGGAGGAACAAAAGGCGCGATTGGAAAATGTCGATGCGTTTGCGCGATCGGGGAGACTTGTGCGATCAAGCGATGATCGTTGGATTAGCGGGAAATGGACGGACGGGATTAAATCAGAGCAATCACAATCAGGGAGTGCAGAAGAGAGGATGCGATTTGAAACTTGCGATAAGAAACTTGTGATTGAGCGCTGGCCGTTGATATGAGGACCAAATCAATGGCGGGGAAAGAATCGGAGGGATCGCAATCGGAGGTGGAAGATAGGGGCATGCGATTGTGCAATCGGGGAAAGTTGCGATGCGATTTGAAACTCCGATGCGATTGAGCGATGGCCTTTCGATCAGCGGTGATCAACGGTGGAGATGAATCAGGGGGAAAACCCTTTCATACATACGAAAACCAAATTTTTTACAATAAAAACAAGTTAAAATGGGTCGGGCGGAAAAAATATGAGTAAAAGAAAAAGGCGCCCAATTGCGGCGCCGTGGGATATATGAACTGTAATATGCCCGGGAGTATATATAACAAGGGCCTAATCGCAATCGGAACTGCGGGCCTGTTCTTTCCGATCAACCCATTTGAAATTTCCCCGATTGCGATTGCGCAATCGGTCTTTTCGGTCAACCCATTAAAGTATTTCAACATGTGTTTTTAAGTTTTCAACTTAAAACATTCGGAAAGTGGGTTTTTGGATTTACAAAGGAAAATATGATCGGAGAAATTTTTTTTTTCAATGGTTTAGCGCCCAATTGCGGGCCCACAGCTTAAATGAAATAACTATATGATCTGTGTTTTATGATAAAAAGGGTTGATCGCAATCGGAGTTTTGAAATGGCTCAAAAAACGTGCACACTTGAATCTTTCCGATGCGATTAGCACTAATGGGACTAGCGCATGGTTCTGGGGAAAGGGCATGTGGGGGAAGTGGTTTAGGACTTAGCCCAAAGGGGCTTAAGTCCATAGTAATAAAACTTTGACTTTTATGAAAAATTTCAAGGATTTAAATAGATTTGGGGGTTTCGGTAAGGTCTTTTAAAGTAAGTTTCAAACCTTATAAAGTGGTCTTTGTGAATGGAAGAAGGAAATTCATAAAAACAAAGGGGATTTTATAAGTGAAGGTTAATTTGGAGTGGGGAGGAAAGGGAAAATGATAGTTTTTCAGCAGTTTTTTCTCTTGGATTTTTAGCAAAAATTTTCAGAGTATGAAATGGGAACAACAATGTAGGATCTGGACAGAGGCATGAGGCCTTTAAAAGTCTTCAAGAGCCAACAATTTTTTGGTAATAAAAATTGTTCCTTGAAGGCTCAAAACAGATTTAGCCACCTTTGGGTATAACAAATTTTATAGGTGGCTAACAGTGGCTCCACTTGGGGATGGTGCCTTCTTGAAGGCATCAAGAATTTCAGACTTGCATCTTCTAGGAGGCAGATCAGTTGCCCCATCCATTGGGCTGTCCTCCTGTGATTGAGTGATCTTCTCTAAAAACATATTTGGCAGCCATGAAAACAATGGACCTTTATCAACAAGCTTGCTACCTACCCAATCCTACAGATCTAACATTTTTTCTTCTTAGAGTGCACTTGGATTGGCAAACTCTCTTACAACATTTTATTCTTTTGAAAGCATAAAAAATAATCTAATTCTACTCCTTATTTCTCCCTGAGCTCAGATTAAACAGTTGAGCTTAGATATTTCTCTACCTAATCTATTGTCTGTTGGGATTTAGCTGTCCAACAGAATTTCATTCTCTAAATTCTATAACAGAAATTTAAAAATAGTCAAGTCAAGATTGAGCTCTTTGACTTGCTATGATCTATGGCATAAGAACAAGCTGCACATAGATTATTATTTTGCAGAAATTTAACATCAAAAATTGAAGGCTTAAGATCTGAAAGCTTCTTATTATGGCCTTCTCTCTTCTTTTCATAGCTCTGATTTTTCTTTTTTCTGTGAGCTATCTTTTCCTTTCTTCTGGTTCAAGTTTTGAGCGGATTAGAACCAGGTCTTCATATCTCTAGACTCAATAAAAAACAGTTTTGAGTCACCTCTCTTTGGAAACTTTGGTTCAGATTTTGAGTTTGTTTGAACCTTCATTTTTATCCTAATCTATCTACTGATAAGCCAAGATTGAATAGTTTGGAAAATCGAATTCACTATCCTATCGGCAAAAAATTTAAAGCTAATTAGTCAAGATTAGGCAGTTTGACTAACTAGAAGTGTGTTTTGAGGAGTGGCATTTGAGCTTGCACACTTTCAGAATTATTTCTCTTTTTGGCATGGGGTTGTGCCTTTCCTATTTTCCTTCTGCCCTCTTTTCATTTTCTTTGTTTTTGTATTTTTGATTTTTACAACTTGAATGCAATGGTGGATGACATATTTATAATGGAGAAAGAAAAAGCAAGGCTTTAAAACCTATCACGAATCAAGAGAAGTAATGCTTGAGTATCCTGCCATTGACAGGACTCCCAAAAAATCCTGACCCATCCAACTGCTGTAAGAAAAATGCATTATTACCAACAATTGAATGAATAGAGTAAGGGCCAAGCCATATATGGTCAAATTTTCCATGCTTTCCATTTTCTTCCCTTCTTGAGTCCCACTTTAAAACTTTGTCCCCAATCTTGAAATTGCTAGCCTTTGTTCTTCTATCAAATATCTTCTTGATACTGTCTTGCTTCTGCAATGCTTTGTTATACACTTCCTCTCTGGTTTGCTGAAGATGAATGGTTTGATTTATTCTTCTGATTATGTCATTCTCTTCAGTCTGCAACTCTTGAATTAACTTCATAACTGGTACACCAAGGCTGTTAGGAAAAATTGCATCTGTACCATACACAAGCTGGAAGGGTGACATACCAATAGATTTCTTCAAAGTTAATCTGTCAGCCCAAAGTGCATGGATCAGCTTTGTGTGCCAAGACTTTTTATTGTCCTCCAATAGTTTCTTGATTATGTTCACTAAGCTTTTGTTGGAAGATTCTGCAAGTCCATTACCTTGAGGGTAATAGGCTGTGGAGTGTCCCAATGTTATCTGATACTTGTGACAGAATTCAACCATTTTATTTGATCCAAATGCTGCTGCATTATCTCTGATGATCTTGGTAGGACAGCCAAATCTGGAAAGGATATTGGTTTCTATGAACTTTATAATAACTGAATCATTGGCTTGCCTACAAGGAATGGCTTCTATCCACTTAGTGAAGTAGTCTGTGGCAGTAAGAATCCACCTATGCTGGGCAGAGGATGGTGGATGAATCTCTCCTTTGAAGTCAAGACCCCACTGTTGAAAAGGAGCTTCAACAGTGATTGGATGAAGAGGAAGGGGTAATAATTTTCTCTTGCCCTCAAACAATTGGCATTTATGGCAAGTAGTTGTCATTTTGTGAGCATCATGAAACAGAGTAGGCCAATAGAAACCAGCCCTCAAAATTTTGTTGGTTGTTGACTTCCAGTACAAATGACCTCCACACTCTCCTTCATGGAATTCGCGCTTAACCTTTTCTGCATCAAACTCAGGCAAACATTTAAGCAATAGATCGCTTGCATTTTTCCAGTACAGACATTTATTAATAATGCAATAATTTACAGCCTTTAATTTTAAGAACCTTGCCTTTGTTTTTGATAAACCAGGAGGTGCATTTAAATTAAGCAAAACATAAACAATATCAGCATACCAAGGAGAATTAATAAAATGATCTTCAACAATGGGAGTTGAGAATTCTTCTTGGTTATCCAAAGCATTAATCATGTTAATATCAAGAACTTCATAATTTGATTCAGCCATTAATCTAGCTAGACCTTGGCCTTTGATGAGCTTAGTGGGTTTTATCTCTAAATCATATTCAAGAATAACAGCAATCCACGTACCTCTCTTACCATCTGGGTCCTGTGTTAGAATGTCTTTAACAACTGAATTTGGGACAAAGGCGATAATGTGTGAGTGAAGGATGTATACTCTGAAGTCTTTCAAAGCCTTTACCAAAGCAAAAGCTTGTTTTTCCATAATGTTATACTTCAAAGGGGCATCCCTCAATGCCTTACTAAAGAATGCAATGGGCTGCTATTGTCCTTGTGGATTTTTCTGTAAAAGGACAGCAGCTATGGTATGTTTTGATGCAAACGAGAAGATATAAAAATATTTTGAAAAATCAGGGCTTATGAGAACCGGTGTTTTCGTTAATGCTTGTTTTACCATTTCAAAGGATGTCTTTGCTTCCAAGGTCCATTTTACCCCTTGCTCCTTCTTCAACATGTTTGTGATATTCCTAAGGAGCTCAGCCAAGTTAGGGATGAACCTTCTCAAAAATTTTATCTTCCCAATGAAAGACTGTAACTCTTTGATGTTTCGAGGATGAGAGATTTGCAATATGGCCTCAGTCCTCATGGGATCAATCTTTATACCCTCTTCTGAAATGATGTGTCCAAGAAGTTTACCTTCTTGGAGACCAAATAAAGTCTTCTTGGGGTTCAAAGATATCCCAAACTTTTTGCACTTCTCGAAAACTTTCCTCAAATGTTCTAAGTGTTCTTCATCTGTTTTTGAAAACACAGTTACATCATCAAGATAGATAATGATGAAGAAGCCCAATTCTTCCGAAAATGCTATGTCCATGGCTCTCTGAAAGGTTGCTCTAGCATTCATTAGACCAAAAGGCATTTTCACATACATGAAAGTGCCCATGTGGTAAAAGCAATGAAGCACTGATCAATGGTGGGTGAACTAAGACTCGATTATACCTTAATAGCCATCCTGCAAAGAAAGAAATTCTTTTTAGGACCCATCCACCTTTCAGAAATATGATCCATCTTGGCAAAGGGTAATTGTGCTTTAATGAACAGTTTTGGGACTTCAAACCATGTTCCTCGATTTCTCCTACTTTCTCTCCTATCATCATATACCATTAGATGTACCACTTTAAAATACTGGTTAGGACAATAATACCAAAGATTGCTAATTTCAGTGATTTCTTCTAACCAATGGCAACTTGACAGTGTTTTATCTTATGGCCGTTGAATGGTTTTTGGTTTTTGAGGATTTTGTGTTGTATTATTTCAAGAGCCTAGGATTTCCATTATCTTCGTAACTCCATGCAAAAACACATTTGAAATTTCAATAAATTTCTACATGTATTTGAGTTTAATGTGAGCTGGCAAAGTTTTGGACAGTTTGATCATTTTCATTTTTTCCTCGCTGCCTATATTGCATTCCTCTACTTCAGTCTCTACAGGTTCTAGTTTTGGTTTGTTTGCCACATCGTTAAAATCGAACAACTCTTCCAGAGGTGCTAGACCACTTGGCAAACCTTCATCTTTAGAGTGTTAGTAGTTTCCAATCTTTCCGTTTCTCGATTCGCACTTAATTCCGTTTTGTTCCTAAGGCTCTGCTTACGCAGGTTACGCTGATGTCTAAGAGATGACTTTTCTTATCATAAGTTTTCTTCATCATAAATTTTATCAGGACCAAGGTCCGAACTATGTTTCGAATCCATTTCCAATTGAAGCAGTCTCTCATTTGTTTGCCACTACCAACACCTGCCACATGTTGTCAAGCACCGCCGAAGGCTCAAATTTTAATGGGAGTTGTACAATTCCTACCTCATATGGCGTTAGACATGTCCTGGCCGCAAAAGCTAAATTGTGGGCCGCAATGTTTCTTTTCCTTGGGATGAAACTCAGGTTGGACTCCTCAAATGTTTTCAAAAGGTCCATGACATCATTCCGATAGGCTCTAAGTCTGGGATGATTCGCATTATACTCCCCGTTGACTTGCCTAATGATTAACTCAGAATCCCCATACACATTAATTCTTCTGGCTCCTAACTTTTTCAAAAGATGCAAGCCTAAGAGAAGGGATTCATATTCTGCTATGTTATTGGAACACTAAAAGTTTAATTTGCATGAGATGCATTCTGTGTGGTTGTTTTCAGTGTTAGTAATCCAGACACCTGCACCAGCGTTATTTCTAGTGCATGACCCATCGAAATACATACTCCACAGATCGATCTTGGTTTCATCATATTTATCGTCCTTTTCAACTGCATCTATACCGTTAACGTCGTTGAATATCGCACTTGTTGAATTTGTTTCTATTCTTGTTTTTAGTGGTTGAGGATTGTTTTCTTTGTCAACAAATTTACTGTGACTGATAGACTTTAGCTCTGTTCAAACTGTTTACATAATGATGTCCTAAAGAGCATATTATTGAGCAAACACTGTCAAGTTTTTTCCCCAACGACCATGTTCTTCTTAAGGTTACTTAGCCCCCAATGATCATAAAAAGGATAAAATGAACTAAGTTTAGCTCACGCAGCATAAGTAGGAGCTTTGAGGCCCAGTCTTGACTTGTAATGGTGTATTGCATATGAGCTTCCCTGTAAAGTCTTCTAGTTTGATTGAAAACAGGGATAGTCGCATAGGTCATGTCCATCTGCATAGTCCCTTGTAACTTAGCTCCCCAGGATCTTGATAATAGCATTCCATACTTTGGGGGGACATCAGCCACAACAATGTCCATGAGTAAGCATTTGGCTGGAATCTGGGCTAGGTTAACACAGAGGTCTTTGATCAATCCTAGACATTTTTCTCTACTTGAGTCAAAGGAGTATAGGTCTTTGTAGGGTCTGGTAATTTCTAAACCAAGGCTCTCCATCACAGCTTTAGGAATTAAATTATGAGAAGCCCCGGAATCATGCATAGTGTTGTGTAGAATTTTGTCATGAATGTTCAAACTTACATAAAAGGGAGGAACTGGTCCTTCATGAAACTTCCCTTCAATCTTAGGGCCAAAAATCAACTCTGGTTGGTCGTCACTAAGATTAACTGTATCTCCATTTTCCTCTATATTTGTGCTTCAAAATTGTCTGACATACATCAAGTAATGTTTTAACTCAGAGAAGGAACAGGATTTTAACTTGTTTAACTTTAAATTTCCTGCTCAGCTTAAAGGATCACTCTCTAAAGGCTTTATCTCACCTTGATACTGCTGCTATTTATTAGCATATCGCCTTTGTTGATTTGTTTATTTGTTAATTACATAGTTATTTGGCCCAGGACAATTAGCTGAAGGCATCATTTGAGTCTAGCCTGCTTTTTCAAGATTTTGAGTGTCTTTCTCTTTACCTTTATCAGAATTTACAGCCACTGTTTTGTCCCTTTTAATCGGTTTAGGTTTGGTTGTAGTGCTGTTTTGTGAAGATTTGTCAGAGGTTTTGGTGTTGGGAGTTTGTTGACTGGTCTTGCTTCTAAGGTCATATTCTCTTTGAGGTTCTATGATGACATTTTCCATGTTTTCATAATCATTTTCATTATTATCTCTTTTTTCATCATAAGGTGTGTAAAGACCTTGCTTTCTATCGTAATGAGCTTCCAAGTCGTCATCCTCTGCCCCAAACATGTTGATATCCTCTTCCTCTATTATGTCTTCTATTTCTTCAACCTCACTCACATAGTTTTGATGAAAGGGAGAAGTGATCTGCTGATCATCTTCCCTGGGTCTGTTTGGAGGTTGATTCCTTCTAACATTCTGATTCTGGTTCTGGTTTCTATTTTGAGGAGCAGTTTGATTTTGGCTTGCTTGTGCTCTCTTAATTATGCTCATCTCTTTCATCATCTCTTCCATCATCCTTTCCATCTTTGAGTTGGAAGTAGACTCCTCTTTAAAATATACCCTCTTTTCAGCTCTCATCCTTGCTCTCTTCTCCATCAAGTTTACTTCCACAGAAAGAGCACCCCTTTGCATGTCTTCAAGGGTTGCAAAATCTCTTTCTCTTAGTGAATAGGTCATATCAGCGTCAAAGCCTTCAGGAAACTTGTTTAAATCTGAACCTTGTGGAGGTTTTAATTCATGGGAAAGCGCGTTATACACACTGTTAAATCTGGTACAATAAGCCTGTACACTTTCCCTTGGGTTCCTATGGAGATTGTTATAGTCAGCAAGGACTTGGAGAGGATTCTTCCTCACTTCCCATTGGTTTAAGAATGTTTGATGGAAGCCTTGGAGATCATTAATACTATGGGGGGCTAAGCCTTTAAACCATTTTCTTACTTCTCCCCCTAAGCTTTGAGCAAATAATCTGAGTTTGACAGAATCATCATCAATTTCATTTCTGTCAAAGTAGTCATTCATCTTGTCCACATGTTGTGATGTTGTTGTAGTATTGTTAGCATCATATAATGGAATTTTGGACTGATAGTCTTGTGGAAGATTGACTAATGGTACAGGAAGAACTAAGGGAGCATACCATGCTGCCATGATATGTGCTGGGGGTGGATTTACAAGAGGTGGGGTGCGTTGAAATGAAGTGGTTTTAATAGTGGATGAAGGATGAACAGAAGTAGATGGGCCACGAATAGACTGTTGAGCTGATCTTGGATGAGAGACACCTAGATTGTGAAGGAAATGTGAATCAGGAGGCGTTGTTTCCCTGCTACCAAGATTTTCACTTGTTTCCGGGGATGAAAGTGAAGACTCAGAGTCTATCCGGATTATATCATCAAATGACCTAGTTATAAACGGGTTTACTAAGTCAGCTTGTGATTGTTGCAGAGCTGAAAGATTTTCAGGGACTGAATTAGCTCTCAAGGGTGATCTGAAAACAGTTGATAATTTAATCCTAGGATACTTCCAAAGGATGCTTTCTGGGTCATCAACTATCGCAGGTGGGTTAGGGTCAGGATGGGCTCTAGTGTGAATCTTTCTAGGAGCCACTATGTTGTGTTTTTAGACCCAAATAAACAAGAACAGTTCAACCAGATATGACAATCTTTAAGAGGTTAACTAATCTGTTTACACAAATTTAATCTTACAGTCCTCTGACTAAGTTTTACTGATATTATAATGATAAGGGTTCTTCCCAGTGGAGTCTTAAGGTCTGTAAAGGATTGTGGAGTCGCCAAGTGGAAGTTTTTAGCTCCTTAGGAGGTAAAAGGTTTTATGGTCCACCACCATGTTTATTTAATACCAATCTGAAATGTTTTTGGTTTTTTCTGAGTTCTTTTTCGGTCGTGTGGTTGTTAGGAATATGCTAACTCTGTTTCAAAACTTAGCTACGGTTATGAGACAAAGGCAGTCTACTCCTATGGCTGAGCCAGCTGATTTTCCAAGGTTGGATAAAACTTATAACGATCATATGGTTTACCTAGTTTGTCACTGATTCAAACAAGTCTCATCATGATTACCATTTCTTGGTAGTGCTTGAAAAGGCTGCTTGTTACTCTCAAGGTCTTATGTAGAATCTGGGTTTGTAGTCCCCAGCGGAGTCGCCAGAAATGTTAGGTCTCTGTAATAAGCAAGATTTGCAAAAGTCCGATCACAGAGTTAACATCATTTCAACCAACTTTGGGATTCTAGGATCTAGCCCTCCTGAATCTGGAGAGGGATCTCTCCAATATGTACAAAGATGGATATTGTCTTTGAAGTTTAGAATAATGATATTAGGCTAGTTGTGAAGGCCAAGGATTTTGTTTTGGATGGTTGAGCATGAAATGTTACTTGAGGGGAAAGTCCTAAGTGCAAAATTTTCAAAAGTGAGAAGTTGCAAGTGGATAGAACAGCTAATCTAAATAGATAGATACGACGCTGGTTTTTAGTCCATTGGGCTATGGAGTCATATCTGGGCTTTAATTGAGCAACAACATCAAGTGTGATCCAAGGGGCAAGTCATCTATACCACAATATTATTGAGATTAAAATGATGGAATGGAAACATTAAAGTGTTGGAGGGGTGGAAACTGATAATAATTTCTCAGAGGATTTATAGTCAGTCCAAACAAGAAAATCCTCTTAAGTAATTGTTTAAAACCAACCAAGTGCAGGGCTAACCATTGACTCCTTGGGCAAGTTTGTATTCAAGCAGCTTAATTGACAAACAATCCAGTAATCCACATAATTACCTTCAGAAAGTATGAAAACACATAAGAAAAACAGAGTGTAACTTAAGATCAGATAAAGTACTTTTAAACCTAGTCCGCTTTCAGTCAACACCAAGGGAAACTTTCAGAATCTGCCTTTGGAGAAAAGAATCTAGGAATCAGGGCAAACCATATCTTCTCTAGTCTAACTTTAATAGCAAATAATGGAAATCACATTTAAGAACAATGTTTATGTAAACAGAAGAACGAGGGAACGCCAACATTCCTAACTATTTAAACAGTATTGAATCATTCTTAAATAAACAAGCTTGAGGAAAACATTAAGATAAATATTTCTCAGCCAGAGAAGGTTACTGATGTACAATAGATCCTAACTCTGTTCAAACTGTTCTTTACAGAGGAATATGAACAATATGGCATACATAGAAGGAAAAAAAATTAACAAAGAAAGGAGCACTTCACCGGTGATATAGACCAGGATCCCAAGAAACAACTTTTATATTGATGTCAAACCAGTTACAATCTTTAGGTCCAATGTTTCAGTTCAGCAATCATCTTCACTATTCAACCTAACTACTCTAGCACAAGCAGAGCTCCAAGGGCCAGTGAACACTATTTACAATCAGGAGTTTAGGCTCAAATGTATTTCAAAGCTCTGTAAGCGACTCAACCAACAATTTCTCATCTTCTACTAAGGTATTTATAGAAGAATGAGGAGGTGAAATCTAACAAAAGATCTCTCGACGCAATTAATACAGATTCAAGACTTCTTGGCCTTTTGAGGGGCTCGATGAAGAAGTTCACAGGTGGAACACTGTATTAACTGTTTTACATTTATGAATTAAGCTCAGCGGGAGCTTTATTTGACTTTGAGGCTTTGGGTAATGTTTGGAGTAACTCTGCAGATATTTCTTTATTGATTTCCTTGCAGAAGTAACTCCCTGGCTGCGCTGGAGGCGAATATCTGATCTTCTTCAATAACTTCGGCCTCTGTTTTGAAAGGTTTGAGGCAACAGGTGGCTCGGTGGTAGCTAAGGAATCAATTTGCCTCAGATGTGGCGATGGAGGCTTTCTGCCTGATAAAACACTTTAGGTTTTCTTTAATTCTGTTTTAATTTGGGGGATTAGGCTTTTGATGTTCAATCTTATCCGTGATCCCCAAATTTGTCTTCAATCTCGGTCCTGTGGTGCTCTGTCTCAAAACTTATACTCTTTAACTGTTTTTGAATAAAACAGTGTCTTGTTGATGTGCAGGGGCAGCACAGGCCATTTACGTGTTATTAACGCTCATGAAACGCTGATAAACCACTGGATTCAAACCTGCGAATGGTTGTGTTTTAATAGCCCGAAGGCGCAGGAAACTTCTTTCCCGATCTTCGGCCTTTCTTCATAACATAATGGAAAACCATAGAAATACCTGCAAAACACAAAACAATTAAGAAATCCTGCGGAAATAGGTTTAAACTGCTTCAGATGGCGGGGGAGGAACGTAGCCGTTGGAAAAAATATCTAACGGTGGAGATCAGCGCAAAAACAAGCAAAGTAGAGCGGGGAGAAGAAATAAGGCGGGGTGGTTTTGGACCGTCCGATCTGGACACGTGGACGGTCCAGATCTAATCGGAGGATCACAATCGGAGGGGAGGAACAAAAGGCGCGATTGGAAAATGCTGATGTGTTTGTGCGATCAGGGAGACTTGTGCGATCAAGCGATGACTTTTGGATTAGCGGGAATTGGAAGGACGGGATTAAATCAGAGCAATCGCAATCGGGGAGTGCGGAAGAGAGGATGCGATTTGAAACTTGCGATTGAGCGCTGGCCGTTGATCTGAGGACCAGATCAATGGCGGGGAAAGAATCAGAGGGATCGCAATCGGAGGTGGCAAATAGGGGCATGCGATTGTGCAATCGGGGAAAGTTGCGATGCGATTTGAAACTCCGATGCGATTGAGCGATGGCCTTTCGATCGGCGGTGATCAACGGTGGAGATGAATCAGGGGGAAACCCTTTCATACATACGAAAACCAAAGTTTTTACAATAAAAACAAGTTAAAATGGGTCGGGTGGAAAAAATATATAAGTAAAAGAAAAAGGCGCCCGATTGCGGGGCCGAGGGATATATGAACTGTAATATGCCCGGGAGTATATATAACAAGGGCCTAATTGCAATTGGAACTGCGGGCCTGTTCTTTCCGATCAACCCATTTGAAATTTCCCCGATTGCGATTGCGCGATCGGTCTTTTCGATCAACCCATTAAAGTATTTCAACATGTGGTTTTAAGTTTTCAACTTAAAACATTCGGAAAGTGGGTTTTTGGATTTAAAAAGGAAAATATGATCGGAGAGGGATTTTTTTTCAATGGTTTAGCGCCCGATTGCGGGCCCACAGGCTAAATGAAATAACTATATGATCTGCGGTTTATGATAAAAGGGGTTGATCGCAATCAGAGTTTTGAAATAGCTCAAAAAACGTGCACACTTGAATCTTTCCGATGCGATTAGCGCTAATGGGACTAGCACCTAGTTCTGGGGAAAGGGCATGTGGGGGAAGTGGTTTAGGACTTAGCCCAAAGGGGCTTAAGTCCATAGTAATAAAACTTTGATTTTTATGAAAAATTTCAAGGATTTAAATGGATTTGGGGGTTTCGATAAGGTCTTTAAAGTAAGTTTCAAACCTTATAAAGTGGTTCTTCATGAATGGAAGAAGGAAATTCATAAAAACAAAGGGGGATTTATAAGTGAAGGTTAATTTTATGAGCAGGGTGAAAACATAGCTTTTCGCTACCGACACTGATTTTTAGTAAATTTTCGCAGTATGAAATGGGAACAAGAATAAGAGATCCAGACAGAGGCATGAGGCCTTTAAAAGTCTTCAAGAGCCAACAGTTTTTTGTAGTAAAAATTGTTCCTTGAAGGCTCAAAACAGATTTAGCCACCTTTGGGTATAACAAATTTTATAGGTGGCTAACAGTGGCTCCACTTGGGGATGATTCCTTCTTGAAGGCGTCAAGAATTTCAGACTTGCATCTTCTGGGAGACTGATCATTTGCCTCATCCATTGGGCTGTCCTCCTGTGATTGGATGATCTTCTGTAAAAACGTATTTGGCAGCCACGAAAATAATGGACCTTCATCAACAAGCTTGCTACCTACCCAATCCTACAAATCTAACATTTTCTCTTCTTAGAGTGCACTTGGATTGGCAAACTCTCTTACAAAATTTTATTCTTTTGAAAGCATAAAAACTAATCTAGTTCTACTCCTTATTTCTCCCTGAGCTCAGATTAAACAGTTGAGCTCAGATATTTCTCTACCTAATCTACTGTCTTGTTGGGATTAAGCTGTCCAACAGACTCTCATTCTCTAAATTCTATAACAGAAATTTAAAAACAGCCAAGTCAAGATTAAGCTGTTTGACTTGCTGTGATCTATGGCATAAAAACAAGCTGCATATAGATTATTATTTGCAGAAAATTTAAAATCAAAACAGAAGGCTTGAGATCTGAAAGTTTCTTATTATGGCCTTCTCTCTTCTTTTCAGCTCTATTTTTTCTTTTCTTTGAGTTGTCTTTACTTTTCTTCTGGTTCAAGTTTTGAGCTGATTAGAACCAGGTCTTGATATTTCGTGACTCATATAAGAAAACATAGTTTTGAGTCATCATCTATTGGAAAGTTTGGTTCAGATTTTGAGTTTGTTTGAACCTTCATTTCTATCCTAATTTATCTACTGATAAGCCAAGATTAAATAGTTTGGCAAATCAAATTCACTAACCTATCAGCAGTAAATTCAAAAGCTAGTCAGTCAAGATTAAACTGTTTGACTAACTAGAAGTGTGTTTTCAGGAGTGGCATTTAAGCTTGACACTTTCAGGTTTGTTTCTCTTTTTGGCATGGGGCATTGCCTTTCTTGTTTTCATTTCTGCCCTCTTTTCTTTCTTTCTTTGTTTTTGTATTTCTTTATTTTTCATAACTTTGAATGCAAAGGTGGATGGAATATTCACAATGGAACAGGTAAAAGGCTTTAACACACAAAAATGGATCAAGAGAGGTAATGCTTAAGCATCCTGCCATTAACAGGACCCCCAAACAATTCTGACCCATCCAACTGTTGTAAGAAAAATGCGTTATTACCAGCAATTGAATGAATAGAGTAAGGGCCAAGCCATAGATGGTCAAATTTTCCATGCTTGCCCTTTTCTTCCCTTCTTGAGTCCCACTTTAAAACTTTGTCCCCAATCTTGAAATTGCTAGCCTTTGTTCTTCTATCAAATATCTTCTTGATATTGTCTTGCTTCTGCAATGCCTTGTTATACACTTCCTCCCTGGTTTGCTGAAGATGAATGGTCTGATTTATTCTTCTGATTATATCATTTTCTTCAGTCTGCAACTCTTGAATTAACTTCATAACTGGTACACCAAGGCTGTTAGGAAAAATTGCATCTGTACCATACACAAGCTGGAAGGGTGACGTACCAATAGATTTCTTCAAATTTAATCTGTCAGTCCAAAGTGCATGGATCAGCTTTGTGTTCCAATACTTCTTATTGTCCTCCAACAGTTTCTTGATTATGTTCACTAAGATTTTGTTGGAAGATTCTGCAAGTCCATTACCTTGAGGGTAATAGGCTATGGAGTGTCCCAATGTTATCTTATACTTGTGACAGAATTCAACAATTTTCTTTGATCCAAATGCTGCTGCATTATCTGTGATGATCTTGGTAGGACAGCCAAATCTGGAAAGGATAGTGGTTTCTATGAACTTTATAATAACTGAATCATTTGCTTGCCTACAAGGAATGGCTTCTATCCACTTAGTGAAGTAGTATGTGGCAGTAAGAATCCACCTATGCTGGGCAGAGGATGGTGGATGAATCTCTCCTATGAAGTCAAGACCCCACTGTTGAAAAGGAGCTTCAACAGTGATTGGATGCAAAGGAAGGGGTAATAATTTTCTCTTGCCCTCAAATAATTGGCATTTATGGCAAGTAGTTGTCATTTTGTGAACATCATGAAACAGAGTAGGCCAATAGAAACCAGCCCTCAAAATTTTGTTAGCTGTTGACTTCCAGTACAAATGACCTCCACACTCTCCTTCATGGAATTCGCGCTTAACCTTTTCTGCATCAAACTCAGGCAAACATTTAAGCAATAGACCGCTTGCATTTTTCCAGTACAGAAATTTTTTAATAATGCAATAATTTACAACCTTTAATTTTAAGAACCTTGCCTTTGTTTTTTATAAACCAGGAGGTGCATTTAAATTAAGCAAAACATAAACAATATCAGCATACCAAGGAGAATTCATAAAATGATCTTCAACAATGGGAGTTGAGAATTCTTCTTGGTTATCCAAAGCATTAATCATGTTAATATCAAGAACTTCATAATTTGATTCAGCCATTAATCTAGCTAGACCTTGGCCTTTGATGAGCTTAGTGGGTTTTATCTCTAAATCATATTCAAGAATAACAGCAATACACTTACCTCTCTTACCATCTGGGTCATGTGTTAGAATGTCTTTAACAACTGAATTTGGGACAAAGGCGATAATGTGTGAGAGAAGGATGTATACTCTGAAGTATTTCAAAGCCTTTACCAAAGAAAAAGCTTGTTTTTCCATAATGTTATACTTCAAAGGGGCATCCCTAAATGCCTTACTAAAGAATGCAATGGGCTGCTCTTGTCCTTGTGGATTTTTCTATAAAAGGACAGTAGCTATGGTATGTTCTGATGCAAACGAGAAGATATAAAAATATTTTGAAAAATCAGGGCTTATGAGAACCGGTGTTTTGTTTAATGCTTGTTTTACCAGTTCAAAGGATGTCTTTGCTTCCAAGGTCCATTTTACCCCTTGCTCCTTCTTCAACATGTTTGTGATATTCCTAAGGAGCTTAGCCAAGTTAGGGATGAACCTTCTCAAAAAATTTATCTTCCCAATGAAAGACTGTAACTCTTTGATGTTTCGAGGATGAGAGATTTGCAATATGGCCTCAATCCTCATGGGATCAATCTTTATACCCTCTTCTGAAATGATGTGCCCAAGAAGTTTACCTTCTTGGAGACCAAATAAAGTCTTCTTGGGGTTCAAAGATATCCCAAACTTTCTGCACTTCTCGAAAAATTTCCTCAAATGTTCTAAGTGTTCTTCATCTATTTTTGAAAACATAGTTACATCATCAAGATAGATAATGATGAAGAAGCCCAATTCTTCCGAAATGCTATGTCCATGGCTCTCTGAAAGGTTGCTCTAGCATTCATTAGACCAAAAGGCATTTTCACATACATGAAAGTGCCCCATGGTGTAGTAAAAACTATCTTTAATTGATCATCAGGGTGAACTAAGACTTGATTATACCCTGAATAGCCATCCAGCAAAGAAATTCTTTTAGACCCAACCACCCTTTGTAAAATATGATCCATCTTGGGCAAAGGGTAATTGTCCTTTAACGAAGCTTTGTTTAAATTTCTAAAGTCTATAAAAAGCCTGATTTCTCCAGTCTTCTTCCTAACAGACACCAGATTAGATACCCACTCAGAATATCTAATAGGGACAATAATACCAGCATCGTGGATCTTCATGATTTCCTTCTTAACCAATGGCAACTAGACAGGGTTTATTCTGCGCAGTTTCTATTTGAATGGTTTTTGGTTTTCTTTAAGAGGGATTTTGTGATGTATTATTTCAGTGTCGTAGGATTTAAGATCTTCGTAACTCCATGCAAAAACATCAGAAAAATCTTTGAACAGCTCTATGTATTTGAGTTTAATGTGAGCTGACAAAGTTTTGGACAGTTTGATCATTTTCGGTTTCTCTTTACTGCCAATATTGCATTCTTCCACTTCAGTCTCTACAGGCTCCAGTTTTGGCTTATTTGCCACATCGTTAAAATTGAACAACTCTTCTAAAGGGGTCAGACCTCTAGGCAAACCTTCGTCTTTAGAGTGCAGAGTTTCCAATTCTTCTATTTTTGATTCTGCACTTAATTCTGTTTTGTTACTGAGTTTGCTAGACAGTAGGTTAATATTGTCAGGTTCAGGAGACGATTCTTCTTTACGAAGAAATTTTTCTTCACTGCAGTCTGTATCATAATCTGAGCCCGAACTATGCAGTTCGAATTCATTTCTGAATTGCATGAAGTCTTCTATTTGTTTGTCATTGTCAAACACTTGCCAATATTTTTTGTTATCAGGCACTGCTGGTCTAAATTTTATCGGAGTTGTGTTTTCTCCAGTCTCATATGGCGTTAGACATGTCCTGGCTGCAAAAGCTAAATTGTGGGCTGCAATGTTTCTTTTCCTTGGGATGAAACTCAGGTTGGACTCCTCAAATGTTTTCAAAAGGTCCATGACATCATTCCGATAGGCTCTAAGTCTGGGATGATTTGCATTATACTCCCCGTTGACTTGCCTAATGATTAACTCAGAATCCCCATACACATTAATTCTTCTGGCTCCTAAATTTTTCAAAAGATGCAAGCCTAAGAGAAGGGATTCATATTCTGCTATGTTATTGGAACACTGAAAGTTTAATTTGCATGATATGCATTCTGTGTGGTTGTTTTCAGTGTTAGTAATCCAGAAACCTGCACCAGCGTTATTTCTAGTGCATGACCCATCGAAATACATACTCCACAGAGGACTGATCTTGGTTTCATCACGTTTACTGTCCTTTTCAACTACCTTGCTATCTGATTGCTATTGAATATCAGCACTTAGTTGAATTTGTTTCGATTCCCCAGGTTTCTCAGTGGGTTGAGGATTGTTTTCTTTGCTGTCAAATTTTATCAGCAATGGACTTATGACTTTTAAATCGAGACCTGTGTTTTGTTTGCTAATGTTGTCCAAAATAGCACATTGTTTTGACAGTTCTTTGTTGTGTTTTTCTTCCTCCCTATCGACCATAAACTCTGCTAAGGTTATTTGTTCCTCCAATGATTCTTCATTGAAAAGGATAAATGAATCTAAGTTTGTGCTCACAGAGTATATAGGGGAGTTTTGAGGTCTGTCTTGACTTGTAACGGTGTATTGCATATGAGCTTCCCTGTAAATTCTGCTAGTTTGATTGAAAACAGAGATAGTCGCATAGGTCATGTCCATCTGCATAGTCCCCTGTAACTTAGCTCCCCAGGATCTTGATAATAGCATTCCATACTTTGGGGGGACATCAGCCACAACAATGTCCATGAGTAAACATTTGGCTGGAATCTAGGCTAGGTTAACACAGAGGTCTTTGATCAATCCTAGACATTTTACTCTACTTGAGTCAAAGGAGTATAGGTCCTTGTAGGGTCTGGTAATTTCTAAACCAAGGCTCTCCATCACAGCTTTAGGCATTAAATTATGATAAGCCACGGAATCATGCATAGCATTGTGTAGAATTTTGTCATGAATGTTCAAACTTACATAAAAGGGCGGAACAGGTCCTTCTTGAAACTTCCCTTCAATCTTAGGGCCAAAAATCAACTCTGGTTGGTCGTCACTAAGATTGACTGTATCTCCATTTTCCTCTATATTTAAAGCCTTCAAAATTTGGTTCCTATATACATGTTGGGCAGCTAACTCAGTCAAAGGAACAGGGATTTTAATTTTGGAAATTTCATGTTCCAGGCTGAAAGGGATTTGACTCTTCAAAGCGCTTATCTCAGCCTTATTAGCTGTCACTTTATCAGCAATATCAGCTTGCTGATTTGTTTTATTTACACTTGAAACAGTTGTTTTAATAGGAGTACTAGCTGAAGTGTTAGTACTGCTGGAGTCTGCACTCTGTTTTTCAAGATTTTGAGTGTCTTTCTCTTTACCTTTATCAGAATTTACAGCCACTGTTTTGTCCCTTTTAATCGGTTTAGGTTTGGTTGTAGTGTTGTTTTGTGAAGATTTGTCAGAGGTTTTGGTATTGGGAGTTTGTTGACTGGTCTTGCTTCTAAGGTCATATTCTCTTTGAGGTTCTATGATGACATTTTCCATGTTTTGATAATCATTTTCATTATTATCTCTTTTGTCATCATAAGGTGTGTAAAGACCTTGTTTTCTATCATAATGAGCTTCCAAGTCGTCATCCTCTGCCCCAAACATGTTGATATCCTCTTCCTCTGTTATTTCTTCTGTTTCTTCAACCTCACTCACATAATTTTGATGAAAGGGAGGAGTGATCTGCTGATCATCTTCCCTAGGTCTGTTTTATAAGGATTCTCTGTCATTCCATTCTGTTCATTCTGTCTGTGTTTCCCCATTTTGAGTATGCTACTCTGTTGATTTTGGCTTGTTTGTGCTCTCTTAATTATGCTCATCTCTTTCATCATCTCTTCCATCATCCTTTCCATCTTTGAGTTGGAAATAGACTCCTCTTTAAAAGATACCCTCTTTTCATCTCTCATCCTTGCTCTCTTCTCCATCAAGTTTACTTCCACAGAAAGAGCACCCCTTTGCATGTCTTCAAGGGTTGCAAAATCTCTTTCTCTTAGTGAATAGGTCATATCCGCATCAAAGCCTTGAAACTTGTTTAAAAATTTGAACCTTGTGGAGGTTTTAGTGCAGTAAGCTTGCGTTATACACCTTTGTTAAATACGGTACAATAAGCTTGTAACTTTCACACAGGTTCCTATGGAGATTGTTATAGTCGGCAAGGACTTGGAAAGTTCTTCCTCCACTTCCATTTGTTTAAGAATGTTTGATGGAAGCCTTGGAGATCCATTAATACTATGAGGCTAAGCCTTTAAACCATTTTCTTACTTCTCCCCCTAAGCTTTGAGCAAAATAATCGATTTGGCAGATCATCATCAATTTCATTTACGTGTCAAAGTAGTCATTCATCTTGTCCACATGTTGTGATGTTGTTTGTAGTATTGTTAGCATCATATAATGGAATTTTGGTACAATAGTCCTGTGGAAGATTGACTAACGGTACAGGAAGGACTAAGGGAGCATACCATGCTGCCATGATATGTGGTGGGGGTGGATTTACAAGAGGTGGGGTGGGCTGAAATGAAGTGGTTTGAACAGTGGATGAAGGATGAAAAGAAGTGGGTGGAACAACAGTAGATTGTTGAGCTGATCTTGGATGAGAGACACATAAGTTAAGAAGAAAATGTAAATCAGGAGGTGTTGTTTCCCTGCTACCAAGATGTTCACTTATTTCCGGGGATGAAAGTGAAGACTCAGAGTCTAGCTATATTATATCATCAAATGACCTAGTTCTGAATGGATTTACTAAGTCAACTTGTGATTGTTGTAGAGCCGAAAGATTTTCAGGGACTGATTTAGCTCTCAAGGGTGATCAACTTGATTGATAATTTAATCCTGGATACTTCCAAAGGATGCTTTCTGGGTCATCAACTATCGCAGGTGGGTTAGGGTCAGGATGGGCTCTAGTGTGAATCTTTCTAGGAGCCACTATGTTGTGTTTTTAGACCCAAATAAACAAGAACAATTCAACCATATATGACAATCTTTAGGAGGTTAACTAATCTGTTTACACAAATTTAATCTTACAGTCCTCTAACTGAGTTTTACTGATATTATAATGATAAGGGTTCTTCCCAGTGGAGTCTTAAGGTTTGTAAAGGATTGTGGAGTCACCAAGTGGAAGTTTTTAGCTCCTTAGGAGGTAAAAGGTTTTATGGTCCACCACCATGTTTATTTAATACCAATCTGAAATGTTTTTGGTTTTTTCTGAGTTCTTTTTCGGTCGTGTGGTTGTTAAGAATATGCTAACTCTGTTTCAAAACTTAGCTACGGTTGTGAGACAAAGGCAGTCTACTCCTATGGCTGAGCCGACTGATTTTCCAAGGTTGGATAAAACTTATAAGGATCCTAGGGTTTACCTAGTTTGTCACTGATTCAAACAAGTCTCATCATGATTACCATTTCTTGGTAGTGCTTGAAAATACTGCTTGTTACTCTCAAGGTCTTATGTAGAATCTGGGTTTGTATTCCCCAGCGAAGTCGCCAGAAATGTTAGTTCTCTGTAATAAGCAAGATTGGCAAAAGTCTGATCACAGAGTTAACATCATTTCAACCAACTTTGGGATTCTAGGATCTATCCCTCCTGAATCCGGAGAGGGATCTCTCCAATAGGTACAAAGATGGATATTGTCTTTGAAGTTTAGAATAATGATATTAGGCTAGTTGTGAAGGCCAAGGATTTTGTTTTGGATGGTTGAGCATGAAATGTTACTTGAGGGGAAAGTCCTAAGTGAAAAAGTTTCAAAAGTGAGAAGTTGCAAGTGGATAGAACAGCTAAGCTAAACAGATAGATATAACGCTGGTTTTTAGTCCATTGGGCTATGGAGTCATATCTAGGCTTTAATTGAGAAACAACATCAAGTGTGATCCAAGGGGCAAGTCATCTATACCACAAGATTATTGAGATTAAAATGATGGAATGGAAACATTAAAGTGTTGGAGGGGTGGAAACTGATAATAATTTCTTAGAGGATTTATAGTCAGTCCAAAACAAGAAAAGCCTCTTAAGTAACTGTTTAAACCAACCAAGTGCGGGGCTAACCATTGACTCCTTGGGAAAGTCTGTATTCAAGCAGCTTAATTGACAAACAATCGAGTAATCCACGTAATTACCTTCAGAAAGTATGAAAACACATAAGAAAAACAGAGTGTAACTTAAGATCAGATAAAATACTTTTAAACATAGTCTGCTTTCAGTCAACACCAAGGGAAACTTTCAGAATCTGCCTTTGGAGAAAAGAATCTAGGAATTAGGGCAAACCATATCTTCTCTAGTCTAATTTAAATAGCAAATAATGGAAATCACATTTAAGAACAATGTTTATGTAAACAGAAGGATGAGGGAACGCCAACATTCCTAACTGTTTAAACAGTATTGAATCATTCTTAAATAAACAAGTTTGAGGAAAACATCAAGATAAAGATTTCTCAGCCAGAGAAGGTTACTGATGTATGGTAGATCCTAACTCTGTTTAAACTGTTCTTTACAGAGGAATATGAACAATATGGCATACATAGAAGGAAAAAAATTTAACAAAGAAAGGAGCACTTCACCGGTGATATAGATCAGGATCCCAAGAAACAGCTTTTATATTGATGTCAAACCAGTTACTTTCTTTAGGTCCAATGTTTCAGTTCAACAATCATCTTCACTATTCAACCTAACTACTCTAGCACAAGTAGAGCTCCAAGGGCCAGTGAACACTATTTACAATCAGGAGTTTAGGCTCAAATGTATTTCAAAGGTCTGTAAGCGACTCAACCAACAATTTATCATCTTCTACTGAGGTATTTATAGAAGAATGAGGAGGTGAAATCTAACAAAAGATCTCTCGAGGCAATTAATACAGATTCAAGACTTCTTGGCCTTTTGAGGGGCTCGATGAAGAAGTTCACAGGTGGAACATTGTATTAACTGTTTTACATTTATGAATTAAGCTCAGCAGGAGCTTTATTTGACTTTGAGGCTTTGGGTAATGTTTGGAGTAACTCCGCAGATATTTCTGCATTGATTTCCTTGCAGAAGTAACTCCCTGGCTGCGCTAGAGGCAAATATCTGATCTTCTTCAATAACTTCGGCCTCTTTTTTGAAAGGTTTGAGGCAACAGGTGGCTCGGTGGTAGCTGAGGAATCAATTCGCCTCAGATGTGGCGGTGGAGGATTTCTGCCTGATAAAACACTTTAGGTTTTCTTTAATTCTATTTTAATTTGGGGGATTTAGGCTTTTGATGTTCAATCTTAGCCGTGATCCCCAAATTTGTCTTCAATCTCGGTCCTGTGGTGCTCTGTCTCAAAACTTATACTCTTTAACTGTTTTTGAATAAAACAGTGTCTTGTTGATGTGCAGGGGCAGCACAGGCCTTTTACATGTTATCAACGCTCATGAAACGCTGATAAATCACTGGATTCGAACCTGCGAAAGGTTGTGTTTTAATAGCCCGAAGGCGTAGGAAACATCTTTCTTGGTCTTCGGCCTTTCTTCATAACATAATGGAAAACCATACAAATACCTGCAAAACACAAAAAAATTAAGAAATCCTGCGGAAATAGGTTTAAACTGCTTCAGATGGCAGGGGAGGAACATAGCTGTTGGATAAAAATATCTAATGGTGGAGATCAGCGCAAAAACAGGCAAAGTAGAGCGGGGAGAAAAAAGAAGGCGGGGTGGTTTTAGACCGTCCGATCTGGACACGTGGACGGTCCAGATCTAATCGGAGGATCGCAATCGAAGGGGAGGAACAAAAGGCGCGATTGGAAAATGCCGATGCATTTGCGCGATCGGGGAGACTTGTGCGATCAAGCGATGACCGTTGGATTAGCGGGAAATGGACGGACGGGATTAAATTGAAGCAATCGCAATCGGGGAGCGCAGAAGAGAGGATGCGATTTGAAACTTGGGATAAGAAACTTGCAATTGAGCGCTAGCCGTTGATCTGAGGACCAGATCAATGGCGGGGAAAGAATCGGAGGGATCGCAATCGGAGGTGGCAGATAGGGGCATGCGATTGTGCAATCGAGGAAAGTTGCGATGCGATTTGAAACTCCGATGTGATTGAGCGATGGCCTTTCGATCGACGGTGATCAATGGTGGAGATGAATCAGGGGAAAAACCCTTTCATACATATGAAAACCAAAATTTTTATAATAAAAACAAGTTAAAATGTGTCGGGTGGAAAAAATATATAAGTAAAAGAAAAAGGCGCCTGATTGTGAGGCCGTGGGATATATGAACTGTAATATGCCCGGGAGTTTATATAACAAGGGCCTAATCGCAATCGGAACTGCGGGCATGTTCTTTCCGATCAACCCATTCGAAATTTCCCCGATTGCGATAGCGCGATCGGTCTTTTCGATCAACCCATTAAAGTTTTTCAACATGTGTTTTTAAGTTTTCAACTTAAAACATTCGGAAAGTGGGTTTTTGGATTTACAAAGGAAAATATGATCGGAGAGGGATTTTTTTTTTTCAATGGTTTAGCGCCCGATTGCGGGCCCACAGGTTAAATTAAATAACTATATGATTTGCGGTTTATGATAAAAAGGGCTGATTGCAATCGGAGTTTTGAAATGGCTCAAAAAACGTGCACACTTGAATATTTCCGATGTGATTAGCGCTAATGGGACTAGTGTCTGGTTCTGGGGAAAGGGCATGTGGGGGAAGTGGTTTAGGACTTAGCCCAAAGGGGCTTAAGTTCATAGTAATAAAACTTTGATTTTTATGAAAAATTTCAAGGATTTAAATGGATTTGGGGGTTTTGGTAAGGTCTTTAACGTAAGTTTCAAACCTTATAAAGTGGTCTTTATGAATGGAAGAAGGAAATTCATAAAAATAAAGGGGATTTTATAAGTGAAGGTTAATTTTGGAGTGGGGAGGAAAGGGAAAGTGATAGTTTTTCAGCAGTTTTTTCTCTTGGATTTTTAGCAGAAATTTTCAGAGTATGAAATGGGAACAACAATGTAGGATCTGGACAGAGGCATGAGGCCTTTAAAAGTCTTCAAGAGCCAACAGTTTTTTGGTAATAAAAATTGTTCCTTGAAGGCTCAAAACATATTTAGCCACCTTTGGGTATAACAAATTTTATAGGTGGCTAACAGTGGCTGCACTTGGGGATGGTGCCTTCTTGAAGGCATCAAGAATTTCAGACTTGCATCTTCTGGGAGGCTGATCAGTTGCCCCATCCATTGGGCTATCCTCCTTTGATTGAATGACCTTCTCTAAAAACATATTTGGCAGCCATGAAAACAATGGACCTTTATCAACAAGCTTGCTACCTACCCAATCCTACAGATCTAACATTTTTTCTTCTTAGAGTGCACTTGGATTGGCAAACTCTCTTACAACATTTTATTCTTTTGAAAGCATAAAAACTAATCTAGTTCTACTCCTTATTTCTCCCCGAACTCAGATTAAACAGTTGAGCTCAAATATTTCTCTACCTAACCTACTGTCTTGTTGGGATTAAGCTGTCCAACAGACTCTCATTCTCTAAATTCTATAACAGAAATTTAAAAACAGCCAAGTCAAGATTAAGCTGTTTGACTTGCTGTGATCTATGGCATAAAAACAAGCTGCATATAGATTATTATTTGCAGAAAATTTAAAATCAAAACAGAAGGCTTGAGATCTGAAAGTTTCTTATTATGGCCTTCTCTCTTCTTTTCAGCTCTATTTTTTCTTTTCTTTGAGTTGTCTTTACTTTTCTTCTGGTTCAAGTTTTGAGCTGATTAGAACCAGGTCTTGATATTTCGTGACTCATATAAGAAAACATAGTTTTGAGTCATCATCTATTGGAAAGTTTGGTTCAGATTTTGAGTTTGTTTGAACCTTCATTTCTATCCTAATTTATCTACTGATAAGCCAAGATTAAATAGTTTGGCAAATCAAATTCACTAACCTATCAGCAGTAAATTCAAAAGCTAGTCAGTCAAGATTAAACTGTTTGACTAACTAGAAGTGTGTTTTCAGGAGTGGCATTTAAGCTTGACACTTTCAGGTTTGTTTCTCTTTTTGGCATGGGGCATTGCCTTTCTTGTTTTCATTTCTGCCCTCTTTTCTTTCTTTCTTTGTTTTTGTATTTCTTTATTTTTCATAACTTTGAATGCAAAGGTGGATGGAATATTCACAATGGAACAGGTAAAAGGCTTTAACACACAAAAATGGATCAAGAGAGGTAATGCTTAAGCATCCTGCCATTAACAGGACCCCCAAACAATTC
Source organism: Pinus albicaulis (assembly GCA_034641835.2). Lineage (NCBI taxonomy): Eukaryota > Viridiplantae > Streptophyta > Pinopsida > Pinales > Pinaceae > Pinus > Pinus albicaulis. Next base: position 28,835,636 of record MU968411.1, on the reverse strand, counting down.
TGACCCATCCAACTGTTGTAAGAAAAATGCGTTATTACCAGCAATTGAATGAATAGAGTAAGGGCCAAGCCATAGATGGTCAAATTTTCCATGCTTGCCCTTTTCTTCCCTTCTTGAGTCCCACTTTAAAACTTTGTCCCCAATCTTGAAATTGCTAGCCTTTGTTCTTCTATCAAATATCTTCTTGATATTGTCTTGCTTCTGCAATGCCTTGTTATACACTTCCTCCCTGGTTTGCTGAAGATGAATGGTCTGATTTATTCTTCTGATTATATCATTTTCTTCAGTCTGCAACTCTTGAATTAACTTCATAACTGGTACACCAAGGCTGTTAGGAAAAATTGCATCTGTACCATACACAAGCTGGAAGGGTGACATACCAATAGATTTCTTCAAAGTTAATCTGTCAGTCCAAAGTGCATGGATCAGCTTTGTGTGCCAAGACTTCTTATTGTCCTCCAACAGTTTCTTGATTATGTTCACTAAGCTTTTGTTGGAAGATTCTGCAAGTCCATTACCTTGAGGGTAATAGGCTATGGAGTGTCCCAATGTTATCTGATACTTGTGACAGAATTCAACCATTTTCTTTGATCCAAATGCTGCTGCATTATCTGTGATGATCTTGGTAGGACAGCCAAATCTGGAAAGGATATTGGTTTCTATGAACTTTATAATAACTGAATCATTGGCTTGCCTATAAGGAATGGCTTCTATCCACTTAGTGAAGTAGTCTGTGGCAGTAAGAATCCACCTATGCTGGGCAGAGGATGGTGGATGAATCTCTCCTATGAAGTCAAGACCCCACTGTTTAAAAGGAGCTTCAACAGTGATTGGATGCAGAGGAAGGGGTAATAATTTTCTCTTGCTCTCAAACAATTGGCATTTATGGCAAGTAGTTGTTATTTTGTGAACATCATGAAACAGAGTAGGCCAATAGAAACCAGCCCTCAGAATCTTGTTGGCTGTTGACTTCTAGTACAAATGGCCTCCACACTCTCCTTCATGGAACTCCTGCTTAATTTTTTCTGCATCAAACTCAGGCAAACATTTAAGCAATAGACCGCTTGCATTTTTCCAGTACAGACATTTATCAATAATGCAATAATTTACAACCTTTAATTTTAAGAACCTTGCCTTTGTTTTTGATAAACCAGGAGGTGTATTCAGATTAAGCAAAACATAAACAATATCAGCGTACCAAGGAGAATTCATAAAATGATCTTCAACAACAGGAGTTGAGAATTCTTCTTGGTTATCTAAAGCATTGAACATATTAATATCAAGAACTTCACAATTTGATTCGGCCATTAATCTAGCTAGACCTTGGCCTTTGATGAGCTTAGTGGGTTTAATCTCTAAATCGTATTCAAGAATTACAGCAATCCACTTACCTCTCTTACCGTCTGGGTCCTGTGTTAGAATGTCTTAAATAACTGAATTTGGGACAAAGGCAATGATGTGTGAGTGAAGGATGTATACTCTGAAGTCTTTCAATGCTTTAACCAAAGAAAAAGCTTGCTTTTCCATAATGTTATACTTCAAAGGGGCATCCCTCAATGCCTTGCTAAAGAATGCAATAGGTTGCTCTTGTCCTTGTGGATTTTTCTGTAAAAGGACAACAACAATAGTATGTTCTGATGCAAATGAGAAGATATAAAAATATTTTGAAAAATCAGGGCTTATGAGAACCGGTGTTTTGGTTAATGCTTGTTTCACCAGCTCAAAGGATGTCTTTGCTTCCAAGGTCCATTTTATCCCTTGCTCCTTCTTCAACATGTTTGTGATGTTTCTAAGGAGCTCTGCCAAGTTAGGGATGAACCTTCTCAAAAAGTTAATCTTTCCAATGAAAGACTGCAACTCCTTGATATTTCGAGGATGAGAGATTTGCGATATAGCCTCAATCCTCTTTGGATCTATCTTTATACCCTCCTCTGAAATAATGTGTCCAAGAAGCTTACCTTCTTGGAGACCAAATAGTGTCTTCTTAGGGTTTAAAGATATCCCAAACTTTCTGCACTTCTCGAAAACTTTTCTCAAATGTTCTAAGTGTTCTTCATCTATTTTTGAAAACACAGTTACATCATCAAGATAGATAATGATGAAGAAGCCCAATTCTTCCGAGAATGCTATGTCCATGGCTCTCTGAAAGGTTGCTCTAGCATTCATTAGACCAAAAGGCATTTTCACATACATGAAAGTGCCCCATGGTGTATTAAACACTGTCTTTAATTGATCATCAGGGAGGACTAAGACTTGGTTATACCCTGAATAGCCATCTAGCAAAGAAATTCTTTTAGACCCCACCACCCTTTGCAAAATATGATCCATCTTGGGTAAAGGGTAGTTGTCTTTCAATGAAGCTTTGTTTAAATTTCTGAAATCTATACAAAGCCTGACTTCTCCAATCTTCTTCCTAACTGACACCAGATTAGATACCCACTCAGAATATCTAATAGGGACAATAATACCAGCATCGTGCATCTTCATGATTTCCTTCTTAACCAATGGCAACTGGACAGGGTTTATTCTGCGCAGTTTCTGTTTGAATGGTTTTTGGTTTTCTTTAAGAGGGATTTTGTGATGTATTATTTCAGTGTCATAGGATTTAAGATCTTCGTAACTCCATGCAAAAACATCAGAAAATTCTTTGAACAGCTCTATGTATTTGAGTTTAATGTGAGCTGGCAAAGTTTTGGATAGTTTGATCATTTTCGGTTTCTCTTTACTGCCAATATTGCATTCTTCCACTTCAGTCTCTACAGGCTCCAGTTTTGGCTTATTTGCCACATCGTTAAAATTGAACAACTCTTCTAAAGGGGTCAGACCTCTAGGCAAACCTTCGTCTTTAGAGTGCAGAGTTTCCAATTCTTCTATTTTTGATTCTGCACTTAATTCTGTTTTGTTACTGAGTTTGCTAGACAGTAGGTTAATATTGTCAGGTTCAGGAGACGATTCTTCTTTACGAAGAAATTTTTCTTCACTGCAGTCTGTATCATAATCTGAGCCCGAACTATGCAGTTCGAATTCATTTCTGAATTGCATGAAGTCTTCTATTTGTTTGTCATTGTCAAACACTTGCCAATATTTTTTGTTATCAGGCACTGCTGGTCTAAATTTTATCGGAGTTGTGTTGTCTCCAGTCTCATATGGCGTTAGACATGTCCTGGCCGCAAAAGCTAAATTGTGGGCCATAATGTTCTTTTTCCTTGGGATGAAACTCAGGTTTGACTCCTCAAATGTTGTCAACAGATCCATGACATCATTCCTGTAGGCCCTAAGTCTGGGGTGATTTGCATTATACTCCCCATTGATTTGCCTAATGATTAATTCAGAATCCCCATATACATCGATTCTCTTGGCACCTAATTTTTTCAAAAGATGCAAGCCTAAGAGAAGGGATTCATATTCTGCTATGTTGTTGGAACACTGAAAGTTTAATTTATGATATGCATTAATGAGTTGTTTCGGTGTTAGTAATCGGCTTTTTGGCGTGCTCTAGTGCATGACCCATCGAAATATATACTCCACAGAGGACTGATCTTGGTTTCATCACGTTTACTGTCCTTTTCAACTACCTTGCCATTTGATTGCTGTTGAATATCAGCACTTAGTTGAATTTGTTTCGATTCCCCAGGTTTCTCAGTGGGTTGAGGACTATTTTCTTTGCTGTCAAGTTTTATCAGCAATGGACTTATGAGTTTTAAATCGAGACCTGTGTTCTGTTTGCTAATGTTGTCCAAAGTAGCACATTGTTTTGACAGTTCTTTGTTGTGTTTTTCTTCCTCCCTATCGACCATAGACTCTGCTAAGGTTACTTGTTCATCCAACGATTCATCATTAAACATGATAAATGAATCAAGGTCTGTGCTTACAGTATATATAGGGGAGTTTTGCGGTCTCTCTTGACTTGTAACGGTGTATTGCATATGAGATTCCCTGTAAAGACTTCTAGTCTGATTGAAAACAGGGATAGTTGCAAAGTTCATGTCCATTTGCATAGTCCCCTGTAACTTAGCCCCCCAAGATCTTGATAATAACATTCCATATTTTGGGGGCACATCAGCCACAACAATGTCCATGACTAAACATTGTTGGAATCTGGGTTAAGTTAACGTAGAGGTCTTTGATTAGTCCTAAACATTTTACTCTACTGGAGTCAAAGGAGTATAGGTCCTTGTAAGGTCTGGTGATCTCTAAACCAAGGCTCTCCATCACATCTTTAGGCATTAAATTATGATAAGCCCCGGAATCATGCATAGTGTTGTGTAAAATTTTGTCATGAACGTTTAAAATTACGTAGAAAGGAGGAACATGCCCCTCTTGATATCTACCTTCAATCTTTGGACCAAAAATAAGCTCTGGATGGTCGTCACTAAGATTGACTGTATCTCCGTTTTCCTCAATATTCAAAGCCTTCAAAATTTGGGTCCTATATACATGTTGGGCAGCTAACTCAGTCAAAGGAACAGGGATTTTAATTTTGGAAATTTCCTGTTCCAGGCTGAAAGGGATTTGACTTTTCAAAGCGCTTATCTCAGCCTTATTAGCTATCACTTTATCAGCAATATCAGCTTGCTGATTTGTTTTATTTACACTTGACACGGTTGTTTTAACAGGAGTACTAGCTGAAGTGTTAGTACTGCTGGAGTCTGCACTCTGTTTTTCAAGATTTTGAGTGTCTTTCTCTTTATCTTTATTAGAATTTACAACCACTGTTTTGTCCCTTTTAATCGGTTTAGGTTTGGTTGTAGTGCTGTTTTGTGAAGATTTGTCAGAGGTTTTGGTATTGGGAGTTTGTTGACTGGTCTTGCTTCGAAGGTCATATTCTCTTTGAGGTTCTATGATGACATTTTCCATGTTTTGATAATCATTTTCATTATTATCTCTTTTTTCATCATAAGGTGTGTAAAGACCTTGTTTTCTATCATAATGAGCTTCCAAGTCGTCATCCTCTACCCCAAACATGTTGATATCCTCTTCCTCTGTTATTTCTTCTGTTTCTTCAGCCTCACTCACATAATTTTTATGAAAGGGAGGAGTGATCCGCTGATCATCTTCCCTGGGTCTGTTTGGAGGTTGATTCCTTCTAACATTATGATTCTGGTTCTGGTTTCTATTTTGAGGAGCAGTTTGATTTTGGCTTGCTTGTGCTCTCTTAATTATGCTCATCTCTTTCATCATCTCTTCCATCATCCTTTCCATATTCGAGTTGGAAGTAGACTCCTCTTTAAAAGATACCCTCTTTTCAGCTCTCGTCCTTGCTCTCTTTTCCATCAAGTTTACTTCCACAGAAAGAGCACCCCTTTGCATGTCTTCAAGGGTTGCAAAATCTCTTTCTCTTAGTGAATAGGTCATATCAGCGTCAAAGCCTTCAGGAAATTTGTTTAAAGCAGAGACTTGTGGAGGTTTTAGTTCCGGGGAGAGTGCGTTATATACACTGTTAAATATGGTACAATAAGCTTGTACACTTTCCCCTGGGTTCCTATGGAGATTGTTATAGTCAGCAAGGACTTGGAGAGGATTCTTCCTCACTTCCCATTTGTTTAAGAATGTTTGATGGAAGCCTTGGAGATCATTAAAACTATGGGGGGCTAAGCCTTTAAACCATTTTCTTACTTCTCCCCCTAAGCTTTGAGCAAATAATCTGAGTTTGACAGAATCATCATCAATTTCATTTCTGTCAAAGTGGTCATTCATCTTGTCCACATGTTGTGATGTTGTTGTAGTATTGTTAGCATCATATAATGGAATTTTGGACTGATAGTCCTGTGGAAGATTGACTAATGGTACAGGAAGGACTAAGGGAGCATACCATGCCACCATGATATGTGGTGGAGATGGATTTACAAGAGGTGGAGTGGGCTGAAAAGAAGTGGTTTGAATAGTGGATGAAGGATGAATAGAAGTGGATGGAACAGAAATAGATTGTTGAGCTGATCTTGGATGCGAGACACCTAAGTTAAGAAGAAAATGTAAATCAGGAGGTGTTGTTTCTCAGTTCCCAAGGTGTTCACTTGTTTCAAGAGATGAAAGTGCCATACTCGGGGACTGGTCCGGGATTATATCATCAAATGACCCAGTTTTAAAACGGCTTTTATTGTCACCAGATTGTTAAAAGAGTCAAAGATTTTCAGGACCGAATTAGGTTTCGAAGGGTGATCTGAAAACAGTTAATAATTTAACCTTAGGAGACTTCCAAAGGATACTTTCTGGATTATCAACTATCTCAGGTGGTTTCGGGTCCGGATGGGCTCTAGTGTGAATCTTTTTCGAAGCCACTGTGCTGTGTTGTTTAGACCCAAATAAACAAGAACAGTTCAACCAGATATGACAATCTTTAAGAGGTTAACTAATCTGTTTACACAAATTTAATCTTACAGTCCTCTCACTGAGTTTTACTGATATTATAATGATAAGGGTTCTTCCCAGTGGAGTCTTAAGGTCTGTAAAGGATTGTAGAGTCGCCAAGTGGAAATATTTAGCTCCTTAGGAGGTAAAAGGTTTTATGGTCCACCACCATGTTTATTTAATACCAATCCCAAATGTTTTTGGTTTTTTCTCTTGAAGTTCTTTTCTGGCCGTGTGGTTAAGTTGGGAGAATATGCTAACTCGTTTCAAAACACTTAGCTACTGCTATGAGACAAAGGCGCTCATCTATGGTCGAGCTGCCTGATTTTCCAAGTTGGAGAAACTTATAACGATCCTGGTATGGTTTACCTATATGCGCCGTATTCAAACAAGTTGCTCATGATTACTATTTCTCGGTAGTGCTTGAAAAGGTCGGCTGTTACTCTCAAATAGTCTTATGTAGAACTGGGTTTGTAGTCCCCTGCCGAGTCGCGGTAATGTTAGGTCTCCATGATTTAAGGTACCACCGCAGTTAACATCATTTAACCAACTTTGGGATTCTAGGATCTAGCTCTGAACCGGAGATCTCTCCAATATGTACAAAGATGATATTGCCTTGAAGTTTAGAATAATGATATTAGGCTAGTTGTGAAGGCCAAGGATTTTGTTTTGGATGGTTGAGCATGAAATGTTACTTGAGGGGAAAGTCCTAAGTGAAAAAGTTTCAAAAGTGAGAAGTTGCAAGTGGATAGAACAGCTAAGCTAAACAGATAGATATGATGTTGGTTTTTAGTCCATTGGGCTATGGAGTCATATCTGGGCTTTAATTGAGCAACAACATCAAGTGTGATCCAAGGGGCAAGTCATCTATACCACAATATTATTGAGATTAAAATGATGGAATGGAAACATTAAAGTGTTGGAGGTGTGGAAACTGATAATAATTTCTCAGAGGATTTATAGTCAGTCCAAAAAAAGAAAAGCCTCTTAAGTAACTGTTTAAAACCAACCAAGTGCGGGGCTAACCATTGACTCCTTGGGCAAGTCTGTATTCAAGCAGCTTAATTGACAAACAATCCAGTAATCCACATAATTACCTTCAGAAAGTATGAAAAAACATAAGAAAAACAGAGTGTAACTTAAGATCAGATAAAGTACTTTTAACGCAAAGTCAACACTAATGGAAACTTTGCATCCGCTTGGAGAAAAACTAGGACCAGGGCACACCATATCTTCCATAATCATCTTTAATAAGCAAATGATGAAAATATCTTTCAATAAAAATGTTTAAAACAAACAGCAGGATGAGGGAACGCCAACATTCCTAATTGTTTAAGTTGTATTGAATCATTCTTAAATAAACAATTTTGAGGAAAACATTAAGATAAAGATTTTTCAGTCAGAGAAGGTTACTGATATACAATAGGTCCTAACTCCATGCGTGATGTTCTTTATAAGAGAAAAGTGAACAATATGACATACAAAGAAGGAAAAACAATAACAAAGAAAGGAGCACTTCACCTAAAAGAGCAGGACCAGATCCCACAAAGCCACGCCTTATATTGATGTCAAACTAAATACAATCTTTAGGTCCACGCCTCTGTACTGAAGAATCATTCTACTATTCTAACCAACTACTCTAGCACAAGCAAGAGCTCCAAGCGCTGAACACTATTTACAATCAGAGTTTAGCTCACTGTATTTCAAAGTTCACAGCGACTCAACCAACAATTTCTCATCTTCTACTGAGGTATTTATAGAAGAATGAGGAGGTGAAATCTAACAAAAGATCTCTCGACGCAATTAATACAGATTCAAGACCTCTTGGCCTTTTGAGGGGCTCGATGAAGAAGTTCATAGGTGGAACACTGTATTAACTGTTTTACATTTATGAATTAAGCTCAGCGGGAGCTTTATTTGACTTTGAGGCTTTGGGTAATGTTTGGAGTAACTCTGCAGATATTTCTGTATTGCTTTCCTTGCAGAAGTAACTCCCTGGCTGTGCTGGAGGCGAATATCTGATCTTCCTCAATAACTTCGGCCTCTGTTTTGAAAAGTTTGAGGCAATAGGTGGCTCGGTGGTAGCTGAGGAATCAATTTGCCTCAGATGTGGCGGTGGAGGCTTTCTACCTGATAAAACACTTTAGGTTTTCTTTAATTCTGTTTTAATTTGGGGGATTAGGCTTTTGATGTTCAATCTTAGCCGTGATCCCCAAATTTGTCTTCAATCTCGATCCTGTGGTGCTCTGTCTCAAAACTTATACTCTTTAACTGTTTTTGAATAAAACAGTGTCTTGTTGATGTGCAGGGGCAGCACAGGCCATTTACATGTTATTAACGCTCATGAAACGCTGATAAACCACTGGATTCAAACCTGCGAATGGTTGTGTTTTAATAGCCCGAAGGCGCAGGAAACGTCTTTCCCGATCTTCGGCCTTTCTTCATAACATAATGGAAAGCCATAGAAATACCTGCAAAACACAAAACAATTAAGAAATCCTGCGGAAATAGGTTTAAACTGCTTTAGATGGCGGGGGAGGAGCGTAGCCGTTGGAAAAAAACATTCAACTGCAAGACTGCCGCAAAAATTATGCAAAGGAGAGCTAGAGAAGAAATAAGGCGGTGGTTTTTTGATCAACGACCGGGACAGACTGCACTGGGTCCAGACTAATCTGAGATCGCAACTCTATGAGGAACAAAAGTATTGAAAACACACATGCGTTTGTGCGTCGGTGAGACTTGTGCGATCAAGCGATGACCGCGATTAGCGGAATTGGACTATAGATGAATTCGAGCAACTGTGACCTTCGGAGCGGCAGAGGATGCGATTGAAACTTGCGATGAAGTTGCCGCCATTGATCTGAGGACCGGTATCACGATGTGAATAAGGCTGGCGGGATCAGATCGGAGGTGGCAGATAGGGGCATGCGATTGTGCAATCGGGGAAAGTTGCAATGCGATTTGAAACTCCGATGCGATTGAGCGATGGCCTTTCGATTGGCGGTGATCAACGGTGGAGATGAATCAGGGGGAAAACCCTTTCATACATACGAAAACCAAAGTTTTTACAATAAAAACAAGTTAAAATGGGTTTGCGAAAATATATAAGTAAAGGGAAAAGGCGCCCGATTGCGGGGCCGTGGGATATATGAACTGTAATATGCCCGAGAGTATATATAACAAGGGCCTAATCGCAATCGGAACTGCGGGCCTGGTCATTGCGATCAACCCATTGAAATTTCCCCGATTGCGATTGCGCGATCGGTCTTTTCGATCAACCCATTAAAGTATTTCAACATGTGTTTTTAATTTTTCAACTTAAAAAATTCGGAAAGTGGATTTTTGGATTTACAAAGGAAAATATGATCGGAGAGGGGTTTTTTTCAATGGTTTAGCGCCCGATTGCGGGCCCACAGGTTAAACGAAATAACTATATGATCTGTGGTTTATGATAAAAAGGGCTGATCGCAATCAGAGTTTTGAAATGGCTCAAAAAACATGCACACTTGAATCTTTCTGATGCGATTAGCGCTAATGGGACTAGCGCCTGGTTTTGGGGAAAGGGCATGTGGGGGAAGTGGTTTAGGACTTGGCCCAAAGGGGCTTAAGTCCATAGTAATAAAACTTTGATTTTTATAAAAAAATTCAAGGATTTAAATGGATTTGGGGGTTTCGGTAAGGTCTTTAAAGTAAGTTTCAAACCTTATAAAGTGGTCTTTATGAATGGAAGAAGGAAATTCATAAAAACAAAGGGGATTTTATAAGTGAAGGTTAATTTTGGAGTGGGGAGGAAAGGGAAAATGATAGTTTTTCAGCAGTTTTTTCTCTTGGATTTTTAGCAGAAATTTTCAGAGTATGAAATGGGAACAGCAATGTAGGATCTGGACAGAGGCATGAGGCCTTTAAAAATCTTCAAGAGCCAACAGTTTTTTGGTAATAAAAATTTTTCCTTAAAGGCTCAAAACAGATTTAGCCACCTTTGGGTATAACAAATTTTATAGGTGGCTAACATATAGTTCCTATTTATTCCATTGGTATTTTTTCTTTGCCTTCACATCAACATCCTGGATCTTGTCTATTATCGGGAATATTCAATAGGTAATCCAAGTTTCATTTATAGATTCTAACATTTCTTGTTGAGATTAATATTTGAATTCACATAGAATTATATTAGTAGGAAATTTTTTTCTCTCTGTCATTCCAACCATGGATCCTGAGCCTGAACAACATGTGGTTAAGAGAATTCTTTGATGCCTTTGATAGTAATAACAATGAACATATCTCTAACAACGAGCTTGGCCATGCTCCAAAAAAATGATGTCAACATCATCCTCGAAAGCTTGTTTATTCCTTTATATTTGATCAAAAAATACATGCATATGATCCTTGTAAATCATGGAATTGAGGCACTACAATCTAGCAAACTCAAATCAATCTAACAACGATGCGTTGAAGATGAATCTAAAGAGGGTGGGGTACTAGAATTCCAAGATTCCACAATATTCCACCTCCATAGTGGAGTGATCACTTACAATGTTTATAGCCCAATTGTAGACTATTGTCCACATGCTTACTCCATTAATTAGTAGCGCTTTCATAGACTACATCCATCTCTACAGTCTAATGCATATAGTTGGGCATTAAGAGACACATTAGGATTGCGTTGGCAAGGTTTTTCATATTGTTTTAATATAAATTTTAATATGGATTGGATCACTATATAATTTTTCATCCATATCATTGTATCTAGAGTGAAAAAGATGAAGTAATCAATTTATAGGTGTATTTTTAGTAGTAGAATCTAGGCTGGAGACTTAGAGTCTGAAATCTTCCAAGGGTGGTTTGAAGTCTTAAATGAAATTTTTTAGGGTGTAAAAAATTATTGTTTATGTGCAGCACCTTATGACACTATTATACACTCAAATACCTTTTCAATGGTGCAAGAAATGCATCAATTGGAGTTTAGATAAAATTTTATGCTTCTCAGAAGTTTATTTATTGTGATTGACCACCATATTTCAAGAGGATGTCATGTCAACCCTCGTTACTCAAGGAAAATGGTCTAGCCACGTGAAAAATATGAATAAGACTCTAGAAGGGATGATTTGTGACTCATGTTGAGGGTTGAATGGATCAAATTTAACCCCTAATTGGCTTTTGGGTCATGTTATAATTGAGCCACATGGAGGAGAATATGTTCCATTCTATTTTATAGCATTTTGTTTCATAGTAGAGTAATGTAGATGAGTGTGGATATAGAGAGAATAACATAGTGGGTTTTTTTTTATGTAGCATCGCACAAGCTATGGGTCATAGTTCTCAGGAAACTCCATAGAGAGTACCTTCTCTTTGTATTTTCATCATTTCCATTCTAGGTAAAAAAAAGTATAGCAATCTCACCTTCCAATGGGTTTTCTCCCTAAAGGGTTTCTGAGAGAAAATCCTAGTGTTCATTTTGATTAGTGAGTGTTTTTCTTTCATTATTTTATATTTTCCATATTCAATCTATTGCATGCATGAACACCAAAAATCGGTAATAGAAGAATTAGAATATAAAGGAATTAACCCTTAATAGTATAGATTTTGTTTTTATTCTAATAAATATGTTGTGATGAACTATCCAATGGAATATCCAAGGTAGTTTACATATCATATTGATATTAGAGCGAGCTTCTTTAGGTATTTTGTGGGAAGTTACAGAGTATCATATTGGTTTAAGTAGAAAATAATAAACCTAGCTATGGCTGATGAATCAATTTATGATAATCATCAGGTTCTAGTAAAAGAGAGGATTGTGAGATTGGAAGTGAAAGTCATAAATATAAACTATAATGTGAGCCTCCTCATGGCGGCCCTAACCAATAAGCTCATATTTTTCAGAGAATATGGAGTTTCTAACATATAGGTTAGATCAAAGGGGGGATTACAGGATCAGGAAGAACCAAAGAACAACTCTGGAAAACCCAAAAAATAGTAGTTGGGTTCAAGCATTGTGAATCGTTCATGGTCTCTTTTCAATATAGAAGCAAATTTGGACATCGAGACAAATCAAGGTGAGATTGGAGATTTGAAATTAAATCATTAGTGGTGTTGGCACTGGAATCAGCACCTGGACTGCATCAAGCGCCTGACCAGACACATCCTAAACTCTAAAAAAATTTAATGATTTGTTTTATGAGATTGTTAGGTGGTTTAAACTCTTATTCACTAAAAAGACATTTCATTCAAATCCAGAGTTCTACTAATGAGGGTATTGGATCATGATGTGGTAGCAAAGAGTGATTTTGTAGCCTATGAGGAGAATAAAATGTAAAATGAGAGAAGAAACAGTAGGTATGCAAAGCATAAATCTACTAAATTTTATAGAAATTAACACAAGTATCAGTTTAAAAATATTTCACCAAGAGAAATATATTTCCCCTATGAGCAGGTATCAAGGGTCGCAATGGGATCTCCACTATCCCCTATTGTCGCCAACTTATATATGAAACACTTTGAGAAAAAGGCCCTTGCCTCATATCCCTTAAAACCAGATTGGTGGAAAAGATTTGTTGACGACACCAACATAAAGTGGACTCATGGGAAGGAGAATCTGGAGGGGTCTTTTAATCACCTGAACTCCATTTCCTCATAAATTAAGTTTACTATGGAGACTGAAGTAAATAGGTGCATTCCTTTTCTGGATGTTCTTGTCATTAGGAATGAGGATGGAACACTAGGGCACCATGTATTTAGGAAGAAAACCCATACTAATAGTTATCTCCATGCCAAGTCCTACCATCATCCAGCTCAGAATTTTGGTGTCCTTAATACCCTTGTCGTTAGAGCCATGAGGATATCTGATGTTGAACATCTTAACGAAAAAATCAGTCACTTGTCGTCTGTTTTTATGGATTTGGGTTATAAAGAAAGAGATATCAAAAAGGCCCTAAAAAGAGCTGAGGGCTCGATCTTACCTTAGAAGCGCCATGAACCTCAAGAAAACGGGGGAAGGGTTTTTCTACCATACATTAAGGGTGTTACTGATAAAATCACCAAGGTTCTAAGGAAGAATGATATTTTTGCACAATTTTCAGCAACAGGGACTATTAGACAAAGAATGCGATCAGTTAAAGATGCTATAAGCCCGGAACAACTTAAAGGAGTGTACAAAATTGATTGTTCGTGCGGGAAAAGTTATATTGGTGAAACCGGGCGTTCACTTCAGAAACAACTCAAAGAGCACGGAGTCGATATTAAGTATGGATGATTGCGCACCTTTGCCCTTGTGGAACACTCTTCGAAAACTAAAGTCTTAAAGATGCAAAGATCATTACAAGAGAAGATCACTATCAAAGAAGAAAAGTAAGAGAGACCCTTGAGATTATAAAACATCCACATAAACTTAATAGGTATGGGGGATGTGAAATTAGCGACAATTGGCATCCTCTTCTTCGACAAATTTGTTCCTCGAAAGCACAATCCTCCCAGGTATAGTTTTTCAGGTAAATGGCCTCAGATTTGTTTCTCTTCTTTTAATGTCGTTTTAATAATTAAGGTACTTACTTTTAATAATTATTCTCATTAATTAATTTTTATATTGTCTAAAAAATAAAAATTAATTAATTAATTAATAATTATTATTATTAGCAATTACTTAAACCTAATTTATCCTCCTAACATAAATTAATTTTAATATTATTTATTATATTAAATAATAAACATAATTAATGAAATAAAATAATAATTATTTACTATATTAATAATTATTTACATTTTTAAATAAATGTTAATACTTATTAGTAAATAATTAGTTTATTTTTATAAATTATTGATATTAAAATAAAAATAAAATTAATTTATAAATTAATTTTAATATTATTTATTAGATTAAACAATAAACATAATTAATGAAATAAAATAAATAATTATTTACTGTATTAATATTTATTTATATTTTTAAATAAATGTTAATATTTATTAGTAAATAATTAGTTTATTTTTATAAATTATTGATATTAAAATAAAAATAAAATTAATTCATAAATTAATATTATTTATTAGATTAAATAATAAACATAATTAATGAAATAAAATAAATAATTATTGATTGTATTAATATTCATTTACATTTTTAAATAAATGTTAATACTTAAAAAATTAGTTTATTTTTATAAATTATTGATATTAAAATTAAAATTAAATTAATTCATAAATTAATTTTAATATTATTTATTAGATTAAATAATAAACATAATTAATGAAATAAAATAAAAAATTATTTACTGTATTAATATTTATTTAAATTTTTAAATAAATGTTAATACTTATTAGTAAATAATTAGTTTATTTTATTTTTATAAATTATTGATATTAAAATAAAAATAAAATTAATTCATATTATTAAATTATTAAAATTGAAAATAAAATTATTAAAAATTGGTAGTAAAAATTATTGGTTTTTTGAATTAAATTAAAATTAAAAAATTAATTTCTCTGGTCGACTCCTATCATACTCTTCTTCACTATTAATGAATTACACCCTTCTTCAAATTTTTTATTCCATTGTCCTGAAGATGGATCCCTGTTGGGATTCAAAACGTCGATAAATGTGTCTTGATACTGTGGATAATCCGAGAAGCTCTTCAGAATATATTTCTAGTCTTACAATATTCTCACTAAAATATTATAAAAGATAACTGTCATGAGTGATGCTCTTTCCACTATTATTATATATATTTTACCAAGAAGGCTCACTGTGTAAGACTAACAAAAATTGATAAAACACATGAACATGTCAAGATACTGATAAAAACTCATAACAGCATGAGGAATTGCAAGCTACGACTGAAGATAATAAGATATGGAAACACAAGTGGAAATTGACAATACACACACCAGATGGTAATAAGTCTATTTCATTCACTAAAAATAGTATTGATAATATGAATTAAGATTCTAAAACCACGAACCCTTACTTCATAGTAGTTTGTCACATATATACAAAAATATAAAACTTTCATCCCCACAAAAGGCATAAAATTTGTTCCTAAAAGTTATTACCATCTCATGCAAGAGATGAGGCTTATCCAAAAACTTTAATACAAAGTGCTATGACATAATCAAAATAAACAGCATCAAGGCCAACAATTCGAAGTGGTTGTATGTTGTGGCAGTCTATAGGAAGACTCCTCCTCTATTCTGGTGCAACCAACTCCACAAAAAGTGTAAACATCAGTGAAAGTGACGTGTGGAGGTTCCTTGAATGTTGCCTGGTGCCTCACGGAAATGTGTTTCCTCACAGAAATGTGTTGGTGCTGAGAGTAATGGTAGAAATTTGTTTCAGAGAAACTCTACCGTTGTTCCTTTCCTTTGGTTTCTTGTTTGTCATGATAGGGATGGAGGCAGATTAAAAGCGATAGTGGAGTTTCATTTTATTAGTGGGAGAGATTATTAGATGAGCGGGAGGAGAAAAACTCTTTATACATATATCGCAATCACAGAACGGGGTCAAAATGTTTAAACATAAGACACAAGCGGGAGGGAATGCGATCTGTGATGGGGGTGATGATGTGGCAAGGAGGTGGGGCCCAGACGATACCGCAAATCATGAATCAGGAATTTTGCAAGAGAAACAGGAGGTAAGTGTTAAAACTTAAGAAGAGCGATGTGCGATGAAAAAAGGGTGGCGTGGCAAGACGAATATGGGGCCCATTTAATACCGCAAATCACAAATCGGGAGTTTTGTTATGAGACACGAGAGGTAAGTGTTAAAACTTGCGAAGTGCGATGTGCGATGAGAATGGAGGTGATGTGGCATGACAGACTGTGGGGCCCATTTAATACCGCAAATCAAAAATCGGAAGTTTTGTTATGAGACACAGGAGGTAAGTGTTAAAACTTGCGAAGTGCCATGTGCAATGAGAACGGAGGTGACGTGGCATGATAGATGGTGGGGCCCATTTGATACCGCAAATCAAAAATCAGGAGTTTTGTTATGAGACACGAGAGGTAAGTGTTAAAACTTGCGAAGTGCCATGTGCGATGAGAATAGAGGTGACGTGGCATGACAGATGGTGGGGCACATTTAATACCGCAAATCGCAAATCGTGAGTTTTTTTATGAGACACGGGAGGTAAGTGTTAAAACTTGCGAAGCGCGATGTGCGATGAACGGAGGGTGACGTGGCATGACAGACGGTGGGGCCCATTTACATCGCAATCGGGGAATCGAGAGTTTTTTTATTGTGAGGAACAGGAGTTAAAGGTTAAGACTCGCGAATTGCGATGTGCAATGAGACGAGAGTTGGTGTGGCAGGGAAAGGTCACACTTTAATATCGCAATCGGGGGTTTTGTAGGAGACGGAAATTGTAACATGAATGAAAGTTAAAATTGTGATAAGTCGATTGTGATGAAAGGGTAAGGGTTCCACAATGATTAAGTGCAGTAATTTATATCATATAATATATGATATTACAAAGGTTTGTTGTGGTGCGGGTAGAGCTACTTTTTAACTATAAAAATGGATTTTAATAGTTAAAAAGGGGTTTCGAAAGAAATGAAATGCTGGACTTTGGGTTTTTTGGAAAAATGAAAGGTAAAAGAGGGGAAATGAAATGAATGAAGGTAGAAATGAAATTTTCTCACCATTATACTTTGACAATGACACTTTCATCTTACAACTGAACTGAAAAGGCAGAATGATTCCTTAGAGAATGATGACCAGACTTCGAAAATATTTGAAAAAATATAGTGCTAACTGGTGGCAATAGTTAAAAGCTTACTTTAGTTTTCACCACATAAATGTGGCTCGTTTAAAATTAGAATGACATGCCCTGACCTGGTGGCAAAGCCTCTGTAATGTCCCTTTTTCCAAGCATTGGGAATAGAGACTAACTTAGGAGCCTACCCATTCCCATAGGCTATAGACTAAAAAATAATGATGTAATATTTGGGATTCATTGTGCCGAGAGCTGCTCTACAACCCAGTATAGTGTAGATGTGTAGGTGTTATATGTTAGACGTTAGATGTAAACATTTTTCACTATAAGGAATATGAGTAGGCATTAGGCATTAGAAGTTAGATGTAACATTTTTTAAATGTTGGATCTATTTTTCATTAAATATTACTATATTTTCCATTACATACTACTATTGAATTATTAACCTATATAAACGAATGGTTAAGTTATATTGATTAATCGAAATAGCAATATATGCGACCAAAAATAAACGGAGAATGATGAATCACGATTCCACCAAGAATTTTTTCGAGTTCTACATTCCACGAACAAATTGGCTATGGGAAATCCTCAGTGTCATATTCAGTATCTTTCATTATTTTATTTTATCCATGGAATGAGAGATCTAATTTTAAACAATAATAAAGAAATGGATGGTGAGTCAATTAAAGTAAATATGCAAACAAAGAAAATCGATTCGCTAAAAAATTAGGGCCGTATGAGAATTGATTCACGAAAATTGATGAATGGAGAAGATAGCATAGATAAAGTATAATTGGTTGGGAACAAGCACACATTGATGCCATAAAGTAGAAAGAAAATCATGTAACTATGAGAGATTTGGACCAGTTACTGAGAATAAGAATCACATATTCAATTTTACTATGAATACATATTTTTGGTTGTTTTTTATTTATGATTTATGAATATTTTTGAGTGATCTACAAGTAGGGTGTCACATCACAGTACTTCGTGCTAGAGCCTGAATATTAGAACAAAATAAATCAATGGAATATTATGTAAGCAATGCCCACTTAACAGTGTTATCTCAGAGTTGAATGTTTCTACCTCAGAAGACAAAATAACATGATCTATCAAGCTAATATAACATCTTTTTGTTTTGTATAAATGAATTATGGAGAATATATGTTGCCTTTGCAAATTTGATGTGAAAACAATTGACCATATCTTTGTTCATTACTCAGTTACAAAGGAAGTTTGGAAAAACACTCTTGATATTCTTAAGCTACATGTTTTGGCATACTTTAATTCCTTTGAAATTGTTTTACAGTATTGGGACTCTTATACGGGCAGTCATATGAATTTTCCCATCTTTATAGCTTGGAGTTTATGGAGAATGAGGAACAAATATATTTTTTAAAACCATTATACAAACTTGGAGGTGGTAGTTACCATAATTATATGTTTCTTCAAGGAGTATTTTAGGCTGAGACCTCCCCTTGTTGCATGTCTATATAGCTTTCCCTTACACGAGTTGAATTATCCTATAGGTTTATTTGATGGAGCCTATCAAGGAGGTGTGTATAGTGGGGGCACCCTCATCAAAATCGCTAGAAGTAAGTCTTATATAATATGGATTAACCTGGAACAGGGAAAAAATACTAAAGTTGAGCTTATTGCATGTTGGACTCTTTGTGCTTTCATTATTAAAAAATATATATATACCATTTACAAGTCTATGGGGACTCAATGTGAATTAGACAATGACTGACTAGTAAGGGTTATCTATAGCCACTCAATCTATGCTACTGAGATGATACGTTATTGGCAATAAAGGAATGGTTCCATTCACTTTTTGTCCAACATATTTACAAGAACTAGAATTCATGGGCAGACTCTAGTTGTCACCTCAGCTTCCGAAATTATTTTCTTTGAAGAATGAATATCCTCAAATCTAGTAGAAAGAGGTAGTTTTCCTTTACATGAGTTGACATAATCTAACTTGATCTTTATGTAGACAATTTTTTATCTCTTTATGTTAACTTAATCATAGTTTTTGACTGGTTTTGTTCTCTTTCTCAGAGATGTGTTATTTTTCTTTCCAGATACTATTACTGTCAGTATTAGTATTTTGTTGGAACTATCACAAATTATTAATAATTTGTAATGGAATTTTTTGGATAGTTTGTTTTATAACAAGAAATGCTCCTACGGGATCGAAGGGGTCTTGGCTGAATTTTCCTATGCACTATACAAATACATGTGTGAAGATTTGTAGATTCAAAAGTGTCCTCAGACACATAACTTTATTGATAATGAAAAGAGATTACATAACAAATTGCAGGAGTTTACAAACGTAAACTCTCACACTACAATGAAATTAGGAAACTAACCTATTCATAAGCTCTATGTTCTAACTTAATTTAGTTATGGATCACTTGAAAAACCAACAAGTGTCCATTTACAATAAATGACCTTCTAACCATTCTACTAACTTTATTCCTATTTTAGAGCCTAGGAAACCACTCTATTCTAGAGTCTTATTTTTACTAACAAAATACTATTTCTAAATATCTCTAATATTTATTAAATATTCTAATTTAATAAATATATTTATCCTAATTTATGTATTTTTGGATTTATAATTGTCTTATGAAAAGAGGCTAACAAAATTTGGGTCTTATTAATTTTATTTTGTTTTACGAGATGTACAATTTGATTTCTCTTTAGAATAACAAAATCGTGTTTTTTCTTATTGAAAAAAAGAAAAATTGTATGAAGTATAATACTGAATTCATAATTTTATCCTCTCCCTACATGAATGGTGATAGAATATTTTCTTTTGTTCTCAATCCAATAAAGGTTTTGAGTTAATTAAATTTTCATTTTGTATGTATCAATTGTGGCCATCCTTATGAAACAATGTAATTTAATCCTTGTCATTTTCTACTAACTTGTCATGGCAGTCCTTCCCAAGCAATGCGTATCAATCCAAATTTCGACCCTTAAAATCATGAAAGTTTTCCACTCGCCTTTTGGAGAACGCACGTTTCGCCCAAGCTAAAGCCTAAACTAATTACTGAATATGTTCGTCGTCCATGTGCAAAAATTAAACCCTAAGAATCAACTAAATGAAAAGAGAAATCAAAGAAGAATGTTTTAAATGGTGAAAATATTAAACCCAAAGAATCTATGTATGCCAATGCTAATAAATTTTTAGAAGAGTCTTTGCATAATGACACGGTGATATTAGATTTCAAATTAATTGATAGTGGTGACATAGAAAATGGCGATCATCATTTAGATGATGATTAGGAGGTGAGAGACAAGCCACAAGATGATAGGTATGTCAAACTAATAATTAAAAAATTGTGTTTAATTTAATTTGTTTTATATATATAATATAATCAGGTGTTATATATTAGATTTTTTAAATAGATTCGAAGGTATAGTTTAATGTAAGATAAATTGATGATACATTTTATAGTTAATGTGTTTTGTTTATTTATTTATTTTTTTAATAATTGATAAATTTATTTTTAAAAAGTATAAAATTTATTGATATATAATTCATCTTAGTTTCATTTTAACTTTACATTTATTAAATACCGAGAGGGATCAAATTTTCCAAGGTGAAAATCTTAAATCTCTCGAGATGTAAACTTTAAAAATATTTGCACCTCTAGAGATTTGATCTCTCTCGACTTTTGATGGATCCGTGGTTAAAATGGATTTAGGTTAATTAATTAAAAAATGACTAAGGAAAAAGAATATTTTAAGTCACTTTAATAAAAGAATAAAAAGACCCATGGTATTCAGATAACCCATGCTATTTGGATATTCTGTGACTATTAAAGGATATGAGAGCTCACTCCTTAGGCATGCATTGGGATTATTGTTTGTTGTTGATTGAGTTGATTTCTTGGAACTTGTGTGGGTGAGAGCCCTATTATGTAGAGGGTCAGTTTCAGCAGTAAGTGATCCACCCTAGATAATTCAATTAGAAGGGGTTTCGGTATTGAGACATATACTGTAACCACTTGAATAAGGATGGATCAAATCAGATCCTTGCATTGGGCTTAACGTGGAGATCGTGAGGAGAGTTCAACCATATCTCTCATAGGTGCATCACGTTGGAGGAGTCATCGTTAGCCATACAAATATCTTGTTGGTGTTTTTAACAAGTTCTTTGAACCATATTTAGCATGTATTTCCATATCCATATTTAATATAATAAGGCTAAGTTTTTGTTGAGTTTCAGAATTAGTGGTTTCTTTAGTTTTAGTATTATTAGTTTTGTTACATCTGCAATTTTATTTATATTGGTAATTCTTAGTGCGAAATTGTGTCATTTCTTATTAAGAAACTTGCCGCTAGTTTTCTGAAGCAATTTCTTGAAAATTTTAAATAAATAATATAAAGTGATATTACAGTGGTATCAGAGTTGGTTTTCCTGCTAGTCTGAGGGAATTGGCAGGGGAAGGTTTATAATATGTTCCAGGAGTATGAAATTTTGATGCAAGTTTAAACCCTAGTTGAATTTTAGCTAGAAGCCAAGCTCGATTTGTGGCAAAAAATAAGAAAAGCCCACACTAAAGACTTAATTTATTTTAGTGGACCAATTTATTTTACTAGGCCAAATTTATCTTGTTGAGAAAATTTTATTTTGCTGTGTCAAATCTATCTTGTTGGGGAAAATTTATTTTATTGGGCTCAATTTATCTTGTTGGGGTGAATTTACTTTGTTAGGGCAAATTTCTCTTGCAAGGATGAATTTCTCTTACTGAGTCAAATTTATCTTTTTGGGGCTAATTTATTTTGCTAGGGTCGAATTTATCTTGTTAAACCAAGTTTATCTTTCTAGGAAAAAATTATCTTACTGGGTTGAATTTATCTTGTTGGGATGAATTTACTTTGTTGGGTTGAATTTCTCTTGTTGGGCCAAAATTATATTTTTGGACCAAAATATTATTGGGCCTATTTTATTTCTGGGGAGGGGGATGGGGGGTGGGGGAAGTTTACTTGCTATGGTTCAAGCTTATTCTTGAGGCTAAATTTCTCATAGAGGACGAAATATCTCTTTGAGGTTGAAATTATTGCAATAAATAGATTTTATTAGAAGAAATTGAGGTTGTTTCTTATCCCAGAATTATTTGTGTTGGAAACCAAAATAATTGGGAAGGATACTCTCTTCTTCCATGGGGCCTAATTCATCTTGAAGACCAAAATAAATAAGGAGGCCAAAATCATTATTATGGGAGTCGTTGTTGTAGCAGGTCCCAGGTTCCACAAAGAAAATTGCATGTAATCTCTTGGAGTAGTTTATTAAATATTAATTGGAACATTTGGTTTCTATTGCATGAATTTACATAGAAAAATTAATTATCAGTGGTTTCATAATTTTATTGTGCTAAACCTCTTTATTTGCATGATAGTTGCTTGCAAGAATGTTCCCTAAAAGAAAGTTTGCAGTGTTAAATCACAGGCTATTTTATTGTAGCATGATTGCAAGGTGGATTGTAGCTATTCCAATGGACGACCGATGGAAGCAAGCCTTGGAAGGCATCACAAATGCCATAAATAACTTGGCAAGAAGGAAATTGTTGGGAAAAATATATGTATTATATTTCCAGCATTTAGTTATCAATCTAGGATCCTTAGACCTATATATGCAAGCACAATAACTGCAAGATCAAAGACCTAATATATCCTAATATAATGTTGCCAATCGCTATTAGAAATTAGCAACTAAATAACGTGTTCATGAAAGCAAAGACTGAATGCAAATAAACACAGACTGAAACTAAAGATTATCTGTTATTTCTTTTCTTAAACCCCCAAGGCACAACCCTGAAATGCAATCTTTCACTCTATAAAGTAGTTTTCATGCACTCAATAGTAGGTTGGGTTCGAAATGCAAAGGATTCTAGTCTTAGTTTCTGCTCTCTCGAAACCCATTGCAAATCATTAAAGGCATAAAGAAATATAAAGGAAATAGATCTAAAATAAATGAGGCTAAACTAAACAATCAAAGCAACATGAAGCAAATGTTGGAAATTAAAGCAAAGTGAAGTAATCTGAAAATGAAATGCCTGATAAGCTTCTAACTAAGAAAACTAATATACTAAAAAGAGAGATAAAAAAACATTGCAAATCAAACACTCTTGCAATATAAACTAGCAAAATAAAAGGGAAAAATGTTACCTAGGGTTAAGGGGCCCTTCCCAACCTAAGTAATGCTGCTAAAATAATCAAATCAAACTAGAGTGACACACCAAAACTTGAGAACAAGCAGTATTCATTAGATTAGCTTTGTTTACGAAATGCAACACAAAAGCTTGATGCCACAAATGAATCTTCTAATATGCTACTATTATAGAACCTATTACAAATTGAATGACTAACATCAACAACCCCAAAATCTATTTAGATTCTAAATATTTGTACAAAAAGAGTATTGGGATGGATCAAAACCAATCCCCCTAATCTCAAATTTGTTTAACTATATAATATAATCAAAGTGCCAAATAATAATATCCATGGTGAGTTTCAGTGATTTTTCCCCAAAATAAAAATAAGGTGCAACTAATCATTTTCATAATTCATAATGGTTGAAATTCATTCCTCCTTTTTTTTATTGACCAATAATTTTGC
Source organism: Pinus albicaulis (assembly GCA_034641835.2). Lineage (NCBI taxonomy): Eukaryota > Viridiplantae > Streptophyta > Pinopsida > Pinales > Pinaceae > Pinus > Pinus albicaulis. The sequence goes on along the minus strand of MU968411.1, from coordinate 28,811,952 downwards.
AATTTCCTCAAATCTAGGAACCTGTTTTAATTCTCGATGAAATTATGCATTTTGAGTAGATTGACATTAAAAAACCAAGGATATCTCTAAACCATTCAGTATTTTGGAAAACGATATACAATGTAACTAATTTTCCATATGGGAACAAAACCCATGTTTCAGAATTTTCATATTCTTCCTCGTCACCTCAGAAATTGTTCCTAAATTTGACTGTCTGGAAACTTTGACCTGTAACATTATTTTGGAGTTGAACATTCACTTGTTTGACCTGGGTGTGGTCTAGTATCATAGAATTATTTTAATACCTCTACCTTCAAAACCCATGTGGAATAATTTCTTCTAGAAGGGCAGAAATGTGCTAACCGCAATTGAGTACAAGAACTAAGTTGTTGATACAGGAACTAGGCTAAACATTTCATCATTAGCAAAATCAACTTAAAACTCAATTAATTCATTAAATACTTGGGAATTAATAAAAATAAGCACATTTAGCTCAAAATGTATATCAAATGTTTTTGGGTTCAAAGGGTTAGGAATGCATAATAGCATGGGCAACATGTAGTTATGAGTGTAAGACATAAGTGATAAAAGCTCAAATGAGTGGGTGAAAAATATGACAAAATGGGAGCCCAACATCTTCCCTACGCCAAGGCATTTGCATGTCCTCATGCAAAATAAATTCATCTTCAAAAATTCCTACAACATCCATGGCAACATTCAGATTTCCCTAGTGAAGCACCTTTTCCCATTGACAGAAAATCCATAACAACTTCTTTTACACACACTTTACTCGCCACCAACAAAATCCCATTTTTTGAGGTTCTTTAAGAATGGGATCCTACTTAGTTGCACTACAAAGATCATCTAAAGTTTTATGTAAATCATAATCATGTTTTTAGAGAAATTCAACACTTTCAACATCTTTTGATTGAGACGCATGTCATCAACTCATGAAGAAGATTCTAATCTTCTACTTCACTATCCTCTATATCTTTCCCAACAAAGAATGTATCAAATAATCCTTTAGTTGCATCTCAATATTATCCTTTAGATTTTACCTTGGGCCTTGGTTTATACCTATTCATCTCCTTTTCTTCATAAAATTCAGCATTTGTTGAAGAACTACAAAAAGATAAAATATGCAAGCTATATCCACATCAAAATGTTGACTCCTAAACCCAACAATCCTCCTATAAATACCTTATTTTTCCTAGGTCTTTATTTATATTCAATGCTTAGCATTGGAACTTTGATTTAGAACGATAATCATACATATTTATATGTATTATCATGAAATAAGCTTGTCCCATATAAATCAACTCCATATATATATATATATATATAGAGAGAGAGAGAGAGAGAGAGAGATCCTTTAGATTTTACCTTGGGCCTTGGTTTATACCTATTCATCTCCTTTTCTTTATTAAATTCAACATTTATTGAAGAACTACAAAAAGATAAAATATGCAAGATATATCGACATCAAAATGTTGACTCCTAAGCCCAACAATCCTCCCATAAATACCTTATTTTTCCTAGGTCTTTCTTTATATTCAATGCTTAGCATTGGAACTTTGATTTAGAACGATCATCATGCATCTTTGTATCTATTATCATAAAATAAGCTTGTCCCATATGAATCAACTATATATATATATATATATAGAGAGAGAGAGAGAGAGAGAGAGAGAGAGAATCTAAAATATTATCATAGCCATCAATATTGGAAGTACTACCTATACTTTTTCAATTCATGCTTATGTCAGTGCAACCACAAACCCATCCCTAGTCCCACAACTACACACATGATAATAAGAAACGAGGACAAAAATAATGTCTCTATGTACATATGAGATTCCAATCTGCTTTGTTTTGTTAGTGCAACCGAGTTATTCGACATAGCTTTGATCCCTTGTGCAACATAAACTACAACTCCAATAGCCCAAGAAGTATTTTTCAGCTTACAACCTCTTAGTAGTATGTTTGATAGCCTAAGTGAAATTAATTTCCCTTAAAATTCCATGTTAGCATGAAATCCATAGCTATTTCTATTTGGATGTTCACAAACAATGATTCCTAAAATAGGATCTTTCTTTGGCATCTTCAATGATGTTTCCTACTTGTTATATTTGGTTTATTTGGTTTTTTCAGATTTGATTCTCCATCAAAAATTAGTTGTTTAGACATAGAAAACACCACTAGGATCACTAGTCACCAACAATACCATATCACAACGAAGGGTTTCATTTGCATTAATTTTCACAACCTCTCCAACCCTAATTTGTTTCCATGTTTTTACTAGGAACTCCTATCCTACCATAAATTTGTCATTCTTTTTATTCTGTCTTATCAGATTGGTGGCGACGCCAATATTCCCATCTATTCTCATACCGCGTATCTCAACACCCACAAAAGGAAACTTCCCAACTATGGAAAATAAAAATAAAAAACAAGATGCTTCCACTTCTCAGAAAGTTTCAAATCGACATGAAAATCTCCATATTCATCTTCAGATGCCCCAAACTTTGAGGATCTTATTGCCATTCTAAGTGCTAAATTAATCAAATATTTATGTTCATGCCATATCCTCAATTAACAAACCTGGAATTTATGTATTTAAGCTAATGGTGTTGCTAATCAAAACCTAATTTTAATACGCAAATATCAAAGTTAGTAATAGTATTCAAACAACCATCTTAATAAGATGAGTTTCAGATAAGGTTGAAAATATGAAAGGCCTCCAATTATTTGTTTCGGTCCAATTTTGATATGTTTCTCATGCTGAGAATGTCATCGATGTGATCCTTCAACCTCAGATCGTTGCCTTTATCTACTTGTAATTTTGCTCACAACAGTTCGATTAGCTCAGGCCAATGGTTGAAAATTTCTGTTTTGATATGGTGAAGGTTTGGGCTTCATACTTACACAATTATTGGTTTAAAACTTCGCTTATAGTAGTCCCAGTGACATGGGGGAGCAACGATTAGCCATGCATTCTAGGGGGATAAAAAGAACATGACTTGACTACAAAGAGAGACCCAAATGCTCAAATGCACAAGAATAAGGAAGACAGGTTCATAGACATATCATGAAATTCTATTCGACAGTCACACACAACGAATGTGCGGCCAAGACCAACAACAAAGACGCAAAATTTAGCCACGGTTATGTTTGATTTTGCTCTATCAAATGTTGATTAGACATACCTTCATTACCCTTAGAGACTTCATCATTTTTCTCGTGTGCCATATTAGACTGGCCTACAATTGAATAATGTACTTCAGACTGACATTTGTGGTCATCATATACTTCAACATTTGTGCCAGTACTGCTTTGAACAATTTATTTCTCTTATGCTTGATTTCTTTTTGTGGCCTCTTCAAATTCAAACTACTCCAAACAAGAAGAGAACTGAGGGCCCAGACTATTATGTAAAGAACATATTTCAACGTTACCATCCAATACCAATGAGTTTGAATTCTTCTTCGTGGCTCTGACTACCCCACCTTCATCCATCATGCTATGGAAAATGTTTGGAGTCCTTACCATAACCTGATATGCTCTAGCTTCATCAACCATTGTATGCTTCAAGTTATATGGTTGGTGGTTTCATTATATTCAATTAAACAATCTGTAAAAACTCCCTCTGCTACCAAATTTGCACTGATATCTTCAATATTTTCACAGGAACATAGTATTCCCCATTAAGTAAAAGAAAAACGTATCACATCCTCACTGTGAGCTACAAACCCAAATAAAATTTGCAAGGACTCCAATACCAAGAACAGTGACGTCTCTTCCACTTCTGCTAATGCCTTTCTTAAACCAAATTCATCTTACTGTGAATGCTTTTGTATGCAGCAAACCTTATTCTACAATCCACACCTTCAAGAATCAACTTCTCTATCCACGAGTGTGTTAGTGTGCATTTCAATAACTACACTAAGCTCTTTTAGAAATGTTGCAGTAACCACATGTCTCACCATCAGTGACAATGGTTCCAACACCAAATCATTTGGATAAACTTTATAGTTTTAGCCTTTGTTATGCATATATTAGATGTTGCTCCAAATTTTTTTGTGACACACAAAGTTGATCTCTTGAAGGCATGATTAAAGATATCATACTTGCATCATTACCCCTGGCTATATTGCTTTCAACCAAGTTGTAAATACCTGTATAAAATATAAGTGCAGCTCAATCCCAAAATTATATTTGATAAAAGCAGAGACTTTAAAATACTTACTCCAAGCTCAACACTTTTATTAGGCATATTCCACTCATTCCAACAAAACTATGTTTCTTTCTGATATGGTATACTTAATACATAGTGGGATTGATGCCAAAACCTTGCACATCTTCATACAAACACCATGCACCATGACCTCCAATTGTCCTACCACAGTTCATAGGTTGTCGCATCTATACCTTCGCATTTTACCTTTATTATGCTATGTTCTATGATGTTTCACATCACAAATTGTCACAAGATTTCAACCATTTCATGAAATTTTAGAGGTAAAGAATTTGGGGTATAAGAATGATGAATATGAAACAATAAACGAAATCATGTAGAAGAAAAGGGGAAATGGCAAGCATACGAGAAGCTATAGATTAACAATTTCCTTATCGCTAATAAAGCAAATGAATTAAAAGTATTGTTACCTCAAAATTGTTTAGTCAATGGTACTCACTATTGTGATGGTTGGATCTAAGTATGTCAAGGTTGTGGAGACCAAGCTTGGACTGCATAAAGGTAAATATATTTGAAACCCAAGCTATGATTGAAGAGTTATAGCTAATGGAATAAATACTAATGTCAATAGACATTTGTTATTATTGTCCTGACCAGAAACTGAGGTTGTATACGTACTTGGAGGAAAGAATGTTGAAAGCAACTGAAACTAGAGGGCTCTAAGTTGATGTTGGAGATTGGATCCCCTTTTTTTGTTGGCATGTTTTTATAACTGATGTTAGAATCATGAACCAACCCATATCTCACACAATTCTATCTATGTGAATAATTTTTTCTCAAGTCGAATATAGAAAGAAATCATTGGATTATCGACCATTGATGGATGTTGTTAACTAGTGTGAGACAACTCAGCATTGATGTCAATTAGTTTCAAGGTGTAGGAGTGTGTTTCAATAGATACGAATGGATGTCTTGAAGTCAAGTCACTTGTAAGATTTATAAATCAAGATACATTGAGATATTCCCTTATTGTTAGTGAGGAGATTTTCCATTGATGTATGCGAACTCCAAGGCACTCAAAAATATCTTTGATCTTGATTCTAGATAAGGTGTTGGAGTCGATGGGACAAGATATATTGGAATGTGGGCCTTAAGGAATCTGACAATAGCCAACGTAAGCATAAAATAAAAAAATATTTTGAAGAACCATTAGAACCATCATGAACTTACAGAAGTTATTATGAATCTTGCCTGCTAAGAATCTTGGTTTTCAAGCAAGATTCATGTCTAATTGCGTTAGATGCCTATTTTTCACAACTAGACTTACTTTTTATCTTTACTATTTTACTCTTTTATTTACTATACTATCCTACCCTTCTTTAAAAGGAACATTCACCTCCAATTATAGGATCACTTCAAGTAAAACCTTATTCGTAATAAGATAATAAATGTAATCATACTCAGTTTCAAAAATTAGGTTTCAATGTATACCAGAGCATGTGAGACTACATGCCTTGAATTATATAGTAAGAAGAGTTGTTGAAGGGAGTGGGGTTATGATTCAATGGTCATATAGAACCAAAATTTGATGTAGTCACAGTATTCATGGCTCCCTTGCTCATTTGATCCACTATGTATATCCTCCTCTACCATGTCATGCAGATGTTCTGTTACCGAATGGTTGATCTCTTGGGTGCTTTATGGATCTGATGATAGGCATGTCAAGAAATACTAGATCTCAATTTCTAATGGTTTCTCTCCATCGAATTCAATCCATGATTCTTTGGTCTCCTCAATAGATTGGTGGAGGTGATTATAGAAGACTTATAAATCTACTTGTGGCTCATGGAACTTTTGATCTTATGTCACTTCTACAGAGGAAAATATGTTCTTTATTACCGCCAAAATTTTCTCATCCTTAGAAGCATAGGAAAAGAATCTAGCTACTTCTAGGATTTGAGAAAGTTTTTGGAGTAATATTCTCCAACAAGTTCTTGAATGTTATTATATGCTTCCTTGCTTATCGGAATCTGGATTGGGGGCAAAAATTTGCCAAAAATTTAAAATGCTCAGAATCGCACCAAACCAGAACGACCGGATAGGGCTCGTCTCCAGGAATCTGACGCACTTCGTTTCATCAAAACTGACTATGTATGTGAAAGTTAGAGCATGTTGTTTGTCGTGCCAAATAGGCGAATTTTCAAAAAAAAGGTCAAACAGGGTCAAAGGTCAAATTTTGGGTTTTTCCATCGGCCAACGACATGCTGACAAGTGTTAATTTGTGAGTGGCCTAAATTTCTAGGCACATGGTGCAATTTTATTGGTTTTTTATGAACCAATGGGAAGCTGACACGCGGCTAGCCCGGAGGTCGCCACGTGCCCCTCCCAAGGGCAGAAATCTGGTTAATTTTATACCATGGTCGAAAATTTAATTTATATGGTGGGTCGGATTTATATGTTTTGGGTAGAAAAATTATTGTGGGCGGAAGGGCAAAGGTCGGGGCTCAACCCCATGACCTCCCCCGCATTAATCCCAAGTCTTACCACCATACCATAAGCGCAGAACTTATTAAACAATGGGTGCAGTTTGAATTTATGGTTTATCAATGGTTTTGGCGGAGGCAAGAAGGGCAAGCCCTTACCACGGGACCAATCCCCAAGACCGTGGCAGAGCTCTATGGTTATTTCGCAAGATTAAACCATAATTCGGGTTTATTTAAACCCATAATCAAGTGTTAAAGCGTTAAACCTTATTTTAATATGGGCTTATGGTAAATGCGCTTAGTGCATTTAACTCACACTTATCCATTAGTTAATCATGTTTAACTATTAATTAAACCCCAGTTTAATACGGTGGATAAAATGGCAGAGCCCCCAAATCTGGCGCTACCTCCAAAATTATTGGACTTAACTAGAGTTTCTCCAAATTTGGAGGATTTTTCCTAGGCAAAACTGAAGAAGCCATAACTTTGGCATATTTCGACAAATTTTGGCTCAAGAAGATTCATTCCTAGATTTTTTGGATGCTTTAAGCATGATGGTGTAGGTTGCAGAGGCGTTGGAGCACTTCTGTAAGTGATTTTACCACTTTGAATATTAAAGAAGCCTGCGGCCACCAGGAGAGGAGGTTATGCCTAGTCCATTTGAAGACCATTTTCAGAGCTTGGAGAGTCTATTTTGAGGTTTTTGGGTCTTCTGAATCCAACGGAGTAGATTGAAAAGCCATTGGAGCACTTTAGGTGCATGCAATCATAGAATTGACCATTAATCCAAAGAGGGCCTAGCCATTTGATGCAATTCCATGGAGATGTAGCCCAGGAAGGGTGAACTTTGTTATCAGCTATTGAGCAATGTGTTTGTTGTGTGTTATTTCTATGCATTTTACTTATTGTACATGTGTTTTTAACAGTTAATTTATTTAATAAATTTCTCATAAAAGACACAAAACTTGACACATAAACCCTCACATAACTGGCTAATTTGAGACGATCCTAAACACATTTATTTAATACTGATGAGGGAGCTAGCACAACAAAACTAGTTTTACCATATTTAGATTACTTGCTAGTCATTGATCCTTGTCTATCACATGGATTGGTGTATGGGTGGATTCTTACAACACCCAAATAAAAACTTCTTAAAGAAATAAATAAAGTATTATACAAGAAAACAATTTCAAAACAAGGTTTGTCATGTACTTCGATGCCCTTACACTAAGACTTGTTGTCACGAGTTATTTTTTCATCATGAGTTAGCTTCTTCCTTTCCATGAATCAAACTTAAGAGAAAATGCACTTTCATAAAAACAACCAAACCAACACGACGAGGCTTTGGAAAAACATGCTAAAATGGATGATTCAGGCTAGAACCCTTTTGAGAGGGTGTATTTGCCTTACCATTTCTCCTCCCATAGTCACGAACGTTAGAAAAAACGAGAAAATAATTAAATTGCTAATGCTCCAATCCCTTTTCAACACATCCCTAGCAACAACACCAAAAATGTTGGGAAAAATATATGTATTATATTTCCAACATTTAATTATTAAAGTGGGATTTGTAGACTTATATATTCAAGAACGATAAATGCAAGATCAAATCCCTAATCTATCATAATATAATGTCAGCAGTCACTATTATAAATTAACTAAAGAACATGTTCATGAAAGGAAAGGCTAAATGCAAATAAACACAAATTAAAACTAAATATTGTTTGACATTACTTGTCTTAAACCCCCCAAGCACAACCCTGAAATGCAATCTTTCACTCTATAAAGTAGTGTTCATGCACTGAATAGTAGGTTGGGTTTGGAACGCAAGGGATTCTATTCATGGTTTCTTCTCTTTTGAAACCAAATTCAAATTATTAAAGGCATAAAAAATTATAAAGGAAATGGATCTCTAAAATAAATGAGCCTAAACTAAACTATAAAAGCAACATGAAGCAAATGGTGGAAATTAAAGGAAAGTGAAGTAATCTAAAAATGAAATGCATGATAGGATTCTCACTAAGAAAACTAATATATTGAAAACAGAGATTGAAAACATTGCAAATCAAACACTCTGTGATATAAACTAACAAAATAAAAAGGAAAAATGTTACATAGGGTTGAGGGGCCCTTCCCAAAAACCCACAACTTTATTCGGAATTTGAATATTTCTAAAAAAATATCAGTGGGGTGGATCAAAACCAATCCCCCAATCTCAGATTTTTCTAACTATAAAATACAATCCAAGTGCCAAATAATAACATCCATGGTAATATTATGTGGTTTTCTCCCCAAAATAAAAATAAGATGCAACAAATCATTTCCATAATTCATCATGGCAAAGATTCGTTCCGCCTTTGTTGTGTTGACCACAGATTTTGTATTTTCCTCAAATTTGGGCACTAGTTTTAATTATGGGTGACATTGTGCATTTTGGGCAGATTAGCATTAAAGAACCAAGGATATCTCCCAAAATTTTCAGTATTTTTTAAAATTCTAAATGTTGTAGCTAATTTTCCATACTGGCAATAAAACCCATGTTCCAAAATATTTAGTTTCACTCTAATCTTCTCAAAAATTGTGCATGAATTTGACTGTCTAGAAACTTTGGCTTGTAACATTATTTTGGAGCTATAGCTTCGCACATGAAACCTGGGTGTAATATGAGTATCAGAGAATTATTTTAATACACCTACTAATTTCAACACACATGTGGTTGAATTTATTCTAGAAGGGCACAAATGTACTAACCACAATCGGGTATCAGAATTGAATTGTTGGTACGGGAACTAGGCTAAAACATTCATCAATAGCAAAATCAAATTAAAACTCAATTAATTCATTAGAGACTTAGGAATTATAAAAAATAAGAATCTTTTACTTCAAAATGTTTGGAAAACGATTCTTGCTTCAAAGGGTTAGGAATGCATAATAACATGGGAAACATGTAGTTATGAGTGTAAGGCATGAGTAGCAAAAGGTCAAATGAAGGGGTGAAAAAGATGAAAAAATGGGAGCCCAACAGTAGAAACAGTTCAACAGTACATTAATTTGTTCTTTGAATAATGATGTTTTTATGGAGAAAAGAATAAGACATATCAACAAACCCTTCTCCAAAGGAGTCTGCATTACTCTTCATCACAAACAAATGAGGGTTCTACAGAAAGAAAAGGAAGTGCAGAATTGGCTCTTTGGTGACTTGGATCAAATTTGAATTTCATGAAGTCAGGGGATGCACTCTCTAAATTGGAGGAGTTAGACACATGCTTTTCCAAATTACGCCAATATGATTAGAGGATATTAAGTTGGGAAGTGAAGCCATCAATGCTTTCCTTTATGTAGCACAGGTTTATGGAACATTCTTGTAAGGAGTTAAGACTTGCAGTTGCTTCTTGCCTATGTGAGATCATAAGGAGAACTTCTCCTCTTTCCCCCTACAATAATGACATGATAATAAGGGTGTTATAGTTGATTATCGAAAGCTTCAAAGGATTGCATGATATTGAGGACCTTTCCTTTGGTAAGAAACTCAAGATCTTCGATATGGTGGATAGAACTAAAATGTGTGCCATTATGCTCAATATGGATAGTAGTGGTTTTATTTTTCAAATATTCCATTGTTTCTTAACCAACCTCAGAAAACATCATTTGGGAATTGTAAAAACCAACATGCGAAGTATTTTTCTTTAATTTTAGGTGACAATGATGTCATTTGAAAGCAACTGCAATCAAAGATGTTGGCTATTTGGAGGAAAGACCAGGTTTTTTCACCTACTACTCATGAATTCTGAGATTGAATAGTTGAGCTTAACCTTAAATTATTCAAAAATAAGTTGACTAAAAGAGAGATAAATCTAATGGGGTTGCAGGTCACATGATATGCAACAAGGATAAGAACCAAAAATGAAGAAATCAAAATTGTTTATCACATCAGGAAAGGAGGACAACTAGTCATTAGGGTGGAAATAGCAAAGGAAGATATGTTTTGCAATCATATGGTGCTAAGGGAAAAGGACTAGGTGGAACATTGGAGCATGGAGTCAATGACATACTTCAAGAAGAAGACTGGGTATAAGGATAAGAGGATGATGAAGAACAATCCTCATTATCTATAGATACCATAATACAGAAGCATTAACACTCAAGATCGATTGGATGGGCTAAACAAGTATGAAGAATCTGCAAAATTCTAGGAGCTTGAGAAGAGATATATTTTCCCACAGAGTGATCATGAATCACCTCTTCTAGAGAAATCATAAAAGGCTCAAATAGTAGTATTGGGAGAGATGGTATAACATTCACATTATGGACTAGCCATAAATGAAGTGCAAGTGGAGATGAAGACATACATAGTGGCTACATGGCTTCCACATGATAGTCAGCATGACCACATTCAAGAAAAGGTTAATAATCTTGCATAATACCTCTTAAAAAATAAAGGAAAAACTCGAGAGGCTAAAAGGTGCAATATTGAAGAAGGACAGTGTGCTTGAAAATTTGAGGATCGGGAGTGCTAGGAAAAATTTCAAGCTTCCTGGTATTAAGTAGCAATTAATTATTTATTGACCGAACGGAGAATAGGAGCTCTGCGGCGAAAACAATGGCGGCTAGGGTTTATAGCTATGGTCATCTAGGAGGCTTCGCAGCAACCTTTTACGCCTGCGATACTGATTCTTTATGGAATGGGGAGCACACCCTCGAACACCCTTGGTCACAGAAATGGTTCAGCAACTCCTCGGCCCCCACCGTGGCTGCCTACCGTCACGCTCACACTCCTATCGGACTATCCTCTGGGACGCTTTCCCCTGCAGGATTTAAAATGTTGATACATAAGTTCTGCGTCTAGAGTGGGCCATTATACACGAATAGGGGATTGTATCAGTCCATGCGCCGCTACTGACTTTGAACCTCCACTTCGATGGATTTTGATGTCGCCGATATGGGATGGGGACTTCGCCTCCACATGGAGTTTAAGTGTTCGCGGGAAATTTTTGTATTGGCACACCACATAATAGCTCGCAAGTCGGCGACACATAGCCTCCTGCATCCTCCCACTACTGCGCATTGGTGCCCCACCCCCTGCCAACTCTGCAACCGATTTTGAACCCCATAGAGGTCCACACTTCTACCAAAGAAAACGAGGTAAGCGATGTGTTTTTAGATATTTATTAAACCCCCTATGGGTAACAGTATATTGATTTGGGTTCAAGAAAATGATGGGGTTGCAGACCTAAAATTAAACATCAACCATCATATTGGTTATCCTAGCCATTTTCAATCTTTGATATACAGGGGGAGATCCCTTCAAGACCTTTTCACATTAAAAGATTATTCCATCTGCTCTGAATCCACTATCTATCTCAATCTGAGATTGCGAGGGGGTGCTACAGAATAGCACAAAACTCCAAGAATTGCAAGGGGAACCAACACCTCAAAACCTAACCACCTGAAAGGGCCCATTGGAATATACTAAAGGGGAAAAATAAAGTTTTTATTCCATCGATAGCAGCTGAAAATGCTCCAAAACCTTATATTGTTGAGCAACTGAATTTCATACCAAAAGTGAACATAGAGATTCCAGAAATAGATGAGCATAGAACTTCTTTTGAATCTCAAGCGATAATCTGCATATTTAACAACTTCTGGTGTAGGAATTTACAGGGTAAGTTCTGTAGATCAAAAACCAAAGGTCACCGCTCACAAATAGATCACAAATCAGTACACCAATATTATCACGTGGTTAAAACCCTCGAAGAGGGAAACAATCCACGGCCTGAGCCAATGCGGCCACTTCAGGAAATTTATTAATATAAAAATAAAATTTACATATGTTTCTCTCATAAACAGTTACCATAAAAATTACCCTCCATGCTATTTAAATATAGATCATGGACAAATCGGGTGTTAAGTCACAAATCAAGTGCCATTAATACCGAGGAGAGAGTGAACCATCGGATCACTACAAATCGTGACCGTCGGATTATAAGTTACAAATGTACATAGTAAAGAAACACACTTTACCTAACCCTACACTAGACTAAGTTATTCTTAACTATTTCCTATGTGTCAGAATATCCTAACATCCCCCCTTAAGAACAACTTGGGATAGGATTGAAGGATTTACAAAGGTGACACAAAAGGATCCTATTTCCTATGTGTTGAAATATCCTAACATCCCCCCTTAAGAAAAAATTGGGATAGGATTGAAGGATTTACAAAGGTGACACAATAGGAGAAGGAAGGAGGCATTAGAGCCTATCCCCCCTTAATGATAAATTTCCCGAAATCCAAGCATGGATCGAATTTTGGTAAACTTCACTTCTGTGAGAGCCTTTGTAAATATATCAGCTACTTGATCATTGGTTGGACAATACTGCACTTCAAGAACACAATCATGAATGAGCTTTCTGATGAAGTGTATGTGGAGCTCAATGTGTTTCATATGTTGATGTTGAACTGGATCTTTACATAGCTGAATGGCACTTTGATTATCACACCAAAGTGTAGTTGGATGCTACTGATGAAGACCAAATTTAGACAGGATCTGATGAAGCCACATGGCTTCCTTGCTAGCTTCAAATTCACCACGATACTCTGCTTCGGCCAAAGAAAGAGAGATGGCACTTTGTTTCTTATAAGACCATGTAATAGGTCTTGAACCAAGAGTGAATACATATCCTGCAGTAGACTTTTGATCATCAAGGTCACTAGCCCAATCAGAATTAGTGAAACCAATCAACAATGGAGATGCTCCTACACTGTAATGAATCTCGAACTAAATTGTACCTCAAATATATTGAAGTATTCTTTTAGCTGCTTTCCAGTGACTATATTGACGTTGGTGCATAAACCGAGCGACAAGACCAATGGAAAAGTAAAGGTCAGGACAGGTATGGGTTAGATACAGAAGTTTACTAACAAGTTGACGGTATAACGTAGCATCAAATTCAGGGGTAGTTCAAGTGACTGAAAGCTTGATTCCAGACTGAAAGGGAGAAGGGGATGGCTTACAGTCTTCCATGTGAAAGTGGTTTAGAAGATCACATGCATACTTGGACTGAGAGAGGGTAATACCTTCTTTGGATTGCAAGACTTGAAGACCAAGGAAATAATGCAAGTGTCCTAAGTCTGTCATTTCAAACTTCTTTTTGAGGCTAGACTTCATATGGTTTATATGGTTGGGATCACTACCAATAAGGATAAGATAATCAACATAAAGAACAAGGATGGTGAAGGACTTACCCACTTTCTTGGTGTAGACAATGTTATCAGAATGACACCTAGAAAAGCCATTATCTAATAGAAATCTATCCATTTTGGCATACCAAGCCCGAGGATCTTGTTTAAGACCATAGAGAGACTTCCTAAAGCGACAAACAAGGCTAGAGTCATTTTGGATAAAGCCAGGGGGTTGTTCCATGTAGATTTCTTCACGCAAATCTCCATGTAAGAAGGTGTATTTAACATCCATCTGATGGAATTCCCATTTAAATGAGGCAGCAAGGGAAAGAACAAGGCGGATAGAATTCATTTTAGCAACAGGGGAGAAGGTTTCAGTATAGTCAATGCCTTCAACTTGTGAAAATCCTTTAGTGACAAGATGAGCTTTATGTCTATCCACTTTTCCATCTAGTCCAAACTTTGTTTTGTAAACCCATTTGCATCTAACAAGTTTTCTTCCTTTTGGAAGAGGAACAAGATCCCAAGTATCATTCGCCAATAAGGAATGGTATTCTTCATTCATAGCTTCATCCCAATATGGATTACCGAAGGCTTCTTCAAAGGTTTCTGGATCAGGATTTTCTCGAACTTGAGCCAATAAGGAAGAGGCTCATTCGAACTGAGAACGTATACGTCTTCGATCGATAGGGTCACCTGTAGGAGAACCTGCTGCATCCCGAGTAGAGCAAACCCATATTGGAAGTTGTGGAGTAAAAGGAATAATTTCAAGAGGTGGAGGAGGATTTTCATCCTCGCTTTCATCATCTGAACTAGAAGGAATGCTATTAAAAATAGAAGAGAGAGAGAGAGGTGGCACATATGCCGAATCAAGCTCGCAGGCCAAAGGTGGCACACCCACCAAACTAGGCTCGCAGACCGATATTTTTCATCAAATTTTACATCTCTTCTAATGATTATATTTTTGGATTTTGGTTGAAGAAGACTATATCCTTTGACATCTTCATAATATCCAACAAAAATGCATTTTTCCCTCTTAGGTTCTAAGGCTTTATGTTTCACATTTAGAATATGGGCCCAAGCATCACTTCCAAAAACACGAAAGTGACTTACATCTGGTTTGATTGAGCTCCAACCTTCTTCTGGAGTTATATTCTTTAAAACCTTAGTAGGAGTGCAATTTACTATGTAATTTTCATATTTAGTTGCTTCTGCCCAAAAATTGAGACTAATTCCTTTAGATTGAAGCATACAATTATCCATTTCTTTTAAGGTGTGATTCTTCCTTTTAGCTACACCATTTTGTTGTGGAATATATGGAACAATATGTTGCAATTGAATGCCATGCTCAGTGCAGAAGTTGATAAATTTGTTGTTAACATATTCTCCTCCATTGTCTGATCTTAAATTGAGATTTTTTCTCAACAAAGGCCTTAAAGGCCAAGAAGAAGTTAAAAACTTCACTCTTGAGTTTTAATAAGTATACCCAAGTGCGTCTGGAAAAATCATCAATGAACGTTAAGAAGTACTTGCAACCAGAGAAACAGACAACAGGAAGTGGGCCACATAAATCACTGTGCACAAGCTGCAAAGGGGATGAAGCGTGCCAAGAGGCACGTTTGTCAAAATTATCCCGATGATGTTTTCCAAGTACACATCCAGAGAAAACACCATCTCGGCAAGATACCATAGGAAGACCTGTCACCATATTTTCTTTACATAGAGTTTGAAGAGAGCGATAGTTTAAGTGACCAAATCGCTCATGCCAAAGTTTGCTCATTTCATCATTAAGAGAAACAAAAACGGAGGGAAGACATGATGACCCAAAGTTGTCAAACTTATAGAACCTTGTGGAATCATCAGCAATGCCAGTAGCTAAAATATGTCTAGGATCTTTAAGGTCCTTGATTACAACATCATGAGGTGAGAATTCTACTATTTTCCCTTCACCTGAATGAGTTATCTGATAAACAGAGATAAGGTTGCATGACAAGGTAGGAACACATAGTACATCATTAAACTGACCATTATCTAGATGAATGGTTCCAGATCCTACAACACTAAGAGATCTATCATCACCAACACAAATATGTTTGGTGTTACAATCATTTAAAAAAGTAAACATGGCTTTATTTTTGGCCATGTGATAAGAAGCTCCAGAATCAATGAGTCACTCATGAGAATGAGAAGAAGAAGATACATTTAATGCATAACCAGATATTGATGCTTGACAACCACAAGAAAAAAGTGTCATTCCTGAAGATGAAGGTGAAGAGTGCTCCAAATTTATGTTGTGCTTCTTCATTGTTGCTTCCAAACTTCCATCTTGTTAAAACATTTGGACTCTATATGGCCATCATGATTACAAAATTTGCAATGTCTATTTGTCTTCTTCCCTTTTTTTTTATTTGCCTTATCATTTTGGTGAGTTGCTTTTTCAGTTTGCAGCTGAAATTTCTTAGGACCCTTGTTTGGTTTCGGACCATACTTTTTAGGATACTGCTTCTTGGGATTATTTTGATATGATTGCTATTAGGATGCTAAAGCTTTCTTAGAAGCATGTCCAGAAGTGATAAGACCAAGGAGTAAGAGTTTTTCTTGTTCTCTTATCAAAGAATCGCAAAAGGCATCAAAACAGGGGTTCTTGTAGGTGGTTCCTAAAGAAATGATGGCTTCTCAAGTGGAATGGAAGGTGGAAACAAATACAAAGTATGTAGGTCCAATCTTCACAAGAATGCAATAGCTGAGGCTACCATCTTCCTTTTTGACCTTACAACCTTCTAAAAGAAGTCTAAAGGTCTTGAATTTGGACAAAAAATCTTCAATAGAGGAGAAATTATTGGGGTCCAAAGTAAGCAACTCATTTTCAAGCTGGTGGGCCCTGATTTGATTTTGAATTCCAAAGACAGTATTTAGCTTTTCCAGGGCTTCATGAGGAGTGTCAATGTCAAGGATATTAAATCGAATATCTTGAGCAATGGACATTCCTATCAACCCTCATGCTTGATCTTGTTTATTTTCCCATTTAGCGACTTTATCATCATCGGAAGGTTTAGTTTCTTATCATGTGGCTATTCTATAAAGCCCTTTAATTCTAAGTATATCTACCATGTGAGGTAGCCATTGGAAATAATTGGCGCTGTTAAGAATAATCATGCATGCACTTTCCATTTTATTTTAAAAATTGAAGCTGAAAAAAGCTGAAACTAACTACTCCAATGGAAAGATCTTGAAAAATTAGGCTGATTATAAAAAAAACGGCTCGAAAAACGGCTTCCAGATGAAGAAGTTATGCATTTTTTTTAAAAACGAGTTGTAGATGCCGAATAGTTACAGGAATGATTTGAAATTTGATGATCAAGTTCAACTTTAAAAAAAAAATCCCGCTCCTTTAACAAACAAAAAATTTACAAAAGAAGCTTGAGAAAGAGACTTGAACCCAAGACCTCTATTCTCATAAACTAACTTCTCACCAAGTGAGATAGTAAAAGGATTCTCTAATTGTTTGAAAGGAGGAAGGTGTTTTTTTTTTAAGTCTTCAATGTGCGTGCTTTTCTCTTCACAAAAAACCAAGCAAAAAAAAATGAAATACAAGCCTTACGACATAATGTTATATTTTCGGTTAGCCTTACCGACAACTATCTATTTTTTCACTATTTCTGATTTCCCGAGATCGCAAAAAGACATGGGGAAAGAGCATACGTAGCAAAAAAAATCCCTACTTCATGTTTCTGATTTGCCTAGATCGCACACAGCGCAGAGAAAAGAGAATACATGAGAAGAGGGTATAGATCCGGAAAATAAATAAAACCTAAATTCCGAAATAAACAGAGGGAACCGAAATAAGAAGAACTATCAACAAATATAACTGCAAAACAGATACTTTATACCTCCATATCTAAACTGACATAACTTGGGCAACCAGAAACCTTTTCGCATGAAAAGAAAGGCATTTCTCACTGTAACAGATGCTCCAGACACAACAAAGCAGTTCTCCAAGCCCGAAAATGTTCAGAAATAGTATATCTACAAAACGACAGTCGCATGTAGTCAAACCGGCTTCGGATTTTGATCAACAATGGATGTGTCCCTCAAAATAGCTCTGATACCATGTAGGAATTTACAGGGTAAGTTCCGTAGATAAAAAACCAAAGGTCACCGCTCACAAACAGATCACAAATCAGTACACTAGTATTATCACGTGGTTAAAACCCTCAAAGAGGGAAACAGTCGATGGCCTGAGCCAACACGACCACTTCAGGCAATTTATTAATATAAAAAGAAAAGTTATATATGTTTCTCTCATAAGCAGTTACTGGAAAAATGACCCTCCATGATCTTTAAATAGAGATCATGGATCAATCAGGTGTTAAGCCACAGATCAAGTGTCGTGAATACCGAGGAGAGAGTGAATCGTCGAATCACTACGAATCGTGACTGTCGGATTATAAGTTACAAATGTACATAGTAAAGAAACACACTTTACCTAACTCTACACTAGACTAAATTATTCTTAACTATTTCATATGTGTCAGAATATCCTAACATCTAGCCTAAACCAATGGAGCTCTTCCATTGGATATTCACAAACTGGAATATGGACTGTGAAATCCACCTCTGTTCAAAGGGGTTTTTCATTGTCAAGTTTACATCTTTGGAAGCCAGAGACACCATCCTTAGGGAGGGACCATGGTTCTTGGGATCCACTAGGCTCTTCATCACACCTTGGTTCCCAGATTTCGATGCAAACACCATGAAAGTGACCAGAATGTCGATCTCGGTCCGGCCTTACAACCTGCCCCTTCATTTCTGGAATGAAAGTGTTTTAGCATGCATTGGAAACATACTTGGGTGATATATCAAAACAGACACACAACGCTTGGCGGAGCGGGTCTAAAATTTTGTAAGAATATGTGTGGATGTTGACCTCAGTAAAGGGCTTCCATAATGCATACAAATGATTCACAAACATCAGAAATGGACTCAGCATCTTGACTTTGGAAATGTTGCATTTAGATGTCGAATCTGCAGAAACACTGGTCATTTACAAAATACATGTCTGGAAGCAAAAAGATACAACAGGAAAAATAAGAACAGGGAAAAATCCTAAAGGGTGGAAATTTCCCTCAAGAAAACTAGAACAGGAGACAAAAGAAGAAGACGATGTCCCCAATCCAAATGAATATCTTCAGACAACCATCGAAAAAAATTCAAAAGAACAGGAGATGCAAGACCCTTTCGACATTACCCCCACGGTCCAGTTGGCAAAGGACCTTGAGGCACCAGACTCGGCAAGGAACAAAAGACATCACATCTCAGACAATTCAGATTCAGATAAGGACAATGGTGCAAACACAAATGATGATCATTTAGCCCTTATCTCGGGCACACCAACACAAGGTGCTTAGCGGAAGGTCGAAAAGAAGAAAGGGAGAAAAACATCATTTTTCTCCCCATGTATTATATGTTGGGTTTGTGTTATATTCTTTCCACGACTAGTCACGCACGGGAGGGTAACAGGGGGGGAAATAGCCCCCCTGTACGTTGCGATAGGCGCAACGTACGGGGGGGTCATAGGGGGGGCGGTAGCCCCCCCTCTCGGGGTCCAAGGCAGCGCCCCGATATAAAATAAATAAATAAAAATAAAAATTGGTCCTTATTTTCCGATGGGTGGACCCGCCCATGGTTTTGTGCATGGTTTTGCACATGGTTTTGGGGCATGATGGTTTTCGGCCCCTGGTATTTTTTAGATCCGGTCAAGGGAACTACAGTTATGTTCTAATCCAGGGTTAATGGATTGGGTTTTACGTATGCTTCGGCATGTATATATATGTGTTGTAACACTAAAAGGAATATAATGAAAATCAAGCTGGTCGTCCCGATTTGGGATCCAGGGGAAAATCTTTGTGTTTATCTGTTTTATGTTTTAAGCTATCGCTATTGTTTATTTTCTGTTTTGTAAGATTTGTTTGCAGATAATTTATGTACAGGGTTAGAACCTACTTTTGGTATCAAAGCAGTTTCGGCTTCAAGGGGACGCCTTTGCTACTAAGGTGTTTTTTGCTCGGGCCTGAGGTAGACCCTGTTCAATGGGAGATCTGCGGGATTGATTCTTGTGGTGAAAGAAGATGGCGAGCGGCGGGAAGATAGAGATCGAGAAATTTAATGGTCAAAGTTTTGAGTTGTGGAAGCTCAAGATGGAGGATCTGCTGGTGGATAAGGACCAGTGGATCGCGGTAGATCTGGGTACTAAACCAACGGCAATGTCAGATGAAGACTGGAAGAAACTGGATCGGAAGGAAAAGAGAAAAATACGATTGTGTGTCTCAGATTCAATATTTTTGAATGTATCTGGGGAAGCTACAGTGAAGACCTTGTGGGACAAGCTAGGGACTTTGTACCAATCTAAGTCTCTGGTGAATAAATTGTTCCTGCGGAAAAATTTGTATAACCTGAGGATGAAGGATGGAGACTTGGTGATAGAACATCTAAACGCCTTCAATACCGTGGTAAGTCAACTGTCATCTGTTTATATTAAAATCTCAAATGAATATAAGTGCATCAGTTTGTTGTGTTCTCTACCAGATTCGTGGGACAGTCTGGTTATTGCAATAGGTAGCAATACAACTACCTTGAATTTTGATGACATAGTCTCAGCCTTGCTGTCGGAGGAAATGAGACGGAGAAATATGGAGGGTCAGAATGGAGATGTCTTATCTGTACGAGGAAGGTCCCAGAATAGAAACAAGAATAAGGTTTCGAGTGGGAGATCTAAATATCCTGGAAAGTTTATAAAGGTGTGCTGGAAATGCGGAAAGGAAGGGCACTACAAAATGTAGAAATTTGAATAACTGATATGTTATCCACCGAGATTCTCCTGATCACACACTATTTTAGCTTCATGCACAATACAGAATCTCTTCTACCATTGATCATCACATGCAGAAATAAAATCAATTGCATGCACATATTAAAGCCATAAAAATTCACACATATGAACACAATATTTCATGGGAAAGCTTAAAGCTAAAAACCCCCAACTATCCGTATATTATACATGTCATGGAGATCATGTAACAATCATAGTACAAAGCTCTTTGCAAGCTCTCATGCACTACCTCCCTTGCTACACACTATCAAGCTAGATCTAGCAAAACTCATGCTCCAAACTTTAGCCACTTGATAGCCAACCTAAATTGTGTTTTCAAGCTATGGGATGGCCTCTTTATATAGATAAACCACCCATCTTGAACTGCGCAATCCTCATGGGTTACTCCACCCATCCGTGTGTTGCAAATAGCAATAGTATAGTCACAACCGATAGTTAACCTGCTCTTTCACCTATTTCTGCACTGGTCTCCACTGAAACTGTCCATGCACTGAAGTTAACTGATGTATTCTTTAGTTGATTTATGAGTATTTAATTAGTGAATTAATTAATAATTAATTCACACCACTCTCACTAATTGCATCTATTAGTTAACTTGGATACAAAAAGCTCAACTATGTTTAGATTAGTTAAACTGAATACAACTCCACTAACTTCCTCAATCAACTCCACCAAACTCTGTCACATGAGTTCTAACTAAAGTCTTCATGCAATAGCTTCACTTAAACCCTAAGAAAAGCGTATTTCCTTCTGTCAGCTGCATGTGCCACATCTAGGCATCAAACTGAAGTGCTCCAAGAGAATAAGATCATGTTTAGAGTCCAAATATTATTAAGAGCTAATAATATTCGACATATCTATTTTTAGACTGGCAATCTAAAAATAGATTCCGCCCAATATGTCTAAAATTAGAAATCCATCTATTTTTCCAACTTGACCAACCATCCACAAATAGCATCCCGCAACTTATAGAATATGCTCCATATGTCTAAAAATAGACTTTGCGACAAAAATCACCTGTGTGGTCCCCCACCTAGTTTAGGTGATCACTTTCCAACTAGGATCAGGAAAGATGTTTCAGGATGCCTCCTTCACTGTTTCTTGTTGCCATCTTCAACACAAAAAGGACTGCAGATCTAAAGCTCCTGAGAAAGGAAAGGGATCTAATGATGCTCCTTCTGCAGAGGCAAAAACCACCTTGGATGAAGGTGGAGATGTGTATTTGGCTTCTTCTTCAAATACATATGTAGATCATGAGTCATGGTTGATTGACTCGGGTGCATCCTTTCACTTCACTCCCCATTGGGAGTGGTTCTACGAGTATGAGAAATATGATGGTGGTGATGTCTTCTTAGGTGATGATAGGAAGGCCAGAATCATCGGACGTGGAAAATTCAAGCTGAAGCTGCAAGGTGGAAGGATTAGAACACTTCCTGGTGTTCTGCACATTCCCGCATTGGCCAGAAATCTGATTTATGTAAGCAAGATGGATGATGCAGGTGTAAAAACAGTGTTCGAGAAAGATACAGGTAAGATGGTTCGGGGAGCACTGGTATTAATGCGAGGATTTCGGATTGCAACTCTGTACAAGCTTCAGGGCAGCACTATTATTTATGGGTGCAACAGTTTTGTGGTTCCCGAAAGTGGAGCGGAAAGCCTAGCAGTCTCTGGAGAAAAGACCATGTTATGGCATCAAAGGCTTGGACATATTGGAGAGAAGGGCCTTCGGATGCTACATGGAAATGGTATGGTAGAAGGTATGTCTAATAGCTCTCTGGATTTCGATTTATGTGAACATTGTGTATATGGGAAGCAGAATCGGGTGAGTTTTCCTTCTGGTGCTAAGAGGGCAAACAAGATATTAGAGCTTGTGCACAGTGATGTGTTTGGACCTGTGTCGGTTCCATCACTGGGTAAGTCTATGTACTATGTTTCATTCATAGATTACTTCTCAAGGAATACATGGATATATTTCTTAAGGAAGAAATCTGAATTCTTTGACAGATTTAAAGAATTTAAGGCTCTGGTGGAAAACCAGACAAAGAAGAAGATAAAGGTGATGAGGATAGATAATGGTGGGGAGTTCTACAAGTAGGAATTTGAAGAGTTCTGTAAGAAGTGTGGTATAGCACGGCAGAAGACTACTCCATACACACCTTAGCAAAATGGAGTTGCAGAAAGAATGAACAGAACGCTGATGGAAAAGGCAAGAAGCATGCTCAGTGGTACCGGGTTAGGACAATAATTCTAGGCAGAGGCAGTGGAGACTGCATGTTACTTGGTTAACAAATCACCTTCATCATCATTGAAGGATAAGACTCCACATGAGGTATGGACTAGTAAGAAACCCTCTCTTTCACATCTGAGGGTATTTGGATGTGATGCATATGTACATGTTCCAAAGGAGAAAAGGAGCAAGTTGGATAATAAATATGAAAGGTGCATCTTTATTGGGTATAAGGATGGTTTAAAGGGTTACAAGCTTTGGAACTCGAAAACAAGGAAGGTTGTGTACAGCCGAGATGTGGTGAGAGGTGAAATATGTTGTTAAACATGAATTCCTACCAAAGGAACCTGAAAAGATAGAGTTTGAGCTAAAGGAGGATGAATCAGACTCTACAAGAGAAGACAACTCAGAAGAGGAAGAGCCACAAACTCCAGCTGTGAGAAGATCAGTTCGGGAAAGAAGACAACCAAAAATTTATAGTCCATCTGTTTTTTGTTCAAATTTTTCTTTAACTATAATTGATGATGATCCCAGAACTGCCAAGGAGGCAGTAGATTCAGAGGATGGGAAACTCTAGAAGGAGGCCATGGTTGATGAAATGGCATCCTTGCATAAAAATGAGGCATGGGATCTGGTGGAGTTGTCGGCTGGAAGGAAGCCCGTCGGGAGAAAATGGGTGTTTAAAAAGAAGATGAATGTAGAAGGCAAGGTGGAGAAATACAAAGCTCGTTTGGTAGCAAAAGGTTATTCCCAGGTGCCAAGAATTGATTTTGGTGATATTTTTTCTCCTGCTACCAAAGTTACTTCAATTAGATTACTTTTATCTGTTGCTGCTGCATTTGATTTTGAGGTAGAACAAATGGATGTGAATACTGCATTTCTTCATGGTGATCTGGAAGAGGAGATCTACATGAAACATTCTGAAGGCTTTATGGTGAAGGGGAAGAAAGAGCTGGTATGCAGGTTAAAGAAGTCTCTGTATGGGTTAAAAAAGTCACCAAGGATGTGGTATCAGAAATTTGATACCTATATATGGGGACTTGGCTTCACCAGAAGCAAGGAGGATCACTGTGTTTATTTTAAATTAATTGGTGACCGTGTCATTTATTTGGTCTTGTATGTGGATGATATTTTGTTGATTGGAAATGACAAAGAAATTATCCAAGATTTGAAGACCCAATTATTCTCCAAATTCGACATGAAGGATCTAGGTGCTGCAAACTATATTTTGGGCATGGAAATTAAGAGAGATCGGGCAAAGAGGAAGCTCTGGTTAAACCAGAGGAAGTATTTTGAGACTATATTGCAGAGGTTCAATATGCAGGATAGTAAATCGGTGAATGTTTCGATTCCTGTAGGTACAAAGTTGTTTGTTGAACAGTGTCCCAAGACACAAGAAGAAGAGGACGATATGTCCCGTGTTCCATATGCAAGTGCAGTGGGTAGCCTGATGTATGCAATGGTCTATACTAAACCAGACATTGCACATGCAGTGGTAGTATTGAGCAGGTTTATGTCAAACCTAGGGAAGGAGCATTGGACAACAGTGAAGCGGGTTTTCATATATTTGCGTGGCACTAGTGATTATGGCTTGTGCTACCAGGGAAGACCAGGATTGGAAAGAGTGTTGGAAATTCATGGTTTTGTTGATGCAGACTGGGCTGGAGATCTAGACCAAAGAAGATCTACAAGTGGGTATGTGTTTAGCCGATTTGGAGGTGCAGTCGGTTGGATGAGTAAAAGACAGTGTGTAGTGACTCTTTCAACTACAAAGGCAGAATACATCGCAGCCACTCATGCAAGCAAGGAAGTAGTTTGGTTGCAGAGATTGTGTTCAAGTATGGGGTTGGTGCAACAAGCTATAAGGATAGACTGTGATAGCCAAAGTGCAATTTTATTGGCTAAGAACCTTGCTTATCATTCAAATACAAAGCACATTGATGTTCAATATCACTTTGTGAGATATATGGTTGAAGCTAAAAGAGTGTTGCTGGTAAAGGTGGACACTTTGAAGAATGTTGCAGATAAATTGAAAAATTCTGTGAGCACTCATAAGTTCTCTTGGTGTAGATAAACAATGGGTGTTGAAACGCTGGGCTAATGACTCAGCTCTCCTGTGGCCCCTTGTGGAAAGAAAACAACAAGTGGGAGAATGTTGGGTTTGTGTTATATTCTTTCCATGACTAGTCACGCGCGGGGGGGTAATAGGGGGGACGATAGCCCCCCCTGTCGGGGTCCAGGGCAGCCCCCCCCCCCCCCCTCCCCCAAAAAAAAAAATGGTCCTTATTTTTCGGTGGGCGGACCCGCCCATGGTTTTGTGCATGGGTTTGCACATGGTTTTGGGGCATGATGGTTTTCGGCCCCTAATATTTTGTAGATCCGGTCAAGGGAACTAAAGTTAAATTCTAATCCAGGGTTAATGGATTGGGGTTTATGTATGCTTCGGCATGTATATATATGTGTTGTAACACTAAAAGGAATATAATGAAAAATCAAGCTGGTCGTCCCAATTTGGGATCCTGGGAAAAATCTTTGTGTTTATCTGTTTTATGTTTTATGCTCTCGCTATTGTTTATTTTCTGTTTCGTAATATTTGTTTGCAGATAATTTTTGTACATGGTTAGAACCTACATTATATATTAATTACTTGCAACCTCATAGTCTATCTTGATTGAGAATTACCAACACATGTAACATGTAATTTTGTTTTAATATAAAATTACGAATTTTTCCTTGGAAAAAAAAGTAGCAATTAAAACTCTTAATAGGACAACAGAGGAAAATTTATCTTGAGTTGTTTTCAGAAAGAGAAAGAGGTGATATGTACATCAACCCTCTTCAAAACTACATAAGCAAGGCTTGTAACACATCGAATTCAAACCTATTCAGAAGTACATAAGCAAGACTTGTAACAAATTGAGTTCGAAATTCCTTGGGAGTAGAGATATGAGTAATAATCATCATTGTGCATTATTACATGACCCACATAGATAAATGATGACAACACATAAGTATAGGATGAATGGATGTTGAAAGTAAGCAGGAATCTAATCTTGCAGGTTATTGGAGTAGAATGACACGTATATTAGGATGAAAAATAAAGAGTCATAACTATGGCATAGTGGCATTTCCATTACAATCAAAGTAGCACAAAATCAATATGGTGGTCTATTTCAGGGGTTGTTGGTGACTGGTGGGACAAACACAATATAGGAATTCATGGAATTCGAAGGTGTTATGGTGGAAATTGACATCTATTGTGAAAAATGTCCCCAACAAGTAGACTAGAAGGAGATTATGAGTTGGTACCCTATCACATGCAAAAAGGTAGTTATGAGTTGGAACCAACATCTGATGTAGTCATGGTGTTCTTGGTTATCTTTCTCATTTGGTCCACTTTATATGTCCTCCTCCACCATGCCATGCAAATATTTTGTTATTGAATGTTTTATCTTTAGGGTGCATGATGGATCTAATGATAGTAATTTCAAAATCTCCTCTATCTCAAGTTCTAATGGTTACTCTCCATTTAAATCAATCCATGATTCTTTGGTCTCCTCAATAGATTAGTGGAGGTGATAAGAGAAGACTTCTAGATATGCTTGTGGCTCATGGAAATTTTGATCTTCTATCACTTATGGAAAGGAAAATATGTCCTTAATTTCTACCAAAAGTTTTTCTTCCTAACAGGTAGAGTTAGAGACATCAGTTACTCCTAGGATTTGATAAAGTTCTTAGAGTAACATTCTCCAACAAGTTCTTGGATGTTCTTTTTGCTACCTTGCTAGTTGTTTATCCATGTCTAGCACATGGATACTGTATGGGGGGCTTCTTACAATACCCAAATAAAAACTTCTTAAAGAAATAAATAAAGTATTCTAGAAGAAAATAATTTCAAAACAAGTTTTTTCATGTACTTGGATGCTCTTACACTACTAAGACTTGTTGTCACCATTTATATGTTCATCATGAGTTATATTCTTCCTTTCCCTGAATCATACTTAAGATAAAGCACACTTGCATAAAAAAAACCAAACCAACAGGATGAGGCTTTGGAAAAATGCACTAAATTTTATGTGTGAGGCTAGAACCCTTTTTGAGAGGGAATATTTAAGTCTTACCATTTCTCCTACCCCATGTCACAATTGTTAGCAAAAACAAGAAAATAACTAAACTACCAATGCTCCAATCCTTTTTTAGCACCTCCTCGACAACAATGCCAAAAATGTTGGGAAAAATGTATGTATCATATTTCCAACATTTAATTATTGAACTGGGATTGGTAGAATTAGATATGCAAGCACAATAAATGCAGGATCAAATCCCTAATATATCATAAACTAATGTCGGCAATCACTATTAGAAATTAACAACTACATAACATGTTCATGAAAGGAAACCTTGAATGCAAATAAACACAAACTTAAACTAAATATTGTCTGCCAGTGCTTGTTTTAAACCCTCGGGAACAACCCCAGAATGCAATATTTCACTCTATAAATTAGCATTAATGCATTTAATAGCAGGTTGGGTTCGAAAGGCAAAGAATTCTAGTTTTGGTTTCAAGTCTCTCAAAACCAAATGCAAAGCATTAAAGGAATAAAGAAATGGAAAGGAAATAGATTTAAACTAAACTAGCCTAAACTAAATTATCAAAGCAACATGAAGAAAATGTTGGATATTAAAGGAAAGTGAAGTAACCTGGAAATTGAATGCATCATAAGCTTCTAATTAAGCGAACTAACATATTGCAAACAAAGATTGAAAATATTGCAAATCAACCACTCTTGTCATATAAACTAACAAAATAAAAGGGTAGAACATTACCCAGGATTGAGGGGCCCCTCACAACATGCCTAACCTTGCCAAAACAATCAGATCAAACTAGAGTGATGCACAAAAACATGATAACAAACAACATTTGTTAGATCAAACATGTTTATAAAAAGCAACACACAAGCCTACTACCACAAATTAATCCTCTAATCTACGACCATTCCAAAACCTATTACAATGATAAACATCAAAAATCCCCAACAATATTTTGAGACTGAATATTTGTACAAAAAGAGTAGAGGGGTGGATCAATACCAATTCCCCTATCTCATATTTGTTTATCTGTAGAATACAATCAAAGTGCCAAAAAATAACATCCATGGTAAGATTTAGTTATTTTCTCCCCAACATACAACTAATATGCAAATAATCATTTCCATAATTCATCATGGCTCAGATTTGTTCCTCCTTTGCTATATTGACCATAGATTTTGTATTTTCCTCAAATTTGGGCAGTAGTGTTAATTCTGGGTGAAATTGTACATTTTGGGCAGATTGATGTTAAATAACCAAGGAAATATGTTAAACAATTCAACATTTTTTAAAATGGATCTTTCAGAAACTAGTTTCCATACTGGAAACAAAACCCATGTTTCAAAGTTTCAGATTCACCCTCATCAACTTGAAAATCGTGCCTCAAATTGACTATCTAGAAACTTTGACCTGTAGCTTTATTTTGGAGTTAGAGCTTCACATGTGAAACTTGGGTGTCATCTAAGTATCATAGAATTATTTTAATACATATGCTTTCAAAACACATGGAGCGAAATTTCTTATAGAAGGGCATAAATGTGATAACCACAATTCGGTACCAGAACTAAATTGCTCATACAAGAACTAGGCTAAATAATTCATCATTATAAAAATAAACTTAAAACACAATTAATTCAATAGAGACTTAGGAATTAATAAAAATAAGAAAATTTTACCTCAAAATGTGTGTCAAATGGTTTTGGTTTCAAAGGTATAGGAATGCAATGAATGAAGAATTGGACCAAATTGAGAAGAACAATACCTGGGAACTAGTTCCTAGACCAATTGAGAAAAATATCATTGGTTCAAAATGGGTATTCAAAAACAAAATGAATGAGCAAGGACAAGTAATCAGGAATAAAGCCAGACTGGTCTGCAAAAGATATTCACAAATCGAAGGACTTGATTACGATGAAACATTTTCCCCTGTAGCTAGAATGGAAGCCATCAGAATGTTTCTGGCCTTTGCATGCTACCAAAACTTCAAAGTATATCAAATGGATGTAAAATCTACATTTCTAAATAGAGACTTAGAAGAAGAAGTATACATGGAACAACCAGAAGGCTTCTCATTAACAGAAAAATAAGACTATGTATGCAAACTGAAAAAGGCTCTTTATGGACTGAAACAGGCTCCTCGAGCTTGGTACTCAAGACTGGATAAATATTTTCAAAAACAAGGCTTTAATTGAGGTGGAGTAGACAACAATCTATACATAAAAGCCCATGAAAATGAACTCCTGATTGTTGTAGTATATGTTGATGACATTATGTTTGGAAGCAACAGAGAAGAACTAGCAAAAGGGTTTGTTGATGAGATGAAAACAGAGTTTGAGATGTCTATGATTGGAGAGCTCAGTTTCTACTTAGGACTTCAAATTCAGCAAAATAACACAGATACATTCATATCACAGGAAAAATACTTAAAAGAAATGTTGAAAAAATTCAAAATGGAGGACTATAAACCTGTGTCAACTCCCATGATCACGGGATGCAAACTGTGTGCTGATGACGGGTCTGCAGATATAGATCAAAAACTCTACAGATCCATGATAGGAAGCCTATTGTACTTGACAGCATCAAGACCAGACATCATGCTAGCAGTAGGACTAGTGGCTAGATATCAACCAGCACCTAAACAAAACCATCTTCTGGCAGTCAAAAGAATATTTAGATATCTACAAAGAATAGTATAGTATGGACTTTGGTATCCTAAAGGAAAAAGCTTCACCTTGACAGCCTACATAGGTGCAGATTGGGCCAGCTGTATGGATGACAGGAAAAGCACAAGTGGAGGTGCTTTCTATCTAGGAGAAAGTCTGGTGGCATGGTTAAGCAAGAAACAAACATCTATCTCTCTATCTACAGCAGAAGCAGAATATATAGCAGCAGCAGCATGTTTTACACAAGTCATGTGAATGAAGCAGACTCTTCAAGACATGAAGGTAAGAATTAATGAACCTATCTCAATTAAATGTGATAATACATGTGCTATAAGTATATCTAAAAATCATGTGCTTCACTCAAAAACTAAACATATCCCAATCAAGTATCATTTCCTCCGAGAACAAGTGGCTCAGAAGATAGTAAAATTGGAGTATGTACCAACAAAAGAACAGACAACAGATATATTTACCAAACCACTTGCTAGAGATTCATTTGAATATTTGAGAGACAGACTAGGGGTAGTATCTGTAGATGCTACTCTCTAATATGAAGAGAAAGCACAGTTTCAAGGGGAGAACAGAAACGAAAAATATCATTCTCAGGGAAAGATCAACCAGCAAGGGAAGCATGAAAACAGGTCCTCAGGATCAAAGGGATTATGGAAATAATGCAGTCAGCATAAAAGAATTAAAAAAAAGGCAAAAGGGTCAGTGGTGCAGAAGAAGAATGGTGAAACCGACGTGAACTGAACACGGAAGAATAGTGAACCCAACGTGTATCAAATCCAAAGTTTGGAGCAGCAGCGTACGAAGTCAGGAAATTTAACCCGGAAATGCATGAAATGTTTAAAAAGGATAAAAACAAAGCATCAGAGAATAGAAGCTTCACTAAAAATTCGAACCCCTTGCCATTGATGTCAAAGGGGGAGGAAGAGCAAGCAACAGTAAGAAGAGCAAGAAACAGGAGAAAGGATCCTATCAGGCAAACAGAGGAAGTGTATTGCCATCAATGCCAAAGGGGGAGACTGTTGGAAATGTTTTCATTGATGCCAACAGGCAAAGGAGGCAGCGAAGACAGAGACAGGAAAAGGGGGCAGCAAAGACAGAGACGAGCAGAGGAAGCGAATATAATAGAGGCAAAACCGTTATCAGAGGCAGAGGCAAAGGCAGAGCCGTTATCACAGCAGTAAAGGAAGAGGTAGAGCGACAAAAGCAGAAGAGGCAGAGACATAGCTGTTATTCTGAGAATCGCTACTCCTAGCTGGCGGATATATACATATGTACCTTAATTCTGAGTAAATTCTGAGAATCAATTACTCTGCTGGAGGATATAGTAGAACTAGAGTGGAAGCAAATAAATATGAATGTAGCGCTTTTTAAACATATAAGCGCATAAAACAAAGTATTATATGGTGGGACCCCTTACCAAATCGCATTGGAGAAAAACAAAGCAGCGGAAAGTGCATACAGGAACTTGCGATTGCGATTAAGTTCCGGACCCGATGGGTCTATAAATCAGGTTTCATATATGGTTGAGTTCCGGGTTAAAGACTCAATCGCATCGGAGTATTTGAGTCGGGATTCGATTGAGAGCCCGGATCCGATGGACATATAAACAATGGCTTGATAAGTATGAAATCCGGCTTAATCGCATCGACTCAAACCCTATATAAGCGCATAAAACAAAGTATTATATGGTGGGACCCCTTACCAAATCGCATCAGAGAAAAACAAAGCAGCGGAACGTGCATACAGGAACTTGCGATTGCAATTAAGTTTCGAACCCGATGGGTCTATAAATCAGGTTTCATATATGGTTGAGTTTCGGGTTAAAGACTTAATCGCATCGGAGTATTCGAGTCGGGATTGCGATCAATCACAATCGGAGTAGGAGTGATCAATCGCAATCAGAGCAGGAGTGATCAATCGCAATCGGAGCAGGAGTGGTCAATCACATCAGACAGATAATACAACAATCGCATCAGGAGTATTCGAGTTGCGATTGCGATCAATCACAATCGGAGGACAATGCAAGCTCGAATGGTGGGCCCGAAAGGGAATTTTATGTATTAAACAACTTTTTTTTCTATTACGCCGAGAGTGTGTTAAGTTGTATTAAAAGGGAAGATTATATGATTAAGACATCTTATAATTAAGCCAAGAGCTGAAGTTGTGTTTGCGGTTGTATTAAATTATGCCGAGTGGGTTGTGGACCCACGGGCCTCGGCCCAAGGTGGAGGGCGATTGTGAACATAAAACAATTGTGGTGTATGTATGTTCTGCTTGCGGAACATTCCACATCAACAAGACACTTGCTAAGTACAAAGGCGTTAGAAAATTCCCGATTTACAGTCAGCTGGTATAAAAAGCTCAGTTACACCACAGCAGAGAACAGAAAAGAAAACAGAGCTGAAAAGAGATAAAGCACAGTCACAGAAAAGACAAACACAGTCAAAGAAAAGCCAAAATACTAAATGAGTTGAGCTGGAATTCTCATTGTAATTTGAATGTAAATGTTTTTAATTGATTTTTTATTATTTGTGATGCATTGGAAAGTCTCCTAAGGAAAACAAAGCTCCCACTGTAATATTGAAATTAATGCATGTTGGTATATTTTCTGAATGAGCAAGTGAAAGAAATGAAAAGGAAAAAAGCGAAGAGGTATGGCTGTCCATTCCAAATTCATTGAGGAATGCAAACAATCACAAGAAAATCCTTATAAATAATATCATCTTGATATGCAAAAAGAAGTTAGAGAGAGTAAATCCAGAGAAGGCAGAATATAGAAGTGTGAGGCAGAGAAGACTAAGAAAAGAAGAGCAGAAAGAGAAGCTACATAATAGAGCTGATATCTGAGGTAAATCAGCAAACATTCAGTTTGATAAATTGAGGAAGTTGGAGCTTCCCTATCAAGTTGCAGCTTGATAGCTGTCAGTTGTAGCTGACTGAGGTTGGAGCCTCCTGTAGGTTGGTGCCTGCAGAAAATCGAAGGGAGTTGGTGCTTCCTTGCAAGTTGTAGCTTTCAGAATTGAGGATAGAGCCTCCTGTAGGTTGGTGCCTGCAGAAAACAGTGGTGAGAGGGAGTTGGAGCTTGCCTTTGCATCACAACAATAATAAGATGTGGTTTTCTCCCTTTATGGGTTTCCACTTACATCTGCTATCTCTATGTGTGTTTCTTATGTGTTGATGTGATTCTTTCAATCTGCTTAATTTTTTGCTGCTCTCAACATAAGTATGGTGTCACATTAATTTAATATTAGCTGCAACATTTTAAGACCGTTCACATAGTAAGTTGTAAATAAGTTTGGTGAAAATTTTAAAAGGCTTATGTATGTATTAAACTGATTCACCCCCCCCCCTCTCAGTTTAATTAAAGATTCAACAATTGGTATCAGAGCGAGGTTCCTTTGTACAAGTCTAACAACTGAAAGGAGATCCTAGGTTCCCAAGATGGCGAGTAAAGAAGGATGCTCAACCAATAAAGCCCCTTTTTCACTGGTGAAAATTATGCTTTCTGGAAAATCAGAATGAGGACATACATAATGTCTCTAGGAATAGAAGTCTGGGCTGCTATGGAATTTGGATATGCCCCAAAAGCTACTGACACAGAAAAAGAAACAAAACAAGATTTGTTGGCTAACGCAAAAGCCATGAATGCCATATTGAATGGATTATGTGAAGTAGAGTTTATTAAAGTAATGCACAAAGACTCTGCCAAAGAAATATGGGATACTCTTGAGAACATACATGAGGGAGACAAGAAAGTAAATACTGCCAAACTTCAATTCTATAGAGCCCATTTTGAGAACTTAAAAATGAATGATGATGAAAACATTGCCAGTTTCTTCCTAAAAGCTGCATAAATTATTAACAATATGAAAGCTCTTGGAGAAAAAATGCCAGAATTATAATTGTGCAAAAGATTCTAAGATCTCTTCCATCCAGGTTTAATCCAAAGGTGTCTTCAATAGAAGAAACAGTTGATTGGGAGACCTTGACCATGAACCGGCTACTTGGAAATCTAACAGCCTATGAAATGAGGCTCCCACAGAAGAAGCCAAGTACGAGGGAAGCAGCCTTTAAAACAGAAAAGAAGAAAGAAGAAAAGGGAGACATATGCTCTTGCTCGGATGAAGAAGAGGCAAAGTTTGTCAAGAAATTGGATAGAGGCTCAGGTAATTACAAAGGTAAACTCCCCTTCAAATGCTTTAACTATGGAAGAGTTGGACACTATGTTGCTAAGTGTCCTCACAAGAAAGTAAGAAATCAGGCTCAAGAGTCAGAGAAAAATAAATCAAAGAACTGGCAGAAAGGAAATAATTTCAGCAGAAAATCCTTCTATGCTCAACAAGACAGCAGTACATCTGAAGATTCAGATGAACTCTCAAGTGAAGATGGAACCTCTGAATTTTTATTGATGGCTATAGAAGATCTTGAAGGTCTCCTGCTAGAAGATGGAGAAGAAGAAAGTGAAGTCGACCTTGAGGGGGAGCTAAGAAGTGCTCTGATACCACTGAAATGCATCAGATCAGACAGAGGAGGTGAATTCACTGATTATGACTTTACAGACCTATGCAATGAACATGGCATAAAACAACAATTTACTATTGCAGGGAGACCTCAGCAGAATGGAGTAGCAGAGAGACAAAACAGATCTGTTCAACAAATTGCTAGAGCCATGATGCAAGAAAATAATATTCCTCAAACCTTCTAGGCAGAAGCGGTACACACAGCAGTGCATATCCTTAATAAAGCTCACTTAAGGCCAAGCAGTGACAAGACTCCCTACGAACTTTGGCATGGAAAGCCAGCTTCACTCAAACATTTCAGAATCTTTGGAAGCAAGTGTTACATAAAGAATAATGATGAAAATCTTGGAAAATTTGATGCAAGAGCAGATGAAGGAATATTTCTAGGATATGCATCCAAAAGCAAAGGGTACGGGTGCTACAACAAGACTCTTCGAAAAATAGTAGAAAGCATTGATGCGAGATTTGATGAAGAACTTCTAAACAATACAAGGGATACAGACTGTTGCAGTCCATCAGACAACCATGAAGAAGAAAACCAAGATGATGAGGAAACAAGCAAGACAACAGAAGATACAGAGCTGAGTTCTAAAGCTCCCTCAAGATATACTCATAAGAACCATCTTGAAGATCAGATCATTGGAGACAAGAGAGTAGGGGTCCAAACAAGAAGGCAGCTAACAAAACAAACTGAAGAGGTATACATAGCCATGTTGTCACAAATAGAGCCAAAGAAATTCGAAGAAGCCAGCAAGGACGAGTCTTAGGTAAAGGAAATGAATGAATAATTGGACCAAATTGAGAAGAACAATACGTGGGAACTAGTTCCTAGACCAATTGAGAAAAATGTCATTGGTTCAAAATGGGTATTCAAAAACAAAATGAATGAGCAAGGACAAGTAATCAGGAATAAAGCCAGACTGGTCTGCAAAGGATATTCACAAATCGAAGGACTTGATTACGATGAAACATTTTCCCCTGTAGCCAGAATGGAAGCCATCAGAATGTTTCTGGCCTTTGCATGCTACCAAAACTTCAAAGTATATCAAATGGATGTAAAATCTGCATTTCTGAATGGAGACTTAGAATAAGAAGTCTACATGGAACAACCAGAAGGCTTCTCATTAACAGACAAAGAAGACTATGTATGCAGACAGAAAAAGGCTCTTTATGGACTGAAACAGGCTCCTTGAGCTTGGTACTCAAGACTGGATAAATATTTGCAAAAACAAGGCTTTAAGAGAGGTGGAGTAGACAGCAATCTGTACATAAAATCCCATGAAAATGAACTCCTGATTGTTGTAGTATATGTTGATGACATTATTTTTGGAAGCAACAGAGAAGAACTAGCAAAAGGGTTTGTTGATGAGATGAAAACAGAGTTTGAGATGTCTATGATTGGAGAGCTCAGTTTCTACTTAGGACTTCAAATTCAGCAAAAGAACACAGGTACATTCATCTCACAGGAAAAATACTTAAAAGAAATGTTGAAAAAATTCAAAATGGAGGACTGTAAACCTATGTCAACTCCCATGATCATGGGATGCAAACTGTGTGCTGATGACGGGTCTGTAGATATAGATCAAAAACTCTACAAAGCCATGATAGGAAACCTGCTGTACTTGACATCATCAAGACCAGACATCATGCTAGCAGTAGGACTAGTGGCTAGATATCAAGCAGCACCTAAACAAAACCATCTTCTGGCAGTCAAAAGAATATTTAGATATCTACAAGGAACAGTACAGTATGGACTTTGGTATCCTAAAGGCAAAAGCTTCACCTTGAAAGCCTACACAGATGCAGATTGGGCCAGCTGTATGGATGACAGGAAAAGCACAAGTGGAGGTGCTTTCTATCTAGGATAAAATCTGGTGGCATGGTTAAGTAAGAAACAAACATCTATCTCTCTGTCTATAGCAGAAGCAGAATATATAGCAGCAGCAGCATGTTGTACACGAGTCATGTGGATGAAGCAGAATCTTCAAGACATGAAGGTAAGCATTAATGAACCTATCTCAATTAAATTTGATAATACAAGTGCTATAAGTATGTCTAAAAATCCTGTGCTTCACTCAAAAACTAAACATATCCCAATCAAGTATCATTTCCTCCGAGAACAAGTGGCTTAGAAGATAGTAAAAATGGAGTATGTACCAACAAAAGAACAGACAGCAGATATATTTACCAAACCACTTGCTAGAGAGCCATTTGAATATTTGAGAGACAGACTAAGGGTAGTATCTATAGATGCTACTCTCTAATATGAAGAGAAAGCACAGTTTCAGGGGGAGAATAGAAACGAAAATATCATTCTCAGGGAAAGATCAACCAGCAAGGGAAGCATGAAAACAGGTCCTCAGGATCAAAGGGATTATGGAAATAATATAGTCAGCATAAAAGAATCAATAAAAAGGCAAAAGGGTTAGTGGTGCAGAAGAAGAATGGTGAAACGGATGTGAACTGAACAGGGAAGAATAGTGAACCCAACATGTATCAAATCCAAATTTTGGAGCAGCAGCGTACGAAGTCAGGAAATTTAACCCGGAAATTCATGAAATGTTGAAAAAGGATAAAAACACAACATCAGAGAATAGAAGCTTCACTAAAAATTCGAACCCCTTTCCATTGATGTCAAAGGGGGAGGAAGAGGAAGCAACAGTAAGAAGAGCAAGTAGCAGGAGAAAGGATCCTATCAGGGAAACAGGGGAAGTGTATTTCCATCAATGCCAAAGGGGGAGACTGTTGGAAATGTTGTCATTGATGACAGCAGGAGCAAAAAAGGTAGCAAAGACGAGACGAGGCAAGGGGGCAGCAAAGACGGGCGGGGCGAGGAGAGCGAATATAATAGAGCGGAAGCCGTTATCGGAGGCGGGCGAGGAGCCGAGCCATTATCACGGCGGTAAATGGCGAGCGAGCGACGAGCGAGCGAGCGAGCAAGACACAACTTTTATTCCAAGAGCTACTCCCGAGGTGGCGGATATATACATATGTACCTTGGTGCGAGTAAATTCCGAGAGATAAAGCTTACCCACAGTTGGAGGATACAATATGGGGGTGGAAGCGAGATAAATAAGATAAATATGAATGTAGCGCTTTTTAAACATATAAGCATATAAAACAAAGTATTATATGGTGGGACCCCTTACCAAATCGCATCAGAGAAAAACAAAGCAGCGGAACGTGCATACAGGAAATTGCGATTGCGATTAAGTTCCGGATCCGATGGGTCTATAAATCAGGTTTCATATATGGTTGAGTTCCGGGTTAAAGACTCAATCACATCGGAGTATTCGATTCGGGATTGCGATTGAGAGCCCGGATCCGATGGACATATAAACAGTGGCTTGATAAGTTTGAAATCCGGCTTAATCGCATCGACTCAAAGCCTATATAAGCGCATAAAACAAAGTATTATATGGTGGGACCCCTTACCAAATCGCATCGGAGAAAAAAAAAGCAGCGGAACATGCATACAGGAACTTGCGATTGCGATTAAGTTCCGGATCCGATGGGTCTATAAATCAGGTTTCATATATGGTTGAGTTCCGGGTTAAAGACTCAATCGCATCGGAGTATTCGAGTCGGGATTGCGATCAATCGCAATCAGAGCAGGAGTGATCAATCGCCATCGGAGCAGGAGTGGGAAATCGCATCGGATAGATAATACAACAATCACATTGGGAGTATTCGAGTTGCGATTGCGATCAATCACAATCGAGGACAATGCAAGCTTGGATGGTGGGCCCGAAAGGGCATTTTATGTATTAAACAATTTTTTTTCTATTACGCTGAGAGTGTGTTAAGTTGTATTAAAAGGGCAGATTATATGATTAAGACATCTTATAATTAAGCCAAGAGCTGAAGTTGTGTTTGCGGTTGTATTAAATTATTCCGCGTGGGCTGTGGACCCACGGGCCTCGGCCCAAGGTGGAGGGCGATTGTGAACATAAAACAATTGTGGTGTATGTATGTTCCGCTTGCGGAACGTTCCACATCAACAAGACACTTGCTAAGTACAAAGGCGTTAGAAAATGCCCGATTTACAATCAACTGGTATAAAAAGCTCAGTTACATGTATGCTGCAGTTACACCACAGCAAAGGACAGAAAATCAAATAGAGCTGAAAAGAGATAAAGCACAGTCACAGAAAAGACAAACACAGTCAAAGAAAAGCCAAAAGACTAAATGAGTTGAGCTAGAATTCTCATTGTAATTTGAATGTAAATGTTTTTAATTGATTTTTTTATTGTTTGTGATGCATTGGAAAGTCTCCTGAGGAAAACAAAGCTCCCACTATAATATTGAAATTAATGCATTTTGGTATATTTTTTGAATGAGCAAGTAGCAAATGAAAAGGCGGCAGTTTAAGAGGTATGGTCATTCATCTAAATTCATTGAGGAATGATAACAAATACAAGAAAATCCTTATAAATAATATCATCTTGATATGCAAAAAAAGAAGTTAGAGAGAGTGTAGAAGGCAGAATATAGAAGTGTGAGTGTAGAAGACTAAGAAAATAAAAGCAAGAGAAACTAAGGCACGAGGGGATATCTAAGGTAACCGCTGAAACATTCGCTGATAAATTGAGGAAGTTGGAGCTTCCCTATCAAGTTGCAACTTGATATCTGTCAGTTGTAGCCGACTGAGGTTGGAGCCTCCTGTAGGTTGGTGCCTGCAAAAAATTGAAGGGAGTTGGTGCTTCCTTGCAAGTTGTAGCTTGCAGAGTTGAGGTAGGAGCCTCCTATAGGTTGGTGCCTGCATAAAAAAAGTGGTGAGAGGGAGTTGGAGCTTGCCTTTGCATCATAGCAATAATAAGATGTGGTTTTCTCCCTTTATGGGTTTCCACTTACATCTGCTGTCTCTATGTGTGTTTCTGATGTGTTGATGTGATTCTTTCAATCTGATTAATTGTTTGCTGCTCTCAACATAAGTATGGTGTCACATTAATTTAATATTAACTGCAACATTTTAAGACTGTTCACATAGTAAGCTGTAAATAAGTTTGATGAAAATTTTAAAAGGCTTATGTATGTATTAAACTGATTCACCCCCCCCCCCCCTCTCATTTTAATTAAAGATTCAACAATTGGTATCAGAGCCAAGTTCCTTTGTACCAGTCTAACAACTGAAAGGAGATCCTAGGTTCCCAAGATGGCGAGTAAAGAAGGATGCTCAACCCCTTTTTTCACTGGTGAAAATTATGCTTTCTGGAAAATCAGAATGAGGACATACATAATGTCTCTAGGAATAGAAGTCTGGGCTGCTATGGAATTTTGATATGCCCCAAAGGCAACTAACACAGAAAAAAAAAACAAAAAAAGATTTTGTGGCTAACGCAAAATCCATGAATGCCATCTTGAATGGATTATGTGAAGTAGAGTTTATTAAAGTAATGCACAAAGACTCTGCCAAAGAAATATGGGATACTCTTGAGAACATACATGATGGAGACAAGAAAGTAAAGACTGCCAAACTTCAAGTCTATAGAGCCCAGTTTGAGAACTTAAAAATGAATGATGATGAAGACATTGCCAGTTTCTTCCTAAAAGCTGCAGAAATTATTAACAATAAGAAAGCTCTTGGAGAAAAAATGCCAGAAAGTATAATTGTGCAAAAGATTCTAAGATCTCTTCCATCCAGGTTTAATCCAAAGGTGTCTGCAATAGAAGAAACAGCTGATTGGGAGACCTTGACCATGAACCAGCAACTTGGAAATCTAACAAACTATGAAATGAGGCTCCCACGGAAAAAGCCAAGTACGAGGGAAGCAGCCTTTAAAATAGAAAAGAAGAAAGAAGAAGAGGGAGACATATGCTCTTGCTCGGATGAAGAAGAGGCAAAGTTTGTCAATAAATTGGATAGAGGCTCAGGTAAATACAAAGGTAACCTCAGGTAGTCAATTTAGCATCCTAAATTGCTAACATAAATTATCAACCAGGGCTAGTAAACTAATGAAGTGTGGTGCACTATATGTGCTTAAGTGACCTCTTCCTTACTTCGTTGTATGTGTTTTTTTAATTGTTTTTGGGGGTTTTGTCTTTTTAGTACTTAGTACGCTACTCTATGTTCAACAGATGAAATCAAATCTAT
Source organism: Pinus albicaulis (assembly GCA_034641835.2). NCBI lineage: Eukaryota > Viridiplantae > Streptophyta > Pinopsida > Pinales > Pinaceae > Pinus > Pinus albicaulis. The sequence goes on along the minus strand of MU968411.1, from coordinate 28,771,598 downwards.
GTCAAAAAGAAAAGAAAAAGAAACCTTAGACTCAAAACAGAGTGTAAATTCTATCCCTAATTAGGAAAATGATAAAAAACAAAGCATTATAATCCATGGATATCCTAGCTTGCAAATGAACATGAAATGTAACTCAACATAATACAACCAAATCTTTTTCATCTAATATTGATATGTTGGAAGAGCTTTTTAAGAAAAAGAATGATTGTAAGATAATGAGGATCTTTTAATCTAATTGCAAAACAGAAAATGCTAATTAACTCAACATGATACAACCAAATCTCTTTCATCTAATATTGATATGTTGGAAGAGCGTTTTAAGAAAAAGAATGATTGTAAGGTAATGAGGATCTTTTAATCTAATTACAAAACAGAAAAGTAACTTAAAACATTATAGTGAAATCTCATTCACTTGATAAAGGTTTGTTGGAAGAGCTTGAGAAAAAGATTACTATAATGTAGTAAGGATCTCCTATGAAATGCTGAAACAACTTATAACATTACAACTAAATCTCATTCATGATTTAAAGGTTTATTGGAAGAGCTTTTTGAAAGAGATTAATCATAATGTGATAAGGATCTTCTATGAAGCAAAACAATCAATAACTCACAATATTACAACTTAGTCTCATTCGTGAATTAAAGGTTTATTGGAAGAGCTTGTGAAAGAGACTAATTACAGTATAATGAGGAATCTGATCTAAAATTGTGTGAACAGAATATTTCTTATACAAAGATTGACAGTAGGGGTTTTTACTAGTTATTTCATCTTTACTAGAAAGGATGAAACCAGAAGCTTCTGGCCCTCTTACTGACTCTGCCTAAAGAAATATAATGTAAACACTAAAAACTAAATAACAGAAAATGAAATGCTAATAACTCAAAATATCACAATTGAATCACATTCATTTAATAAAGATGTTTTGGAAGAGCTTGAGAAAGAGACTAACTGCAATATCATGAGGATCCTTTATCTAAGCAAATGACAAGAAAAATAATGCTAAAAGCTATGATTTCAGAAAGCAATCTAAGTAAGGAAATATGACAAAACAGAATTGAAAACAACTTATCTAGAAAACATGCAAAAGCCTCCTTGGATAGCAGGGGCCCTCTGCTACCAATTTGGTGTAATCCTTAGCTCCTTGAAGATGTAATCAAAATAGCATCAAAGAACTTCTTTATTGAAAAACTCACAAATCTACATCCTATTCCATCTTAAACTTTGTTACAAAATACTCTCTATTCCTTTCTCTCCTTCTCCTATTTTTCACTACTTTTTCATTACCCTTGATAGGAGAAAGCTTCTCCTATTTATACAAAATATGAGAAGTTATCTCATTAATGGGAGTCCATGAATCTCTCCCTCCATCTCTAGAGTTACAATCAAAATAGGAAATGATAAGACACATGTCTTTCTGGAGTTTCAACACAACTTGAGGAATGAGACACATATCCTCTTAGAGTTTCAATACAACAAGGAAGTGAGACACATATCCTCTTGATCCCATAATCTTCTCCAACCAAATTCGAATTTGGCTTTAGAGTGCCACATAAGGGTCTTCTAGAAGTCTCCTTTTGACCTACACATGTCACAAAACTCATAGCACATATATAGATATATGAAACTATGTTAATTTTCTAGTTTCTAATCATAAATTCACTTTAAATACATAAAATAAATAACTTTGGAAGACAATGATCCTAACCCATATATTTATGAAAATGGTTACTTGATGTAGGGTTTTAGGTCATATGGCTATGAAATAAGAGCTAAATGGTTATGACATAATGGAAATATATATGAATATGGAAAACACTTTTGAGACTCAACATACCCCCCAACTGAAGTTGTTGCATGTCCTCATGCAACTATTGCAATGATTCATTTGTCCATGAGTTGATCTTTTATGAGTTTTGACTCATATAGATTCGTTCCAAACTTTGCTTTTTGATATTTTCTTTTTGGCAAAGTATAATACATTTGATTGCAACAAATTTTTTTTTTTTTAATGGTTGGTTCTTGTGTGACAACCAATTTTTTTTATTTTATTTTTTTGAGCAATGGTTCTTGTGCAACAATGCTTTATTTTCTTTGTTGTATCAAAGTTCATGAAAAAATTTAGAATCAATTACTTCATCAATGAATTGATCATTTGCAAGGCATATAATCTTTTGGATCATGTTGCAACAATAGTTGGTTGGGAAGTATATGCGGGTGGAAATGAAATAAAAATGTGTGATAGTGTATGACATGTGGATATGAAATGATGTCCCTTCCCCCCAACTAAAGATATGACAATGTGAAAAAGGGAGTGAGAAATTTTTCCAAAGTTACAATTTTAGCATTCTAATGAATTACATGACTAAAAATTAGAAAACAACATACCTTCACTTACCTTAAATGTGGATGAGTTGTGTATGTGTGGTGGCTGCAAAATTCTGATCATATCCTTCTTCAAGTGGCTGAACAAGAGGAGTCATGGATAAAGAGATAAGATGACTTTTTATTGCTCCTACTAAAACTTGCTGAACCTGCTCCAAAATGTTGAAAATAATAGTCTTCATGTCTTCAAAACTCATTGGCATAATTCCTACTATGTGAAAAGATGTTCTGATGTCGAACATAATAGGAAATTGTTGACTTAGTGGCCATTAATGGATGCCACTAGTCAACACGAGAACTCTCACTATTGATGACAATGAGAGTCAAGATGCCCAAACACATATTGCTAGGTACGAATGATTTTGCTGATGTCGAGTCACCTAGAAGATTTGACGAACAAGGGACATTAATGTATTCTCATTTTTTGTCAGCATGAGAACCTGCCATTAAGGCATGCAAGCCTCAAGGTGTTTTTACAAAGAACTTAGACTCAAAGGACTATGGACTCAATAATTTGCATTGAAGCAGGACTTATTTGCGGAATGAAAATGACAAGAAATGAAAGATTAAAATGGAAGATGGCAATGGGCAATAAGCATGTGAATGAACCTCTTGCTTTTATTTGTGGGTTATGGATGGACAAAAAGAAATGGAAAGTGGATGTGAATGTAAATGGAAAATATGAAGTGAAATGAGGTGAATGGTTTATTATGAGGTATGGATGTGATGGAGACAATAGTATCTGAAAGTTTTCAAGTGTTTGGATCTGATTTTGCATCAGCATATTTCCTCCTCTTTGTTGCTGATCATCCTCTTATGAAACAAATTGGTCTCTTAAAGAGACACCATTCTCTTGTAGTCATTTGTCCTTCCTCTTGGAACCTGCAAAAAAAACTAATACTTCTTCTGCAATGGAATGTAAGATTATCAAAGGAGAGAGGTGATCAATCTCTCTAGTTATGATATTTACACACAAAACTAAGAATTTGTATTAATGAAACAGGTTCTCAAAGGAAAAATCAAAAGAATTTATACATGTTTTGAAATTAGTGCCTCAAGTTGAATCTTTCTTCTTTTCAGCAATTTATTTCATTATTTACCATTTCAAACTCTAATGATGGATTTCTCGTTGTGTAGATCTTGTTGAGACATTTCCAACGATACTTGAATCATCAAAATCTGATTTTGTATGAGAAAGTTAGGCTGATTTGAACAATGAGGTTTTTTTCTGCTGCGGAATTGGAAAACAGTGGCGAAATTGGACTTTAGCTGCAGAATGTCGACAGTTTTTGTAGCCAAAAATCTTGAATAAAAGGTTAGCCATTCATCTTTTATCATCAGTCCAAAATTTAATCAATACCTTTAGAAAAGTGAACAAATAACTTATTCATTTCATTGATTCAAAATTATTATTATTATTATTATTATTATTTATTTTTTATTTTAATCAAAACAAAATAAAATAAAAAAATGCAATTTTTTTTTTTTTTTTTTAAATAACAAAATTGAAAAATAAAATTTTTTTTTAAATATTATATATGTTACATTTTAAAAAAATATATATACATATATAATTTTATTAAACAAAACAATTTATTAAATAAGAAAATTAAAACTAAAAACATGAATGCCATTCTCCATAATGTCTCCAAGTTTTTGACGTCCAAGTTTTTTTTTTTTTTTTTTCTACAAATGAGCACCAATGTTGCAAAACATAGGCCATGACCCCAATCACCAAACATAACAGCAAACAAAAATGAAATGTGATGATTGTGCATACTGTAGGATTTGCTTCCTGATATTTTGCGATGACATATGCATCAACAATTTCTTGGAAAGCGCCAATTGGGAAATTTCAGTGGAGGTCTGTTGTTGATTGACTTCAATAGAATTTGTGTTCAACTTAGATTCTTCTTCCTGGAGATCAGGAAACCGGATTATCAATGTAGAGTGCCATTTTCAAACTCTCCACTATGCAAAAAAAACCGTTTTTTCTCACGCGGGAGGCAAAAATGGGTTTCAAAGAACCGAGAAATTCTCCCAGACCGCCACGAATTTCTTAAAACGATTTCTGGGTTATCTAACTGCCCAAATTCTGAGAAAAACCCACGTCTCAGTTTTTCAAAATTCATTTTGGTTTGATTAGAAAACGTGTTTCAAAATGACATGTCAATAGCAGTTGTGTTTCTGGAGATGCTCTTGCAAAAATCATTTTCTGGTTAGTTCCATAAGATTTCTGAGAACTAAATCTTTGCATCCTCCTCGTCACCTTCCTGGACATCTCCATATTGATTTTTCTTGCAAATATTGCCCATGTAAAGAGTGTTATTATCCTGGCTTGGTGTCACACCACAACGCTTATCCTTCACCTGAGCATTCTTCAGTTCAGTCAAGGCACGTTTTTCCTCTTCGATAGTCTCATAACGAATGAAAGCAAATCCCCTGTTCTTTTGAGATGTGGGATTCTTGGACATTTTTATTTCCTTAATTTCACCGAATGCACCAAAAACTTTCTTCAAATCCTCTTCATCAGCTTCTTTATCAAGGCCACCTACAAATATTTCAAATTTCTTTTGCTTCTGCCTATCCTTTAAGGGCGCTGGAATATCATTAATTTCTCGTTCTTCGTCATCTCTACCACCTTCATGCTCTTCATCCTTTGCACCTTCAGCCTCCCCCATTGGTGAATCTACCTCATCTCCTTCATCATAGATAAAATACCTCTGTGGATCAAGTTAAAGCTCGAGGAAACGCCAGAAGCGGCATTTCAAAATATCGCACTGGACATGTATACATAGAGGGAAGATAGAAAACAAAAATTTGTATAAGATCGTGGCAGGATGCAGCACCTGAAGGTGTGAGGAATGCTCGTAGATTTTGTCATGGGCCATGTTATGGCATTTGTTATTTTATTTTTTTATTTTTTTATTGATTTATTTTTATTTTTTTATTTATTTTATTTGTTTTTGTTAATAAAATGACATATGTTGTATTTTGAAAAATTAAAAATATACATATGTATTTTACTAAACAATTAATCAATTTTTTTATTTATTTAAATGATTTGTTATTAAAATTATATATATATATATATATATTTTCAAAAAAATATATATATATATATATTTTAGTAAACAAAACAACTTAAATTTTTATTTTTATTTTTTATAATTGATTTGTTTAATAAAATTATGTATGTTATATTTTCAAAAATTTAAAAATACACATATATATTTCATTAAACAAAACAATGTATTGGAATTTTTTTATTTTTTTTTCATTTTTTTTTTTATTGAATCAATTGAAATGATGAAGTTTATTGTCTCATTTTTATTTTTATTTTTATTTTTTACATAACAATTCTTTTTCTGATCCTCCAGATCATACAAAATGCAGGAGGAGAGCATACTCAAGAATTATTAATTTTTTTTTACATAACAATCCTTTTTTTGATCCTCCAGATCACACAAAGTGCAGGGGGAGAGCATACTCAAGAATTTAAAAAAAAAAAAAAAAAAAAAATTAGATGTAAGAAATAAGGTCTCCTAATTACACTTCCCCGGCAACGGCGCCAAAATGTGTAGTCAATTTAGCGTCCTAAATTGCTAACATAAATTATCAACCAGGGCTAGTAAACTGATGAAGTGTGGTGCACTATATGTGCTTAAGTGACATCTTCCTTACTTCGTTGTATGTATTTTATTGATGTTTTTGGGGGTTTTGTCTTTTTAGTACTTATGTTCAAAAGATGAAATCAAATCTATGTCAAAAAGAAAAGAAAAGGAAACCTTAGACTCAAAACAGAGTGTAATTGTAAGTTCTATCCCTAATTAGGAAAATGGTGAAAAACAGAACATTCTAATTCATGGATATCCTAGCTTGCGAATGAACATGAAATGTAACTCAACATAATACAACCAAATCTCTTTCATCTAATATTGATATGTTGGAAGAGCTTTTTAAGAAAAAGAATGATTGTAAGATAATGAGGATCTTTTAATCTAATTGCAAAATAGAAAATGCTAATTAACTCACATGATACAACCAAATCTCTTTCATCTAATATTGATATGTTGGAAGAGCGTTTTAAAAAAAAAGAATGATTGTAAGATAATGAGGATCTTTTAATCTAATTCCAAAACAGAAAAGTAACTTAAAACATTATAGTGAAATCGCATTCATTTGATAAAGGTTTGTTGGAAGAGCTTGAGAAAAAAATTACTATAATGTAGTAAGGATCTCCTATGAAATGTTGAAACAAATTATAACATTACAATTAAATCTCATTCATGATTTAAAGGTTTATTGGAAGAGCTTTTTGAAAGAGATTAATCATAATGTGATAAGGATCTTCTATGAAACAAAACAATCAATAACTCACAATACTACAACTTAGTCCCATTCGTGAATTAAAGGTTTATTGGAAGAGCTTGTGAAAGAGACTAATTACAGTATAATGAGGAATCTGATCTAAAATTGTGTGAACAAAATATTTCTTATACAGAGATTGACAGTAGGGGCTTTTATTGGTTATTTCACCTTTACTAGAAAGGATGAAACCAGAAGCTTCTGGCCCTCTTACTGACTCTGCCTAAAGAAATATAATGTAAACACTAAAAACTAAATAACAGAAAATGAAATGCTAATAACTCAAAATATCACAATTGAATCTCATTCATTTAATAAAGATGTTTTGGAAAATCTTGAGAAAGAGACTAACTGCAATATCATGAGGATCATTTATCTAAGCAAATGACATGAAAAATAATGCTAAAAGCTATGATTTTAGAAAGCAATCTAAGTAAGGAAATATGACAAAACAGAATTGAAAGCAACTTATCTAGAAAACATGCAAAACCTCCTTGAATAGTAGGGGCCCTCTGCTACCAATTTGGTGTAATCCTTAGCTTCAGCTCCTTAAAATTGTAATCAAAATAGCATCAAAGAACTGAATTTCTCTATTAAGAAAACTCACAAATCTACATCCCATTCCATCTTAAACTTTGTTACAAAAGACTCTCTATTCCTTTCTCTCCTTCTCCTATTTTCTCCTACTTCTTCATTACCCTTGATAGGAGAAAGTTTCTCCTATTTATACAAAATATGAGGAGTTATCTCATTAATGGGAGTCCATGAATCTCTCCCTCCATCTCTAGAGTTACAATCAAAATAGTAAATGATAAGACACATGTCTTTCTAGAGTTTCAACACAACTAAGAAATGAGACACATGTCCTCTTAGAGTTTCAATACAACAAGGAAGTGAGACACATATCCTCTTGATCCCATAATCTTCTCCAACCAAATTCGAATTTGGCCTTAGAGTGCCACATAAGGGTCTTCTAGAAGTCTCCTTTTGACCTACACATGTCAAAAAACTCATAACACATATATAGATATATGAAACTATGTTAATTTTCTAGTTTCTAATCATAAATTCACTTTAAATACATAAAATAAATAACTTTGGAAGACAAGGATCTTAACCCATATATTTATGAAAATGGTTACTTGATGTAGGGTTTTAGGTCAGATGGCTATGAAATAAGAGCTAAATGGTTATGACATAATGGAAATATGTATGAATATGGAAAACACTTTTGAGACTCAACAACTCCCCTTCAAATGCTTTAACTGTGGAAGAGTTGGACACTATGCTGCTAAGTGTCCTCACACGAAAGTAAGAAATCAGGCTCAAGAGTCAGAGAAAAATAAGTCAAAGAACTGGCGGAAAGGAAAGAAGTTCAGCAGAAAATCCTTCTATGCTCAACAAGACAGCAGTACATCTGAAGATTCAGATGAACTCTCAAGTGAAGATGGAACCTCTGAATTTTTATTGATGGCTATAGAAGATCTTGAAGGTCTCCTGCTAGAAGATGGAGAAAGAAGAAGGGGAAGTCGACCTTGAGGGGGAGCCAAGAAGTGCTCGATACCACCGAAATGCATCAAATCGCCGTAGGAGGTGAATTCACCGATTATGACTTTTTTGCAAACCTACGCAATGAACATGGCATAAAACAACACACAGCAGGACACCTCAGCAGAATGGAGTAGCAGAGAGACAAAACAGATCTGTTCAACAAATTGCCAGAGCCATGATGCAAGAAAATAATATTCCTCAAACCTTCTGGGCAGAAGCGGTACACATAGCAGTGCATATCCTTAATAAATCTCACTTAAGGCCAAGCAGTGACAAGACTCCCTACGAACTTTGGCATGGAAAGCCAGCTTCAATCAAACATTTCAGAATCTTTGGAAGCAAGTGTTACATAAAGAATAATGATGAAAATCTTGAAAATTTTGATGCAAGAGCAGACGAAGGAATATTTCTAGGATATGCATCCAAAAGCAAAGGGTACATGTGCTACAACAAGACTCTTCGAAAAATAGTAGAAAGCATTGATGTGAGATTTGATGAAGAACTTCCAAACTATACAAGGGATACAGACTGCTGCAGTCCATTAGACAACCATGAAGATGAAAACCAAGATCATGAGGAAACAAGAAGGACAACAGAAGATACATAGCTAAGTTCTAAAGCTCCCTCAAGATATACTCATAAGAACCATCCTGAAGATCAGATCATTGGAGACAAGAGAGTAGGGGTCCAAACAAGAAGGCAGCTAACATAACAAACTGAAGAGGTATACATAGCCATGTTGTCACAAATAGAGCCAAAGAAATTCGAAGAAGCCAGCAAGGACAAGTCTTGGGTAAAGGCAATGAATGAAGAATTGGACCAAATTGAGAAGAACAATACATGGGAACTAGTTCCTAGACCAATTGAGAAAAATATCATTGGTTCAAAATGGGTATTCAAAAACAAAATGAATGAGCAAGGACAAGTAATCAGGAATAAATCTAGACTGGTATGCAAAGGATATTCACAAATCAAAGGACTTGATTACGATGAAACATTTGCCCCTGTAACCAGAATGGAAGCCATCAGAATGTTTCTGGCCTTTGCATGCTACCAAAACTTCAAAGTATATCAAATGGATGTAAAATCTGCATTTCTGAATGGAGACTTAGAAGAAGAAGCCTACATGGAACAACCAAAAGGCTTATCAGTAACAGACAAAGAAGACCATGTATGCAGACTGAAAAAGGCTATTTATGGACTGAAACAGGCTCCTCGAGCTTGGTACTCAAGACTGGATAAATATTTTCAAAAACAAGGCTTTAAGAGAGGTGGAGTAGACAGCAATTTGTACATAAAATCCCATGAAAATGAACTCCTGATTGTTGTAGTATATGTTGATGACCTTATGTTTGGAAGCAACAAAGAAGAACTAGAAAAATGGTTTGTTGATGATATGAAAACAGAGTTTGAGATGTCTATGATTGGAGAGCTCAGTTTCTACTTAGGACTTCAAATTCAACAAAAGAACACAGGTACATTCATCTCACAACAAAAATACTTAAAAAAAATGTTGAAAAAATTCAAAATGGAGGACTGTAAACCTGTGTCAACTCCCATGATCACGGGATGCAAACTGTGTGCTGATGACGGGTCTGCAGATATAGATCAAAAACTCTACATATCCATGATAGGAAGCCTGTTGTACTTGACAGGATCAAGACCAGACATCATGCTAGCAGTAGGACTAATGGCTAGATATCAAGCAGCACCTAAACAAAACCATCTTCTGGCAGTCAAAAGAATATTTAGATATCTACAAGGAACAGTACAGTATGGACTTTGGTATCCTAAAGGCAAAAGTTTCACCTTGAAAGCCTACACAGATGCAGATTGGGCCAGTTGTATGGATGACAGGAAAAGCACAAGTGGAGGTGCTTTCTATCTAGGATAAAATCTGGTGGCATGGTTAAGTAAGAAACAAACATCTATCTCTCTGTCTACAGCAAAAGCAGAATATATAGCAGCAGCAGCATGTTGTACACAAGTCATGTGGATGAAGCAGACTCTTCAAGACATGAAGGTAAGCATTAATGAACCTATCTCAGTTAAATGTGATAATACAAGTGCTATAAGTATATCTAAAAATCCTTTGCTTCACTCAAAAACTAAACATATCCCAATCAAGTATCATTTCCTCCAAGAACAAGTGGCTCAGAAGATAGTAAAACTGGAGTATGTACCAACAAAAGAACAGACATCAGATATATTTACCAAACCACTTGTTAGAGAGTCATTTGAATATTTGAGAGATGGACTAGGGGTAGTATCTGTAGATGCTACTCTCTAATATGAAGAGAAAGCACAGTTTCAGGGGGAGAACAAAAACGAAAATATCATTCTCAGGGAAAGATCAACCTGCAAGGGAAGTATGAAAACAGGTCCTCAGGATCAAAGGGATTATGGAAATAATACAGTCAGCATAAAAGAATAAAAAAAAAGGTAAATGGGTCAGTGGTGTAGAGGAAGAATGGTGAAACCGACATGAACTGAACACGGAAGAATAATGAACCCAACGTGTATCAAATCCAAAGTTTGGAGCAGCAGCGTACGAATTCAGGAAATTTAACCCGGAAATGCATGAAATGTTTAAAAAGGATAAAAACACAGCATCAGAGAATAGAAGCTTCACTAAAAATTCGAACCCCTTGCCATTGATGTCAAAGGGGGAGGAAGAGCAAGCAACAGTAAGAAGAGCAAGCAACATGAGAAAGGATCCTATCAGGAAAACAGAGGAAGTGTATTTCCATCAATGCCAAAGGGGGAGACTGTTGGAAACGTTGGCATTGATGGCAACAGGCAAAGGAGGCAGCAAAGACAGAGACAGGAAAAGGGGGCAGCAAAGACAGAGACGGGCAGAGGAAGTGAATATAATAGAGGCAGAACCGTTATCAGAGGCAGAGGTAGAGGCAGAGCCTTTATCACAGCAGTAAAGGCAGAGGCAGAGAGACAAAAGCAGCAGAGGCAGAGACACAGCTGTTATTCCGAGAATCACTACTCCAAGCTGGCGGATATATACATATGTACCTTAATTCTGAGTAAATTTTGAGAATCGCTTACTCTGCTGGAGGATACAGTAGAACTGGAGTGGAAGCAGATAAATATGAATGTAGCACTTTTTAAACATATAAGCGCATAAAACAAAGTATTTTATGGTGGGACCCCTTACCAAATCGCATCGGAGAAAAACAAAGCAGCGGAATGTGCATATAGGAACTTGCGATTGCGATTAAGTTCCGGACCCGATGGGTCTATAAATCAAGGTTCATATATAGTTGAGTTCCGGGTTAAAGACTCAATCGCATCGGATTATTCGAGTCGGGATTGCGATTGAGAGCCCGGATCCGATGGACATATAAACAGTGGCTTGATAAGTTTGAAATCCAGCTTAATCGCATCGACTTAAAGCCTATATAAGCGCATAAAACAAAGTATTATATGGTGTGACCCCTTACCAAATCGCATCGGAGAAAAAAAAAGTAGCGGAACGTGCATACAGGAACTTGCGATTGCGATTAAGTTCCAGACCCGATGGGTCTATAAATCATGTTTCATATATGGTTGAGTTCCGGGTTAAAGACTCAATCGCATCGGAGTATTCGAGTCGGGATTGCGATCAATCGCAATCAGAGCAGGAGTGATCAATCGCAATCGGAGCAGGAGTGGTCGATCGCATCGGAAAGATAATACAACAATCGCATCGGGAGTATTCGAGTTGCGATTGCGATCAATCGCAATCGGAGGACAATGCAAGCTCGGATGGTGGGCCCGAAAGGGCATTTTATGTATTAAACAGTTTTTTTTTCTATTACGCCGAGAGTGTGTTAAGTTGTATTAAAAGGGAAGATTATATGATTAAGACATCTTATAATTAAGCCAAGACCTGAAGTTGTGTTTGCGGTTGTATTAAATTATGTCACGTGGGCTGTGGACCCACGGGCCTCGGCCCAAGGTGGAGTGCGATTGTGAACATAAAACAATTGTGGTGTATGTATGTTCCGCTTGCGGAACGTTCCACATCAACAAGACACTTGCTAAGTACAAAGGCGTTAGAAAATGCCCGATTTACAGTCAGCTGGTATAAAAAGCTCAGTTACATGTATGCAACAGTTGCACCACAGCAGAGGACAGAAAAGCAAACAGAGCTGAAAAGAGATAAAGCACAGTCATAGAAAAGACAAACACAGTCAAAGAAAATCCAAAATACTAAATGAGTTGAGCTGGAATTCTCATTGTAATTTGAATGTAAATGTTTTTAATTGATTTTTTATTGTTTTTGATGCATTTGCAAGTCTCCTGAGGAAAACAAATCTCCCACTGTAATATTGAAATTAATGCATGTTGGGCAAGTGAAAGAAATGAAAAGGCAGAAAGTGAAGAGGTATGACTATCCATTGCAAATTCATTGAGGAATGCTAACAGTCACAAGAAAATCCTTATAAATAATATCATCTTGATATGCAAAAAGAAGTTAGAGAGAGTAAATCCAGAGAAGGCAGAATATAGAAGTGTGAGGCAGAGAAGACTAAGAAAAGAAGAGAAGAAAGAGAAGCTACAGAACAGAGCTGATATCTGAGGTAAATCAGCAAACATTCAGTTTGATAAATTGAGGAAGTTGGAGCTTCCCTATCAAGTTGCAGCTTGATAGCTGTCAGTTGTAGCTGACTGAGGTTGGAGCCTCCTGTAGGTTGGTGCCTGCAGAAAATTGAAAGGAGTTGGTGCTTCCTTGCAAGTTGTAGCTTGTAGAATTGAGGTTGGAGCCTCCTGTAGGTTGGTGCCTGCAGAAAAATAGTGGTGAGAGGGAGTTGGAGCTTGCCTTTGCATCACAACAATAAAAAGATGTGGTTTTCTCCCTTTATGGGTTTCCACTTACATCTGCTGTCTCTATGTGTGTTTCTTATGTGTTGATGTGATTCTTTCAATCTGATTAATTGTTTGCTGCTCTCAACATAAGTATGGTGTCACATTAATTTAATATTAGCTGCAACATTTTAAGATCGTTCACATAGTAAGCTGTAAATAAGTTTGGTGAAAATTTTAAAAGGCTTATGTATGTATTAAATTGATAATTCTGGCCCCCCCCTCTCAGTTTAATTAAAGATTCAACAAAAGGAAGATATTTTTCATAGTTAGATGGTGATAATGGAAAAGGAGTAGGTGGAACCTTGGAGCATGGAGTCAATTCCATGCTTCTAGAGGAAGAATGGGTAGAAGGAGAAGGGGTTGATGAAGCACAATCCTGATCATCTATAATAACATAATACAGGAGGATGATATAAACATTGACACTCAAGATCAGATGGGTGAGCTAAATAGGTATGAAGAATATATGAATTTATAGGAGCTTGAGGAGAGATATAGTTTACAATAGAATGATCATGAATCACCTCTTGTGGAGAAATCATTAAAGGCTCAAACAACAATATTGGGCGAGATGGAAGAAAAATCAAATTATGGACCAACCAACAACATAGTGCAAGCAGATATGAAGACATCCATAGTGGCTACAAGGCTTCCACATGGCAGTCACCAAGAGCACATTCAATAATAGGTTAATAATCTTGCAAAATTCCTCTTAAAATAAAGGGAAAACTCAGAAGGCTAAAAGGTACAATATTGAAGAAGGACAATGAGCTTGAAAAATTAAGGATCAAGCGTGATTGGACAATTGTCAAGCTTCCTAGTACCAAGGAGAAATTAAAACTCTTGATAGGGTAGCAGCAGAAACATGCTCTTGATTTTCTTTCGGCAAGAGCGAGATGTGAGATGTACACCATCCCTCTTCAGAAGTACATAAGAAAGAATTGTAGGACATCGAGTTCAAAATTGCATGAGAGTATAGATATGAGTAATAAGAAACATTATGCATTATTACTCAACCCACATAAAGAGAAGATGAAAACACATAAGCATGGGATGAAGGACGGTGCAAGGAAGTAGGAATCCAATCTTGCTGGTTGTTGGAGTAGAATACCAAGTATATTGGGATGCAAATCAAGAGTCATAACCATGGCATAGTGACATCTCAATTATAATCAGAGTAGATAATTATCGACAAGGTGGATTATTTCAAGGGTTGTTGATGACTAGTGGGAGAGACATTCTTTGGGAAGCTAAGAATTTGTGAGTTATTATGGTGGCAGTTGACATCTACTATGACAGAGGTCCCCAACAGTTAGACTAGAGAAATATTATGAGATGGTACCCTATCATATGCATAAATTTAGTTATGATTTAGAACCAACATTTGATGTAATCATGGTGTTCATAGTTCTCTAACTTATTTGGTCCATTCTGCATGTCCTCTATCATGTCATGTATATCTTTTGTTGTCGAATGGTTGATTTCTTGGGTGAATGATGGATCTGATGATAGGCATGTCAAGAACTCCTCGATCTCAAGTTTGAATGGATCTTCTCCATCAAATTTTATCCATGATTCTTTGGACTCCTTACCATATTTGTGGACTTGATTAGAGAAAAATTGTAGATTTGCTTGTGACTCATGGAAATTTTGATTTTCTTTCACTTCTAGAGAGGCAGATATGTTCTTGATTCCTACCAAAATTTGATCTTCCTAAGAGGAAAAAACAGATTCACCAGTTTCTCCTAGGATTTGAGAAAGTTTTTGGAGTAACATTTTGCAACAAATTGTTGAACGTTCTTATATGCTACCTTAATAGTTGTCGATCCTTGTCTAGTACATGGATTAGTGTATTGGGGGAAGGGAGGGGGGGGGGTTCTTACAACACCCAAATAAAAACTTATTAAAATAAATAAATAAATTATTCTATAAGAAAAAAATATAAACAAGGTTTTTCATGTACTTGGATGCATTTACGCTACACAAAATTATTGTCACCAGTTGCATGTTCATCACAAGTTAGCTTCTTCCTTTCCATGAATCAAACTTAAGATAAAACACACTTCCATAAAAATGACCACACCAACGCAATGAGGCTTTGGAAAAACACACTAAATTTGATGTGTCAGGCTAGAACAATTTTGAGAAGGAGTCTTTGTGTCTTGCCACTTCTCCGCCAAGTCACAAGCATTAGGAAAAACAAGAAAATAAACTACACTACCAATGCCCCAATCCCTTTTTTGCACCTCCCTCACAACGACGCAAAAAAAGTTTGGAAAAATATAATATTATATTTCCACCATTTAATTATTGAACTGGGATTCCCAGATTTAGAGATGTAAGAATAATAAATGCAATATCAAAGCCTTGATATAGCCTAATCTAATGTTGACAATCACTATTAGAAAATACAACTAAAGAACATGTTCACAAAGAGAAAGACTCAATGCAAATAAACACAAACTAAAACGAAAGATTGTTAGCCAGTGGTTGTCTTAAGCCTCCAAGCACATCTCCACAATGCAATGTTTCACTCTATAAATTAGTGTTTGTGCATTCAATAGCAGGTTGGGTTTGAAAGGCAAGGGGTTCTAGTTTTGTTTTCTATTCTCTCAAAACCATATGCAAAGCATTAAAGGCATAAATCAATGTAAAGGAATTAGATATAAACTAAAGTAGCCTAAACTAAACTATCAAAGCAACATGAACCAAATGTTGGAAATTAAAGGAAATGAATTAATCTAAAAATGAAATGCATTATAAGCTTCTAACTAAGAAAACTAATATACTGAAAACAGAGATTGAAAATATTTCAAATCAAACGCTCTTGTGATACAAACTATCAAAATAAAAGGGCATAATGTTACCCAGGGTTGAGAGGCCCTTCCCAACTTGACTAATGTTTCCAAAAAAATCAAATCAAACTCGAGTGATGCACCAAAACTTTAGAACAAACAACCTTAATTAGATCAACTATGTTTACAAAAGGAAACACACTAGCCTACTACCACAAATTAATCTTATAATGTACAACCATTCCAAAACCTATTACTAAATGAATGATTAACATCAAAAACCCCCAACTTTGTTCTAAGTCTGAATATTTGTACAAAAAGATCATAGGGGTGGATCAAAACCAACCCCCCTAATCTCATATTTGTGTAATTATAGAATACAATTAAAGTGCCAAATAATAACATCCATGGTAATATTTGGTGATTTCCCCCTCAAAATAAAAATAAGTTGCAACAAATAATTTCCATAATTCATCATGGTTGATATTCGTTCCACCTTTACTATGTTGACCATTGATTTTGTATTTTCCTCAAATATTGGCACCAATTTTAATTCTCAGTGAAATTGTACATTTTGGGTAAATTTATGTTAAAGAACCAAGGATATCTCCTAAATTGTTCAATATTTTCAAAAATGGTTCACGTTGTAGCTAACTAGCCATATTGTGTGACATGGGTGTGATCTGAGTATCCTAGAATTATTTTAATACCTTTGCTTTCAAAACACATGTGACGGAGTTTCTTCTAGAAGGGAAAAAATGAGCTAACCATAATCGGGTACTGAAACTGAAGTGTTGGTACAAGAACTAGGCTAAACAATTCATCAAAAATAAAATCAACTTAAAACTCAATTAATTATTAGAGATGGGAATTAATAAAAATAAGCAACTTTCACCAAAAAATGTGTGTCAAATGGTTTTGGTTTCAAAGTGCTAGGAACGCACAATAACATTGGAAACATGCAATTATGAGTGTAAGACATGAACTGTAAATGGTAAAATGAATGGGTGAAAAAGATGTCAGAATGGGACCCAACAACAACAACGGTTCAACAGTACATCAATAGGTCCTTTGGAAAATGATGTTCTTATGGAGAAAAAAACAAGACATATCAAGCAACTATGGGATCTACATAAAGAAAATGAAGTGGGGAATTGGATCTTTGTACTTGGATCAAATTTGAAGTTTATGAAGACGGGGGATGTCTTCTCTAAATTTGAGGAGTTTGACACATGCTTATCTAAAGTATCCCAATATAACTAGAGGATATTAAGTTGGGTACTGGAGCCATCAATGTTTGCCTTATCCAACACAGGTTTATGGAACATCCTTGTAAGGAGGTAAGACTTGCAATTTCTTCTTGCCTTTGTGAGATCATAAGGATAATTGCTTTTATTCCCCCCTACAAATATGGAATTATAAGAAGGGTGTTACAGTTGATCGTGGAAAGGTTCCGAATATTGCATGATATTGAGTACCTTTCCTTTGGTAAGAAACTCAAGATCTTGGATATCGTTGCCAAAACTATAATGTGTGCCACTATATTCAAACAACTAGATTGTGGTGGCTTGATTTTTAAAATATTCTACTATTTCTTCACCAACATCATAGAACATCATCTGTGCATTGTAAATATTAGCATGCAAAGTATTTTGTCTTTAAATGTAGGTGATTATTATGCCATGATGGTATTCTGATATTCCATGACTATTAAATGATATGTTGAGCTCGCTCCTTAGGCATACATTATGATTGTTGTTTGTTGTTGATTGAGTTGAGCTCTTCGAGTTTGTTCAGGTGAGAGACCATATTATGTATAGGGTTAGTTTAGGTGGTAAGTGGTCCACTAGTTGATCCAATCAGGAGGGGTTTTGGTATTGATACATATACCCTGGCCACTCTAAAAAGGAGGGATAAAACCAAATTTGCTCACTAGGCTCAATGTGGAGATTGCAAGGAGAGGCCATTCATATCTCTCATAGGTAAATCACATTGGAGGACTCATTGTCAACCATATATACATCTTGTTGGTGTTTTTATCAGGTTCTTAGAACCATGTTTGGCATGTAGTTCCATATCCATATTTAATATAGATTTTGAAACACTCAATGTTGAACATGAATGATGGAGTAATTGACATATAATTTCTGTTGAAAAAGTCATTTCGAAATTTGTCTTGTGGCCCTTTGAACTTACTTCTATAATTTTGATAATTTCCTTGATAATCATCCTTTTTAGACATTATGCAATCTGTTGAACCCCAAAATTACTTCTTTTTTACAACCCTCTTACACTCCATCCTCCTTATTTTTTACCCTAATAACTTTAATTGGGCACGAGTTTACAAGTTTTATGGCATAGCAAGTACATAATCATATTTTGTTTCATAAATGTCATTGTTATTTATTATTTAACTCAATATTTACATGAGGTATTGAATTACAATGATTCTGCAGCTAATGTCTGATTCTGCAGCGAATTTGAAGGTTCGATGGGTTCTGAAGCTCCAGCTAAAGAACAAGGCATATGGGCAGGTGGAAAATAGTTGGCACAATGATTTTTACCTATCCTCATAACCTGGATCGATAAGGAAAGAATTGTAGCAGCTCAGTCAAAGGGAAAGTCAACCACCATGGAAGGCGAACCAGGCGAGCGAGAAATTAATGGATGCATATATTCACCCTCATGATTTGCTTTATTGATAGCAAATCATGAGAAAATCATGATATATTATCTCTTTATGTTAATTTTAGTCATTTTTTAGTAGAGTAGGGCCATAATACTCTGAAACAGTTGTGCGTAAGAGATTATAAATTTTCCTCTCAACATGACAGTCACAGACTGGAATCACTGTTTGAAAAACTATGTTTTTGAAAATACAAACTTTGTTTTCGTTTCACTCCTTTCTTGTGCAATTTATCAATGTGTATTTAATCTTGTGAAGACATTGTGTTGGCACCTACTTCTCGCATGAGGGCCCCCTCGAGTTGTAAGGTTTTTATTATTTGCAGATAGCATTTCAATTCGAGGTTTTTTGTAGCATTTCATTAGTCTATCTAACTGCTTAAGTTTTGGTTTTTTGAATGAATTCTTAGGATTGTTTTTAGAGTAGGATTGTTTAATCATTTTGTTGTAGAGTGAGGCCAAGATCTCTTATGCACATGGACAGAGTATAGATTGATATAGATTTGCAGTATAGTTTTTACGTTATAGTTGTGTGAATAGGATTTTAATTTGAATATAGAGTTAATATTTCTTTCTCTCAAAAGCAATTTAAATCTAGTTTCATTATCAAGTTTTTTTGCAAGCAAGTGTGATTTATTTCAAGCAAGAGTGAAGCAAGTGTGTGATTTTCATTTGAGAAAGAGTGATATTTATTTCTGCAAGTGTGATCTTTATTTTGAGCAATTTTGATAGTTCTAGTGTAATCTTCCTTAGGCAAGTGTGATAATTTTATGGTGATTTTGGTTTGCAAATAATTCTTTTAAGCAAGTGTGATAATGTTCATTTTAAGAGTGACATATTTACTTTCATAGTTAACATGTGCATCTCGATATCTCAATTTAACTTAGGAATTGTTTGAGTAATAAGGAATCCTAACACATATAATGCACATACATTTCATTAGTATACTAGCCCTGGTTGATAATTCATGTAAGTAATTTAACTCAAATTACATTACCAAACATTTTAACGTTGTTGTCAGGGAAGTGTATATAGGAGCCTTTTTCTTTTCATTAAAAATAAATAAAAATTAAATGATATTCATAGGGAAAGATATTCTAGAGATATATTTGTAAGAGGTAGGAGTTCAATTCCAACATCACCACTCACCCCACCAAGACCTCGGAGTTCCACACCATCCACCGAAACTTGTATTCCATCAATTGCAGGCAGACATAAACTTCGTGAGGTACTTAAATTTTAAATCCAACCTAGAGATTCACCAAATTCCTCTATTGAAGACGTAGTAGAAGAAGAAGATCCTACATCCCCAACAGAAGGAGTAATATTTATATCTTCAACTAGAGAACAAATTCTAGGACAAGGACTAGAAATCCCTAGTGAAGAGGAAGAATAAACCTATTTTAACTTTCCATTAAGAGAAGAACTAGAGGAGGAACTAAAAAATTCCAATTTTTGAACCTTATATTAGCTCTGAAGAATCTACAATGGTAGGAGAAAGAGAAGTACAAAATGTGAATGGTGAACAACCTAGGATTGGAGGTGGAAGAAGAGGTAGAAGAGGTGGAGGAAGAGGAAGAGGAGGTGGTAGAGGAGATCCAAAACCTTTTGGATTTCTCATATTTGATGAAGATACCACAGCCATAATGAAAAATACCTCACCCTCTATCCTCCCTAATTTCCATGGATTAAGAAATGAGGATCATGAAACATTTCTCTTTGAGTTTGAAGTTTTGTATAGATCATGTGATTACTTGCTTGATACTCAAAAATTTAAGTCCTCTCCAGCCACTCTTAAAGATGCAACATTAAAGTGGTTTATGGTAATAGGAACACATACCATAAGAACATGGGAGGAAATGAAAGATGTGTTCTTAGAAAAATACAAAGATAATTGTATGCCTCATAACCTTAAAGATGAAATATTTAAAATGATACAAAAAGAGGATGAATATCTTGATGATTTGGTTGAAATATTTGCTTACAATGTTAAAAGGGCTAAAATGCATAATCTAGATGATGAAACTTTGAAATCTCTTTTGCTAAAAGCCATTAGAGATGAGCGGATAAATATTCTCAATTTAATGGTTAAAGGAGATGTTTCACAATTATCATTTAGAGCAATTTGTTAAATGTGTACACATATTTCAAGAGGTAAGGCTAGAAGTGAAAAAAAATCCAAGAGATCATGTTATGGCTAGGATTAATAAATCTGTAGCTGGAACAGTAAGTAGAGCAGAAATAGGAAACTTGCTTGAAAATTTCAAAATAGATATTTTGGGGAGCCTTAGGGAACAAATAGATACCCTTAAAATACAAAACAAACAAAAGGCTAAAAATGTTGCATTATGTGTCTTTTGTCAAAAATGTAGAAAGAAGTGTGCCTTGAGAGAATGCCCTCTTGACTTAAAAAGTATAGAAACCAGTGTTATATGTGCAGAAAATCTCGATACAAAGGAATTTCCTTCAATACTAGGTCTTAAAGATTTTTATCAAGAGGAATTAATTCCAAATCAAATGTAACCTCTTTGTTTTATTTCTATGTGACCATGGCAAAATCCACAATCAAATATGACTCAAGGTTTCAACACTTAAACATATACACAACAACCACAAATTAATTGGACTACACCCATGCCTTGCCAACCTTGGCCTCAACCATGGGCACAAGGATGCAAAATCCTTGTGGAAAGTATCCTCAATACCCTCAATTTCAACAACCTTACCCTGTTTTTCCACCACAATATTTTCCTCAACATGTTCAACCCTCTCAACCTCAAAATCCAAATCCACAACTTTCATTACCATTTCCACAAAATCGAAATCAACTGCCTCCTAAACCACTTCCAAATCCAAATAATAAAAACTCACAACCTGTTTACAATGTAGAAGGGCAGAATTTCCAAACTTACATGATAACTCCATTAGATCTAAACAATGTTTAACTTAGATCTGGTAGAGTATTGGAAAAGAAGTCAACATCTGTTGTTATCCAGGAATCTGAGAAGGATGACCTCTCTAAGAAATAGGCACCTCTTCATTAAGAGGAATATCCTAAAAAACAAACCACCCATGTACATTCTGATGATACTCCAATAAACTCAACTCCCATTATAGAAAAACATTCAGTTTCTGTTCAAAATCCACCTTTCCCTGAAAGATTGATAATTGAAAAAGGGGTAGAGAAACAGAATGTATTTTTGGATTAAAAAATTCCTTTCTTTCAAGATATAAAAGAAATACCAATACTTACAAATAAAATCAGGGAATTGAGTATTAAGAAACCGGGAAAAAAATAAAAGAATTTTAAAAAATCCAATTAGTTGGAAAAATTGTAGATATCATGATGGGGTAGACAATCGTTCAGAAACATCTATATTCAGGAAGTCCCATTGTGAAAACACATATTAATGGTATTGATATTCCAATCACATTGATTGATTTAGGGGCCACTATCAATATCATGAGTAAACAAGCTATGGATCAAATTAAACTTCCTAATCTTCAATATACACCTACATTGTTACAATTAGTAGACAGATTTGTTATCAAAATTGATGGTGTGTTAGAAGATTTGTTTGTATCCTTATATTCTTGGGAATACCTTGTTGACTTCATGATCTAAACACACAATAATAATCTAGGAGGGCATCCATTGATTCTAGGTAGACCATGGTTAGTTACAGCTAATGCTTTTATAAGTTGTAGATATAGTGATATGCTTATCTCTAAAATTCACATTATATCCTCCAGAAAAACAATAATAGAAGTAGAAAGTGAAGAATGGATAGATGATGATAATGAAAACTTTGATATACGGCCAATTTTTTCTACTTCACAAATAGATGAAGAAGATCAGATTTTAAATTTAACGGAAAATAATGAATCTTCCTCATATCGTGAACACAATAAAAATTTTCAAGAACAATGTAATATTGAATATCTATCATCTTTCCAAATGGCTTTACATTCTATGGAGAAATTTGCAAATTATTTAATAGAAATTTTCCAGGGAAAACTTTGAATATCAATTTTAATTTGGAATAATCTCAAAAGAATGAATTAGTGAAGATTTTACAAGAACACTCCTCTCCCTATGCACGGGAATACACTGATATGAAAGGAATTGATACTAACACTTGTATGAATCATATCTATATTGAAGAAAATGCCATACCGATCTCACAAACCCAAAGGAAGATGAATCCAAACCTAAGGGAACTTGTTAAAGAAGAACTACAAAAATTGTTAAATGGGAATTTCATTTATCCAATATCAGACAACCAGTGGGTCTCACCATTGGAAATTGTTCCAAAAAATAATGGAAAATGGAGAGTATGCATTGATTATAGGGAATTAAATAAATCTACTTTAAAAGATCATTTTTCACTTCCTTTTATAGATCAAGTACTTGATATATTCGCAGGGAAAAAGTATTTTTCATTCTTGGATGGTTTTAGTGGATATAACCAAATCCAAGTGGCTCCAGAATATCAAAATAAAACAACCTTTACCTATCCATGGGGAACTAATGCTTACCAAGTACTTCTTTTTGGGTTATGTAATGCACCTGCAACATTCCAAAGGGCAGTTCTAGGCAATTTTTCTGATCTAACTCATGATGTGTGTAAGTTTACATAGATGATTTTATTGTCTATGGAAACTCTTTTGAAGAATCTCTTAAAATTTTGGGAAAAAGTTCTCATTAGGTGTAAAGAAGAAAATATCTCATTAAGCCATTAAAATTGTTTTATGATGTTTACTAGGGGAATTGTTTTAGGCCACCATATTTTAGGAGATGGAATCAAAGTGGATGCATCTAAAGTAGAAGTCATCTCTAAATTATCAATTGCTACTTGTCAAAGGGATGTTAGAATTTTTCTTGGTTTTACTGGCTATTATAGAAGATGTATAGAAAACTTTACAAAGATATCCCCTCCACTTTTCAAATTGCTTACAAAATATTGTGAATTCATTTGGAATTCTAACTTCCAAAAAGCTTTCGAAACATCGAAATAAAATATTTCCCAAGCACCCATTTTAAGAGGACCAAATTGGAAACTACCTTTTCACATTTCAACTGATGCTTAAGATATAGCTTTAGGGGTTGTATTAGGATATAAATATTTGACTCCTTATGTCATTTACTATACAAGGAAAAAATTTGCATAGTTGAATTACACTATAACATAAAATTATTTTTTAGCCATTGTACATAACATCAATAAATTCATACATTATATCACTGGTTATGAAACCTGCATTCACACAAATTATTCTGCAATTATATATTTAATGAATAAATCAATTACTAATGGCAGAATTACAAGATGGTTATTTTTTTTACAAGAATTCAATATTACTATTTTGGATAGACCAGGAAAGAAAAACATAGTTGTTGAGTTTCTATCTAGAATCCAAAATGATAATAACGATATTCCTTTAGAAGATAATTTTCCTGATGAATATATTTTTTCAGTATCTATTAAATCTCATTGGGTTGCAGATATTGCTAATTATTTGGCCACAGCGAAGTTACCATCATATTTGTCTCCTCGAGAGAAAAAGAAGGTTATTGAAACTAGTGCATCTTATTCATGGATAAATCAAGAATTGTACAAGACACGACTAGATCTAATCATTCGAAGATGTGTTAGAGAGGATGAAGTACTAGAGATACTAAAATATTGTCATGATGAACCATGTGGAGGAATTTTTTTAAATAAAATAACTACTTACAAATTCCTTCTCTTAGGATAATATTGGCCTTATCTTTTTAAGGATGCCAAAGAATATGTTAAGGGATGTGATAATTGTCCAAGAATGGGAAAGCTTGTTCCTAGGATGAAATGCCTTTACAACCTCTGGTATTTATTGAACCTTTTGAAAAATGGGCATTGGATTTTGTTGGTCCAATCAATCCACCATCAAGACAAAAAAAGGTACATTCTTGTTTGTAAGATTATGTCACAAAATGGGTAGAAGCTAAATAACTTCCTTTTGCTACTGAAAATGTTGTAGTTTCATTTCTTTTGTAGGACATTTTCACTCTTTTTGGTGTCCCAAGGGAAATTGGACACATCAAGGTAATCAATTTACATCCAAGTTGGTATAGAATATAATGTAGGAATAAAAAATCAAACATCGGAAATCAATTCCATATCATCCACAACCAAATGGAAAATTTGAATCTACCAATAAAGTAATTGAAGAAATTCTTACCAAGATTTTGCATTTGCATAGAAAGATTGAGCAGAAAAGCTTCCAAAAGATTTATGGGCATATTGTACCACATGGAGAAACACAACAGGACACACAAATTATGAACTTGTTTATGGAAAGAAAGTCCTATTTCCTATTTAGTTCCAGATAAATACTTTTAAAATAGTATTTAAACTCGGTCTTGATCTATCAAAAGCCCAAAGACAAAGAATGGAGCAATTGAATGAACTTGATGAGATACGACAAGATGCCATTCATAGAACCAAAATAATCCAACAACAAAGATCAAGGTGGCATGATAAGTTTATCAAAGAAAGAAAATTCCAGCATGGTGATTGGGCATTGCTTTTTTATTCAGAGATTAAAGATTTTCAAGGAAAATTTCAAACTCATTAGCTTGGTCCTTATGAGATTGAAACTGTCTTTGATAATGGAGCGGTCAGAATCAGAACCATTGATGAATAAAAAGTAACTTTCCTTGTAAATGGTCATATATTACGAATATATCATAAACCATTAACAAAGGAAGTGTTCGTAAGAAATCTGCAAGATAATATCAATTTGAAGTTGGTCAAGGAAGATTATTCTTCGTCTCCAAATTTTGTATAGACATGAAAGCCAACATTGTTGGCATGTTTATACAAAAAATCTAAGTTGAAAACCAAGAATCCTTGGCAGCATAGATTTTCTTCTTAATTCACTATTCTTGTCCTATTTTCTTTTTATTCCTCTTTTCTCTTTTGAAAATAAGGCAGCTACAAAATTGTCAATATTCTGCAGCTCTCATGAAATTATGCAGCTGACGTGACAGATTGCAACCAGGGAAAATGAATATCATGGCAAAAGAAAATTAAATGAATATTACAACTAAAGTAACCTAATTACAACCTACAAAAGGAAAAATAAAAAAAACAGTAAGGCAAATATAAAAGGTATGTAAATATTAGTTATATAATAAGGATAAAAACATTGAATTATGAAATTAAAATATGAGTGACCATTGCTACCGTTATATTATATAATGATTACTTTCATTATGACATGACTTTGGATTTAACGAAAATATCTATGTCTTGTCAAATGAATCCATTATGAAGCCTTGTTATCATTTGAATTTTCTCCCTTTCTTCCGTGTATCATTCCATTTCATGCACATACCATCATTCCCCTTACATCATACCCATTTCACTCGGCCCTATTCCATTGATGAAACCATCTCACTATTTCCAAAATTCTTGTCTCTCTAACCTAATTCATAGCCAAATTCCTTCCACAACCCTATCAAAATAGAAATTAAGGGCTAAGGCTTATCCAGCATGGGAGTCATTGTACGCTCAAAGCTGAATGGGGATAAATTCCATGAATGATACCCACAGGTCAGATAATTCTTGCAGCAAGCGCGGTGGCTAGAGTTCGTTGAAAATTTTGATGGGCATGAGAAATAATTGACAAAATCCTTCGCTCGGAAATATAATGGCATAGAAGCAGAGATTGGAGACATGAAATTAGTTTTTACAGATTCATTCATAGCAAAGGCTAACAGATTTCCAAAAATTAGAGAGATTTGGTTCAAGAACCAAAATATTGAAGAGAAAGAGTGGAAAGTCTCCCTCAAGAATCTAGGTATGGATATCTCTATGTTTAAAAATGGAATACCAGTCATAAACTTGAAGAATAAATGGATAAATTTTCTATTGATCATTCAAAAAATTATAACTTGTGAAGGTAGGTTTGGTAACATGTTATTTTACCATGCACACTTAATGATGAATTTTCTTGAAGGAAATGAAATCAACCTATCATATTTCCTACTTCATAGTCTGATAAAAATGGCTGGAAACAAAAAAAATATATATACATTTCATAGGTAGTGCCTTATACCATCATGTATTAGTGAAAATTTTGATTAAAGCCCATTTGAAAAACAAAGGAGACAACTGGGAAGATTTCTTAATTAGAAAACATTTTAAGGAAGCAGAACAAGGAGAACCTAGTGATAAAACAAGGTAGAGTAGAAGGAAGTTGCCTTTAAACCCTAAGGATAACTCACCTCCACAACAACATCAGTATTTAGAGAATGAAACTCCTATTGAAATTGTGTTTGAGACTCTTAAACTAAGAAATTCTAGAATAAAGATAGCCAACAATAAAGGAGAAAGTTCATCCAAAGATAAAACAGAGCAAGAGTTAAGAATCAGCCCCTTACTACTGAAAAACCATCATCCACTAGAAGAAGAAGTGCAAGCCTCAACAAACCATTGCATGGACAGTCTCAACAGTCTCCAGGATTCATCAATTTAGAGGAAGAAGAGAAACCGAGAGTTCCATCACCATTTTCCAATCCAGCTAGAAAAACTCAAGAAATAGATCTTATCTAGGAAGAGATATATGAGTACATAGATTCTTTGGAATGAAGATCTACATGAAAAATTGTTGAATCATCCT
This sequence comes from Pinus albicaulis, assembly GCA_034641835.2. Taxonomy (NCBI): domain Eukaryota; kingdom Viridiplantae; phylum Streptophyta; class Pinopsida; order Pinales; family Pinaceae; genus Pinus; species Pinus albicaulis. Next base: position 28,744,286 of record MU968411.1, on the reverse strand, counting down.
CAAGCCAAGAAGAAATTTTAAATGGAGGCATTCATTTTGATCCTCTAGAAGAGCCCCAAATTGCAAACACTCTCAAACAGGAAATCTATGAATTGGAGGTATTGAATAAACATTTGAAACAAGAAAATGAATATCTAAATGTGAAAAATGAAATCAAGAGAACTCAGAATGATAACATCTTGTTACATCTTGGTTTATGGTATAAGAAAATTAATAAATTGAAAGCCAAAAAAAATATCTTAAGAGAAAGGTGATAAGATTAGAGCACGGGATCTTGATGAAGAAACTAAGGCTGGTAGTCAATATCGGGAAAGCAAGAACAACTAACTCGGATGTTATTTCCCAGGCCTTTGAAGAAGCTCAATGATAGATAAGGATCACAAATTATGAAATTTTGCATGAGGACATGCAATGTCTTCTGTGTGGTGTGTTAGCACTCTGCCAAATCTCTAAAGCTGAAGAAGAGATCCCAACAGAGGTAACCACAGACCAAAATTTTGGCTTGGTAGCTAGCCCTACGAAGTCGGAGAGGGCTTTATAAAAGGTCACAACCGAGAGGGCCAAAGGAATTAGGGTTTTAAGGCTAGTTATTGAGTGCAGGGTTTGTTTTGATTTGATTTGGTTGGGTTTTCACTACATGAAGAAATTAGGGCAAGGGAGCCAGGTCAGGGAAAATGAGATAGGGTTGCAGGGATTAATGGGGAAATGTAGGCATAAGGCTTATCACTTAAAGCTGATTGTGATGAGATTATTTTGATATTGAGGAGAATATAGGAAGATCATGGGAGATTTATTCTTCCTAAACATAGGAAAATGGACAAACTATGATCAATTCCCAAAAACAGAGCATGAGCAAACATGTGTTCTGCCTATCAAACTTGAAATATATCATACCATAAAGATGAAGTGAACATGAATACAATACATTATAACATATGAAACTAAAGAAAAAACAATGATAAACATCATACCACAAGTATCCCAAAAAATAGTTGCAACTCTTCTTTATTAACTGGCCAAAAATGAGTACAATAGTCCCTTGATCAACAAGCTAACATCCAAACTGATTCCAACCCTTGCTAAGAGTGAAGAAAGGGACTAAATAGACACAAAAAAAACATTCACTCATCCTTAGGGGTTGAATCCATGAGGTGAGTAAGAGATCCACAAAATACTGAACTAAAAGCTGCAGTATAGGATGGTCCAAGTGACTCATTCCTAATTACATTCAAACTGATTCATTTGAATTAAGGATAACTTTTACCTAATAAAATATACCCCTAGGTAACTTATCCATAGCATAATTACATTTACCATCCTCAATTGCATAGGTAAACATGAATTTCTGAAGTAAAGTCAAAATTTCAGTGAAAACCCAAAAAAATATCAGTAAATGATCATTTGCGCCCTCACTATGTCATTTGCGCCCTCCATGTTCAAGGCTGATTTTGGGTGCCTTCTCGGTGTCCAAATTGGGCCCAGGATAGCTCGTTGGAAATCCCTTCAAGTATATTTTCCATATATGCCTTCATTTTCCAAAATTAAAGTCATTTTCCCCCTCAAAACTTCAATCTCCCAAGACTTCTATTAGCGCAGCGCCTAGGGCAAAACAAGGGCAAAAATGTGATTTTTAGGTAGTTTTTTTTACCTTTTCACCTGTCAAATCTGCAAATCAAGGCAGGAAACATGGTTTTCTGGAATCAATTTGTCTTTAGGAATCCAATGGTAGTCTTATTTCCATCAAAAAGTGCCCCAATGATAGTCAAACTATGTAAAAATTCTGAACTTTCTAGAAAACGTAGCTTCCCATATGGAGAGATATCTCACTAACCATGAGGTTTTTTGCAACACTGAGAGATTTTTTTTTATTTTGCATGTTTTGAACAAGAACCTCCTCCCGTTTCTCAAATTATTATTATTTTGCCACAATATTCTCTACAAAAAAGTCTCTCAAACAGGATTTTGCACAGGTAGAAAAATAGGTTGTGAAGATGTGAATGGATCTCTCATTCTGTAATACCTGTGTAAGAAGTGGGATAGGTTTTTTAATTTGATATATTAGGAAAAAATACCTCCTCCATTTTGAAAAACATGTTTTTTTTCGCCACAATATGTTCTACAAAAAGGTGACCAAACAGGACATTTCTGGAAAATGTGCCTTCGAAGAGTATTTCAAATTTTCCCAAATTTTCTTCAAATTTTCTCAAAATTGCTTCATACTAGGCTTCATGGAGACATGATATGGTATTCTATGCTATCATGGATATATCAATGAGAAAATCTAGCTTACCCTTCTCTTTCTTCTTGATTAGGGTTTTTGTAGTTCTGGAGCAATTCACAGAAATCAAAGCAGCCCACATGTTTGAAACATGTCACTTCCATAGGAGATGCCAAAAGTTATCTAGTACTTGCTGGCTCAAGTTTGAGTATTATTCCCCCTCTATGTGGCCTTCTAGCCTCTATTTCTTCTCCTTCACTGTATGATTTTTTCTCTTCTTCTGCCATGAAGTTTTAAAGGCAAAACCCTAGGGAAGTGTGATGATGTGGAATATGGTTTTATGAATGAGGAATGGAAAAGGGAAAATGAAGGAGATGGTGCTAGGGATGTATGAAATGGGGGAGGGGATAAGGAGTGGTAGTATGATGGGATTTAGGATGGGGATTTTGGGAATGGGAGCCTAGGTAAATGTAGCACCTAGGGCTTAGGGTTTTGGGAAAAAGGGTTAGGGAAAGGGAATTTTGTAAAACAGGGGTTTAGGAATGGGTATTTTAAATGGTAGGAAGGGTATGAAGGTGTAGGAGAGTGCAATGGGAATACTAGGGTTTTAAAACAATTTAAAACACCAAATTCTAACATAAATTTTACAACACCAAACACATGAACTTGATGAAGATGATATTTTATGGCATTATCTCTTAATCATTTGTTGTAGGTCGATGAGTATGTTGATGAAGCTTTGGCAGTGATTTTTTGCAACTTGAATTTTTTTTTGGGTTTTTCTAGTTAAATGTGCAGCGCCTAAAGCATTTGTGCCCTCACAGAAGCATTTGCGCAGTGCCTTTTGTCAGACCACTTTTGAAAACCATCCCTGTGTCCAAATTGGGCCCAGGATAGCTCGTTGGAAAAATTATCCAAATATGCCTTTATTTTGAATAATGGACTTGATTTGACTTGTTAAAAATTGATTCTCTCGAGACTGGTCAAAAAGTGCAGAATGACGGTGCCAAAATGCAGTGTGTTGTTGCAAGCAACTTTTGGAGGACTTACTCAACTCCAAATTTAGCTCAAGATAGCTAATTGGAAATATCTCTCTATCAAATTATCATTTTACTCATCAAGAAAGTCATTTTGACACTCCATATAGGAGAAAATTTTATTTTCCCAAGGTCACTCAAGAAGTGTAGGAAACCTCTTGTAGCAACTTCATTTTTTACATTTCTCCCAAACCATGACACCTGTGTAAAATATGAAGGAGGTTTTTGTTCCTTGGCCTATGATGGACAAAAAAATCTTTCACTTTTATCAAATTAATCTTTGTTTGGTCAGAAACGTACTTTGAGACAAAAATGTACCTATGAGTGGCAAATGATTTGACTCTTGGAATGACTCCTTGAAAAATGATGGAGACATGATGTTTATGAGCTGAAATGACCTCACACTTACTGATATGACCTACATTATTCCTCCTCTTCTCATATTTCTCTGATTCCATATAAAACCCTAGCTCAGTGGGAGAGGAAATTAGCGTTTAGTGCTTGTGGAAAATGATAATTTGGGCACCCTTGGGAAAAGACAACTCCCTTTGAAATTTGATCAATTGATGAACTAAAAACTCTTGCACTTTGACATGTGCTTGTTTGGCATGTGGAACTAAGTTGGCAGCTTTTGGGAGACTGGGTACTTATTACATTTGAATTGACATAAAATTACATGAATAAAAATAAAATTACACTATAGTATGAAAATCATACTTTGAAACCATAATTACAACCTTTAAAAATCATATTTACATGCTGAAAAATCTTCTTCAAATGATAAAGAAGTATTATTAAATCACTCTCACACTTTTTCTGACCTTATTGAGATGAAATTGAGTATTATTGAACCTTGGAAAATGAAACCTAGTGAACTAAATGGACCTTGAATTACCAAACTCCATGTTGACTTTAACTGACATAATGACATAGTGAAATGAGCTTTCAAGACTGTTGTGTAGGTAAATCCCCTTTGTGGACAGAGGTAATCCCTCTAGCCCTTAGGGTGGGTCTAGCAGCAAGAGGACATGCTAATGTGTCAGTTCCTAGTTAATGAATGAAATGAGTTGGGATAGATTGTCCTACCTATGATCCAAGGCGATTATCGTAGCTGTGGAAATGGTCTCTGGATCCTCGTCCTGACACGTCGCGGTCCTTTAGCAATGGTACTCGGGTGCCTGCACAAAGATCAAAGGACGAAAGCATCATACAAGACAATATTTGCATTCATAACTAGCTAATTAGTCAAGGAGAATTAAACGTATTGTGTAAGATAAATCACATCAACAAAAGACAGGAACCAAAACATCAGTCACGTATATATTAAGAGAAAGAAAGAGATTACAACCAGAGCCTCGACGTCGCAGCCTCCTTCAACGGGTCCAGTCAAAATGCATCTCGAACATTCGTCAGGGAATTCTGACGTGGCGAGGCAATAAGCCTAAGCTCTCTCTCGACAAGGGTCTCTCTCTCTGCTCTATATTACACCAGCTATATCAGACTGTTTCAACAAAATGTTCAGAAATTCCTCTTCAGCTAGCTACATCTATGTGAGAGAGATGTATTTATAGAAGGAGAGGAGGAGTTTGGGATCCCTCAAATGGTGGAAGGGAGGCCTTATCCTTTGGGAGGTTGCCCCAAAAGGAGGAAACAAGAAGCCAAAGGAAGGTGCTCAATGTTATTCAGTCAAACAACCCAGGCTAACTCACCCATGAAGTATTTATCATGGAAACTTCGCTTCTATATTTAAAAAACATTCCAAAAACAGCTCGGCGCGGGCAACTCACTAAGACAGAGCGCCAATGGGCGCGGGGCCCAGTGTTAATTTCCTTTATTGGCGTGGGGCTCAGTTTTAATTTCCTTTATTGGCACGAGGCCATAAATTCCTGCCAGCGCCAACCCAAAATCATGTGTTTTTGAAGGTTTGTTCCAGCTGTTCCAGGAATAGTTAATAGAGGAAATGTTCTCCTCATGGAAAGGGATGCAATGATACTTTTTTCAAGGCATGACACTTCATATAGTTCAAAAAAATGGTCCTCCAATATGCGCGATGGGGATTGTAGGGACGGTGATAAAATGTTGTGTAACAGATGCCCCCTAAAGCATGAGGTCCGAGAGAGATGGAGGAGTGAAATTCTTTATGAGAACGTGTTCAAACCAAACACTACTGTCAGAATACCTACAAGTACAATACAACTAATATCTCTAATACATGAACATGTGGCATGGGCGCAGCCATCCATAATAGAGCATATATAAAACTGAGATCTGAGGTATGGATGCAGCCATCCAACAGTAAGGATCAATAAATAGAATCAGGTATGGTCACAGTCATCCAATCAAAAGAGTCAGGCATAAAGTCATGATAAACCAAAATATCCCGTAGCCTGGATCTTATCAGACAAAAACCAAGGTCTTGTGCTCCATCTCGACCCGAATAAGTACAAATTCAAGCATGTGAATATGTGAGCTGAAGTCGAACATGCAAAAAATTCACCTAATTACCAGCCAATGATGAAAGTTGTTAACAGGCACGAGAGAAACCACCAATAATGACAGTGGCTCTTAAGGTACAACTAGTACAATCCACGGAATGTGAACAGTGATCTGGTGTCGAACACTCGGAGAATCACTCGATCAAAGGTCAATGATGTGGACCTGTCGTCGAATGCGAAGAACTTGTCATTAAGGCATGCAAGATCCAAGGTACCGTAAGGGAGTCTCTAGATCAACATCCTAGATAATTAGTTGAAGTCGACAGGAAGTGACATGGTCGAAGGAGGGCCATAATGTTCCCCACATCATCGACACGAGACAGAGGAATATGATGATAGTGAATCAGGACCAAAAAGAGAATCAAAGGGAGGTTGAAAACTGCAAACGGAAACTTCTCTTGAACATATCGGCGACACAACTCTGGTTTTGGCAGTATTTGACATCAAGGGATCTGAGGTCATGATGATGTGGAAAAGAGCAGATGAGCGGTCAAAAGAGATTACCCAAACCCATGGAGGCAAAAATGATGAAATGAGATGTCCCCAACCCGACACAAATGTAGATGAGTGTCATGTTCAAGAGCGACATACTGCTGACACAACTGAGAGCTGGTTCCATTTTCCCCCACCATTGCTGGCGAGTACCCCAATTATTTTTGAAAAATAAGCTTGAAGGGGATAGCATATGCTTTTCATGTAAGTTCGTCCTTTGGAAAAATCCATCCTAGTACATTTTACGAGCCCTAGGAAGGAGGAACTCGGTGACGTCATGGTGACGGTTTCCGATGTCATTTAGGTTTTAGTGAGTCTGACACAGGAAGAATTCGGCATCTTTTCATGTTTAGAGAGTTTGAAAAGAAGTGGAAAAGAAAACTCCAGCAGTCCCTTTTCGTAGGTAGTCTCACAGATCTGAAAAGGTAGAAAACTATGTCTGAGAGAACCTCTTAGTCATGATAGGCTAAGGTATTCTTTTTTTGTAAATAATCTATCCCAGCCTGAAAAATGGGTAAACGTATACTATGTAGATATCGTTTCGCAGCCATTTAACGAGTTCAAAACGACAAGAGTCTCAACAATATTTCAATTTTAGAGAGTCAGAAAAGAGCTGAAATATGACTCCAACAGTGAATTTTTCGTGTTTTTACCGAGTCCGAAAAAGTATAAAATACAAATCGTTACTTCATCGTCGTTGTGTTGAAAACCTGTTGCTTCACAAGAGACGCACGTAAAACCCATTACTCGAAAAAAAATGGCGAAATAATCGAAAAATACACTTTAAAACCTAATTAGGGCTCTAAAAGTTATAAAATTCCAATTATGGTAAAAAATAAATTACTTTTCACTTTTACCTCTTGAGAGAAATTTGTTACCCTTTTTCACTGTGATTTTGTGGCATTGACAGCGAGCAATCCGGAAGACCAATAGTGAATCCGTCAATTCCAGGTAAGAGCTTACATCCTTCCCTGCAGTTTGATTATACTTTCATTACCTGCAACCCCAATTTTGTAGATCTATGGGTTGAATTTGCAAAAATTAGGGCGCAGCAGTCGGCGCAGGTATCGGGCACGGACTCGCGCCAACTGGCCTAAAAATTGAACGGGGGCGCGCCAACCGCGACAGTGAATTTTAGCATGTAAATTTTTAAAAATCAAGCCCAATTTAACCATTCAAAAGCTTTGGATTTAGCTAATGATAACCATATGGATGTTTTTGCAAGTGTGAAAAGACAAAATGGTGATTGAATGGAAAGAATGAGAAAACAGTGAAGAAGATGAAGAATTCATGGGCAATAACACATGCATGGAAGCTCTCAGAGATTGTGGTCTCAAGAAATTTTTTATGGCACCATGTCTCAGAGCTCAACCAGAGCTGTTGCATTACTTGATCAGTGTTTGGGACGTTGATCAGGAAAAAATTCATTATTCACGACCAGGAACTTGAGATTGAAGTCTCAGATGTTTATTTTATAACTGGACTGTCGCGGAGGGGGCATTAGCAATCATGACTGGCACCCAACCCTCAATGGATAACATGAGTATGGTGATTGACAGGGTGTTCCTAGGGGCAAGGAAAGGATCAGGAAGCGAAAAAGTGGATATCCAAACTATTTTGGATTTGTCGCTAAGGGTAGTGCTGCACACCATCACATGAGTTGTTGGATCGCAGGCTCCGCACGAGGCCACAAAAACATAGCTACTTCTTGTTGTAGATTGCATGACACCACCCTCTATAACTGGGCAAAGGTGGTAACAATCAACATGAAACACCAATTGACGAAATGCAAGAAAACCAAGATGAACCAGTTTGGCTACGGGTCCATATTGGTATCGTTCATCTTGGAATGATTACCAATCTTCCAACATTAGGAGGTAATAGTTCTAACACCACCAGCCCAGGAGCCACGGATGGTTCATTGGGTAGCTTTGATGCCAAGGTCAGGAGTCGGTCAATAGATGTCTTGGATACCAAAGTTCTTTGAGTGGCTCCGCCAACAACTGATTGTCGTGGAGGACTGGCCCTACTCTGGCACGGATTTCACCGGTGATGCAGATCTCCCACTCCCAGAAGGAGAGGATTGGGATGAAGTATTTGGTAAGACTCATTTTTTATTTTGATGAGTATTATGGTTTTTTTGTTATGCATGTTTTGACGTTAATCCATGTATTTGCAGATATTGGCCCATAGAGACCTACAGGTTTTCTCTCTGATAGCGCGGCGGATTCCTCGCAACTTCGATGTGGCCCCTCATAGTGAGGGAGGTGAGGAGGAGGAAATCATACACAACTTGGAGGTAATCTCCCTTGGGATCCTAGACTAGGCACGATTCGATGATGTTCCTCGCGCGTACCAGAGACACACTGCAGGGGTGTAAAACCGAGTTCACCGCTTGCTGAGGCGGCTTATACGGGCAGTAACATGTTATCATGAGCATCACGCCGAGTAGACACCTAGGTTTTATTTCCGCATATTTTTTGGGAGACATGATGTATCAGGATGTAACCGAAACACACATATTTGTTGAACTTATGATGCACACAGGTGAAAAGAATATATATATATATATATATATATATATATATATATATATACATCTATTTTCCTGCATGGATCTTGTCATGTGATGATGATTTTTCTACAAATTACGCAAATGTCTATCTAATACAATGTTAGCTACTGTATCAGTTAATGCATTCATTCGTTTAGGAATATGTTGATATGTAATGTAATCAAAATGTCTTTCGAGTAAACGAACACGCAAATACAACCTTAAGATGTGAAAAATAAGGAGAGATAGTCTGCATAATAAGCAACGATCCAAAAGGCAGGAAAATGCTTTCAAAGCACACCAAGCCAAAAAAAATTTCATTTTTACGTAAGCTTGAAAACAAAAAACAAAGGTAAACTATGCTTGGGATTGGTTTCATTTTTACGCAAGCTCGAAACAAAAGTAAAATATGCTTGAAAAGTGGGCATGCCCCCAGCATGGTGACTCAATCCTAGGTACATGCCCCACAAGCTTCAGTCCATATGAAAGACAAATGGAGTGAAGGTTCAAATTACGAGATCAAGAGAAAGACTCAACTAGGATGTTACGAGATCTTATCAAAGACTCGAATTGAACGGGAACGTGTTTTATTGTTTTAACGAGTTTGACACATTAAAAGAACTATCCTCGTGAGATCTAATTCATTTTTTAACAAGGTTGACATAGAAGACAAACTATCCTCACGACACCTTGTTTCATTTTTTAACGAGCTTGGCACAAGAAAAGGAACTCTGCTCGAAAAGAAGCTTGTTTCATTTTTTAAGGAGCTTGACACAAGAAAAATAACTCTACTCCATTGAACTTGTTTCATTTTTTAAGGATCTTAACACAAGAAAACAAACTCTGCTCCGCTGAACTTGTTTCGTTTTTTAAGGAGCTTGACACAAGAAAATGAACTCTGCTTCGACGACAAGTTACCATGTCGAATAAGAAGTCATGGGTTCCAAGAGGTTCTCATCTGATGGGAGAACAACATCTCGGAAATCGCAATTGAATGCCCCCAGTAGACGGTACTCAATGGCACTATCACTGGATGAGGGAAATGAAGAAGTGGCCACATAATTAACTCGTGGCGGGGAAGATACAACCGGTGGATAAAGATCTAGCAGAGATGATGGTGGGCCAGCTGCCACCTTAGGACCATAGAATGAAAGCTGATCAATGGTCACGATCCTACCTTTTTGTGGAAAATAGATCACACGAAAGAGGGAAGAGACAAGTGCACCCATGGCATAAGCATAGTCACGCCCCAAGAGTAAATTAAAATCCAAGGGGCCTGGAACAACCATCATGTCTATATATACGGTTTTCCCTCCCAAAGTAATAGGCAACTTCGAAAGGATCCCTAATGGTTGACTGGTTCCTGTATTAAAAGCCAACATATTATGCTTAACAAGCACAAGCGATGGAGAACCAAAATATTTCCAAGTAGTTGAAGATAGAACACTAACAGACGCGCCTTCGTCTATAATGGCGTTGGGTACGACCTTATGGGGGACCTATACCATGATCTCAAAGGGCACATAAGAAGGAAGGCGGTATCCCGCGAATCTACTCCAATCGAAGGATGCAACCAAACTACTTGGAGGGCGTACCACAGGAATGGAATGGTCATCCCCTTGTGTTACGGGAGCAAGAGGAGCATCCTCCGAGACCTCCATCATGGGGGTAGGAGGAGCAGCTTCTTCAACAACAAGGACGGGAGAATCTTTCTCCAAGTCCGAGGAATCTAAAGAAATAAGAAGAACATGGGGGGAATGATATCCACTCTTCATGGAAAATACCTGATGAACCATAGGCGATATCACATCGACCGATTCCGCGACCAATGGTTGGTTGGGAACGGATTCATCAATATGAATTTCCGAGGGAACGGGATCAACCAAGGATGAATCTTAACCGGTCGTGGAATCAACCAGCGGAGGACTCAAAGAAAGCTTCTGGTAACCAACCAGAAGGAAGGGTGCAGAAACAGTAGGGTTTTCCAACACTCTCATGGCTTCATCCATGTACTAACAAAGGTGAATGGGATGATTCCCTTCACACAACTTACAGGGATTCGTAATCTTACCCTATTTCTTATTAGTCTTATCATTGCTAATCGAGGATATGCCACCAATATGACTTCCAGAAGCCAAAGGAAACGGTGGACAGCCATCAGACCATACCTAAAGTACCTTGGGAATGCCAGGGTAGTCTCGAAGAAAATGGTCACCTTTACACAAAATGCAAGGGAATTTGACTCTCCGTGGAAGGTTGGATGGTTTATCAAGGGAAGGTGTCTAACGCGCAATATCCATAGAGTTAGCCTCTCTTTCATCTTACTTCTTCTTTTTCATCTTCTTCTTCTTCTTCTTAGCCAATTGGTTACTATAATCCAGAATTTCTCCAGGCGAAGTAGAAGAGGAGGTGTTTTCTCGAGGGGTCCTGACCCAGGTTCGGAGGTGAAGGTTTTCCAACAAACCCCTATACTACTGGCCCTTTGGGTAGTGACCCACTTGCAAAGGTCAAAGTCTCACCCAAAGCAGTATGGGAATGTGCTGGAACCAGGTTTCCGCACCCTAAGAGAGAGTAGGTAATAACACAGGCCCACAATTATCAGATCTACACAGAAGGGTGATTCGCAGGGTCCAGAATGTAACCAGACTTATAGTTCTTATTAGATCTTCTCTAGCAGGTTCGCATCCACGTGTGTATCATCAATTACAACCATAAAATAACATAATTTCAGCCAATATTTTCAACACAGATAGTTCGCATTCATTAACAGAGATGTAATCAGTAAGTGCAACAACATTCACATCACAGTAATATACTAAATGTGGATACTTTCATACCACAGAGATAAAATAAACGAGTTCACAGCTTAATCAGAAAATCTTAGTTTTCATCAATCATAACAGAATAGATCCAAACAACATCATATGTTCCAGCAATACTTCGCATATATTACTTATCAAAATCCTCTTACATTCCCCGAATACCACCTGCGCACACAACCAACAGGGTCCACACACAATAGGATAGAGGATCTCCGCGCACACAACTAGCAGAAGTCCTAACCCAAACAACCCAACCCAAAATCTAGTAATTCGTACTTCGCATCAATCTCTATTCATTCCCTACCTATCGACTCCAACAGGTTCAACTATTTATACTACTTTAGCCTACGCATCCAATGGTCCACAAACTGTGGTTTGCAGACCCTTGGTCTACCCTTGACCCGCTTACAATGCATTGGGGCTTTGACCCACCCCAAAACCCCTGCGTTAGACCAAATATAATCAAAAATATACAAATGGACCAGATTCGGAGCTTTGTAGGAGAACTTGTTCCAACAGTCCCCCAACACAATCTTGTGACTCGTCCCGAGTCACTGAGGTGGTGGGGTCTCCACCTGCGCCTACAACAGTCGAATCACTCTGGCTACTGGGGCAGCACAGCGTCACTCTTATCAGTATTCTGACTTCATCCTTGCTTCTCCCAGGTCTTCCAATCTCGTGGTTGCGCAATAGGAGTCCCACTGTGCCCGAGGATATACGAACCCCACCGCCAATCATATGATCATTTGACCTGATATGGTTTGAGCTGAATTCCATTGACATACCCGGGCAACAGATCACCACGCAAGGTAGCTAGCAGAACAGCCCCACCTACTATGACTTCTTTGACCACATAAGGCCCAAGCCAGTGTTGTCAGAATTTCCCTGGGTGCTTTACAAACTGGCTATCATATAGTAGAACTAAGTCATCTGCAGTAAAGGTCTTTTGGTGAATATTTCAATCATGCCATGCTTTGTCTCGTGCCTTCGAGACCTGCTGATGGAAGTTAGCAATAAAACGGTCTTCTTCTAAGGCCACGATCTGCGCTAAAAGTTCCTCCAAAATGGTTGGCTTGACCATGTTTGTTAAGGTGGCAATGCGTAGGCTGGGAATGATATATTCCATGGGCATGATGGCCTCCTTGCCATAGACCATCCGAAACGATGTTTTTCCTGTCAATTTTTTATAAGTGGTGTGGTAGGCCCAAAGAATAGATGGGATACGGATGTCCCAGTTGCTGCGATCGGCATTACAGACCTTAGTTAGTGTGTTCTCTAAAACCTTGTTAAAATCTTTAACCACTCCGTTCGCCTGAGGGTGGTATGGGGTACTCTTTGCGTGGTGCATCTAGATTTCCTCCATTAAGGCCTATATTGTCTCATTAACAAATTGCGTACCTCGATCGCTCATCAGGATCTTAGGACACCCAAATCTGGTCATAATATGTTCGAAAATGAAATGTGCAGTGGTACCGGCGGTGCAATCCTTGACGGCTTATGCTTCGGCCCACCGGGTTACATAGTCGGTAGCAATTATAATGTAGCCCGTACCTGTATTATTTCTAGGGGGGTTGATAGGACTGACAAAATCGATAGCCCAGTTTTCAAAATCCTAGAGGGCTACTTGTGGTTGCAGAGGCATTTCATCTCTCCAAGATGGACGTCTGGTTCGTTGGCATGTATCGCAAGCCTTACAGTAGTCATGAGAGTTAGTATGCAAGGTGGGAAACCACAACTCGGCCCATAAGATCTTTTGCGTTGTTGCTTTTCCCTCTTAATGACCCCTTGCGATCCCATCATGGGGTTCTTCCAAGATGTCATGTCATTCATGTTCTAAGACATACCTACGCAGCACTTCATCCACGCCCATTTTATATAGATGTCCTGCAATGATGGTAAAATCCGCAGCATGAGCTACCAACTCTTTCTTTTGCTGCACAGAATACCCTACAGGTGCCAAGCCTGTAGACAAAAACAGGTTGATGTCAGTGAAGTGCGCATCCACTGCCTTAATAGCAAATATTTGCGCATCCGGTAGTCCCTCCTCTAGGTTAGTCGGGTCCTCACCATTCTTGATTTGAGACAGGTGATCTGGCCCAACATTCAGCCTTCCTGGCTTGACAATGATCTCGAAATCATACTCCTGGAATAATATAAGCCATCGGCATATTTTCCCCGCCAACACAGGCTTATTCACCAGGTACTTCAAAGTCGAGTGATCTATAAAGTGGCATAATTGTGCTCTGCACCAGAGAGTTTTCAGCTAGCGAATGCAACCGGGTGATCAATTTCCCCATCTCCGGGCTACGTAAGGACTGATCCGAGGATGATTTCGGATGCATCAACACGAACGTGGAAGACCTTTGTCCAATCCAAAAAAATTAGGATAGGCGTAGAGACCATATTTTCCTTGAGTAGTCTAAAGATTTTCTAACACTCGTCGTCCCAAAAAAATGAAACATCCTTCTTAAGCAGTTTTTCCAGAGATGTTGTAATCAATGTGTATCCCTAAATGAATTTTTGGTAGTAACCCGTATGCCCCAGGATCAAACGCAGTTGTTTTTCGGTAGTTGGTACTGCCAGGTTGATGATAAAAGCCACCTTCGCAAGGTCAACCATCAGCCCTTGTCGACATACAATATGTCCCAGCAGGATTCCGAAAGGTACGCAGAAGATACATTTCTTAATATTCTGGGAGATTTGGTGCTTTCTACAGGCATCCAACATCATGTGTAGGTTTGACACATGTGTCCTTACCAAGCCAAAGACTGTCTATTCATCAAAATATACTTCCAGGAATTTGTGGATGAACTCCTTAAATACTGCAACTACGACTCACGAGAAGATAGCAAGGGCGTTCTTGAGTCCAAATGGCATGACTGTATACTGGAAGGAACCCCATTCTGTGGCAAACGTAGTTTTGCTACAATCTTCTGGTGCGATTCCGATTTGATGGTATTCGAAGAACTCGTCAGTGAATGAGTACGCTTCCTGGCCGCCTACACTATCCAGGATTTCATCTGAGAACGACGTCGGGAAGGGATAATGTATGCATGCGTCATTCAACTTGCGCAAGTCCACAAAAATTCAGATTTCCCCCTTAGTCTTTTTTTCCTGAACCACCATCGGACTTACCCAATCCGACTGTTTGACTAGTTCGATAATGCCTACGGCGAGCATTTTATCAAGTTCTTCTTTAACCTTATGCTTATACTTAGGTTTCAATCAATAAGGTCGTTGTTTTACCGAGCACGCATCGGGTTTTAGTGTGATGTGCATGACCCCTAGCTCCCCTATGATCCCCTTGAGTTCTGAGAACTTCGTGGGGAATAATTCTTGATATTCTATGAGCAGTTCAGCTACTTTTCTGATAGTGTCATCATCCCAATAGTCCCCGATCTTAGCCAGTTTGGGTTTCTCTGTTGTGCCAATGTTAACTTCCCACAATTTCATAGGTTTCATTACATCCACAGTTTGTAGTGAGGGTCCTGCAACGGTGCGCTCCCCCTCCGATTCTGGGATAGAGATATTTCACGGATCTTCATCTTGCTCTTCTATAGTATATTATGACAGTTTGAAATGTCGTTCATCTGTGCCTCCCATGTTAGTGCCCCAAAATCTGCGTGGGGGTTGGGTTGCCTAAAAACAAATGTGTCTATATCCTGTAGAGCTTCATCGAGCACCTCCGAGCCTCCTATTAGGCCGAACGTCCCTATGAATTCATATTTCAAAGTTTCCCAGTCGCGGGTTCGCCTATGTAGCTCCACATCCAAATTCCATGCCACTGGAATGGGTCCCAGTGCATGAATAAATAAGTGAACCCATTCTTTTGTAGTCCAATCACCCCACTTTTCCATCTAGGAGACCAAGTGTTCTCGCAGATCCTTAGGGCCCAGGAACTTCGTGACACGCACATCAGCTAGCCACTCGAATCACAGGGTCATCATATCCTGGCATTCCTCCCAAGCCTGGAACGCCCCCTTATGCGTGTCCCACCATCTAGCGGGTGTTGCGCACAGAGCCAGATTGAGGGCCCATAGCCTTCATTCCCTGGGAACCTTGGCTTCGAATATTCGTAAAAATTATTTTAAACTACCAGACCCATCAAAGTGGGGCAGGTCCCTTACCTCCGAGGATATACATCGGAACTCCCTTGTAATCTTAAGATAGCGCAGTGCAAACATGTCGTGCAACCAGTTTTGCCAATTTTCCATTTCTTCTTCAGAGTCAGAGAAACAGTCGCTATCCTTCTCCCAGCAGAGCATGCCATCAGCCATAGGGTTGATCCAATCTTCATCCTGCGTAGTTAACTTGTAGATGTGATCTACCTCCTCGTCAATACGCACCGTCTCCGTATACCTTTCTCCTTCTGCTTGGTCTAAAGGGACTATCACTCGCATCCCTCAATTTTCAAATACCATGCTTCTCTCCTTCAAGTTGATAACATTTCCCATGTCAATGGCCCAATCTAACCCTAGGAGCGCAGGGTAAGGGTCCACATCTTCCACAATCTGAATGACCTTAAATTCGGCCCGGACCTTAACTCCTGCAATATCTACTACAATCTGTGATAACCCTCCTAACGGTATGATCTTCTTCTGATTGGCCATACGCAGTTGGATAGTGGACCATTCCAACTTGGGTTCTCCCATGCACTGCCAAGTTTTCTTGGGCAGCAAGTTCGCGTTTGACCCTAGATCCAAAATAATTTGCTCCATTTCGTAATCCCCGATTTGTGTCGTGAGTCGCATTTCCCTACCAGTGTGTTTCTTGTACTTGTACAGTGTGTTTACATCCTTAACTTCCAGGGACAGGTTGGTTTTCTCTACGCAGCTTTTTAATAGTGCCTGGAGGTTCTCAACAGCCTATCGGTTGCACAACAGTTTCATGCATACTTGTAAAAATGGTCGGACCCGCTCTCCTTCTTTGGTGGCCACAGGGACCTGCGAAGTAGATGCTTCTATGAAGTCCTACTGAGCTGCGATAAATGTTTCCCTTTCCTTTTGTAGGTCCAGGCCCTCTGATTTGATGACTGCTTTCCTGATCAGAGGGTTAGCCGCAGCTTTTTCTTCTGGCCCCCCGATGGCTAGGCCGCTACGGGTTATGATATTAATACCTGGTCACTCGTTTTGAGGCTACGTCGTAGCCCTTTTCACATTCTGTGTAGGTGTCTATTGTTTCTTCTGCACCTTAGCCATAAAAATCAGGCAATCCTCGATCACATGGTCCAGCTTCCTGCAATACATGCAGGATTGTCTTATAGGGTTCGGGCAATCCCAAAGTGACCTATCTCCCCGCAGTTATAACAGATTAGTTGGCCTCTTCCCCTACCTGCGCTTCCACCTCGCCCCCCTCCCCTAACCCTAACGGGGGAGCCCCCGATACCGGAGGGGATCCTTTGTGACGAAGGATCTGTCTGTACCCTATATATGTTTCCTCAGTCTATCAGCAGATCATAAGTTCGACAGTTCTGCTCATCATGCCACACAGACCTAAAAAACCTGCACCATTGTTGCTTAACCTCCGGAATATAACCAGTAAGGCGAGGGCAGTGGTTGGTGTCATGCAACCCCACAACGCGACAGTCGTCACACCATAGTGTCGGCCTACTTAGCCCCGCAGCTTCTCTAGGGCGCAGCAGGCTAGGTCCTCCAACCTGCATTTAGTCTAATAATAGCAGACAATTATCCTTGGTGTTCCCATTCACCCTGCATCGTATGCACCACCTATCAGGGCTAGCCTTCATTCCTCGTTCCTTTCACAGATTCTGGATCTCCATGTGCATTGCTTCCAGCTGGCCTTGTATCTTTTGTACACCCAGTTGGGTTTCATCTCGTGACATAGCCTCCAACTTCATTGCGATCTCCAAGGCCTTCTCCTGCGACTCAATGTCTTGGTGGCCCATTGGTATGCGCAGGTGGGGCAGCAACATAGAAATAAACCACTCCGCATGCTGCCTATCGTCATATTGGAATCCTCCTTCTCTGATTACTTTTTTCAATCGTTGATCAGCTTCCCATTAAGACTCAGATGGACCTTGTTTGAAATATTTCAGGTCTTTCACTATCTGGGAGTAGGCCTTAGGCTTCTTGAAATGTTGCTTCAAGGCATTCTTAATGTCCTCAATGCTCACATTCACATGTTGGTTGAGGTATCCCATGTACCAGTCTAGGGCCCTTCCTTCAAAAGCAAGAGATAGCTGCACTCTTTTCACAGCATCGCTCGCTACATTTTGCGCAGTCCATACAGATCCTGTGACAAACCAGAATTGATTCATATCTTCGTCCCCCACACCCTAGAAGGTGGGTAACTTCATTTGTGAAGCCATATCGTCTTCCGGTGGTGGCGGAGGTGATTTCTTGCCCTTACGATGATTTGAAGGTGGTGTTGATGGAGGGCTATGCGCAGCAAAATTGGTCACTGCACTATAGACATATCTATCTCCCTCTTGATTAGTTTTGTAGTACTTACCACTGCGCATTGTACCCTCACTTTAATCGGAGCTCATTCACTCGGTATTGGCTACACAGGATACTTTTCTCACACAATAAGATCTTAATCAGTAACGGCAAAGTTTTTAGAAACTTACCCCGGAAACCCTTGAAGAACCTCTGCTCCACTTCTGAGTAGGACACAAATTGATCGATTGCAAATTCAGTCACAAATCCTCCTATCACACTGTCCACCTAATGATCTACCATGCGAGTAATGGTATTATCAGTATTTTCCAACTGCTAGATCAGTTCTAGAGTCCAATGTGTGACCCGTTCGTCTTTCCAACACTTCTTAAAATCAAACAGTCTTGCAAGCCACTCCTGTAGCTCAATTCCAAAAGTTACGAAGAAAATATCGTACATTTCCAAGAAAATATACTTATTTTTCCACTCCTCTGTGGTTTATTTTGCACTGTGATTTTCTTTTACAGCGAATTCCTGAACTTTCTTTTCAAACCACTCGTCAATTTCGTTCTTTTCATGCTTCCAATACGGCCTTGGCATTACCAAATCTCTCCCTCAAAATTCTCCTAGCCCCGGCAACGGAACCATTTGTTGGCTCAAGGGGTCCTGACCTAGGTTCAGAGGTGAAGGTTTGCCAAAAAACCCCTATACTACTAGCCCTTTCGGCAGTGACCCTCTTGCGCAGGTAAAAGTCTCACCCGAAGCAGTATGGGAGGGTGCTGGAACCAGGTTTCCGCACCCTTAGAGAGAGTAGGTAATAACGCGGGCCCACAATTATCAGATCTACATAGAAGGGTGATTCACAGGATCCAGAACGTAACCATACTTATAGTTCTTATTATATCTTCTCTAGCAGGTTCACATCCACGTGCGTATCATCAATTACAACCATAAAATAGCATAATCGCAGCCAATATTTTCAACACAGATAGTTCGCATTCATTAACAAAGATGTAATCAATAAGTGCAACAACATTCACATCACAATAATATACTAAATGTAAATACTTTCATACCACAGATATAAAACAGATGAGTTCGCAGCTTAATTAGACAATCTTAGTTCGCATCAATCATAACAGAACAGATCCAGACAACATCATATGTTTCAGCAATACTTCGCATATATTACTTATCAAAATCCTCTTACATTCGGAAATTTTACTGCTCCCGTGGAAGACTTTCGCGCGCTCGCTCTGCAACTCTTGGGCTCGGCTCTGCCCTGCTGTTGATCTGGGCGCGGAGAGGTCCCTCTGGTGTGCGTGGCGCTCTGGACCCGTGTGGTTTTGGCCCACGAGTGAGATCCTGCCCCTGTGTATTGATTACTCTGGAGGTCGATCTGAGTTTGTGCATGGGGTTCCTGCTTTGATCCCCGGCCATGACGAAAGAAGGCGACTCCCTCCCGCCTTCTGATATTGATGCATTCCGAACTCTTGTTGCTGCAGCAGATAAGAGGCCGACCTCGGTCTCACAGCAAAATTTTGTTAAAAAGTTGGACAACATTCCTACGATGTCTCTTCCAGTGGACGATGCTTGCAGATCAGCGCTTAACCTAGCCGAGAGAGGCCTCATCGACCAGTTCACAGGGCTATGGCCATCCCCGAAAGCAGTAGATGATTGGGTCAAATGAAACTGGACACCACTGGTCAAGGAAGGAATAAAAAGCCATTTTGTAAGCAAGGGGTTCTTCGTCTTCGTGTTTGACAGTGTGGAAGACCGAAGCTTGATCTTCAGAAACGGGCCATATTTCATGGGCCCCCAACGGTTATATTTGAATAAATGGTCTCCAGATTTCGACCCTGCACAAGATGTGCCCACATCCGTTCCTGTATGGGTGCGTCTCCCGCACCTCCCTCTCGAGTTAGAGCTCGCTGCAATCCATTGGCAATGCCCTTGGCAGGTATATTGATCAGGCCCCGAGGAAGGATCAGTTCTCCTACGCTCGCATCTGTGTGGAAGTTGATTTGGAGGTCGGGCTCACCAAAGCCATCAAACTCTCGGTGGCAGACTGGACGCACATTCAAGAGCTTGATTACGAACAACTTCCCTTTAAATGTCGACATTGCCATGAATATGGGCATTTTGCTAGATACTGTAAAAAAAAAATGAGGAAATAGCAGAGAAAGAGAAAGGCGAAAAGTGGAAGCAAGAAAAGAGAACAGCAAGCAGTAGACAGAACAACAAAAACAAAGCAAAAGAGACAGGGAAAAAAACAGGGCAAGAAGACGCAAGTAATCAAAACAGTGGAAGTAGGGAAGCTAACAGCATTGCAGGAGATAAAAACCCCTTCGAATCTCTTACACCACCGTCAGACCCTCCAGAGGTCAAGCAGGAAGATCTACCACAGCTGAACAATGCAAACAATCAAGAGCCAGGTAATATCCCAAACCCGATCCCTAGCAACACTTCTTCTCCTTCATATGCTGACATTATTAAACAAAAGAAGAAGAACCTAGAATACACGGGATCATCTGATGAAGAAACCTTTGAAAGGCCATCAAAAAAAGTGGGAAGAAGAACAAACAAGGAAACCAGGGAAGAAGAATTAGAACGGCAGAAAACCCTAGGCAGTCAAACTACCATTGAAATGACCCTCGGAAGAAATACAAGACCAAGGGCGCCCAAGGGAGGAGGCCCCACCCCATCAAGTGGTAAATGATGCAGCTGGTCTCTTGGAATTGTAGGGGTCTGGGAAATCCCAATAAGGCATAGGCTATCAAAGACTTACTGAAGCTGGAAACCGTGGACATTCTTATGCTCCAAGAGACCAAAATAGAAGGGGAAACCCTTCTAAATACTAGCATTATGAAATGGAAATATGATACTGGAAAGGCTGTCAGTGCAAGGGGCTCGGCCGGAGGTATAGGCACATTCTGGTCAAAAACTCCTTCTCTTTAGAACGATTCTCTGAGACCCAACATTGGATCTATACAGAACTGCGCCACATTGCAAGCAACCTCACCCTTGCTCTGTTTAACATGTACGTCCCCGTCCATTATGAAGAAAAGAGAGAGTGTTGGAGGTCACTCTCGGATTATATAGAGCATATCAATCCTTCAAATATAGTCATAGGCGGTGATCTGAATATAATCCTAGACCCCAAAGAAAAAAGAGGAGGGATTTACTCTAGGGATCCTTTCATCAACACAGTGGAAAATCTGATACTGCAGTGGGACTTAGTTGACTTCAAACCAGTGAAAGGAAAATATACCTGGACTAACAACAGAACAGGAGAAAATCATATCTCAGCTAGGCTGGACAGATTCCTCATCAGCAGCTCGTTAATGATGGACAACAGAATAGTTTTCACCAAGATCCTCCCAAAGCTCTCATTGGACCACAAGCCAATCCTTTTATGTCTGAAAGAAGAAGAAGATCTAGGCCTTCTCCCTTTTCATTTCAGTCCTCTCTGGGCCAGAAAAGAAGGGTTCTTTGAAACAGTCCAAACAGCATGGAGGATTGAAGTTTTCGGATCCCCAAGCTTTGTGTGGGAACAAAAAATGAAAAACAAAAAAAAAGCTCTTAAAGATTGGATAAAGAAATCCATGAAAACCCCCACTAGGCAGAGGAAGGAAGCAGTTCTTCTGTTGGAAGGACTACAATTCGAAATGGAGGAGAAAGATCTCTCTTCCACAGACTTAGCCAACGAAAAAATTGCCCAAAGGAATACATACTGTTCTTTCAGAAATGAAGAAGAGCATTGGCGTTTAAAGTCTCGAAGTATGTGGCTTAAATCTGGGGACAGAAATACCACTTATTTCCATAGACAGTGCAGGGCACGCCTCTCACGTAACCATATTGCATAAATTACCACCTCTAATGGACATGTGTATAAAGGATTTGCACAAATCAAAGAAGCAGCAGTAAATCATTTCCAAAACCTCCTTAGTGCAGAAAGAAATGGGAGCGAGGAGGATGCATTAGAGTTTCTCACAAACATTCCAAAACTAGTCAGCGTGGAAGATAATGATTCTCTGATGAGCCCAGTCACGGAAGAAGAGATAACTAATATAGTCTGGTCCATGGAACTAGACAAAGCTCCAGGACTTGACGGATTCTCAGTGCATTTTTATAGAATTTGTTGGGAGATAATCAAATCCAATCTCTTTAGAATGATAAGGGGAATCTTGAGGAAGGAAAAATTTGGAGGCGGAATTAACTCCACCTTCCTCGCTTTAATCCCCAAGGAAACAAACCCTGGCTCCTTTGATAGATACAGGTCGATCTCACTCTACAACTCATCCTACAAGATCGTGGCCAAACTACTGGCTAATAGAATTAAGCCCCTCCTTCAAAAACTCATCTCTCCGGCCCAAGGGGGATTTGTGAAAGGCAGACAAATCCTGGACAACGTCATTCAAGTTCAAGAAGCCCTACACTCCAGTCATTCACGGAAAGAACAAGGTATGATCATAAAACTGGATATGTGTAATGCATTTGATAGAGTTAATCGTTCTTTTCTGTTCAGGGTTCTTGCTGCCTTTGGATTCAGTCAGGAATTCATAAACCTCATCAAATCTTGCATTGAGAATATCTGGATCGCCCCAATGGTGAATGGAAGACCAGCAGATTTTTTTTTAGCCACCAGGGGATTGAGGCAGGGTTGCCCTCTTTCTCCCTTTCTTTACATTCTGATGGTTGATTCATTGAGCAGAAAGCTGACACACGAGAAACAAATAGGCACCATACCTGGGATAAGAATTGTGCAAGGCATCGCCCCAGTGAATCACGCGCTCTTTGCTGATGATTCACTCCTGCTTGGGGGTGCTTCCTTGAGAATTGCTAAATCCTTCAAGACCATTCTTCAAAAGTTTTGCAGCATCTCTGGAGCGTTAATCAGTGAGAGGAAAAGCGTTTTTTATGGATGGAATACAAATAAACAAACAATTGAAAGGATTTCCAGTGAATTGGGGTTCAATGGCTATGCAGTCTGGGACAAAATAAAGTATCTCGGACTTCCATTATCGATGGGATCCAACCGAAATCACATGTGGGAGGAAGTGATTTCTAAGTTCAAACAAAATATTACAGCGTGGGGTGGTTTTTGGCTCACCACAGGCGGCAAACT
Source organism: Pinus albicaulis (assembly GCA_034641835.2). Taxonomy (NCBI): domain Eukaryota; kingdom Viridiplantae; phylum Streptophyta; class Pinopsida; order Pinales; family Pinaceae; genus Pinus; species Pinus albicaulis. The sequence continues at coordinate 28,721,142 of MU968411.1, read as the reverse complement.
CACCCTTATTCGATCTGTTCTTTCAGCTCTGCCAACGTTCCAAGCCTCTTTGCTGATGGCTCCAAGACAAATCGCAGACCAAATCTCCTGTCTCATGCGGAATTTTCTGTGGAATGGTGGGCGGGGTAACAGAAATCGATTCCATTTAATTAATTGGGATACAGTGAAGCGACCATTGGTTGAAGGCGGACTCCAAATCCGTGATCCCCAGCAAGCTAACTTAGCCTTGGGATGTAAACTGCTGTGGAAGCTATTAATCGAGCCTTCCCATCCTGTCAGTCAGATCCTAAACCTCAAGTATCTCAAAAAACAGTCGATCATCTCCTTTAACCCAGAGAATTCACCCAGAGGAACGCAGGCTTGGAAGCTCTGCAGCAAAGCAATCGATTTCTTCAGAACTCATCTGTACAAAATCCCAGGGAATGGCAAAAATACATCGCTGTGGAGAGATCGAATCATGGGCCATCCTCCTCTCTTAGCTAAAAATGAAATTGCAGAGTTAAGAGCTTGGTTAAGTTCAAAAGGAATTCGAAAAATCGAGGATATTGCAGATTGGGATCACAATGGCAATTGGCAGAGCTGGACTCTGCCTAATACCCCAGCGCACTTAAAAAACCAGTTAAATGTTCTTACAGCTGCAATTACAGGCTTTACTCCAGTGCATAAGGACGAGGAAGATTCATGGGGATGGGGAAAGACGGGGGTGTACACAGCCAGACAAGGATATTTACAGTTGCAAGGTAAAAAGGATTCTCCGCATCCGGAAACAGTGTGGAAACAGATCTGGGAAAATTTTAGCATTCCCAAGATCAATTTCTTCTTTTGGACTTTGTTCCACAACAAAATCCTCACTGGAGAAGATTTGTGCAGAAGAAACATAGCAGGTCCTCATCGATGTGTTCTCTGCAAAAACGCATTGGAAACCTCAGATCACATGTTCATCGATTGTGAGTATGCACAGAAGGCCTGGACTAACTTCTTGACAGGCCTGAATGTGAGACCCCCAGTACACTGTTCAATCATAGACATGTTCTCGTCTTGGAAAACTCGATACCCCTTCAACATTGCTGACAAATCTCTCTGGCATAAGGTGTGGATTGCAGCTCCAAAATATGTATGCTGGAAGTTGTGGCTTGCCCGGAACGAAATTGTCTTCAATCAAAAAGAAATGACTGCAGATAATGCAGCGGAGCAGGCCAAGAAACTTCTATTAGAAACTCTGAGACACTCCATAGTCAAAGATGATAGTTCCCTCCGAAATGAAGAAAAGGCATGGCTGGATGGCTTCTCCCCCATGCCCAGACCTTCAGCAATCATACGTCCAAAACACAAGGAAAAATGGCAGATTCGAGACACTTTGGACAGTTTTCAGAAGTGGTGGAAATCACAAGGAAAATGCACTATCTTCTTTGACGGAGCCTCAAAAGGCAATCCAGTCAGGTCAGGAGAAGGAGGGGTTATTTATTTTCCAAATGGGAAAAAAGAGGACTTCAGTTGGGGACTTGGGCTAAAAACCGACAATTAGGCTGAAGTTCTCAGTCTTTTAAAAGCTTGTCAACTGGCTAGGAAAGAAAATCCAAGTGAAATTTTAGTCTTTGGAGATTCAGAGCTGCTGGTAAAATCTCTAATAAACAAGAAAGGACTCAAGGATCCAACGCTAAATAAACAGCTTGCAAGAGTGAACAGACTCCTGAAGGATTTCTCCTCAGCTCAAATCTTCCACATCCTCAGAGAATTAAACACAGAAGCAGACAGACTGGCAAATACAGGATGCACTCTAGAAAAGAGCATGATCAGCATAAATGCAGGAGCATTGAACATGGCAATTATTCCCCAACTGGACAAGGCGTTCTTGTAAAAACAGTGAATTGTAATCTTTGAAGCAGTGAACTGTAATGTTTGATTTGGCTTTGGCCAACCCATCTCTATCAATAAAAATACCCGTTTCAGTTTTAAAAAAAAAAAAAAATCCTCTTACATTCCCCGAATACCACCTGCGCACACAGCAGGACAGAGGATCTCCGCGCACATAGCCAGCAGGAGTCCTAACCCAAACAACCCAACCCAAAATCTAGCAATTCGTACTTTGCATCAATTTCTATTCATTCCCTACCTATCGACTCCAACAGGTTCAACTATTTATACTACTTTATTCTACGCATCCAATGGTCCGTAAACCATGGTTTGTGGACTCTTGGTCTACCTTTGACCCACTTACAATGCACTAGGGACTTTGAAACACCCCAAAACCCCTACATTATACCAAATATAATCAAAAATATAGAAAATGGACCAGATTCGCAGTTTTGTAGGAGACCCTGTTCCAATAGGAGGACGAAGAAATAGGCGAAGAAGGGGAGAGGTCCACCTTAGAATCAACATGATGTTGTTTAGGCGGAGGAGATGTTTTTACAAAGATCAGAGTACTTGAGACCACTGAGGTCTAGAATAACCAAATAGGAAAACCAAAAGTTAACCAAGGAAGGGACAATGTTGCCATATAAGGAGCACCAACATTCCCAAAAGAAGGAAAAGGACCGAGATTCCCTTCGGAGGGGATTCCTGGGTTGGTAAACTCCAGAAACGTTGCCCTCGAAAACAACTATAAAACAAAACACTAAGGAATATAACTTTAACCAGGAATATTTCGTGGGCAAGTAATATTTTAAGACATTGAAACAAAACTCTGCCTTTTCATATTTTAAGAGTCGAGAAATAGGCAAAAGGTGACTCTATCACTTTCAAATTGAACGAGCCTGAAAGGACAAGTGCTCGATGATCTTTTCACTTTTAGAGAGTCACAAAAAGACCAAAATGACTACTCAGGTAATCTAAGCAAGAGGGTGTACCAAGTTTCCGTGAACTGCTGCCATATACACCTTGGTGATCAAATGAAAGAGAAATGACCAAGGACTTGACGTACGTGCAGGTAGTCTCCCTGAATGTTGTGTTCGGTGTATCACGGTTACAAGGTGGCAAACTCGGCTTCCTATGGATAAAGGATTGTAACCTATGAGGGTCTCCCTTTATATACGCGACGGTACAGGGAGCACAAGTCCTTACTAGTGTTGTCTAATGCCAGATGGTGAATGAAAACTACTAGGTTTAACGGCGTCAGAACACGTCACTAGCCTAGACCTCTAAAAATATATGCGTTAGGTTTCAATGCTTCCTTAGATTGATTGAATTGGTTTCAAGGTTGATCTTGAATTAATGTTTCGATTTCAAGGCCTTACTAAATGTGATCTCGAATTCCTAAATGCACAAGAGAATCATTTCCATTCAATGAATGCTAGCTAAGAGAAGGATAGGGATCTATGACAAAGCAGAAATCAATTGAAACATAAGAATCTTTTCACTAATTCATCTAATACAACCAAATGAGAAAACGAAAACTCTTTCCCAGTTCAGTAAGAGCTATTTATGCAAAAGAACATTTTAATTTTCAATTTAAACGAAAGAATTCAATTTTTTATTTTTTAGATGAATCAAGCACACAATGCATTGTTACACTAAAAAGCAAGAAAAGCACTAGTTTTTAGCACTACGAGTGTAAAGATCTAAAACGAATAACTCAAATGTGATACAAACATAAAATGCACTCAAAACAAGGATGCACTCTTTCAAGCAAATGAAGGGATTTCGAAACGATCCAAGGAGAAATGTAATCTATGCTCGAAGTGACGAAATGGGGAGTCAAATGAAAACAAAAGTGATCATCCAACAAACCAAAGAGACAAAGAATCGATTGAAAAACTATCACAATAAATCAGTGAACTAAGAAAACAAAGATCAAAATGACTCGAACTTCACTCAGAAGGCTCAGTGAGGAGAGGGCTAAACAAACAGCACAAGGCACCTAGAAACCCTAGGGCTTCAAACTCCACTGATAAGATGATGGAAAAACAGCTGAGGAGACCGAGATAAAGAGTCAAAACAATTTCAAAAGACCAATTGCAAGGCAAAAAAACCAATCCAGAGCCAAGAACTACTGACAAAAACTTAGCAAAAAGGTCAAATCAAACCCTACAAGATTCGGCACGACTGTTTCGCTGTAATCCACGATAAACAGGGGTTGGCGCACCTGTAAAAAAATCAGCATGCATCAATTGGTGCGACTGTTCAAGGAAAAACTGTTTTACGCTAGAAAACCATGGGAAAAATATAAACCACTGAGAAGAGGTCAGACTTGACACTCTAGAACTGAAAATGATGGTTTAAAACAATTAGGAAAGTCAAGCAAAGCAGAAACACAATCAAATGCCAAAATTCGACTCGACAGGCCATATGCTCAAAAAACAACGATATGACAAACACACACTAATCCCCAACAGAGTCACCAACTTGTTTATAGGTAAATCCCCTCTACGGACAGAGGTGATCCCTCTAGCCCTAGGGTGGGTCTAGCAGCAAGAGGACATGCTAATGTGTTGGTTCCTAGTTAATGAATGAAATGAGTTGGGATAGATTGCCTACCTGTGATCTAACGTGATTATCATAGTTGTGGCAATGGTCTCTAGATCCTCGCCCCGAAACGTCGCAGTCCTTCAGCAATGGTACTCGGGTGCCTACACAAAGATCAAAGGATGAAAGCAACATACAAGACAATATTTGCATTCATAACTAGCTAATTAGTCAAGGAGAATTAAACGTATTGCATAAGATAAATCACATCAACACAAGATGGGAACCAAAACATCACTCATGTATATATTAAGAGAAAGAAAGAGATTACAACCAGAGCCTTGACATCGCAGCCTCCTTCAGTGGGTCCAGTCAAAACGTGTCTTGAGCATTCGTCAGGGAATTTGGACGTGGCAAGGCAACAAGCCTAAGCTCTCTCTCGACAAGGATATCTCTCTTTGCTCTATCTCACACCAGCTATATTAGACTATTTCAGCAAAATGTTCAGCAATTCCTCTTCAGCTAGTTGCATCTATGTGAGAGAGGTGTATTTATAGAAGGAGAGGAGGATTTTTGGATCCCTCAAATGGTGGAAGGGAGGCCTTATCCTTTGGGAGGTTGCCCCAAAAGGAGGAAACAAGAATCCAAAGGAAGGTGCTCGATGTTATTCAGTCAAATAACCCAAGTTGACTCGCCCACGAAGTAGTTAGCATGGAGACTTCGCTTCTATATTTAAAAAACATTCCAAAAAAAACTCGGTGCGGGCGTCTCACTGAGACAGAGCGCCAACGGGTGTGGGGCCTAGTGTTAATTTCCATTATTGGCACGAGGCCATAACTTCCTGCCAGCTCCAACCCAAAAGCATGTGTTTTTGATGGTCTGTTCCAGGAATAGTCAACAGATGAAATGTTCTCCTCATGGCAAGGGATGCAATGATACTTTTTGCAAGGCATGACACTTCATAGAAGTCACAGAAATGGTCCTCCAATGTGCGGGATGGGGATTGCACGGACGGTGACAAAATTTTGTGTAACAAAGACTGATTTATGCTCATCAAGACATGTAGGTTGGCTAGAAAATGTGAATTTTGGAGGGAGAGTGAAGTATTATGACTAGGGCTACCAACAGTGACTAATTTTTACATGACCTAGTGGAATGATAAAAAAATTCTAAGTGGGACCCCTAATATAAATATGAAAAGAGTATATTTTGATCACTGATGGCAGGATGAAAATACTGACACTAACATTGGCCTTATTTGGGATGGAAGCTCCTAGCAGTTGTCAAGAACACCGTAGACCAAGTGCCTAACCATTGGGCCAATACGGTCAAAAACAACTCAAACTGAAATCCAAGACTAAATACTGACAACTCAATGACACAAACTAACTTTTGAAATTGACTAAACTCGACTGAACAATGACTCAAAACTTAACTTACTTTTCTAAAAACTGAACTTGAAAATGGCATAAACTCAATGAAGCTCCATGGCCTTCACTTTGGGCTCCAAACTCTAATGCTTTTCCACTTCACACTTGCAGGAATATCAAATTAATATACAATGAGGATGAAATTTTTTTCACAATTTTCAGATCAAAAAAGATAATGCCTCAGGAGCCTACCATTAACTGGCCCTCCTAAACAAAATTGTCCATCCATTTCTTCCAATAGATATGCATTTTTTCCACGAGAAGCTGCAATCTTAAAAGGTCCTTTCCATAAATTATCGAACTTCATGTGCTTACCCTTGTCTTCATTCCTAGCATCCCAGCAGAGTACTACATCATCGATCTTGAAATCATCTTTCTTGGTTTTTCTGTCATAGATTTTATTCATCTTATCATGGAGTTTGGAAGTGTTCTGTAACACTTCTTCTCTTGTCTGCTGCAAGTGAATCATTTGGTTTATGCGGCGTTGTATGTCATTTTCTTCACTTCCCGCTTCTTGTAAAAGTTTCATGACTGGGATAGCCAATGAAGAAGGGAAAACCGTATCCACATTGTAAACTACTTGAAATGGAGACATGCCAATGGATTTCTTTTTGCTTACCCGAACTACCCACAGTGCATTAATTAGCTTCTCGTGCCAATTCTTTTTATTCGCCTCCAACATCTTTTTAATTATGTTGATCAAAGACTTGTTGGAGGACTCTACCAATCCATTGCCCTGTGGATAATATGTTGTATAATGACCCAAATTAATGTTATACCTGTCACAGAATTCTGTCATCTTCTTTGATTTGAAAGCCGCGGCATTATCCGTGATGATTTTTCTAGGACAACCAAACTGGGACAAGATGTTAGTTTCTATAAACTGAATTATAACTGAGTTTGTAGCTTTCCTGGTTGGGATCGCTTCGATCCAATTTTTGAAATAGTCTGTGGTGGTAAGTATCCATCTGTGTTGAGCGAATGAGGGTGGATATATTTCACCAATAAAATATAAGCCCCATTGCTGGAAAGGAGCTTCAACTGAAATGGGTTGTAATGGTAAAGGAAGAAGCTTACGTTTACCTTAGAAAAGCTGGAATTCATGGCATCTCATGACCGTCTTTTACAAATCTGCAAACAATGTCGGCCAATAGTAAAATTCTCTCAGTACTTTGTTGGTTATGGTCTTCCAGTATAAGTGACCTCCACAATCTCCTTTGTGGAAATCCTTCATCAATTCTTTGGACTCATCTTCAACCAAGCAATTGTGTAACACTCCTCTAGGATCCTTCCAGTAGAGAGCACTATCTAGTATGTAATATTTTGAAGCCTTAAGTTTCAAGGACCTTCTCTTACTCTTTGACATGCCCAAAGGAGTGTTCAAATGTTGCAAAACATAAATGATATTAGCATACCATGGAGATGATGAAAAGAGACATGATACCTGAACAAGACTTACACCTTATTCCTCGTCGGATAGTGTTGATATGAGATTGATGTCAAGTGCATGTAGATTAGATTCAGCCATAAGATTGGCTAAGCCTTGCCCTTTAATCATATTGGTCGGCTTGATCTCAAGGTCATGTTCTAAGAGCACTGCCATCCATCTACCTCTCCTTCCTTCTGGATGTGTTTTCATGAGTACTTCTTTAACCGTTGCATTTGGAACATATGCCAAAATATGTGAGTGCAGAATATAAAAACGGAAGTCCTTGAGTGCTTTAACCAAATCCAGGGCTTGTCTCTCTATTATGTTGTATCGGAGGGTTGCATCCCTTATTTTACGACTGAAGAATGCTATTGGCAGCTCTGTCCCATATTTTTTCTACATAAGTACCGCTACCAAAGTATGCTCATAAGCAAAAGAAAATATAATGAAATCTAATGAATAATCAAGACTTGTCAAAACTGGAGCAGTGGTCAAAGCAAATTTCACCGAGTTGAATGACTTATGAGCATTTTCAGACCATTTTACATCATTCTCCTTCTTCAACATGTTAGTTAACTCTCTAAGATGTTCTTCTAAGTTGGGAATGAACCTACATAGAAAATTCATCCTACCATTGAATGCTTGGACTTCCTTCTTCTTATGAGGGAAATCAATTTGTTGTATCACTTCAACTCTAGAAGGATCTATCCAAATCACATATTTTGAAATGATGTGACCCAACAGCTTTCCTTCCTTCATAGCAAATAGGCACTTCTTTGGGTTAAGAGATATCCCGAATTTTCTACATCACTGGAACACAACTCTCAAATGGTGTAAATGCTCATCATCTGAATTTGAATAAATAGTGAGATCATCTAAATAAAAAATAAGGAAGACATATTTCTCGTTACTAAAATCTATGTCCATGGCACGCTGGAAAGTGGCTCCAACATTCTTCAAACCGAACGATATTTTAGCATATTTAAAGGTAACCCATGGTGTGGTGAACGTTGTCTTATCCTGATCATATTCATGCACAAGGATCTAATTGTACCTCAGTAACCATCTAGCAATGACATCCTGCTAGCTCCTACAACTCGCTGAATTATGTGGCCCATTTTGGGCAGCGGTTAATTGTCGTTTAGTGACACTTTGTTTAGATTTCTGAAATCTATACATAGTCATATTTCACAGGTATTATTTCGCACTGGAACCAAATTAGAGATCCAATCGAAAAATCTGAATGGAACAATAATACCTGCCTTATAGAGCTTGTTTACTTCCTTCTCAATGGATGGCAACAACTTTGGGTTTATTCTCCTGAGCTTCTGCCTAAAAGGTTTTTGGTTTGGCTTGATCGGGATGGTGTGTTGAATGATATCTTTATCGTACACCTTTAGATCTGATTAATCCCAAGCAAACACGTCAAAAAACTCAATAAAAAATTCAACATATTTCGGCTTTACCTCTGGAGGCAAATACTTTGAAATCTTGATAAACTTTGGCTGCAACGTTGTTCCAATATTAACATCTTCGACACCTTTTTATGTGGGGACCAAAGTAGGTTTTCTTGTCACGTCATCTTGACCAAATAAATCTTCCAAAGGTATAAGACCTTTTGGAATATTATTTTCCTTGAGCTGAAGTATGTCAATCTGATCTGCCTTAATGGCTTGGTCATCCTTGTCGTACACTTCGTCCATAGAACAGTTCTCAAACTCACCTTCACTTTGAAGGAAATTGTTCACCTGTTTATCGTCCCAGAATACTTGCCAAATTTTCAATTTATCAGGAATGGCGGACCTGTGCTTTATATGAATCTCAAATTTTTTATTTGAAAACATTTTAGATCTAAAATTACTTGCAGCAGTGGCTAATGAATCAACCATCAAGTTTTATAGCCTTGGCACTACTTTAAGTGTATATTATGAAAACATTCTCAAAATGTCAAGTGTTTATTTCCTATATTGCCTCATCCTTGGGTGATTATCTTGATACTCACCTTTGATTTGTTTAATTACCAGCTCTGAATCACCGTAGACTGCAATTCTTCTAGATCCCAATTTTTTCAACATTTGCAAGCCGGTAATGAGTGCCTCATATTCGGCCTCATTATTTGTAAAATCGAATGCTAATTTGTAGGAACACAATCTAACATTATTAGGGACTTTATTTTGATATTGAAATGGGCTACGGATCCATAAAAAAATGTCGGCCTCGTCTTTGCCAACAAAACCATCAAATTCCACAGTCCAAAGACCATCTTCTTCTTCAAGGTGTTGAAACTCTTGACTCTGTTTTGACACAATTTTCTAATTTGATTCTTTATGTTGTTCTGAACTTTCATCTACCTTCTCTGATGGTTGTTTGGATATAGTACGCAGATTTTCTTTCTCTTTTTCTAACAGTGTTCGAATGCAATCTGAAACTTCAGGAACATCCTCTATTTCTACTAATTGACAATCTAGATCATTTAATCCAGAATCATTGTACAATATGAAGGACTCTAAGTTCGTATGTTCAACGTTTATAGGATGATTATTAGACCTTTCCTTATTTGTGATCATGTATTTCATTTTAGTCTCATGGTTTAGTTTTCTCATTTGGCCGAAGACAGGAATTGTTACATAGGAAAAGTCCAATTGTAGTGTACCCCTCAATTTAGCCCCCCGGGATCTTGATAACAGCATACTGAAACGTGGAGGAATGTCAGCAACTACCATGTCCATTAGGAAATTTTTGGCAAGGATCGGCTCTAGGGAGACAACTAGATCTTTGATTAGACCCAAGCAACGGACATGACCAGAATCGAAAGAATATAAATCATGATATGGGTGGGTTATGTCAAGGCCAAGATTCTCCATGATGGATTTGGGCATGAGGTTGTGGGATGCCCCAGAGTCTAACATAGTGTTATGAAGGATGAATTGATGTACTTTGAGACTCAAGTAAAATGGTGGGACCTCACTATCTTCAGATTGACCATCGATTACGGGACCAAATATCAACTCGGGTTGATCATCCTCTATACTAACCATGTCGGATAAAGGGTCAAATTTCAAGGTTTTGACTACATGGGATTTCTATTTATCAACTTTGACCAATTCAGTAAGAGGAATAGACACCTTTAACTTTGAAATTTTTGACTCTAAATATAAAGGTATAGTTTTGTCTACCTCTCTTATGACAATATCCCTTTACTCAGCATGATCTCTCGGTGCAGCTTCTTTTCTCTCAATATATCTTTTTTTGACAGATGCACTTGTAGAAGGCTGAGTGCTTTTGTTCTGATTTGGAGTTTCAATCTATTTACCCTTATTTTGATTCACTTGAGAAAATCACTTTTGTGGTACTTCTTTCTGTTGAACTGTCCTTTTTGGAGGTGGGTTGATTGGAACATCACGGGTCCTCAAGGAGTACTACCTTTGTTGGGAACTCAATGCATTTAGGTATCCTCTCTGATAATCATTAGATTATACTTCTAACTCATGATAATTTTCCAATATTAAGTCTTTATCACTAGGTGAACTTGTTTTTTCCACATATTCTTCATCCTCAATCAAAAATATGGGTTGACCATTGGCTGTGCAAAGAAGGTTCTCCTCTACTATTGGTTCTTCCTCTTCATCACTCTAAGCATAGTTCTGTTGTAGTGGTCTCCTAATTTGTTGTTTTTGGCCTCAAAAATTCGGATTTTTTTATTTGTGGCTTCGTTTTTATATCTAAAATGGACATTTTATCGACCATTCTTTCCATGGTCCTAAGAAAAGCATCAAATTTAGTTTCATATGAAGTGGAAGGTTCCTCTTTAATGGTCATTTTACGTTCAGTTTTTAGTTTTTACTTTTTAATCAAGAGGTTGGCCTCAAAATTCATTGAATTTATGATCATTTCTTCTAAAGTAGTGGGATTTGTTTCTCTCAATGAATAGGCCATATCTAGGTCAAAATTATTGGGATAACATAGAAGGGCCAAACCAGGAGGTGGTTTCATTTCATTTGGGATGGAATTATAGATTCTGAGGTATCGAGAATGATAATCAGGCACTGATTCATTAGGATTGTGCTTCATGGAGTCATACTCAACAAGGATTTGTAAAGGGTTTTTCTTCTCATCCCACCTGGCTAAGAAATCATCAGTTAGTTTAGTAGGAGTCCTAATAGAATTAGTTGCTAGGGCATGGAACCAAACTTTAACTTCACCAGAAAAACTTTGTGCGATGATTCACATCTTGGCATCATCTGCATCTAACTCCTTAAGATCTATGAAGGTTGTGATTTTGGCCATGTGTTGATGGGAAGTGATCTCAAAGTTTTCATCGAAGAGAGGAACTATTTGGCCATATCCTTGAGGCAGATCAGCAAGATTACCAGGGAGAAATAAAGGTCCAAAATGAGCCATAATTGTTGTTGAATGGAGTACTGGATTGAAAAAAGGAGGGATGGGCTGAATAGGTAAGGGAGCTGAAGTTGTTGGTACTGAAGTGGCATGTATGTATGATGAAGTCGAAGGTGTAGATGAATATACTACAATTGAAAGAGTTTGAGGTTGAGATGAAATAAAAACTTTCTCAGGATGGTAGAATTGGATCCACTCCTCAATGTCAAGGTCAGATTCGGGCTTAATTTCTTCGAAAAACCAATATTTCAAAGTATTTAGGCCTAACTCAGACAAATAATTTACTTCAGATAATCTTAAGGGATCGAATACTATATCGTACAAAGAAGTTTCACATTTGGATTTAAATAAAGACAATTCAAACTTCAGGTCATAAGGTATATCTTCTAGAGAAAGTAACTTAGTAGGTAGAGAAACTGTTCTTACAAAAGGAACCGGTCTTGATTGATTGTCTGCAGTTTGATATTGATGTCTTCAAAGTAAATTCTCTAGATCATCAACCAGATCAACTGGATCAAGGTCTAGATTCACTCTGGTATATCTTGCAGAAGCCAGATCTGCTATGAGGCACTTCAATTATGAAATCAGCCTTATCAAACTCGATCCTATCATCCAAAGGATTGGTTTCCAATAGATATTTGTCATAGACCCAGGGAAAGTTTTTATTTTCGCTCCCCGGCAACAATGACAGAATGTTAGCACTCCGCGAGATCTCTAAGGCTGAATAAGAGATCCCAGCAGAGGTAATCACAGACCAAACTTTTGGCTTGGTAGCTAGCCCTACCACTTCAAAGAGGGCTCTCTCCAAAATTTCATAGCCAAGAGGGATGAAGGAATTAGGGTTCTTAGGCTATATATTGAGTGCAGGGTTTTTTTTATTTGATTTGGTTGGGTTTTCACTACATGAAGAAATTAGGTCAAGGGAGCTAGGTCAAGGAAAATGAGATAGGGTTGTAGGGATTAATGGGGAAAGGTAGTCATAAGGCTTATCACTTAAAGATGATTGTGATGATATGGTTTTGAGACTAAGGAGAATCTAGGAAGAGCATGGGAGATGTATTCTTCGTAAACAGAGGAAAATGGGAAAACTATGATCAATTCCCCAAAACAAAACATGAGAAAACATGTGTTATACCTATAAAAATTGAAAGAAATCATACCATATAGATGAAGTGAACATGAATTCAATACATTATAACATATGAAATTGAAGTAAAAACAATCATAAACATCATACCACAAGTATCCCAAAAAATAGCTGCAACTCTTCTTTATTAACTAGCCAAAACTAAGTACAATAGTTCCTTGATCAACCAGCAAACATCCAAACTGATTCCAACCCTTGCTAAGAGTGAAGAAAGGGACTAAATAGACATAAAAACAACATTCACTCATCCTCAGGGGTAAAATCCATGAGGTGAGGAATAGATCCACTAAATATTGAACTAAAAGGTGGAGTATAGGATGGTCCAAGTGACTGATTCCTAATTACAATCAAACTGATTCATTTGACTTAAGAATAAATTTTACCTAATGAATCTACCCCTAAGTAACTTATCCATAGCATAATTTCATTTACCATCCTCAATGACATAGGTAGAAATATGAATTTCTGAAGTAAAGTCAAAATTTCAATGAAAAACCAAAAAAAATATCAGCAAATGGTCATTTGCGCCCTCCATGTTCAATGTTGATTTTGGGTGCCTTCCCGGTGTCAAAATTGGGCCCAGGATATTTCATTGGTAAGCCCTTCAAGTCTAGTTTCCATATATTCCTTTATTTTCCAAAATTAAGGTCATTTTCACTCTCAAAAGTTCAATCTCCCAAGACTGCTATTTGCACAGTGCGTAGGCCAAAACAGGGGCAGAAATGCAATTTTTACGTTTTTTTTTTTTACCTTTTCACCTGTCAAATCTGAAAATAAAGGATGGAAACATGGTTTTATGGAATTAATTTGTCTTTAGGAATCCAATGGTAGTCTTATTTCCCTCAAAAAGTTCCCCAAACATTTGCGCAAATGACATTCAAACTGTGAAAAAATTTTGAATTTTCTGGAAGAATTGGCCTCCAAGATGGACTGATATCTCACTCACCATGAGAGTTGTGAAAAAATGAGAGCGGTTTTTTTTAATTGGAATGTTTTGAACAAAAACCTCCTCCAATTTCTCAAAATTATTTTTTTTTTGGCCAAGAAATTCTCTTAAAATAGGTTTCTCAAACAGGATTTTGCACAGGCAGAAAAATAGGTTGTGAAGATGTGAATGGATCTCTCATTCTGTATTACCTGTGTAAAAAGTGAGATAGGTTTTTGTAATTTTATATCTTAGGAACACAAAAATCCTCCATTTTCCAAAATTTCATTTTTTTTTGCCACAATATTTTCTGCAAAAATCTGACAAAACAGGACATTTCTAGAAAATGTGCATTCAAAGAGTTTTTCAAATTTTCCCAAATTTTCTTCAAATTTCCTCAAAATTGCTTCAGACTTACTTCATGGAGACCTGATATGGTATGCTATGCTATCATGGATGCATAAATGAGAAAATACAACTTACCCTTCTCTTTCTTCTTGATTAGGGTTTGTAGTTCTAGACCAATTCACAGAAATCAAAGCATCCCACATGTTTGAAACATGTCACTGCCATAGGAGATGCAAAAAGTTTTCTAGTACTTGTTGTCTCAACTCTAAGTATTATTCCCTCTCTATGTGATCTTCTAGCCTCTGTTTCTTCTCCTTCAATGTATGATCTGTCCTCTTCTTCTGCCATGACGTTTTAAAGTCAAAACCCTAGGGAAGTGTGATGATGTGGAATATGGTTTTAGGAATGAGGAATAGGAAAGGGAAAATGAATGAAATGGTGCTAGAGATGTATGAAATGGGGGAGGGGATAAGGAGTGGTATTATTATGGGATTTATGATGGGTATTTTGGGATTGGGATCCTAGGTAAATGTAGCACCTAGGGCTTAGGGTTTTGGGAAAAAGGGTTAGGGAAAGGGAATTTTGTAAAACAAGGGTTTAGGAATGGGTATTTGTAATGGTAGGAATGGTATGAAGGTGTAGGGGAGTTAAATTTGGAGAATTCAAGAGTGCAATGGGAATACTAGGGTTTTAAAACAATTTCAAACACCAAATTCTAACATAAATTTCACAACACCAAACACATGAACTTGATGAAGATGATAATTTATGGCATTATCTTCTTACTCATTTGTTGGAGGTCGATGAGTGTGTTTTTGAAGCTTTGGCAATGATTTTTTGAAAATTTAATTCTTTTATGGGATTTTCTCGTCATATGTGCTGCGCCTAAATCATTTGTGCCATCACAGAAGCATTTGTGCCCTCATAGAGGCATTTGCGTCCTCATAGAAGCATTTGCGCAGCACCTTTTTGCAAACTACTTTTGGCGACCTTCCCGGTGTCCAAATTGGCTCAGGATATCTCGTTGGAAAGTGTATCATTTATAATTTCCAAATATGCCTTTATTTTGAAGAATGGATTTGATTTTACCTATAAAAATTTGATTCTCCCAAGACTGATCAAAAAGTGCAGAATGAGGGTGCAAAAATGTAGTGTGTTGTTGCAGGCAACTTTTGGAGGTATTCCTCAACTCCAAATTGAGCTCAATATATCTCATTGGAAATATATCTCTGTCAAATTATAATTTGACTCATCAAGCAAGTCATTTGGACACTCCATATAGGATAAAAAATGTTTTTCCCAAGGTCACTCCAGAAGTGCAGCAAACCTCTTGTAGCAACGGTATTTTTGACATTTCTCCCAAACCATGACACCTATGTAAAAAATGAAGGATTTTTTACTTCCTTGGCCTAATGTGGACAAAATCCTATTTCAATTTTATCAAATTCATCTTTGATTGGTCAGAAACATACTTTTAAGGAAAAAATGTCCCTATGAGTGCCAAATGATTTGACTCTTGGAATGACTTCTTGAAAAATGATGGAGACATGATGTTTATGAGCTAAAATTACCTCATACTTACTTATATGTCCTACCTTATGCCTCCTCTACTCAGATGTCTCTGATTCCATACCAAACCCTAGCTCAGTGGGAGAGGAAATTAGGGTTTAGTGCTTGTGGAAAATGATGATTTGATCAATTGATGAACTAAAAACTCTTGAACTTTGACATGTGCTTGTTTGGCATGTGGAAATAAGTTGGCAGCTTTTGGGAGACTAAGTACTTATTACATTTGAATTGACATAAAATTACATGAATAAAAATAAAATTACACTATAGTATGAAAATCATATTTTAAAACCATAACTACAACCTTTAAAAATCATATTTACATGCTGACAAATCTTCTTCAAATGATAAAGAAGTATTATTAAATCACTCTCACACTTTTGATGACCTTATTGAGATGAAATGGAGTATTATTGAACCTTGGAAAATTAAACCTAGTGACCTAAATGGACCTTGAATGACCAGACTCCATGTTGACTTTTACAGACATAATGTGATAGTGAAATGAGCTTTCAAGACTGATTTATGCTCAGAAAGACATGAAGGTGGGCCAGAAAATGTGAATGTTTTAGGGAAAGTGAAGTTTTATGACTAGGGCTACCATCAGTGACTAATTTTTTACATGACCTAGTAGAATGATAAAAAAATTATGAGTGGGATCCCTAATATGAATATGAAAAGAGTATATTTTGATCACTGATGGCAGGATTCAAATACTAACACTAACATGGGGGAATGTTGAACCCCAAAATTGCTTCTTTATTACTACCCTATTACACTCCATCCTCCTTATTTTTTACCCTAATAACTTATCTAGGAGGATCCTCAAAATGCTCAAAATTCAACAGTCGCATATGCTCATGAAACCGGTGGAAAAATCAAATATCTCGTTGTGCTGATTCTGGGGGTATGTTCAATTTTCAAAATGGTCTCCATATGAGGAAGAAAATGTGTTCTAAATTTTTTTCAAAATAGACAAAAAAGATGACTGCATAATCAATAGTGAAGGCCTCAAAGCAGGCTAAGTGGCAGTGCCATATCAGGACAAGTGGCAGCAGGTGAGCGGGGCATGTGAAAGCACGAAAGCGCACCCCCACAAGTCAAACCAACAGCCTAGATTCTCATGGGTCCAACCCACGACCTCCGGTTGTCAACCCAAAACCCTAAACGATAGGCCATGGGCTTGCATTTATAATACAACAATCAGAATCTATATTTAAATAGTGGTTGTATAGTTATGGTGGTAAATGTTTGGCAGATCCCACCATATCCGGCAGACCCGAAAACCCTCAGATTGTTTAATATCATTTCCAAATATGTTAAGTCCGCCTCCAATCATAGCGCAAGGACTATACCATATACCACCGCCCATTCAACATTGAAACATATGTTATAACTATATCCTAAGTTTAACACCATACCACGGATGGTATGGGTAGTATTACTATTGTAAAACTATATGTTGTGTCAAACTCTAATGCTAGCCTATACAATATATTGTAATGTTATGTTTGATCAAAAAAATCATGGGAGGCATGTGGGTTTGACCCTGGTACCTCCCATCCGCATTATAAAAGACTTAGCCAATGCACCATTAGCCAAGGAGATATAAAGGTATGATCCTGTAATTGTTTTTGCAGTGCCTGTAAATGCATTTTGAGGCATATCTTGGCTATTATTGGGCATTTTTGAAATCTGAAAGTTGTGTTGCGAAGCTGACGTGGAGACCTTTCAGTTGACAGTAGCCATTGAAGCTTGTGAGCAGTTTCGATAATGGAAAATTTTGATGTAAAGAGACTTTATGAGCATTTTCAATACATCAGATGACCAATGGAAGCAGACCCAAAGATGTAGTCCAGGAGGGACAAACTCCATCATCAAATTTGTTGTGTTTGCTTTTTATTTCTGTTGTTCATGGCTGATTTCAGATTTCAAGTTTTTAAGTTTAAGGCACATAAAAATCCATTTTCCTTGTTAATTCACTAATAAAGCAACCTTAGTTAATATTTGAAGAAATTGAGAACATAGTCAATTCTATTGTTTTTTATCATATTTTGGTATCAGAGCGAGGTTGATCATGTATACGCAAGATATTTTCCAATATGAATGTTGACTAGATCCAGGTTGCGACGTGGAGAAGGGAAACTTGAGAAGAAAAATCCAAAGATTAGACAGAGGAAAGTCTCTCAAAAGTTGGAGATGGGAGAGTCAAATGAATGAGAAGCTCTTGAAACAAAGGTCATTGGTGAGGATAAATTTTAGAAAATTTTCCTTAATATGCAAAGGATGATTGCAGAAATTTATGAATACAAGAAGACAAGAGATGCAGTTTCATCTTATAAAGGCACGAAAGAGAAAAAGGGCAAGGAAAAAGCTAATGGTAATGAACCTCCTTCTCCTCCATCTTCGTCTTCTTCTTATTTATTCTCTTATCATTCAAGTTTAGATCCAAACTCACAAAATAAACCAAAGAAATCTCCTTTTTTGAAGACTAATGTTAAGTTTGAGTTGCAAATATATGATGGTGAAATGAATCCTGAAAATTTAGATAACTGGATAAAGAAACTTGAGGTATATTGTAGAATTCAAAATGTTGTTGATGAATCTACAAAAATTCAGTTAGCTACACTTACAAGGGGAGGAACAACTTTGAATTGGTGGGAAAGTAAAACGCAATCAGATTTGAAGAAAAAAGGTAAAATTCTCTCCTCATGGTCTAAGTTTATCAAAGCTCTTATAAAGAAATTCTATCCTTTAGGATATATGCAACAGGTTGTAATGGATTGGCAGCATTTAAGGAAAGGTAATGGACAGATTGTGCAAGAGTTTACACAGGAATTCAGGAAAAAGGCTTTAGCTTTTAATGTTCCATTAGACACACGGGAAACTTTGTTAAGTATATTGGAAATTTGCATTCTTATTTGTGACATACTTTGCTTATGTTTAATCCAACTGAATTTGATGAAGTGTGTTACAATTTATTCATATTGAATTAGGTGGCAGACCTTTTTAGTCAAACTTTTCAAAGAAATCATTCAAGCATTCAGAAAATAAAAAATAAAAAATAAATAAAAATAAAATAATAATAATAATAATAATAAATAAAATAAAATAAAATAAATAATAAAAAAATAAAAATAATAAAAATAATAAAATAATAAAATAATAATAAAATAATAAAAAATAAAAAATAATAATAATAATAATAATAATAATAATAAATAAATAAATTATATATATATATATTCCAAAGAAGGCAAGGGAAAGAGTAAGTTGAAAGGGAAGAAATCAGCAACAACAAAGAAGGAGAAAGGCCTACTTGTACTCATTGTTAGAGGGTTGGACATGAAGACTCCAAATGTTGGAAGCTTCATCCTAAACCTAAACCAAAGAAGTTCCTTAAGAAGAAGGGTGGAATGAAAGCCAATGTTGTAGTCCAACAAGATTTGGGATCTGAATCTGGTGATGAAAAGAAGATTAACGCTATGGGTTTGATAGGTAGTCCTTCTTCAACTAGCTCTAGTTCTACTTGTTCTGAATCTTCTTCAAAATCTAATAATGTGGTTGAAGAAAAGAAGAGAATTGGATTGTTTCACATAAGGATAATATCCAAGCACACTAAGATAGACACATTATTCGATAGTGGATCACATTAAATCTAATTTCTGAGGAACTAGTAAGGAAATTGTGATTGGAAACTAAAAATCATCCAAAACCATACCCTTTAGGATGGTTGAAATAAAATACTCAGATGCAAGTCACAAAATAGTGTCGATTAAGGTTTGAAATTACAGCTAATTTTGTTGATGAAGTTGAATTAGATGTGATTCCTTTGGGTATATGTGGAGTTGTGATGGGTATTCCATATATTTATGATTGAGATGCCATATTTCATAGAAAGGAGAATAAGTATCATCTCTGTAAATATGGAATTGAATATGTTTTCAAGCAACACAAAATCAAGGTAAACTTGGATTTAATCCATGTCAGACAGATGAGAAGGTTAATAAGTTCAAGTAAAAGGTATGTTCTCATGATTGTTAAAGAACAAACTAAAGATAAGTATGACACTTTTCAAGGGTGTGATTCTCAGTTTAAGGACAAATTGGTTGAAAAATTAGATTCTTATAAATAATTTTTTAAAGAACCGAAAGATTTACCTCCAAAACGAGAAATACAACATGAGATTCAACTTCAATTTGATGCCCCTCTCCCGAACATTGGCAAGTATCATATGTCGGTCATAGAAAATGAAGAGATTAAGAAAAAAATTTAGGAATTTATTGATAAAGGCTTTATTCAACCTAGTTATTCTCCATGTGGGTCATCGATCATATTAGTCCCAAAGAAAGACGAAACTTGGAGAATGTGTGTTGATTTTAGAGCCTTAAATAAAATAACCATTAAGAACATGTATCCTCTTCCTATAATCAATGATTTTCTTGATCAATTAAATAATGTTGTTTACTTTACAAAACTTCATTTAAGAAGTGGTTATCATCAAATTCGTATTGCAGAGAATGATATATGGAAAACTGCATTTAAGACTAGACAGGGGCTTTTTGAATGGTTGGTTATTTCGTTTGGGTTATGCAATGCTCCAAAAAAATTTATGAGAGTGATGAATGATTTTTTTCTTCCTTTTATTGATAATTTTTTCATAGTCTATCTCTATGAAATACTTATTTTCATTTCAAATTGGAAGAACACATAAAGCATGTTAAACAAGTTTTTGATGTGTTGCAAAAAGAGAAACTATATCTCAAACTCTCTAAATGTGAATTTGGAAAAACTTCCTTAATATATCTTGGTTACATAGTTGGAGGAGGTTAGCTAAAAATAGATCCAACTAAAATTGATGTGATTTTCAAGTGGCCAAGACCTCAAAATATGATGGAAATTAGAAGTTTCTTGGCTGCAGTTCAGTAATGGAGGAATTTTATTTCTCATTTCTCTTTTATTGCATCACCACTTCATGCTTTAACAAGTTATAATGTCTCCTTTCAGTGGGGAGGAAAACAACAAAAAGCATTTAATATTTTAAAGCAGAAAATTGTTACAGCTCCAATCTTGGCTTTACTAGAACTTCAAAATCCATTTGAAATAGAAACCTATGCTAGTGGGTATGCAATGGGTGAAGTATTATTACAAAAAGGAAAGCCAATTTGTTTTCATTCATAAACATTTTCTAAAGCATTTGCTAACTATCCAACTGATGATAAAGAATTGTATGCATAAGTGAAAGTGTTAAAAAACAGAAACATTATTTAATGGGCAAAGAAACAGTGATTTATACACATCATTAGCCACTTCAGTACCTTCAATCACAAACTAAGTTGCAACAGTCTCGACATTATAGATGGATGGGATTTTTGTAGCAATTTCATTTACTAATCAAATATAAGAAAGGTACCACCATTAAAGTAGTTGATATGTTATCAAGACCTTCTTTGAATGCTTCATTTATTCTGCAAAACAGTTCTTTAGCACATGAAAGTTATATAGAACAGTATGATGCAGATATTGATTTTAAGGATGTTTATGAATCACTAACTCATGGTGCTCAGGTGGAAGAAGTGAATTATCATGTTCATGACAGGTTATTGTACCATCTTGGCAAGTTGTGCATACCACATGGAGAAAAAATGCATGTAATCATGGAATTTTGGTGTAGGTAAGACAATGTCGCAATTACAAAGGTTTTGCTATTGGTCTCAGATGAATGAAACAATTGCTAAGTAAATCAAAGGTTCTGTCATGTGTTCAAAAAGCAAACAAAACAACAGAAAGTTAGGTTTGTATGTGCCACTTCCAGTTCCTTCTCGGCCCTGGGAGAGTATATCTATGGATTTTGTATGAGGGCTTCCAATGTCTCGAAAAGGGCATGATTATTTGTATGTTGTGGTTGATAGATTTAGAAAAATGTGTATTCTTGTTCCATGTAAAAATAAATTTATTTTTGAACAAACTGCACAAATGTTCTTTCAAAATGTATGGGTTCATTTTGGGTTGCCCACTTCTATAATTTCAGATTGTGACTCTCATTTTACGGGGAGTTTTGGTCCACTTTGTGGGGACTCGTGGACACTAAATTGAAAAAGATCACAAATTTTCATCCACAAACCGATGGGAAAATAGAGGTGGTGAAAATAACAGTGGTACATCTTCCCAGAGGTTATTGTAGAAAACATCCTAAGTTGTGAGATGAATCCTTAGATTATGTCCATCATTCTTACAACTGGACCCTGCACTCTTTTACTAACATATTTCCTTTTGAAACATGTTATGGATACCTGCCAAAATCACCAATGGACTTTATGTTTGGTGAAGAAGCTAAGGAGGATGGACATGGAGATGTCGACAAAGCAATCAAGTTCATTCAAAGAATCCCAAAGATTCATGAAGCAATGCAGGATCAATTGGAGAAAATTTAGGCCAAGTACAAAATGTGTCATGACAAACATCGGATGGATCATCACTTCCACGTTGGTGATCAAGTATGGCTATACATCAGCAAAGAAAGGATGAAAGGTGGTGGTAAAAAGTTTAAACCTATAAGGTATGGTCCTTTTAAAATTGTTGAAAATATTGGGCACAATGCATTCTGGTAAATTTTCCTCCATACGTGCATATATATTCAGTTGTAAATGTTGATAAATTGAAGTTGTATGAACCTCCAATCATCATGGATCAAGAGGAAAATGCTCAAATTCCAAAAATGACCGAGTTATAGGAAGATTCCATCTTGGATAGGAAAGTTCGCACTTATAGGGAAGGAGATGTAGAGTATCTTCGAGTGGGACTCAAAGGCATGAATCCAAGAAAAGCAAGGTGGATGGAGATCAGAAGGGTGGGGGAACAGTAACCTCAAGTCATATCTGCTTAAAACCAAAAATTTTGTCATCCAAAAGCTTCCAATGGAGAGGAATGATACAGGAGGATCCTCAAAATGCTTAAAATTCAATAGTCTTAGATTCTCATGAAACCAATTCCAAATCAAAGGGCTCATCGTGCTAATTCTGGGGGTATGTTTGGTTTTCAAAATGGTCTTCGTATGAGGAATAAAATGTGTTCTGAACTTTTTTCAAAACGGGCAAAAAAGGGGACTGCATAATCAACAATGAGGGCCTCAAATCAAGACAAGTGGCAGTAGGTGAGCAGGGCACGTGGCAGCAAGGAAGCGCACCCCCATAATTCAAACCAACAATCGATATTCTCGTGGGTCAAACCCACGACCTCTGGGGTTCAACCCATAACCTGAAACAGCAGGCCATGGGCTTGCATTTATAATACAAAAGTCAGAATCTATATTTAAATAGTGGTTGTATAGTTATGGTGGGAAAGGTTGGTGGAGCCGGCCATATCCAACAGGCCCGAAAACCCTCATATTGTTTAATATCTTTGCCAAATATGTTAGCTCCCCCTCCAATCATAACGCGGAGACTATACCATATATACCACCCATTCAATGTTGAAACATATGTTATAACCATATCCTAAGTTTAACACCATACCATAGATGGCACGGGTAGTATTACTATTGTAAAACTATATGGTTGTGTCAAACTCTAATGTTAGCCCATACAATAAATTGTAATGCTATGTTTGATCAAAAAAATCATGGGAGGCCCGTGGGTTTGACCCTGGGACCTCCCATCCACATTATAAAAGACTTAGTAAATGTGCCATCCGCTAAGGAGATAAAAGGGCCTGATCCTGTAATTGTTTTGACAGTGCCTGTAAATGCCTTTTGAGGCATATCTTGGCCAATATTGGGCCTTTTTTATAATCTGAAATTTGTGTTGGGAAGTTGAAGCGGATACCTTTCAGTTGACAGTAGCCATTGAAGTGTGTGAACAGATTCCAGAATGGAGAATTTTTATGTAAAGAGACTTTATGAGCATTTTCAATACATCAAATGCCCATTGGAAGCGGACCTGGAGATGTAGTCCAAAAGGGACGAACTCCGTCATCAAATTTTCTATGTTTGCTTCTTATTTCTATTGTTCATGGTTGATTTCAGATTTCAATTTTTTAAGTTTAAGGGACATAAAAATCCATTTTCCTTGTTAATTCGCTACTAAAGCAACCTTAGTTAATATTTGAAAAATTTAGCAAATAGTCAATTTTGTTGTTTTTAGATCAATAAATCTAATTGGGCATCAATTTACAA
Organism: Pinus albicaulis; assembly: GCA_034641835.2. Classification (NCBI taxonomy): domain Eukaryota; kingdom Viridiplantae; phylum Streptophyta; class Pinopsida; order Pinales; family Pinaceae; genus Pinus; species Pinus albicaulis. The sequence continues at coordinate 28,697,319 of MU968411.1, read as the reverse complement.
GGTTTATGGCATAGCAAGTACATAATCATCTTCTATTTCATAAATGTCATTTTTTTTTATTATTTAACTCAATATTTACATGAACTACTAAATTACAGCGATTTTGTAGCTAATGTCTGATTCTACAGCGAAGTTGAAGGTTTGAAGGGTTCCGAAGCTCCAACCGAAGAACAAAGCATATGGGCAGGTGGAAAATAGTTGGCACACTGATTTTTACCTATCCTCATAACTTGGATCAATAAGGAAAGCACCGTAGCAGCTCTGTCAAAGCCAAAGTCAACCATCGTGGAAGGCGAACTATGCGAGCAAGAAATTAATGGATGCAGATATTCAACCTCATGATTTGCTTTATTGATATCAAATCATGAGAAAATCATGATATGATATCTCTTTATGCCAATTTTATTCGTTTTCAAGTAGGGTAGGGTTGTAATACCCTGAAACGGTTATGCGTAAGAGATTATAAATATGCCTCTCGGCATGACAGTTACAGACTGGAATTACTATTTGAAAAACTTTGTTTTTTCAAATACAAACTCTTTTTTCGTTTCATTCCTTTGTTGTGTGATTTATCAATGCGTATTTAATCTTGTGAAGGTGTTTTTTTGTCACCTACTTCTCGTAGGAGGGCCCCCCTCGAGTTGTAAGGTTTTTATTATTTGCAAATAGCACTTCAATTCTGTGTTTTCTGTAGAATTTCATTAGTCTATCTAACTTCTTAGGTTTTGGCTTCTTGAATGAATGCTCAGGATTGATTTTAGAGAAGGGTTGTTTAATAATTTTGTTGTAGAGTGAAGCTGATATCTCTTGTGCACATGGAAAGAGTATATATTGATATAGATTTGCAGTATAATTTTTACATTATAGTTGTGTGAATAGGATTTTAATTTGAATATAGAGTTAATCTTTCTTTCTATCAAAAGTAATTTTAATCTAGTTTCATTATCAAGTTGTCTTGCAAGAAAGTGTGATTTATTTCAAGCAAGAGTGAAGCAAGTGTGTGATTTTCTTCTGAGCAAGATTGATATTTATTTTTGCAAGTGTTATCTTTATTTTGAGCAAGTGTGATAGTTCTAGTGTAATCTTCCTTAGGAAAGTGTGATACTTTTATGGTGATTTTAGTTTGAAAATAATTCTTTGAATCAAGTGTGATCATTTTCATTTTAAGAGTGAAATATTTACTTTCGTAGTTAACATGTGCATCTTGATATCTCAATTTAACATAGGAATTGTCTGAGTAATAAGGACTCCTAGCACATACAGTGCACATACATTTCATCAGTATGCTAGCCCTGGTTGATAACTCATATAAGTAATTTAGCTCCAATTAAATTACCAAACACAATCTCTAGCCATGTGCCCAAAGTTAGAACATGAAAAACAATAACCATTAAACCTACATGGGTACCTGGATGATATGTCTTGCTTTGATCTTCTCCAAAATACATTCTTCCTTGGAAGAGGTTCATCCCTTTGTTGATCATTGTCTTTTATTGATTTAAAATTGCTTCTTGCAGCAATATTACTGTTAATCTTCTTTTGACATTGGTTTGGCCTTTGAAAAATCTTGGTGTCAGGATTCATGTCAATCTTACTTTGTGGGGGCTTGTATCTTTTGTCTCCCTTGGATGAAGGTTCACCTATATAACCAATAGCTATTTTAATGCATGAAGATATTTGGAAACTGATAATGCCCAAAGTTTGTGTATTATTGAATCTTTTATTCAACTTGTCAACTTCATCCCTTAATGATACAATTTCTTATTCATGTTTCATGAAATCCTCTTATTTATTCAAAATTTGGCACTTTTTTTATTCTTCAATTCTTTTGGCTCCTTCAAGATAGGTCTTCATATAGATGTTCTCTTATTGTAGTCTTCTCACCTAATAACTTGTCAACATCGCCTCTCTTCTTTCTGCTTCTTTTTCCTTCATCTCTAAGTGAGGAATGACATGGTATTTCTTTCAATATATTCCAAATGTTACTTCTGTCATTCCTTGAGCCTATTTATTTATGCTAGAGATTCATCAATTTCATTTTTCTTTTGACCAACCTCTGCTGCAAAATCCTCTAACTGGATTTTCAAGTTTTTTTCTTTCTTTTCAGCTTCCTGCATTTGAATTCCTAGAAGGGAAACTTCTTCTTTGAGTACATGATTTCACTTTCTTGCTTTGTTAAAATCACATAAGGCACTAATAAACAATGTTTCCAAATATAATACTACTTCTTCTTCCTCGTATACTTCATCTGAATCACCATCATCATTATTTTCATCTTGATCTGCGTCATTCTTTGAGTAGAGATCATGGAGCGTATTCCAAAGAATTTTTCCAAATGAGAATTTATTAAGTTTTTCTTTTATGGGGTCTAGAAGAGAACTAAGAATGAAATTCATGGCTTTTGTATTTTACCTTCTATATTTTTCGGTAAATGTGTCTCCAAAAACAACAAATTTCCATACATCATATCCTTGAGCTTGCAAATGGACTTTCATTCTCGATTCCCACACTTTAGATTTGACTTCATTAAACTGAGGAGTTGATGGACTATCCTGATTCACTTCATTAAATACAACACTAGAGAATTCATTGGATTCTCTTGAACAGTTTGCGGCTTGCGTCCTTGATCTTCCAATCTTAATTCATCTAAGATCTTCCTTCTAGCTATTAGGCTGCAACTGAAGGAACCTTCTCTGCTAACAATTGTTAGAAATACTGAGAGGTGGGTGAATCAATATTTCTCTTAAATTAGTTAATATTTAATCTTCAGGGCATTAAAATTCATGTTAGCGATATTTCAAATGTAAATCAACCACATCAGATGAACAACAAACAATACCATTCAACAATGCACGACATATTTTTAGGTGGAAACACTTTCGGGAGAAAAACCATTGAACGCTTCTTAATATTTGTCTTCAATCATTTACGTCAATAGGAAGCTCCAACTTGCAATATTTTAGGCATCAACTGGAGGAGGCGCCAACCCCCTAGTTTACAGTTTCCAACCTGAAGGACACTCCAATGCCCTAATTTACCAATTCCAACTACAAGGACGCTCTAATGCCCTAGATTTAAAAGCTCCTACTGGAAGGACGATCCAACACCTTGTGCAGGCTCCAACCTACCCTAGCACCACTCTACTACCCTGAAGTGTTCTAAGTCTCCAACCTTAAGGAGACGCTACTCTCTTGCCTTACACCACCCTGCCACCCTGCTCAGCAAGTTGTCACTTGCCCTAAAGGCTCCAACCTTCAGCTCACTGTAACATACCACAATTTCATCTTATTTTCAAACTGGATCCACCTATGCTCAGTATAAATAAAAATTCAATGTTGACTCTGTTAATCTACAATGCAAGTTCATCAACAATTGTACAAGGTTTTCTTTCTCACAGGATCAAACCCTAACTCAACAACATACTCTCATTGCATAAGTAATTATGCCAAAACCATGTCTCAACATGTACATGTCTCTACTCTTATCATATTATTTTCATAAATTTGGTATAATTTCCATTACTCTCCTCATGGTGCTATCACTGCTAATGTACCACTTCACTGCCTCTGCTTCTGCTCAACACTCCACGTCTAACGGCTATTTGCAATACCGTGAAAACCTAGCACTTCTTAAAAAATATTTTCTATGTGTTATTCTTCTCTTGTCATAACACTGCCACTACATGAACTTGTAATCATCATTATCCATACAAACATTGTTCTAGTCATCGTCACTTCTCAACACTATCCCTGTGAATACAAACCCTAGATACAATGATAAGTCCCTAGCAATATTTCCTTGTTCCTATTAAATATGTGGATCCTATGAAGCAATTTTTGTTCATGCCCTAATTGATCTATGTTCCAGCAATAACAAGCAATAGAACCAACAAACTCTATTTATCTCAATTTAGTGTAATATATGTGTTATTAAACTGCCAAAACCTAGCGACATAAATAACTTGAACAACTTGGGAATCCACATTTACTTCCCAACAATGCAATAAACAATAACCATGTCAACCATAAGTTATGTCATCAATTATTCAACCATATAAGTGTTTGGAATTCAAAAAAAAATTAGATGATAGTTATAATGCTCTACCAACACAAGCCATTCTTAGGTACCATTGCAAAGTTTATACCTGCAATACACCCTCTTCCAACAATATTACCCATTATGCTTTAATGTGATCAAACAATACCTCTGTCCATAATGATTGCATCTTATTTTATAGCCTCGTGCTCAAACCCATAGCTAATTATTTCACGTTAACATATTTTTTCAAGAATTCTACACATAATACAATCCTTAACTAGATCAAATAAATTAAATATACCATATTGATAGGTTGTCATACTTTTGCATATGAGTAAAACCTATTACAATTTTAGGACAAGTATTATATTCTCTCATCAAAGTATACACACAAGGTTACAACAACTAATATCTTACTTCAACATAAGTCATAGGACATTACACTTGTGCACGTTCCAATCCAAACACATGCTATTAAATTTTCACATAGGACACCACATTATATATCATTTGAAAAAGGTTCAATGCAATGATATTTCTAATACATTCAGAATTGATGCATAATTGTGATGTCAAAGCAACATGTGAAACCCTTCATAGAGATAATCATGATGAGACTATTTTCCATCCTGACAGCTCAAAGTTAAGAAGAGTTTGTCTTACTGCAAGACCTAATCTCTTCGATATCCTTAACTGTGTATTCAAGAGGTTCCTAAAATTTTAGATGAATAGAGATCCAAATATGCCAAAAAAAATGCCACCAGTGGATGCCCTAAGAGGGTCAAGTCAATTGCTTTAAAAGAGGATTTTTAAGCTTGAGTTATCCCATATACTAGTACTTTTGGAGGGCCGAAACAAGTAGAATTTCCACAACCTCTTACTTTATTTATATCTCAAATCAGTGCAAACATTTTCCCATGTCACAGGTCCAAGTAAAACAGTTCAATAAACCTAGGTATTGTAGATTTTGGTAGAGTAAGAGATTTACTAGATAAAATTCTTAGATGCCACAAGTCTGAGAATTAATTCGCCTAAGAAACCGATGAGTACCTTGAGAAATAAAAACCCAAACAAAATTATTCAATATTTAATCTCATTTGCAAGATACATATATCTATACTCAGTCATGGACATATGTAATTACTGAAGGCATACCCATGAATTTGACGAGTGTTACAGGTCAAATATATCTACTGTTAAAATGCTCTAACTTAGTCACAAATCCACACCAAATCTCACAAGTTTTAGATATGTATTAAAAGGGATCAATGTATGATATACATATTCTATAAGATAAGGCGAATACTCAATGAAAATCCACAACCCAATGATAAATATTTAACCCCAAGAAAACTAGAGATTCAACCTCCTTCGTAGGGTCTTAAATACTACTCTACATTGCAGATATGTCTTAGGTCACAAGAGTACAAAATTGATCCTCATTTTAGATAGATCGATCCCTATTTATACTTGATGTATGGGTTGTTTGAGGGTCGAATAACCCTTATTTGATTGAAGCCAACTTGAAAAATGGGAGGGAAAAACTGAAATTTGAATTTCAAATTTCATTTTTTTTCTTCTTTTGGAGCCAAACACTTTAGAACCAAATTAATTTATAAAACTTGAAATTGTTCCTTTGATAAATATTCCTTCAATAAAAAGAACTTTAACAATAATTTATTTATTAAAACTTCCCATGAAAATCCTTCTAGGCCCGTGAATCAATAACAAGTTTCCACATCACCTTATGTGGGGGCTTTGACCACAAGAAGCGGGCTTTAACCTTTGATCAAACATAAATCCATATCCAAAATAAGCCATGTGGTATGCCATATACCATTGAAATTGGCATGATGAGGAGCATATAGTGATGATATTATTAGGAGAAAATCAATTGATCTTCATCCTCAAAGTGATCAACAAGTGTGGGGCTTCTAGGGATTCTTGACCATTGGAGCTTCAATTAATGTAATCCAAACATATATTAAATGTGTTCAAGAATTGACGTTAGCATCAATGAAAATACCATTCAACAATGTGTTTGCAAAGGTGAGCGACTATAAATGATTAAAGAGGCTCTCACCTCAAAGGTTGCAATGAATTTTAGTGTTGGGAAGATAATTCCCAATTTGCAGAGGAATGTATACTAACCTAGGATGCAAAGAGATGTAGATAGGTTCATTAGAGGATGTATATTTTGTTGTACCAGCAAGCTTGATAACACAAAACATGGTATATACCATTCCTAACCTATACCTTCTCTTCCTTGGAAAACATTTCATGGACTTTGTGGGAGGTTTACCAACAACCAGGAAGGAACATGACTACTTATTCACGGTAGTTGATAGGTTTAGCGAAATGTGAAATATCTTTCCCTATAAAAAGACCATTCGGGGGCAAGAAGCAACAAACTTGTTCCTTAGATAGGTCTTTGTGCACTTTGGTATACCAAGGATCATCATTTCAGATATGGATACTAGATTTCTCAACACATTTTGGACTCATTGTGGGAGAAGATGGACACAAAGTTGAATAGGTATACATCATTTCATCCATAGAAAAATGGTAAAACCCAATTATTCAATAGGAATTTGGTGTATCTTTTGAGAGGTTACAATTATAAGCATCCAAAAAATTGGGATGAAAATATGGTATATATGCAACACTCTTATAATACAGTAGTTTACACTTCTGCAATTAAGTCCACTTTTGAAACTTGTTTTGGATATTTTCCAAATTCACCTTTGGATATTACATATGGCAAACATGGAAGAGTGAGGGAGAATCTCATAGGGAATTCTTTGAGGGCGGAGAAATTTATTGAGAAGACAGGAAAAACCATCAACGAGTTTGAAATAATTTGAAGAAGTCACAAGAAAAGTACAAGGTCAAGCATGATCAACACATAAAACAAAATTTATTCAAAGTGGGAGACAAAGTATGGTTAATGTTGAACAAAGAGAGGCTACAGAGTCCTAGTAAAAAAATCAAGTCTCTGTATTATGGCATTTTTGAGATACTATAAAATGTGGGGGATAATGTCTATCTACTCAGCCTACCCCCTACATGTGCATTTACTTAATGTTTAATGTGGAAAATCTATAAGCTTTCCATGTTGGATCATAAAGAGGAGTAGGTCCTACATTTCTGACAGGACTTAGCTCTAGATGCTCAAGTGGAGTTGAAAAAGGACACAATTTTTTAGAATAGGTATAGAACTATAAGATAGGGACAACCTTTCATAAGTTGGGTTAAAAGGACAGCTTCTAGGTAAGGCTAAATGGTACTCTAGGGACAAGATAGAGGAAAACAATTCTCACCTCCTTTAGTAAAATATTTAAGGGACCAAAAGCATCCCAAGAAGGGGAGGTATGATTGACATTGGATAACCATATATTTTTTCATTCATCTCAATTCTTGCATAGTGGAAAAATTGAAGGAATCAACTTATAAGAGCAATTTTAGCAGTGAGACCCAGTTTGGAAAGTTGGGGCTTAAAACCTTCAAGCACCAATTTGAGGCCTTAAATTACATTTTTTGAGGGTAAATTTTTTCCTTTTAAGTATAATACTCTGTGACATTATTCTACACTTGAATACCTTTCTAACAGTGCAATAATCAAATTAATTGGAGTTTAGAGTTGATTTATCATGATTGACCACCATAATTTGAGAGGATGTCACATAACACCTATTACTCATAGAAAATGGGCTCTCCACATGAACACTATGAAGATGACTCTATAAGGGTCAAGTTGTAACTCATTTTGAGGTTTGAATGGGTCAAATTAACCCCTAGTTTGTTATTGACCTTTGTTATAATTGGGCCATTATGAAGAAAATGTATTCCATTCTATTTGCTTGCATTTTGTTCCATGGTAGAGAAAAGTAACTGAGTGTGGATAGAGAGAGAGAGAGAGTATAACATAGGTACTTTGTATATTGTAGCAACCCATGGGCCACAAGTCTCAAACAACTTCATAGAGATTGCCTTCTCCTTGCATTTGCATAATTTCCATTATAGATAAAAGAGAGTAGAACAACTTCAATTTGGAAGTAGGTTTTCTCCCAAAAGGGTTTCATAGAGCATACCCCGGTGTTCAATGTGATTCAAGTGTGTTTGTATTTCACAATTTTCTATTTCTGCATTTAATCTATTTTTTCCCCAAGGAAAAATCATAATTTTCATTAAAGAGTTTGAAAATTACATTTTGCGGATGCATTTTAGTGCATTCAAAAATAGGTTGTCATAAAGAAAAACAATCATCCTTCAAAAATTTACCAAATAAAATAGACACAGAAATCTTATCTCAACCAACATTTGAATGTATCACATCAACCAAAATACATAAATATCATAAACATCACTAAAAAATCATCATGTATAGTGAGAGGATCCCATGATAAATACATGCTATAATGAGCATATAGGAAAAATATCTCAATCATGCATATGTTCCATCTCAAGGCCTTTTATAAAGGGCTTGTGGTAGAAGTCAAAATATGAATCACCATTTTGTTATGATATATTCCATGTGACAAGTGCATGTTGCACGCTTGCTTTGGAAATTTCATCAACCATGGTCTTCCTCTCCTTGAAAATACGAGAACATGAAATTACCTTCTTTTCAACTACCAGACCTCCTCCAACATGGGAATGAGTGTGTGCATGTGACATCTTGCAACTTCAATAAACCAACTAATAATAATTAGGGAATCACCAAAAATCTAGATTTAATTGCATCCCTTTTTTATAACAAATAATAACAAGATATGTAGATTGTATAGTTCCACAAAATTATTTGAGCCCCGACCCAAGACGCTATGGAGTTTTAAAAAATGATTTTTATGTAAGCATAATACAACTCCTTCCCTGTGCTCGCCTCCACCCTGGGAGGTGTTAGGGTCAATCTAGTCATACTGCCATTAGTGATCAAAACTGATCTTTTGAATTTGCATATTAGGAGTCTCATACCGAATAAATTTCACCATTCCGCTAGGTCATGGATTCATTGATGGTAGTAATTTTTCATCAGTTTTCCCTCAAAATAACGATTCTCCTCCCCTGAATGTTGTTCATCCTAAATCTTTCATCTCAAAATCATCAGGTAGGCAGGATGTGGATACAGTCTCAGTGGTTTCAGTTCTCTAGTTGATCAATGAGGTAATTATTATTAATATGAAGATGGCAGAAAATCTTTCAACTCAGCTCTTCTTACAAAGTTAAAATGTGTTGGGTTTGACTTCATTTCTCAGGCATGTTTTGGGGCAGAAATATAATCTTTTCTTTGCTTGTCATGGCTGTATAATTTCTTTATCATCATATAATAAATAGGTAGACTTAGAAGAAAGAAAATCATCACCCTTCTAAGAGTTTTCCCCTACAGCCCCAACCACCTCATAAAGATCCATCGAAGAGGCCCGGAAAAGGCACCAACGGTATCCTTATCTTAAAACACGGATTGAAATTTATGCTTAAGTGAAGTAAAAGTCCCCTATATCCTCATATAATCCCTATTTCCCATTTTCCCTTAGACTTTATGTTTAAAGTTTAATTTTTTCTTTATAAAATCCCTTTTCCCCCCCCTCTGATTACATAATCACATTATTTGATCATTTAAAACACATATGCGATTACAACCACTTCCCCTTCATGCCTTTAAACTTTATATCAAAGTTCAAAACTTTATATTATAAATAAAACCCCACCATTCCCAAACCACTTCCCCTCCATGCTTTTGGAAACATTATAATATAAATCAAACTTATATTGTAATGCCTCCGTCAGCCAAAGTCCTTACCATCACAAATCGCAACGTTTAATTGTGCGCCCCGATCGACCTTTTGCAAAGTCTCTGATGCGATTATATTAACTCCCTCCGATGTGCATCATAACTGTTGATTTCCCCCGCCAATCCAACAGCTCAGAGCCAATCGGGCCATCGGAAATCGGTGCTTTCATAAAGTCCCAACCCTCGACAGAAAACCCTCTGATCATTCCCCAACTGTCGATCTTCCCCCGTCGATCCGACGGCTCAGAGCCAATCAGGCCATCGGCAATCGGCATTCCATATATAACATCTCTCTCCTCCCTCCTCTGATCTCCCGATGCCAATTGACCTCGATCCCACCATTCTAATCCTCTGCCCATTCATAATACATTGGCCCTTCACCTTTGTTAAGTTTAAATGTTGTTTAATTTGTTTATTACAAAGGCTATTACCCTATCGCATCGGAAGCACACATTATGTTATACTCCGCTCCCAAAAATCCCGATTCCGATTTCGATTACCTTTATGAATTAATCGCATCAGAGTTTTCTGTCACTCCATTGTATTTTCCCTTTCCCCGGTCCTTCCGATTCCGATTGCGATGGTGCTGTTATATAAGCATATTACAAGTGTTTTATTATATTGTATCCCTCTACCCCGTCCATTCCGATTGCGATTTTAATATGGTTCCCACCTCCTTTTCCTTCCCTTTTCCATTCAAAATTAATTTTTTTCCCTTCACCAAAAGCATAATTTCATTTCAGTTTTATTTCAAACAGCATTTTATTGAAAAATTCAGTTTTATTCAAACGAATAATGGAAAGCAAAGTGAACAGTCGGCTGGCCGAGAGCTTAAAATAAAACTAAGGTTTCTACAGCAGCATGAAGATAGGGATTTGCTCCTCAAATCACCTATTTATCGTTCAACAGCAAAATTGTAAATATGCCCAAGTAAAGCAAATGTAATATTGTTCCCTCTTTAGGGTAGATTGTTAGATTTCTTTTCTATGATTAGTTTTCAATTCTTCAGATGTTAGAACAGCTCCCTTTTTCTATGGATCTATGTTCCCACATTTCAGTGTATTTAATGTAATTGTAAATCATTTGTAAAGCAGTCTGAAGTCTGTAATTCAGAAATAGGGGAATAGTGTGGAAGAACATTTTGCGCTCCATTGTACAGTTTGACAGGGATTTAATAAGAGATGTAGCTCTAATTTGTGGGATCCATGTGGTATGAGATTTAGTATTTGTTCCTCTCTTTGTGTTCATATGTAATTTGTTATGTTTCACTATTCATTCATAAACATTTCCTTTTGAATGCTTTCAAGATAGAAAGGTAGGATCCATTTTTTATGCCCTCTAGAAATTTAAATAACTGATATATTATTCACTGAGATTCTCCTGATCACACACTATTTTAACTTCATGCACAATACAGAATCTCTTCTACCATTGATCATTACATGCGGAAATAAAATCAATTGCATGTGCACATTAAAACCATAAACAATCACACATATGAACACAATATTTCATGGGAAAGCTTAAAGCTGAAAACCCCAACTATCTGTATATTATATGTCATAGAGATCATGTAACAATCATTGTACAAAGCTCCTCACAAGCTCTCAGCACAACCTCGAATTTCTACACACTAATCAAGCTAGATCTAGCAAAACACATGCTCCAATCTCTACCACCTGATAGCCAGCCTCTATTGCGTAATCAATGTTGTAGGATGGCTCATTAAATAAATTGAACCACCTGGCTTGTACTGCGCAATCCTCATGGGCTTCTCCAATCATTGTGTGTTGCAAATATGCAATAGTATAGTCACAACTGACAGTCACACTGCTCTTTCACCTATCTTTGCATTGGTCTCCACTAAAACTGTCCATGCACTGAAGTTAATTGATGTATTCTTTAGTTGATTAATGAGTTTATATTTAGTTAATTAATTAATAATTAATTCACACCACTCTCAATAATTGTATCAATCAATTAAACTAGATACAAATAGCTCAACTATGTTTAGATTAGTTAAACTGAACACAACTCCATTAACTTCCTCAATCAACTCCACCAAACTCTGTCACATGAGTTCTAACTGAAGTATCCATGCAATAGCTCCACATAACCCTTAGGAATAGTGTAATTCCTTTTGTCAGCTCCTGTGCCACATCTGTGCACTTAACTGAAGTGCTCCAAGAGAATAAGATAATGTTTAGAGTCCAAATATTATTAAGAGCTAATAATATTCGACATATCTATTTTTAGACTGGCAATCTAAAAATAGATTCTGCCCAATATGTTTAAAAATAGAAGTCCATCTATTTTTTCTGACTTGACCAACCATCCACAAATAGCATCCTGCAACTCATAGAACATGATCCATATGTCTGAAAATAGACATAGTCTAAAAATAGACTTTGCGCCAAAAATATCCTACGGGCCCACTTAGTGAAGGCGACTTCTTTCCACTAAGCTCATCATCTTGTTGCAATCTCAACACTCCCTCTCAACAAGATAAGGATTATCTTCCACCCCTATCCCCTACGCGGGCGTAGTTGCTCTGGTGAGCGCCTTCGTCGAATATCGACGTACGGTCCTCGGTGAGAATGTATGAAAGTAACATGATCTTGGCACACACAATATGCGATATGATGATACGGGATGTCAATGTTTAGATCTATCCGCGAAATACGGATTAATCGAGAGTTTTATGCAACTCGTTATCACAATGTATACGATGCAGGATCTAAGTGTAGGACCGAACAACCCGACAGGGATCTTCCTCATTCCTCATCCATAACTCGCATGCGACCATTCCTTTGCCATATGTAACCTCTCTGGTAGGTACCACGGATCTACTGCTTCTGTTTATGCCAAAAGCTGGCGACCCGATACTAAAAATCCCTCTAGATGTGCTCTTTCTATCCGTTGGGCTCCCTGCCCAATCTGCATCCGTGAAGCCACATAGCCTCACCTCATCCCACTTTCTGTACCATAATCCATATCCCGATGTGCCTCTGAGATATCTCAATACATGCTTGCATGCCTTCCAGAAGAGCTTGGTAGGCTTAACCATAGCTTGTGAAAGCTGGTTAACAGCATAGCATATGTCGGGTCGTGTATTGACCAGATACATAAGCGACCACACCAACTGTCGACAAACAGTGGAATCCACTACCTCCGCTGAAGTAGCATCCTCCTTCCTCCAACCTCCAGGAAAAGGAGTATCAACAGGCTTGCAGCCATGCATGTTGAACTTCTCCTATATCTCCCGGGCATACTTTTCTTGAGAAACAAACAGTCCATCACTGCGCTACCAAATTTCCAATCCCAGGAAATAATGAATGAGGCCCAAGTCCTTCATCTCAAACTCCTTTTCAATATCAACCTTGCATGAGTGTATCAACAGTTCATCACCTATCAAAATCAAATCATCTACATAAAGTACAATGATCAGCAAAAAACCCTCCACCACAATCTGGTATAGGTTTGGATCCGCCTCACTCTTGGAGAATCCAAGTCCGGTGAAATAACTGTCTATCTATGTGTAACAAGCATGAGGTTCTTGTTTCAACCCATACAGCGCTCTCTTGAGCCTGCACACATGTGACTCGCTGCTGAAGATCTCGAAACCTTCGGGCTTCTCTATGTACACCTCCTCCTCAATCACCCCATTAAGGAATGCAGTCTTCACATCCATCTGATGAATGTGTCACCCCATCTGCGCTGAGAGAGCAAGAATCGTCCGTATGGAATAATACCTTGCGACAGGTGCAAAGGTTTCCTCATAATCGATCCCCTCAATCTGTGAAAAGCCTCGAGCAACCAATCTTGCCTTGTACTTCTCCACACTCTCGTCAGCTGCTTGCTTCACTTTGTAGATCCATCTCGAACCCACCACTGATTTCCCTTCCAGCCTTGGGACAATCTCCCATGCACTGTTTCTGACAATCGAATCATACTCTTCCACCATGCAATCTACCCATGTGGGATCCTCCACAGCTTTCTCGAAAGAAGATGGCTCCATCACGATACACTTGCTCATAAGAGCCATGTATCCAGTATACCGGTCAGGTGACTATCTCTGTCTGCGCTATGATGTAGGTGCTCCTACAACCTTCTCTGCATCTTGAGTCAGTCGCTCAGCTTCTGTAGTGCGCTTCCACCCTTTGATGGTTGGCACTGCTTGAGTGGTCTCTTCCACTCCATGAACCTCATCTTGTGGCTGATCCACATCCTGAGACTCATCCTTAGGAACTAATAGCTCCTCATATACATGCAAGTGTGGCTCCCTCTCAAGCGAACACTTCATGGCTTTCTCCTCATGAAATTTGATATCCCGTCGCACAACAGTCTTGCGACTTTCTAGAAAATACACATGATAGTTGTGGGGCGTATCAGTGTACCCCACAAATATCCCAACCTCTGCAGTCGGCTCCAGCTTCTTCCTGGCATCTTTCATCACATGAATGTAAACAGGTGAACCAAAAATCCTCAAATGGGAAATATTAGGCTTCTTACCAGAAAACACCTCCTCGAGTGTACTCATGCCAAGTATCCTGTGAAAAAAACAGTTCTGCACATATACTGCAGTATTGTATGCCTCAGCCCACAAGTGTATGGGAAGGCCCTGATCATGCAACATCGCCCATGCAACACCCACGATCGTTCTGTTCTTCCGCTCAGCAACCCCATTCTGCTGTGGGTTATGAGGTGCTATGAGCTCTCTTTGAATTCCTTCTACGTTGCAAAATTCCTTGAATTCGCCAAAGATGAATTCACCACCATTGTCGCTCCTAAGAGCCTTCACCTGCTTCCCCGATTCCTTCTCAACCAGTGCCTTGAACTCACAGAACTTTGAGTATGTCTCGATCTTCTTCTGCATGAAGAAGATCCAGCACTTCCGAGAAAAATCATCAACAAATATCACATAGTAACTGTTCTTTGTTGTCGAAGCTACTGAGAAAGTTCCACACACGTCTGTGTGAATTCTCTCAAGGATCGTCGTGGTGCGACTATCCTTCTTGTGAAAGGTGGCTTTCACAAATTTTCCCAAGGTACATCCCTTGCACTGATCTGACTGCGCAAGTACCCTTAGGAAGCCCAGTAGAAATCTATTGCAGTATCTTCAAAGCTCCATGGTGAAGGTGGCCCAATCTTCAGTGCCACAACTCGCCATCATCCCGGCTCACCACTCCTTCTGCCTTGCCTGCCATTGTTGCGCAGCCATCTACCTGCAATTGATAAAGTTTCTTAACTCGAACCCCTATCCTCCGGGTCTCACCAGTTGCCTTACTGCACAGGAAAGCCTTTCCCTCGCTAAAGACAACATCATATCCCTTGTATTCTAACATTGCCACAGAGATAAGATTCTTCTTCAATCCTGGAACATGCATCACTTCCTTCAATACGAAGGGTTTACCAGACTCCCTCTCAAATGAAATGGTACCGATACCGGTCGCACTGTATCTACCATCATTTCCCATCTCGATGTGCACTCCAAGATCTTTCTCATCCAGATCAGTAAACAAATCTCGATCTCCGGTCATGTGAAAAGACGCACCACTGTCAAGAAACCACACTGAACCCATCACACTTGAGACCAAGCATGCGATCAGCAAAAAATCCAGCTCAAACTGCGAGGCTAAGGCCTCTCCAGCTGCAAATCCAGCAGCCTGCTTATTTTTCTTCTTCTATGGACAATTAATGGCGTAATGTCCGTGTTGGTGGCAGTGAAAGCACTTCGCCTTGGACATGTCCTGCTTCTTGCCTTTCGCACTGAATTGAGAAGCTTTATTTCAATTCCCCTTCTTTTCTTTGGCATCCAAAGCGCAATTTTCTTCATCTGAGTTATTTAATGAAGATCCGTCCCTGGTACTCCGCCTTATCTCCTCTTGCACAAGATTCGACCAAAGTCGCTCCCATCCTGGAAATTTCTCCCGACCATTGACAGATTCCTGATAGGAATGCCAACTCTTCAGAATCCCAAGGAGAGCCAAGCTCACCAAGTCCTCGTCATCAACAGTAACCCCCACACTTCCTAGCTCATCCCTACATTGGATGAACTTCATGAGGTACTTGGGCATACTGTCGCCTTTCTCCATTTTTATGTTCCTAAGTTTATCCTTGAGCGCCAACTTCCTCTAGTCACTCTTGCTTTGAAATAAATCTGTCAAAGCTTTCCACATAAAGAATGGAGAAGCCTTACCATGAAGGCTGGACACTATTTGATCCTTCACACCTTCCAACAGAATCCTTCGACACTTTGCTATCTTCTTTTGCCATGCGTCAAGTACGGCAGCATCAATAGAAGTAGGTTTTGGAACTTCTGCATCTATGAACTCCTTCAACCCATTTTCATCCAGCACCACCTCCATCCTATCCTTCCATGCAATATAATTCGAGCTGCCCTCAAGGGCATACTCCAATCGCAATCCGTTGAAAGACATCTCAACTTCGACACCAAGAAAACACTGCTGCAAATTCGAATTCCACCAGCTCAAAACTCAACCGCTTCAATGTTCTGTAATTTCTCCAATGATCAATATCGCTCTGATACCATGTATAAATTTGAATAACGGATATATTATTCACCGAGATTCTCCTGATCACACACTATTTTAATTTCATGCACAATACAGAATCTCTTCTACCATTGATCATTACATGCGGAAATAAAATCAATTGCATTAAAACCATAAACAATCACACATATGAACACAGTATTTCATGGGAAAGCTTAAAGCTGAAAACCCCCAACTATCTGTATATTATATTTCATAGAGATCGTGTAACAATCATTGTACAAAGCTCCTCACAAGCTCTCAGCACAACCTCGAATTTCTACACACTAATCAAGCTAGATCTATAAAAACACATGCTCCAATCTCTGCCACCTGATAGCCAGCCTCTATTGCGTAATCAATGTTGTAGGATGGCTCATTAAATAACTTGAACCACCTGGCTTGTACTGCGCAATCCTCATGGGCTTCTCCAATCACTGGTTGTTGCAAATATGCAATAGTATAGTCACAACTGATAGTTAACCTGCTCTTTCACCTATCTCTGCACTGGTCTCCACTGAAACTGTCCATGCACTGAAGTTAACTGATGTATTCTTTAGTTGATTAATGAATTTATAATTAGTGAATTAATTAATAATTAATTCACACCACTCTCACTAATTGTATCAATTAGTTAAACTAGATACAAATAGCTCAACTATGTTTAGATTAGTTAAACTGAATACAACTCCACTAACTTCCTCAATCAACTCCACCAAACTCTGTCACATGAGTTCTAACCGAAGTATCCATGCAATAGCTCCACATAACCCTCAGGAATAGCGTAATTCCTTCTGTCAGCTCCTGTGCCACATCTGTGCACTTAACTGAAGTGCTCCAAGAGAATAAGATAATGCTTATAGTCCAAATATTATTAAGAGCTAATAATATTCGACATATCTATTTTTAGACTGGAAATCTAAAAATAGATTCCGCCCAATATGTCTAAAAAAAGAAGTCCATCTATTTTTTCCGACTTGACCAACCATCCACAAATAGCATCCTGCAACTCATAGAACATGATCCATATGTCTAAAAATAGACATAGTCTAAAAATAGACTTTGCGCCAAAAATAGCCTACGGGCTCACTTAGTGAAGGTGACTTCTTTCCACTAAGCTCATCATTTTGTTGCAATCTCAACATGCCCGGCCTTGGGAAAACATTCATACTCTGTGTTTTTCTTCTGATTGAAAAGGATCCATTTACTGTGCCCTTTTTAGCTCCTCACTAGTCTTTCCATCCCATATTTATTTAACCTTAATTGCTAAATTTCCTCCCTATCTTGCCCCATGAAATACCCTGTATCCTGATTTTATTTCCCTTGTTTCAAACTGTCCCATTTTATCCCATACATCCCTGGAATTTCATTCATTTATTAAAACCTTTTTCCATCATTTTATCTAGCCTATATCAGCCCATTATTGTGTTTTATTGAATATTATTTCATGGAGAGAGCCCTCTCCTGTCCTTGTAGGGCTAGCTACAAGGCTGAGCGTGGTTTAGTTGTTACCCTGTTTTGCCCTTTTTCAGCCTGGGGTCCAATTCAGGTGCTAACAGGAGGAACCATCGAAGTACGCCCAAATCATCTAATATATTACATGCACAAGTAACAAAAATCAATAATAAGAGAACTGAAATATAAGGAAATTAACCCATTCATGGTGTAATTTTGGTTTATTTTAGTAGATATGTTGTGATGAATTGTCCAACAGAATATCCACAGTAATTTAGAAATCAATATTATAACACAAAATGCTTGACAAACCACAGAGCATTTTACCAATCATTCCCTCCATCAAATATTATAGCCTATGCCATGAGTAGAACATGAATGATCGCTGCTCCATATTTCACTCTTAATGAGTGATCTACCTCCACACTTTCTCATGCAAATGAGATTATTTTTCTTCGTGATTTTTCAATAATGGAAACAACAAAAATTATTTGGAGGTGTTTCATAAGCATGTTAGACAAAAATTAGCTATGTAAATATGTTATCCATTTCTTATCTGTAAACTTTCATTTATAATCCATTAGACAATTCATTACAACATATGTGCAACAAACCTACTAAAATATATTAGAAAATCATAAATATATACTATGAGAATTTATTTCTCCTTAGATTTTTAGATATGTTAAATTATTGTTTATTGCATATGCATACAAATTATCATATGTAGAAAATAGATAACAATGAAATAAAAATCAAAGTACAATTGACACAAGATATATCTTGGGAAACCATTTTGGGAGAAAAACCAAGCTAGAAGGTGAGCCCACTTTGCTCTCTTTCTACGAATAGAAAATGGATGAAAGTAAAAATGGATGAAAATGGATGGCTAGTGGGCTACTATAGTGCATAAATCCTTTCTATTTGCTCTCTCCATATCCCTCTCAGCTACTCTACTCATCTATGGAAAAAAATTCACTCTAAAATAATGGAACCCCTCTTCCTCCTAGTGGTCTAGTTATAACACAACTTCATAGCCTACTAGTTGTTAGGTTTGATTCCTTTTGTTCTTAAATAGAGTTACAATACTAACTCTTCTACAGTCTTCTTCATCACGATCATGTGGCTAGCCCATTTTCCATGTATAACTGGGGCTAACGTGGCATCCTCTCGAATTGAGGTGGTTAAAATAGGAAGATTAATTTCTGAGTGGTATAAATTTTCCATACAGACTTTGATTGAGGTGATTCTTGTGTTAGTGGAAATGTCTCTATGTGTAGAATAGAAAAATAAGGTGTAGTGCTAAAGTGACAAAGTTTTACTATCCAAAAATTCCATTTAATCCCTCAAAATGTTCTTAAAAGGCTTTAGACATCAACTTTCCAAACTTGGTCCCACTGAAATTGGTCATGTGAGCTATTTCCTCCACTTTTTCCACTCTAAATGCATCGATGTTGATTTCAAACAATATAAACATCCAATATGGGTAACACCTCCCCATTTTGGGAGGATTTTTGTCCCCAAAATCATCTACTAAATGAGGTGAGGAAAACTTTCCTTAACCTTATCATGGGTGTACCTTTTAGCTTTACCTAGAAGTTGTCCTTTCAACCGAAATTTTCAAAGGTAATGTTTCCCCCATATTGTAGTTCTGGACATCTTTTGGAAAAATGTATTCTCTATCAACTCCACTTGAGCATCTAGTGCCAAATCCTATATATATGGTAAGACTTATTCCTCTTGCTGATCTAAAATGGAAGGCTCATAAAGTTTCAGATTCTCTACTTTCACCACTAAGTAAATGCACATATATGGGGGTAGACTGACTTTATAGGTGTTATTTCATATCTTTTCAACTATCTTAAAGGGAGATTATCACAAAGTCCTTATTTTCTTATCAGTACCCTGTAACCGCTCCTTGTTCAACTGTAACCATACTTTGTCCACCACCTTGAAGGACTTATTTATTTTGTGTTGATCATGCTTGGCCTTATATTTTTCTTCTAACTTCCGTAGTACATCCTCCCTCACTCCTTCTTATTGCCTATATGCAAAAACCAAAGGTGAGCGTGGCAAATATCGAAAACAAGTTTCAAACACTGAGTTACTAGTAGAAGTTTGGACTAATATGTTATATGAGTGTTGTATATATACCAGATTTTCATTCCAGGTATCAGTGATCAAATTTGAAGGGTTGGTATTAATTTCAATTAGAAATACATATATTGATGTAGCTCTTCCATAATGAAAATATTTTTAAAAAATGCATTTCAATTGACAATAGTATATTATCTCTACATCTCATTTTCAATCAAATTTATTTGTATTAAATAAATGAAATTCCTAAAATTTGATTGTAGGTAGAAAACATCATGTTATGACAACATCAAATAGATAGTATAATCAAATCTAAAAATGCACATTCATATAATAATAAACTTTGTAAATTTTATTAATTATTTTCAAAATGAAATAGTACACCCTATCCCCAAAACAAAGGTGTACTTGAATGTTTTCTCCCATCATGTTCCGTGTATCTCCAATTGTTGTCCTTAAACCATCTATCCTGAAACTATATTATGTAATAAATGTGTCCCAAGAACTTAATTGACCACATAACATAACCACCTCCAGCTTAGCATATCCTTTATATTATTCCTTAATGATTAAATTCAATATGTTTGAGAAAAATTTCACATACAAGCTTGAAAAAATATGGTTATGCTTTCATAAACACAGCCTACTGCTTAACCTATAATCTCATCTTCAAAAGAATATGATAAACAAAATAAATACTAATCTTTATCTTAGAATATATGCATTCCAAAAATTGTAGGTGATAACCTTAATAATGATCTGAAATTTTAAATTAGTATGTAGTGGACTATGCATGATGATCACAACATAGATATTACCTTTTAGATTTTT
This sequence comes from Pinus albicaulis, assembly GCA_034641835.2. Classification (NCBI taxonomy): domain Eukaryota; kingdom Viridiplantae; phylum Streptophyta; class Pinopsida; order Pinales; family Pinaceae; genus Pinus; species Pinus albicaulis. The sequence continues at coordinate 28,676,553 of MU968411.1, read as the reverse complement.
CTCATAGACTTGCCTATCATACATCATTAACGTTGCAACTTATATCATCCCCATTTCAAGGATCATTGGATTTGGATAAAACAAAAATTGAGGAAGAAACGGTTCAAATACATTTATGAGGTTTGTAACAAAAATAATCAAAAGGTTAGCATATTGACAAATTATAAAATTCACAAAGTTTTGTATTGATGGTAGAACATAGTAAAACTTGAGAGATATTACAAAACAAAAAGTAATGGTCTAAAACTGAAACTTTTTACTTACCAAAATAATTCTTTCAAGTGTTTTAAAGAGTAAAAAAATGATGATAATAAAGAATGAAACATACAATTCACATTCTTCAAAATTTCTACATATTATATCATTAGATATATGAATCTATTTTCCTAGTGGAAGTGGATTTCGAGCTTTCATTTCTTTCCATTCATCATAAATAACATTTCACTCTACCTCATTTAGAGCATGAGGTGCACTCAGAGAGAGAGAAACATTAACATATTCAATGTTTGTAAAGAAAGTCTTGATCTCTCATCATTTTTTATCCAATTAAATTTTGAAAAGCCTCTTTCACATATTGTTGTACTAGCTAGAATAACAAGAATTTTTTTCCATAGCTGCATTAAACATGGAAATCCTTCAAACCTTTCAGGCTCACCTCCACATATATCCCATGCTCCAAACATATGTTTTTTCCATGTAAGACTTATACATAGTACAAATAAATTTATCCATTTTACCTTATTTTTAACATTGTCCACAATATCCAAGTATCCAGCACTAAATTTCTCACATAAATGTGTTATCCACCTTCTTTTTTGAGAGTCTCTATCATCCATATCCTCATAACAATTATGAGGACTAAAAAACTTGGTTCCATTAAAAATAGGTAAATTTGTGGACCTTTCATTTAGAGAGTTGTTGGGTGATTTAATTGCGAGTTAAATCCCTGTCATTAAAACTAATTACAAAACATAATAAATTAATCCAATCCGAACCAAATCAAACCAAACATAAAGAAATTGAAATCACACTTGCATAAAGGAGATCACTCTTTCAGAATTGAAATCACACCACACTTGCATAAATGAAATCATGCCACACTTGCATAATTGAAATCACACTTGTTAGAAAGTAAATCACACTTACTGAAAGGAAAAGGCACACTTGCATAAAAGAAATGAAATAACAAAACTATACTATGTTACCAATATGTACAAAGATGTGAAAATTGTGGTTGATGGGGACCCTCCATTCCTCAGCAAGCACGCTGAATCAACTATCACATCTTGGAGATCAAAATAGCAGTATGTATTTCATAAAGATCAAGTTACAAGATATTACAAGAATTTTCTCTCCTCACTTTACAAATAACATCTTGGATGGAACTTGAAACCTCCAACTAGCAACTAACAACTAGCTACCTCTAACCTCTAACCACTAGCTCACAACTTACAATTTACAACCCTTTGTATGAAGGGTGCACTCATATTTATACAAAAAATGAGGATAACTATACAATAAATATAGATACTTAGATCTCTCCTAAATCCACATTTATCTCTTATGGTTACAACCAATCTCCTAAAAATGTAAGATACATATCCTCTCGAAATTCTCTTATCCATGATTCTTCTCCTTTGAATGTGCGTAGTTAATGATCCACATTCTCTAGAAATATTCCACAAATCTTTATGAGTTGGAATTTGAAATTCGAATTTGTAGTTAGATGGCCAAATAGGACCCTTCTAGAATCTCCAAGTAGGCCTACAATATCACAAAACTCATAACACTTTTAGATATATATGAAAACATGTTAATTTCCTAATATTTAATTACAAATTCACTTAAAATACTTAAAATTAATGACTTGGAAAATATTAATGTTAAACCCATATGATAATGAAAATGGCTACTTAATGTAAGTTTTTGGGGCTATAAAGTTACAAAATGAGGGTAAAATGATGGAAATGAATGATCCAGACTTATGGAGGAATGCAATACAGAAATACACATAAAGGCAGAGATGCAACATAAATAATACTTCATTTCATTAATATCACTTAACTGAAATATGCTTACAGACAGAACGAAAATAAACTAGCGAGGGCGATGGTAGCTTATCTCAGAGAAGAGATGCGGCATATGCAGGCCTCTCAACTATGTTACAATGAGGCTCGAAGGCCTATTTATCATAGAGAAACAATGGAAAACCCTAAACATCCAAAAACGTAACCCTGGGAGATGAAATGCCAAACTATGGGCCCCGTTGGGGTAAATTGGTACATCATTTTCATGAGGTCATAAATTTGGCATATGATCTTCATTTGACGCACATGAAACCTCGTTAGAAATATCTATCTAAGGAATAAAACTGCTAACATCAAATATTAACTCAAAAACACATATTTGACGAATGTGATTTTCCAAAAAAACATCATTTAGGGCCTCAAAACAGATCCGGAAGTTCAGGACCCGAAAAACTGCCAAAAATAGTAAATTGTGCTACAATTAAGGAAACTGAAAAACTGAAAGAAACAATGGTGGGGATCCAAGTGGAATAGGTGGGTGGCCACCAATATCCACCTGGATTAATGAAGGTGAAAGTGGATGACATTTAGGAAGCCCAACATACCCCCAAACTAAGGATATTGCATGTCCTCATGCAACTATTGCATTAATTCCCCTAATCATAGGTAGATCTTTTTGAAATGTTTTGCTTCTATATGAGCTTTGGATTTGTATTGATTTTCTTTTGAATTTTCATAATCATATCATTTGAAAATTTTATTCTTTTTTCAAAGTGTACTTTGAAATACATTTGATTGCAACATACATTTTTTATGGTTGGTTCTCAATGTGTGACAGCCAAAATTTTATGAGTATCGGCTCTCATGTAACAATACTTTTGTTATTTTTTTGTTGCATCAAAATACTTTAAAACATTGAGAATTATTTTTTTTAAGTCCCATGGTGACTGTCAACCATTTAATGTGCTCTTCAATTGATCATTGCAAAACATATAAAATTTTTGAATAAAAAATGCAATAATAGTTGATTTGGGAAAAATATGTTGGTTAGGATAAAATGAAATGTGACATGTGGCGTGAAATGTGAATATCCATTCCCCCCAACTAAAGGTGTTTTCGGTTTTTGGAAAATCAAAAAGGGAATATGAATGTGGTGAGGGATTTTCCAAAATCACAATTTTAGCATTTAAGGAATTACATGATTAAATATTAGAAAATTGCATACCTTCACTTACCTTAAAAGTGGACAAGTTATGTATATAGAATAGTGTGGATGTTGTTGCTAGATCATGGAATGTGAAGTAAAAGAATCTGGTTTGCTTCTTTTTCTCTTGGTTGTATGAATTGAGCATGAGATTGGAATATTTATTGCTACGACTACTGATTTTTGAATTGAGTCTTGTTGCAAACTATTGAAATCGTGTAGTCTTTAATCATTCCCACTCAGTGGAATAATTCTTATCTATGTGAATAGATGTGTCGATGTCAAACATAGAAAATAAATTGTTGGATTATTGGTCATTAATTAATTCCATTAACCAACACGAGACTACTCACCATTGATGTCAATGAGGCTCAAGATGCCTAAGTACATCTCACTAGGTACGAATAGAAGTGTCGTAGTCAAGTCACCTAGAAGATCTGACAAACAGGGGACATTGATGTATTCTCATTTCTTATTTGCAAGAGAACTTTCCATTAAGGCATTAAAGCCTCAAGGTATTTGAAATATCTCTAGTTTTGATCCCAACTAATGTTTCGAAGTCGATGGGTCAAAACTTGTTAGAAGGGAGGCCTTAATGAATCCTCCATCATCTAACGCGAGTATGAAATAATAATTTGAAGGACTATAGATGGAAAATTTGCATTGAAGCAGGTTTATTTGATAAAAAGGAAAAGGAAAATGGGGTGACTCAACTTTTTAAGGGAGTTGAATGACTTTATTTTTTGGTTAAGGGTGAGTGAAAATTCGGTAGGAAAGTATACGTATTGCAAAGGGAAATGAGTTTTTGGTAGTAGGGGGATGGACAATTATGGATCGAATGCAGGCTTAAAATGTGTACAATGGTAAAATTGGTATGTGTTTAGTAGCAATGGTGTAGTGGATCTAATTTTACATTGAATGATCATGCTCTTATGAAAGAAACTTGGTCTTTAAAAAGGTACTTGTGCATATAGTGTTCTTCTTTCAGTGTCCTGGAACCTACCAAAAACTTAGCAATTTCTGCAATGAAATGTAAGGCTATCAAAAGAGAGAGGTGATTACTCCCTCTTCATTTGATTTATACACAAAAAACACAAAAATAATACTAATAAAACAAATTCAAGGATGAAAATTTAAATGCACTTTTACCTTATCAGTACCATGGATCACCTGTTATTGTTTTGTTGGTGACTTCTTCATTGTGTTTCTAACAAAATTTGAGCTTGATAACTCTTCTTGACACACTTAATGCTTCATCAATAAATCATAAACCAAACTTTCATAAGCTACTAAATTGTGTCGATTCTGCAGCTACGTCGATTCTGCATCATTGCATTGCCTTGCCATTTTACAACCTGCAATTAGAATCAGATGGTGGTGTTTTCAATTATCGCAGTTAGATTTTCAAATATTTGCAGGTTTTTATGAAATTCTAAGTCTGTAACTGGTTTTTTTATTTTTCTCTAGTGCTTCACCCTCGCCAATGATCCCATGGATCAATAAAATGCTCAAAATTAAAAATTATTGGATCAGCTTGAAACCAGCACCAACGCTTAGATCTCTTCGTTCTGAATCCAACGCAATTTGTTTCACTGAAATTCGACTTTGGATTCTCCCAGAATCGCGTTCTAATCCTTTTGTGAAACAACTAAAAAAATGAACTTTGGGTTGTAGGAACGCCCAGTCAGCAAATCATATGTTGACTGGGTCGTGACATGTGGCAGCTTTTTATTAGTTCTCTTCGGCCAATATATTGTTCAAGCTTGGCACTATTTCCCTGGTTACACTTGGTCATTTTTTATTGGTTCACGGTTTGTTGTAGAGGGCCAATGAATGAGTGCCACGTGGACCAACCAATGGTTGCCACGTGGCATCCTCGTGGTGGACAAAATTTGTTAAAGGCCAAAGCTGCCCTCTATGAGAATCAAACTCAAGACCTCATACCTTGCAACAAAGTGCTTTACCAACTTGCCTAACCAGATTCCTTGTTAAACATAGTGTGAATTCATGTATTTAAAAGTGATAGAGCGCATTTGGGGAAAGATTAGGATCAGCTCCTGATTTTTGGCACCCAACACGATCGCATGGTGCCTATGTGACCAAGATTTTCGGAATTGGGGGGAAATTTCAATGGTCCACTCGACCAATGATCGGGAAGGCCAGATTTGCGTGCCGTTCCTGTTTTCTAGGCGCATCGGTTGGGTTTGGGTCAAATTTTAGGCTTATTAACAACATAATTAGGTAGAAACTTAAAACAATGATATCTTACTCAAATTTTGGCCAAATGAGGTGCAAAAAGCGTTAAAAAAGGGGTTTTCGACAGTTTTGGATCCATTGGAGGCGTTATTTTTGTTTTTTGGGCTTTTTACAAACCTGTAATTATACTTTTTATTATGAATTTAGATCTCTTATCCAATTTTTATTACAAATTTTTAAAAATAAATTTGTTCAATTTTCTTTTCTGATCTTCTAGATCGCAGAGAGCGTAAGAAGAGAGAAAACTCAACAATATTGAAGCTCTTTATTCATTTAAAAGGTGAAATTTAAAAGACAATGTGAAAGGATTTGATCTCTAAATTCAAATTGTGGCTCTCAAAACTCTTATTTATTCTCCTTCTTCTCAAATATTTCTTCTCTTTATACATCTTCTTGCAATTGATTGGTGAGATGGGTGGCTCTTACTGCACCACCAATAAATAAAATTACAAATAAAATGAAATCTAACCTAAAAACTTTAAAAAAACAGACATCACCAAACTTGGTTTTATTCATTGATTCTATCATATTATACTCTACTAGAAATAGAAAAATTAATCAAGTGTATGAATCTTTCCAGTGTAACCATGTGCATAACAGGAGTAAGAAGATATGCATGTTTAGTTTTGAAAATATGGATTAAAATACATCAAAGCATGAAAAACCAATTGTTTTGATAATATAATTAAGAAGTAAGGAAGAATGGAAGAGTAATGTGACTTAATCCCTTATTGGAACCATTTTTCAAGAAGGTCTTGACATTCCTAATTCCTTTCTTGTTTTAGATCACATTGAATATCCTCCTTTATTATGCATTCCTCAATCTTATATTCTATTGGTTGCTCCTCATCAAAATTATTGCATGATTCTTTAGTCTCTTCAACCGATTGACAAGAGGAATCAAAAGAAACTTGAAGATCTTCTTGTCTAGATGGAGAGATATACAAGTTTTTGCATGCAGTTAAAATTAACTCTTCCTGAGAGGTAGATATCCCAGCTATTGCTAAGATTCGAGAAATTTCTTGGAAGAACATACTTCAAACTTTTAATTGTCTGTGAATTACTCCAAGTGGTTGATAATTCCTGTCGTGCACACAGATTAGTACAATTTTTTTTGAAAAATTATTGAAATATAATATGCATCCTAAATGATTCTAACATGTTTTTATCATGCATTTAAGAGTGAATGCAACTATAATGAATTTTATAAACTTGAAAATAAACACCTATGTATACCTCCCCGGCAACGACGCAAAAATGTTGGGTGATTTAATTGTGAGTTAAATCCCTGTCATTTAATTTGTCAACCCTGTTATCACTCCACTAGATTCCAACAGACGTAACCACAAACCAAGATTTTGACTTGATATCTAGCCTTATCAAGTCGGAGAGGGATCTCTCCAAAAGGGTCACAACCAGGAGGGCTGGAGAAATTTGGGTTTTAGGCTAGATAATGAGTGCAAGGGGTTGTTTTGATTTGGTTTTGGTTGGGTAAATCAGCGTATAATGAAATTAGGTCAAGGAAAACTAGGTCAGGGTTATAGAGTTAGGGTTACAGGGATGAATGGGGCAAGATAGGTATAATTCCATTCACTTGAGGATAATGGTTATGGAATGGTTTAGAAAATGTAAGGAGGCTGAGAGGAGCATAATATATGTATTTCTCTCAGACAGAAGTTATGAAACAAAATATGATCAGTTACCCAAAACAGAGCATGGCTAGCATTTATTATGAATTTCACACTCATAAAAGATCATAATCATAGACATGAAAAGGAAATGAACAATACATTCACACAAATGTCAATGAAGAAGAAAAAATGAAAAACATTTAATACCACAGGTATCCCATAAATGTAGTCGCAACTCCTCTTGTGTTAATGGCCAAAATGAGTACAGAGTCTCCTTGATCAACTAAGCAAAATCAAACTAATTCCAACTCCCAACCGTTGATACTTCCAAAACTGAAGTATTTATACAAAAAATTACAAGAAAACAATGTCTAACAGACTTGAACTAAAAACTCTAACTATTACAAAATTATAGTTTCGATGGAATGCACTGTGCAGAGCATGTGCTGATGTAGTGGGGCAGTTTAGGACGTTGACCACAATTTGTTGATATGCTGGCAGATGAGCTGAGAGTTGTGCTGGAAGGTCTGTTGCGTGAACAGAGTGTTGATCGCTTTTTGTTGCTCGACTCTACCTTTCTGTCTTTTTGTTACCTAAAATCCTTTTGTCATGTTAAATCCTTTTTGTAAACAAAACAGCGTGAAAAACCAAAATACCAGACTTGAAACCTTTTAAATTTCAATTCTGAAGTCGCATCACATCCGCGCACTTCGCAATATTTGCAGTTTAACTTATAAAGAATACAATCAGAAATGTGATGCGATGTGAAGGGGAGGTGACGTGGAGGGTAGGTGGGACCGGACCGCAGCACACATTGCAATTTTTAGCTTTTAGTCATAAGCACGGAGGATGTAAACACTAAAAACTGCGAAGTGCGACGCGCGGGGGATGTAAACATTAAAAATTGCGAAGTGCGACGCGCGGTGGAGGAAGTGAATGACGTGACAGGGAAAAAGTGGGACTGGATCGTAGGCACACATCGCAACTTATAGCTTCTAGTTATAAGCTATAGGGTTAACATCTAAACTTTGCGAAATGTAGGAAGAGGGACCCACTACAATTGGCAGAGTTTTATGAATCGACGAAACGTTTTAAGCGGTAACTGTAGAAAGTTTATAAGGTTTTCATGATATATCAATGTATTGCAAAAGCTATGAAGTGGGGGCGGAGTTGTTGTGGGGCCAACCTGTCGCATCGCAAGTTAAAAATAAATAGATTACAAGCGCTCACAAAGGTAAAACAAATGCGATGTGATGTATTTGCAAATTTGCGATGTGAAAAATCGCAAATTGGCAAGCGCAAGTTTTAAAGTTTAGTTCCGATGCAAAATATGTAATATTTTTGAAATGCGATGAGGTCCCCACTTTAATCGATATCACGGAATAGGAAGCGGAGTAAGTGAAATGCAATGAGAAGGTAGAAGGGTAAAGCAGAAAGGCAGAAAAAGGTAATGTTTTAATGTTTTTCAAAGGAAAATTAAATAGAAGGGAAGTGTAGTGGGTAAAATGGGTCCCACTTCATCATATATTGTCCTTCGAAAGGTTTGTAGGAGACAGTAATGTAAATGATTTTGGATTTTGGTATATGGGAAAAGTGATTTTGAATGTACGGGATTGTAATGAAATGTGTGGAAATATATGAGTGGGGAAGAAAATGAAAAGGGAAATGAATGAAATGAAAGTAGGGGGGAAAATATGTTAGGGTTTAAAACTTTAGGATAAAAATTAGTAATAAGATTTTGCACCATACAAATAACTTTTCCATAGGTGCATTTAGACTAGCGTCCAAAACCTTTAAAACAAGATGAAGCTTTTCTTTTTCTTTCTTGCTTCCCTAACATTTTGTTTGTCTTTTTTATTTAGAGCATCTACAACCTAACGTTTTGTTGACATGGATGCCTACAAAAATAATAATCTTCCTAACATTTTTAAATTTTTCACTCTTCTGCATCCACATCCTACCTTATCATTTTGAAATTATTTCAACTACTTATGCTAAATTATCAAAATAAATGATGTTACAATGCTTCCCTTGGTTCAGATTAAACTATTGAACCAATTTATATTTTCCACCTAACTAATTAATCTGTCAAGTTTAAACAGATTGAAAAATTATTCGTCACTACCTATAGACAAGCAATTTAAACCTAATTCAACCATGCTTAAACTATATGATTGAATTTTATTGAACTTTTGTGGCATTTTAAACAAGCTGCACACAATTTATTTTCAGAAGCAAGCTAAACTAAGAGTAGTGGCACTTGAATGTGCAACACTTTTAGAATTTATTTTTTTTCTTATTTTTAATGGGGTTCACATCTTATATTTTTTATTTATAACATATACCCTCTTTTTATTTTTTATGTTATCTCTTCTTCTTTTTTATTCTTTTTTTTTTAATTACAATTTTTATTTTATATCAAAATGACATTTTGATATTAAAATCATATAAATCAAAATTACAACTTGAAAAATAAAGTAGTTACATAGTGATGATCTTCTGTAAAGGAAGATAAAATGTCTTTGAGTCACTCTCATATGTTTTTTGACTTTATTTGGATGGAGTAATGCATTTTGGACCTTGAAAGAGAAAACCCTAATGACCTAATGAGACTTCAAGACCTAATCTCCATGACTGACTTTAACTGAGACAAGGCATGGTGAAATGAGAATTTTCATAGGTGTTATTATGCTCAAGAATACATGGGAATGAGTCAGAAAATATGGTTCTCTAAAGGAGAGTGAAGTTTTATTTGAGGAAAGCTACCATTAGTGAAAGAATTTTTAGCATGACCTAATGGAATGATATAAAAATTTCAGAATGAGACACCTAAAATGAGAAATGAAGAAATGATATTAATCATTGATGGCAGAATGCATATTCTGACTCTAACATTGGCCTTATTGGGGATGGCAGCTCTGACAGAGGTGTTAAGAACCGCAGATCTCTGAGTTGAGCATATCAATGCTTTCTTCCATTGGGCCAAATATGGTCAAAAATAACTGAAGCTGAAAGGTAGGATTGATTTTCTGAGAATTCAATTTGACTTAACTGAAACAAAGACTCAAAAACTAAACTTACCCTAATGCAAAATTAACTTGAAAAAGTAGAAACTTCAATGAAGATCCATGACCTTCACTTTAGGCTCTGAACTCTAATGCTTCTTCCACTTCACACTTGCAGAAATATTAAATTGATATATACAATGACGATGAAAAATTCTCATAAGTTTCATATCACAGGAGATAGTGCTTTAGGATTTTACCATTTACTAGCCTTCCTAAGCAACTTTGCCCGTCCATTTCTTCTAAAAGATATGCATTCTGTCCACAAGAAGCTACAACTCTGAAAGGACCTTTCCATAGATTATCAAACTTCCTGTGCTTACCTTTGTCTTCATTTCTGGCATCCTAGTGGAGTACCACATCATCAATATTGAAATCATCCTGTTTAGTTTTCTTGTCATAAATATGCTTGATCTTATCATGAAGCTTAGAAGTGTTCTGGAACACTTCTTCCCTTGTTTGTTGTAAGTGGATCATTTGGTTTATTCTTCGTTGAATATCATTTTCTTCACTTCTGGCCTCTTGTAGAAGTTTCATGATTGGGACAGTCAATGAAGTAGGGAAAACTGTATCTACCTCGTAAACTACCTGAAATGGAGACATGTCGATGGATCTTTTGTTGCTTTCTCTATCTGCCCATAGTGAATTTATCAGCTTCTTGTTCTAATTATTTTTGTTAGCTTCCAACATCATTTTGATGATATTGAATAGAGACTTGTTGGAAGATTCTGCCAATTCGTTTCCCTGAGGATAATATGTTGTATAATGACCCAATTTGATGTTATATTTATCGCAGAATTCTGTCATTTTATTTTATTTGAAAGTAGAAACATTGCCCATGATTATCTTTCTAGGAAAACCAAACCTAGACAAAATGTTAGCTTCAAGAAACTGAATAATGACTGTGTCAGTAGATTTCCTAGTTGGGATCACTTCGATCCACTTTGTGAAATAATCTGTAGCGGGAAGTATCCATTTATGCTGAGCAGATGAAGGTAGGTGAATCTCACCGATAAAATCCAAGCCCCACTGCTGGAAGGGAGCTTCAACTGAAATGGGTTGTAATGGTAAAGGAAGGAGCTTACGTTTACCTTGGAAAAGTTGGCACTGATGACAGATCATGACCGTCTTGTACAGATCTGCAAACAAAGTAGGCCAATAGTAACCCGCTCTCAATACTTTGTTAGCCGTATTCTTCCAGTACAAATGACCTCCACAATCTCCCTTGTGGAAATCTTTCATCACCTCTCTAGATTAATCTTCCACAAAAAAATTGAGCAATACTCCTCCTGGATCCTTCCAGTAGAGTGCACTATCAAGAATGCAGTATTTTGAAGCCTTAAGTTTTAAGGACCTTTCCTTACTCTTTGTCATTTCCGGAGGAGGATTCAAATTTTTTGAAACATAAATAATATCAGCATACTGAGGGGATGATGAAAAGAGATCTAATACCTGAACTAAACTTAAATTTTCTTCATCACCGGACAATGTTGATATGAGATTGATATCAAGCATGTGCAAATTAGACTCAACCATGAGCTTGGCCAAGCCTTTCCCTTTGATCAGCTTGGTTATTTTGATCTCAAGGTCGTACTCTAAAAGTGCTGCTATCCACCTACCTCTTCTTCCCTTTGGATCTATTTGCATAAATACCTATTTAACTGCTGCATTTGGAACATATGCTAAAATATGAGAGTGCGGAATGTAAACACGGAATTCTTTGAGTGCTTTGACTAAGTCCAATGAATGTTTCTCAATTATGTTATATCGGAGAGCTACATCTCTTATGGTGGGACTGAAAAAATATATAGGCAGCTATGTCCCATCCTTTTTCTACATAAGGACTACTGCCAAGGTATGCTCAGAAGCAAAAGAAAATATGATGAAACCTAAAGAATAATCAAGACTTATTAACACTGGAGTTGTAGTTAAAGAAAATTTTACCGAGCTGAATGATTTATGGGCATTCTTAGACCATCTAACATCATTTTCCTTCTTCATCATATTGGTCAATTCTTTGATATGTTCTGCTAGGTTGGGAATAAACCTACGTAGGAAATTCATCCTACCATTGAAGGCTTGAATTCCCTTTTTGTTTCTAGGGAAATCTATTTTCTGAATTGCTTCAACTCTAGTGGGATCTATTAGGATTCCATCTTTTGAGATGATGTGTCCCAACAACCTACCCTCTTCCATAGCAAATGGGCATTTTTTAGGATGCAAGGAAATCCCAAAATTTCTACACCGTTGGAATACAACTCTCAAATGATGTAAGTGCTCTTCATCTGAATTTGAATAAACAGTAAGATCCTCTAAATAAATTACCAAGAATACATCTTTTTCATTACCAAAATCTATGCCCATTGCACGCTGGAAAGTAGCTCCGGTGTTCTTCAAACCGAATGGAATTTTGACATATTTAAAGGTCCCCCATGGTGTAGTGAATTTTGTCTTATCCTGATCATCTGCATGTACCAGGATCTGATTGTAACCTGAATAGCCATTCAACATTGACATCTTGTTGTCTCCTACAACTCATTGAAGTATATGATCCATCTTGGGCAACGGTTAATTATATTTCAACGACACTTTGTTCAAATTTCTGAAATCTATATAAAGTCGAATCTCATCGGTCTTCTTCTGCATTGGAACCAAATTGGAGATCCAATCTGAAAATAGGACTGGTACAATGATGCTTGCCTTATAAATCTTGTTTACCTCCTTCTCAATCGATGGCAAAAATTTTGGATTAATTCTCCTAAGCTTCTGTATAAAGGGCTTCTAATTTGGCTTGATCGAGATTGTGTGATGAATGATATCTTGATTATACACCTTTAGGTCTGAATAATCCCAAGAAAATATGTCACAAAACTCAGTAAACAAATCAATGTATTTAGGTTTTACCTCTGATGTCAAGGACCTTGAGAGCTTTATGAACTTCAACTGACCAGTTTTTCCGATATTCACATCTTATACTCCTTTCTCTGTGGGAACGAAAGTTGGTTTTCTCGCCACATCATCCTGATCAAATAACTCTTCCAAAGGTATATACCTTTCAGAATGTTAATGTATTTGAGCTAAAGAATGTCAATCTGCTCTGTTTCAATAACCTGGTCATCTTTGTCGTATACTTCATCCATAGAAAAATTTTCAAATTCTCATTCACTCTGCAGGAAGTTGTTTACTTGTTTATCATCCCAAAAAACTTGCCAAAATTTCAAGTTATCTGGAATGGCAGGCCCGTGCTTTATGTGGATCTCAAAATTTTTATTAGAAAACATAGTAGATCTGAAATTACTAGCAACAATAGCTAATGAATCAGCCATCAAATTTTTCAATCTAGGAACTACCTTAAGTGTGTATTCAGGAAACATTTTTAAAATGTCAAGTGCTACATTCCTATACTGCCCCATTCTTGGGTGATTATCTTGGTATTCACCTTTAATTTGTTTGATCACTAGCTCTGAATCTCCATAGACTACAATTCTTTTAGCTCCCAATTTCTTCAGAATTTTCAAACCAGTAATTAGCGCTTCATATTCAGCTTCATTATTTGTACAATCAAACGCTAGTTTATAGGAACAGAACCTCACATTATTTGGGACCTTGTTTTTCTGTTGCCATGGGCTGCAGATCCATAAACCTATGCCAGCTCTGTCTTTACCAATGGAACCATCAAATTCCATGCTCCAAAGTCCATCTTCTTCTTCTTCAAGGTGCTAAAATTCTTGATTCTGATTTGACACTATTTGGCGGTCTAATTCTTCATGTTACTCTGAATTTTTATCTGCTTTCTCTGATGGCTATTGGGTTACAGTAGGCAGATTTTATTTCTCTTCCTCTAGCACTTTTCTAATACAATCGGAAACTTTAGTAACATCCTCTAATTCTACTATTTGACAATCTATATCATTTAATCCAGAATCATTGTACAATATGAAAGACTCTAAATCGGTATGTATAGTGTTGATTGGATGATTGTTAGACCCTTCCTTATTAATGATCGTGTACTTAATTTTGGTCTCACAACATAGCTTTCTCATTTGACCAAAGACAGGGATTGTGGCATAGGAAAAGTCTAACTGCAATGTACCTCTTAATTTCACCCCCGAGATCTTGAAAACAACATACCGAAACGTGGTGGAATATCAGCAACTACCACGTCCATAAGGACATTTTTGGATAGGATTTGTTCTAAGGAGACCACTAGATCTTTGATCAGACCTAAATAGCAGACATGGCCAGAATCAAAAGAATATAGATCATGATACGGGTGGGTAATATCAAGGCCAAGCTTCTCCATGATGGCTTTGGGCATGAGGTTAGGAGAAGCCCTGGAGTCTAACATAGTATTATGAAGAATTCATTGATGAACTTTAAGACTCATACATAATGGTGGGACTTCACTGTATTTGGATTGGCCATCAATGGTAGGACTAAATATCAAATCAGGTTGATCATCCTCTACATTAACCATCTGGGATAAAGGGTCAACTTTTAAGGTTTTGGCTACATGGTTTTTGAAATTATCAATTTTGACCAACTCGGTAAGAGGAATAGTGTAATATTGATTTTTTGGAAATGTCAGCAATCTATTCCAGATATTGACTGAGAGGGAATTTACCGGATGTGTCACCTTCTCAAGGAAGTGTGAGATCCGGAGGCTATCTGGCCCTTTTCAGACTCTGTCTATAGATATGCTTGAAGAATCCCACGCATACATGAACATACCATGAAGAGACAGCGTTATACAATGAGCTGTGAGACAAGAAGATGAACATATAGCCAAGAATAATGTATAGCAGCAAAAGAGTGTACAAGTCTTGAGGAAACAACCTCTCAAGAAAGGCAATGCAAGCCTCAATAATACATGTACATGAATATGAAGGAACAATGCTATTTCTGCATAAACCCGAGCTATGAGGACGCAGTCTACAATAGAATGTTGCTGCAAAATGTTATCAATACATGAATATGACAATATATGGCTCAGATACAATAGGGGAGGAAAGCTCTAACCCTTAGAACAGCAATACATCAATCCTCTAAAGAATTGGATGAAACATACAAAATGGCAAAAATGCCGGAGTAGCTGGGCAGCTACTGCAACTCAAAAACTAGAAATACGTAGAGAAGGCTGAATAAGATGAAAAAATCTGAAGTAAACCTCCTCCAATGGATCTCCAAAGTGGAAGGCTGATCCTTACACTTGAGATCTTACCCTCCAATCAATCTGCAAGACCCCGCAGAAATTGCATTATGAAAATAACGCAGTTACTGGAGCAACTGCGCAGTAGGGGCAAGAATACGAGTTGGCCTGATGCCAAGATCTGCAAATAAGCTCAAATTTATCCTCCAAATGCAAGAAATACTCTCCCTTTGAAAGCAAGCAATGGAAGGGGTGTTGTGGAGTCTCTGTTGCAACAACCTACAACACAGTATTATGTTGCTGCAGCAATAACATTGTGGAAGGGTTTATGAATATGTTGCTCCACTATGAAATCCAAACACCAAATCTCCTGCAAAATACTGATGGAACAACCTCACCCGAGCCAACACTCGAAGTCCCCCGGGGCTGAGGGTGAGATCTCTGCACAAAGACACTCAGCGCACTAAACAGTGTTGCAGACAGGCTAAACAGCCAGCGTACTCAAAGTCATAGTGACCAATTCAATATCATAAACATATGTATGAATCGTAATGGCTCTTCCCCTCTCCATATATAGCAAGTGAAGGTTCTCCACAAGCCCTACTTCGAATTAGGGTTTCCCTTCCTCTAGAAGCTTCCCTCCTACGTTGTCATGTAGTGCTTCCACCTCATAACCTGCGCTGGTTGACTTGGTCAAACCTCTTTGCAAATATCTCCTTTCACACGTGAGGGCATGAAATCTGGTTCCATGGTTGATCCCTTTTCATACTAGAGGGATTTTATTTATGTTTTTAATATCTTTGGGCCTCCTTACCCAATTATTCATCTCCTAAATGAATTTAGACAAAATTTAATGTTCCAATTTATTGAAGAAAAATTTGGAACATTACAAATACACACTTTTAATTTAGAAATTTCAGACTCGAAATTAAAAGCCGTAGTTTTTTCAACCTCTTTCGTGATATCATCCCTTTTTTCGACATGATCTCTGGGTGCAGCTTCCCTTCACTGAATGTCTTTTTCTTTGACTGGTGCACTTGTAGTAGGTTGATTATTTATGTTCTGACTTAGTGCTACAATTTCTTTACCCTTATTCTGAACTTGTTTCGGTGGTGCTTCTTTCTGTTGAATTGTTTTCTTCGAAAGTGGATTTATTGGAACATCCCGGCCTCTCAAGGTATACTACCTCTCTGGTAGTCATTTTCCATTGTGAAATTTGTGTCATTAGGTGAACTTGTATTCTCCACATATTCTTCATCCTCGGTGAGAAAAATGGGTTGACCATCGGCTATGAAAAGAAGATTCTCTTCTACCGTCGGTTCTTCTTCTTCATCACTTTCGGCATAGTTCTGTTGAAGTGGTGTTCTAATTTGCTGATGTTGTTGTGTTTTGGGAGGTCTTTGTTCTCGCTGCTTTATTCGAAACTGAGGTTGCTGCTACCCTTGGAAGTTTGGATTTCTAATTTGAGGCTCAGTTTGTCTGTTTGAAATAGACATCTTATCAACAATTCTCTCCATGGTTTTCAGCAAGGCATCAAATTTGGTATCAGATGAAGTGGAGGGTTCCTCTTTAATAGTCACTTTCTATTCACTTTTAAGTTTAGCCTTCTTAATTAAAAGATTTGCTTCAACACTCATTGAATTCTTTATCATATCTTCAAGGGTGGCGGGATTTATTTCTCTCAATGAATAGGCCATATTTGGATCAAAGGCTTCAGGATAACGCAGAAGGGATAAACCAAGAGGTGGTTTCATTTCATTAGGAATGGAATTATAAATTCAGAGATATCGTGCATTGTAATCAGGAACTGATTCATTGGGATTATGTCTCCAGGAATCATATTCAGCAAGGATATGTAAAGGGTTTTTCTTTTCATCCCACCCGGCTAAGAAAGCATAAGTCAATTCAACAGGAGTCCTAATTGAATTTGTTGCTAGGGCACGGAACTAGACTTTAACTTCACCCGAAAAATTTTGTGCAATGATTCACATCTTGGCATCATCTGCATCTAACTCCTCCAAATCTATAAAAGTTGTGATTTTTTCCATGTGTTGACGGGCAGTGATTTCAAAGTTTTCATCAAAAAGGGGAAGCCTTTGACCATGCCCTTGAGGAATATCGGCAATATTACGAGGGAGCATTAGTGGTCCAAAACGAGCCATAGTTCCGCCTATATGGTGTACTGGGTTAATAACCAGAGGGATGGGTTGGATGGGTAAAGGGGTTGAAACTATTGGTGTTGAAGTAGCAGGTATATATGATGAAGTCGAAGGTGCAGATGAATATACTGATATTGACTGGGTTTGAGGTTCAGATGTAACAAAAACTTCTTCGGGATGATAAAATTTGATCCACTCTTTAATGTCTAGGTCAGATTCAGGCTTGATTTCTTCGTAAAACCAATATTTCAAAGAACTTAAATCTAATTCTAACAAATATTTTACTTCAGATAATCTGAGAGGATCAAAAACTATATCAGACAAGGTAGTTTCAAATTTGGAATTAAATAAAGATAATTCAAACTTTATGTCATAGAGTATATCTTCTAGAGAAAGCAATATTGCAGGTAGAGATATTGATCTTACCAATGGAGCTGGTCTTGATTGAATTTGTGGAATTTGATATCGGTGTCTTCGAAATAATTGCTTCGGATCATCAATGGGATCAATTGGATTAGGGTCTAGATTCGATCTGGTGTATCTTGTAGAATCCAGATCTGTTGTGAGGTGTTGTACATATGAAATCAGCCTTCCAAAACTCAATCCTTTCATCCAACTGATCGGTTACCTATTGATATTTGTCATACACCTAGGGAAAAATTTGTCTCTCCGTTCCCCGGCAACGGTGCCACTATGTTATCACTCCACCATATTCCCAAGGCTGAGGAAGGAATCCCAACAGAGGTAACCACAAACCAAGATTTTGACTTAATAGCTAGCCCTATCAAGTCAGAGAGGGCTCTCTCCAAAAGGGTCACAGCAAGGAGGGCTGGAGAAATTTGGGTTTTAGGCTAGATAATGAGTGCAAGGGGTTGTTTTGATTTTGTTTTGGTTAGGTAAATCAACGGATAATGAAATTAGGTCAAGGAAAACTAGGTCAAGGCTATAGATTTAAGGTTGCAGGGATGAATGGGGCAAGGTAGGTATAATCCAATCACTTGAAGATAATGGCTATGGAATGGTTTAGAAAATGTAAGGAGGCTGAGAGAAGCATAACAATTTTTTTTCTCTCAGATAGAAAATATGAAACAAAATATGATCAGTTACCCAAAACAAAGCATGGCTAGCATGTATTCTGAATTTCACACATCTAAAATATCATAATCATAGACATGCAAAGGAAATGAACAATACATTCACACAAATGTCACTAAAGAAGAAACAATGAGAGACATTTAATACCACAGGTATGCCATAAATGTAGCTACAACTCCTCTTGTATTAATGGCCAAAAATGACTACAGAGTCTCCTTGATCAACTAAGAAAAATCAAACTGATTCCAACTCCCAACCCTTGATACTTCCAAAACTGAAGTATTTATATAAAAAATTACAACAAAGCATTCTATAACGGACTTGAACAAAAAACTCTAACTGTTACAAAATTATAGTTTCGGTGGAATGCGTTGTGCAGAGCAGGTGTTGATGTACTGGGGCAGTTTAGGATGTGGTCACAATTTTTTGATATGCTAGCAGATGAGCTTAGAGTTGTGTTGGCAGATCTGTTGCGTGAACAGAGTGTTGAACGCTTTTTGCTACCCGACTCGACCTTTCTGTCTTTTTATTACCCGAAATCCTTTTTCCATGTTAAAAAAATTTTGTAAACAAAACAGCGTGAAAAACCAAAATACCAGACTTGAAACCTTTTAAATTTAAATTCTGAAGTCGCATCGCATCCGTGCACTTCACAATATTTAGAGTTTAAGTTATAAATAATACAATCAACGATGTGATGCGATGCGAAGGGGAGGTGACGTGGAGGGTAGGTGGGATTGGACCGCAGCGCACATCACAGTTAATAGCTTTTAGTCATAAGCGCGGAGGATGTAAACACTAAAAACTGGGAAGTGAGATGCGCGAGGGATGTAAACACTAAAAAATGCAAAGTGTGACGTGCGGGGGAGGAGGTGAATGATGTGACATGGAATAAGTGGGACCGGATCATAAACGCACATCGCAACTTTTAGCTTTTAGTTATAAGTTGTGGGGTTAACATGTAAAATTTGTGAAATGTGGGAAGAGGGACCCACTGTAATTGGCGGAGTTTTATGAATCGGTGAAATGTTTTAAGCAGTAAGTGTATGAATTTTATAAGGTTTTCATGATATATCAATGTATTGAAATGGCTGTGAAGTGGGGGCGGAGCTGCTGAGGTGGGGCCAACCTACCGCATCGCAAGTTAAAACAAATAGATTGCGGGTGCTCACAAAGGTAAAACAAATGCAATGCAATGCGAAAAATCACAAATCGACAAGCACAAGTTTTAAAGTTTAGTTCTGATGCGAAATATGTAAAATCTGGGAAATGCGATGAGGGACCCACTTTAATCGCAACCGGGGAATAGGAAGCAGAGTAAGTGAAAAGCGATGAAAAGGTAGAAGGGTAAAGAAGAAAGGCGGAAAAAGGTAAGTTTTTAATGTTTTTCAAAGGAAAATGAAATGGAAGGGAAGTGTAGTGGGTAAATGGGTCCCACTTCATCGAATATTGTCCTTCGAAAGGTTTGTAGGAGACGGTAATGTAAATGATTTTGGATTTTGGTCTATGGGAAAAGTGATTTTGAATGTGCGGGGTTATAATGAAATGTGTGGAAATATATGAGTGGGGAATGAAATGAAAAAGGGAAATGAATGAAATGAAAGTATGGGGGAAAATATGTTAGGGTTTAAAACTTTAGGATAAAAATTAATAATCAGATTTTAAACCATACAAATAACTTTTCCATAGGTGCATTTATACTATCATCCAAAACCTTTAAAACAAAATGAAGCTTTTATTTTTCTTTCTTGCTTCCCTAACATTTTGTTTGCCTTCTTTATTTAGAGCATCTACAGCCTAACGTTTTATTGACATGGATGCCTACAAAAATAATAATCTTCCTAACATTTTTAACTTTTTCACTCTTCTGCATCTAGATCCTACCTTATAATTTTGAAATTATTTCAACTACTTATGCTAACTTATCAAAATAAATGATGTTACAACACTTCCCTTAGTTCAGATTAAACTATTGAACCAATTTTTATTTTCCACCTAACTAATTAATTTGTCAAGTTTAAATATATTGACAAAAAAAAAATTCACTACCTATAGACAAGCAATTTAAACCCAATTCAACCATGCTTAAACTATATGATTGAATTTTATTGAACTTTTGTGGCATTTTAAACAAGTTGCACACGATTTATTTTGAGAAGCAAGCTAAACTAAGAGTAGTGGAAATTGAATGTGTAACACTTTTAAAATTTATTGTTTTTTCTTCTTTTTGATGGGGTTCACATCTTATTTTTTTATTTATAACATATACCCTCTTTTTATTTTTTATGTTATCTCCCTCTTTTTTTTTTCTTTTTTTTTTAAATTACATTTTTTATTTTATATCAAACTGACATTTTGATAATAAATCATATAAATCAAAATTACAACTTGAAAAGTAAAATAGTTACATAGTGATGATCTTCTATAGAGGAAGATAAAATGTCTTTGAGTCACTCTCATATGTTTGTTGACTTTATTTGTATGGAGTGATGCATTTTGGACCTTGAAGAGAAACCCCTAATGACCTAATGAGACTTCAAGACCTGATCTCCATGACTGACTTTAACTGATACAAGACATGGTGAAATGAGCATTTTCATGGGTGTTATTATGCTCAAGAAGACATGGGAATGAGTCAACAAATATGGTTCTCTAAAGGAGAGTGAAGTTTTATTTGAGGAAATATACCATCAGTGAAAGAATTTTTACCATGACCTAATGGAATGATATAAAAATTTTAGAATGAGACACCTAAAATAAGAAATGAAGAAATGATATTAATCACTGATGGAAAAATGCATATTCTGACTCTAACAAACCCGAGGTTTCGTAAACTGGCGAGGTATACCTATACTATACGTACTATGTGGTTATCTTTTATATTATATTAATCTAATGTAATTAAAACTAATTACAAAATATAATAAATTAATCCAATCCAAACCAAATCAAACCAAGCATAAAGAAATTGAAATCACACTTGCATAAAGAAGATCACTCTTGCAGAATTGAAATCACACCATACTTGCATAATTGAAATCACACTTGCTAGAAAGTAAATCACACTTAATGAAAGGAAAAGGCACACTTTCATAAAATAAATGAAATAAAAAAACTATACTATGTTACCAATATGTACAAAGATGTGCAAATTGTGTTTGATGGGGGTCCTCCATTCCTTATCAAGCACACTGAATCAACTATCACATCTCGGAAATCAAAATAGCAATATGCATTTCATAAAGATGAAGTTACAAGATATTACAAGAATTCTATCTCCTCAAATACAAATCACATCTTGGATGGAACTTGAAACCTCCAAATAACAACTAACAACTAGCTACCTCTAACCTCGAACCACTAGCTCACAACTTACAATCAACAACTTACAATTGAAAACCCTTTGTATGAAGGGTGCACTCCTATTTATACAAAAATTGAGGATAGATATACAATAAATATATATCCTTAGATCTCTCCTAAATCCACATTTATCTCTTATGGTTACAACCAATTTCCTAAAAATGTAAGATACATATCCTCTCAAAATTCTCTTATCCATGATTTTTCTCCTTTGAATGTGCATAGTTAATGATCCAAATCCTCTAGAAATATTCCATAAATATTTATGAGTTGGAATATGAAATTATAATTTGTAATTGGATGGCCAAATAGGACCCTTATAGAATCTCAAAGTAGGCCTACAATATCACAAAACTCATAACACTTTTAGATATATATGAAAACATGTTAATTTCCTAATATTTAATCACAAATTCACTTTAAATTCTTAAAATTAATGACTTGGAAAATATTAATGTTAAACCCATATGATAATGAAAATGGTTACTTAATGTAAGGTTATGGGGCTATAGAGTTATGGAATGAGGGTAAAATGACGGAATTGAAGGTGAACGTGGATGACATTTTGGAGGCCCAACAAGAGTCAATCACCTTCATTACAAAACCTTTTCCTAACATAATGCAATCATTTAGTGTCCCTAATATTTGTGACTTTGGCATACTCTCAAACCTTAATGTATGTGCATGTACCATACCTATGCAATCTACAAGCTCAAGATTTCCTTGTTTTGTTTTAGTTAAAAAATATGTGTGCATTGCACCTACCCTAAATGCACCTCTTAGAAATCACTTATGAAGCAAGGTAATAGTGATATCCAAAGTTTTTCCAATAGATGTAACGTCAAAATTATCCTCTTGAAACTTTTGTTTCAACTTATTTAACTCAATAAGCACATCTGCAAGTAAGTGGATGGAAAATTAAACTTGAAATATTGTAGCCATCTCATATATTTTTTTATCCACTAACTCCCAATATCTTAACAAAGTAGGCATGCGCTTAACGAGTCTTTCCATGACTTTGCCTCTAGAAAACCATCCAATATGATGAATTTGTAACACTTATGCCTTGTGATTTCAAATGACCCCATTATTTCTTTCAATTGTACATTCCTTTTAGTATATTTCCATAGCCATGAATATACCTTCTTTGTAAAGCTATCAATAACTTGCAATTGTAAACAATAAGATGAAGTATCATTTGTTGCTAATGCTTCTCAATGAGCAATATAGTGGATATCTAATGCATGAGGGGCATTTCGATGAAGATTAGTAGATAAACCTTCACAAATAATCCTCATGGATGATGCTCCATTAGATCCAAATACAACTAACTTTGACATGGATAGATACATTTTTGTTAAAAGAGATGTCACAACATCATACATAGACTGTGGTGTTCCATCCTAATTTTTAGCAAGTGTATGAATTTTGTAGCACATTGACCTCTTCCTTCATTTGTCAAATATTTTATATAAACAATAAAATGTTGCACCATAGTCCAATCAATACTTTCATCAACTAAAATTGAGTAATATGGGCTTTTGAAAATATTATGTTTTGATTTTTTTCCAATATACCTCCTTAGCAGCTTGTAGAAATTGTTTTCCGGGTGTTGTATTTGTATATGCTAAGTATTCATTTGTTATCGGCATATGAGGAGTGTTTTTATACCTACTCAAGTGACAAATTGACTTATATGCTTCGAAAGGTAAAGGATGTATGGCAACAAAATACATGTTTTCAATGATTGATATAATTCTCTCTTTCTAAGCATCAACAATTAGCTCTAGATGTTTTGTAATTGGAAGACTACTTTTTTTTCTTTATCCTTCTAAAAGTTGTAAAGAAAACTTATGAGCCTTTGGTGTTGCATGGATATTTAAACCACTAACTCGAAAAGTTGTACTTCCATCTTTAGAATATGGAGTCTCCATTTTAAACACTACACACCATGAACATTTTATTCTTTCAACGCCATTACAATCGTTTACAACATAAGCCCATGAAAATGTCATCTTCCATTTGGACTTGAAAGTTATTTTGGACCTCTTAGATGTGGATTCCCCTTCAAGAAGTTTTGCACTATCTGAATCATGGTCCTCATTAAGATGACCATATACTTAATTTTCATGAATGCGTGGTTGATTAGAGCATTGAGAGATACCAAATGCATCAACAAGTGAAAGATGTTTTTGATCCTTTTTAGGACTACCAAAAGGTGGCATTTATGTATTATATATACTTATATATTATAATCAATAATAAATATAAAAATACATAAAATATTTATTAAAAAATACAAAATACATTGCAATTCTCAATAAATATAAAAACAAGAACGATTTTGGAACATTTAATTCTCAATGAAATAAAACAAGAACCTCTCACTAACTACTCCATATTCCATAAATATATTTTTTAGATATCTTCGCCATATTATGATTATAATAGGAAATAATATTGTTCTCTTCCCATTGGCGCAGGGCAGCCAAGGTTAGTTGGATTATTTTTGTGTTGTCCAGCCTAAAAGGACCCAACTATGTTTTCCTAGGCCAGCCAGTCCTTGAATAAAGGTTTCCTATGTGAACTCAAGAATGAAGCAATAAGAGAGGCACATAGATAGTTAAAAATCATTGGGATTACTCAACGCAAAGGGACTTAATATATAAGGGGGATTAAGTACTTTTAGAAAATGCATTCACGACACTCGAAGTGAAACATTGTTAGTTTAAGCTCCTTGAACAGACTATATAGGATGTTGGTTTTGATTTGGGGTAGCATCGGATGTGTTATAAGTCTCAAATTTTGTGGAGAGGCTTATATACATGTATTACAAATAACCCAGAAATAGTTTGGGGAAATTCCACCCAAACACAGTTTTATTTAATAAATTATTTATTTTTAATGGGACCCTAACTCTAAACTTAGGAAATTAAAATAATTAATGGGTATTAATATAAATTGTGGGTGAAATTTCTAGAAGAAGACGAGGATTAAGCAAAAATTATCTTATTCATTGATTAGCTTTTAATCTGGGTCGTTTAATGTTAACGAGAATATTATTTAAGGAAAGTTTGAGGGTCATTTGGAAACACATCGAGAGATCAAGAGATCGAATTTTCTTGAAGTGAGCAGTGCTCAGAGGAAAACTTTGATCGAGAGATTCTCACGTAGAGAGGGGAAAAGACAATTTTGTTTAGAGGATCTTCTCCGGAGCCAAGAATACTCAGCAGAGAGGGAGAGAGATACGAAGATGATGCAGTGCAGTGCCCATAAAGGTTGACACAGGGCCACACGCGGAGGAAGTGAAACATTTCTAAGCAGAAGTCTGAGATTTTGCTAGGAGATCAAGATTCTGAACTGGGAGGGCTAGAATTGAGGCTCTTGAGAGCATATCGATCCAACAGAGGAGGTGACGCAGTCTCCCAGAGTCCCCCACACATGCCCACGTAACTACTGTGTAGAGGGTACCGGGAGGACGTTATTTCAGTGACCAGATCAGTCAAGACTTGTAGTGTAGAGTGAGGTAAACTCACTAATTTTCTCTGCCAAGTGATATTATCTGTACTAGATTTCCAGAAAGGAATCCATAGATTGTATTAAGAAATAACAGTTGCTTAATAATAAAATCCTCAAATATGTTGCATTGGTTTTCCCGCATTGGGTTTTTCCAGGGACGTTTATCCAAAAACAATGGTGTCCTGTGTGACGTTTTTCTTTATTACTCAAATTCTTATTTAGGCATATTTAATTCATTAAGTGAAGGTTACAGTACTAATTTTCTTCATTATTTTCAGTAGAACACTATAAATAACTTGTTCATTTAATAACAAGTAGGTGAAGTAATTTCAGTTGGCTTCAATAATATTCTGGACTTGGAATTTTCACATGGTATCAAAGCAATGCAGGTGAAACAAGCAAATCATAGGCAACGCTGAGCAGGAGGTCGAATAGTTGTAGGAGGCAGCAGCTCAAATCCCCAGAGGGTTGAATTTTTTAGGAAAGCCTTTCTCTGAGTGAGTCAACAGAGAGAAAGGGCTTCCAGATAGAATTTTTGCGTGGCAGAGGGAGAAACGCAGAGCCTCAGCATTATTGCTGGTGGGATGCAGTTTTATGCAGGGAAATCCTCTTTTGTTGGGAAAAAAGTTGTCAAAAGGAATACAGTGAGGGAATTTTCTTCCTCAAGGAATTCCTAGACGGGGAATTCTATTTTTCGAGATCTGAACAGAAAAATTGGGTGGATGATTTACCACCTCCAACAAGGAGTGCGTAAGCCATTCCAGCATTTCCCAGAGGAGAAGGAGAGGGATAAAATTCGATATTTTCTTGACGGCAGAAATGGAAGCTCACAAGCTAAGAGATCGGGATAGTTTAGAGGGAGCCTAAGAAACTAAGAAGTACAAGTTTGATATGAAAAAGGCTAAGAGATTTCTCCTAGATGGATTCAAGGATCACATATTTCCCACATAGCCAGCAAGGACACAACTAGGTAGGTGTGGGAATCCTTAGCATCGATATATAAATGATCTTCCGAGCAATGGAAGATCTACTTAGAGCAGAAACTATGACAAATATAGATGCAGAAAGGGGAGCATATAGAACCATTTCTCTCGATACTTTATGAAAGTTGTGATCAGCTAGTAGCCATGGGGTCCACACCTTAGTATACCGCGATGGTAATTCTAGCCCTCAACGCAATCTCAGAGGAATGGAAAGTCTTCATCCAGAGTATTATGGGCAAAGAAATATTGTCAAGATGGGAGGAGATGTGGGCTACTCTTCAACAAGAAGAGCTAAGGAGGGACGTAGTCAAGTGTAAACTTGATGGCATCACCGGCTGTTAGCACTCCACCGGATCTCCGAAGGCTAAGAAGGACACCAGCAAAGGTAACCACAAACCACTTTGACCTAGTAGTTATCCCTCCTACTAGGATGAGAGGGCTCTCTCAATGAGATTGTTGAGTCCCGAATTTGCCTCTTTTCCATACACTTTTCCATATCTCTTTCACTCACCTAAACCTCCAAAATTGTCAATATCATGTGCAAAAGGGTATCTAACATGGTTTTTAATTATGTTTGTGTGTTTTCTATTTGATTTAGATTTTGTTCATACAGCTGCGGAAACTTGTCACTTTCTGCAGCCGCTGCAACTTTCCGCAGCTATTTTGTGGAAATCAATGTTACAGGTGTCAACGAAGGAAACGAGCCACATGGGCAGGCTAGGAATGACAAGGACATGGTTCGTGTCCTATTGGTTCAATGAAATTCGTCAAGGAAAGCCGCGGCCAAAGCCATCCACGTGGAAGTCAACTGTGGAGTTCTATGTCGGCTGGACTCTGTTTCGTGGCATAGAAACATCCATACGGCCGTTTCCAAGCTTACGGAGGTTAATTGACATATGTGCAAAGTTCTGGATTTGAATTTAAGCGCCCACCTTCCATAGATCCGTTTTCCAACATGGCCATACTCCTAAATCCGTGGCCTTAGTGGTCTACGTGCTGGCTGCTATCATAAACTTCAGGAGACAGTTACATTTTATTGCTTTATAAAGAGAGTTTGCATACGCACGTAGAGTTAGTGAATGTGAGTTGATAGTTGTTAGTTGATATATCTGTTAAGTTGATGTGCGTACTCTGTTATGTGGTGATTACGCTGCCTTGAGCCGTAATACCACCAGCCTGTAATGACTTTCTTTTTAATGTGAAAAACTCTGTTTCATAACTTAATTCGTGTTTGAAGATCATACCAGAGCTGCGTAGAGGGCCCCTGCTCAGCCGAGGTTCTGTGTATTAATGTATATATTTTTCATTTCATTTCTTTAAGCAATCATTGTATCATAACTCATTACATGTTCATATTTCATAGTTGTTTTATTTCTGTTCATACATTTCTGTAATTTCCATTGCATTCCTGTCTTTTATGTTTTTATGATTGTTAAAATACTGATCAGTTTTCTTGTGCAGGTTTTAGGTAGACAGCCCGGGGCATTTTCATGGTATTTTTGCTAATGATATGAAACTGATATTATTCTGCTGCTAGTTTTCTTTCACAGTCTTTGTTTAACTTCAGTTTTGTCTTGTGCACTTCAGTTTTGTTTATCTGATTCAGTAGTTAAAATTAGACATATTAAGCTACTCATAGTGTCTTCAACTACCTCCGAAAGCCACAGCTGGACTGATGGTGAGGGGCTGCATGATGAGATGTGTAGTTTAGTATTAGTTTCCTTTCTGCAAAATTAGATATATTAAGCTGCTCATAGCGTCTTCAGTTTCCTCCGAAAGCCACAGCTGGACCGATGGTGAGGGGCTGCATGATGAAGTGTGTAGTTTAGTATTAGCTCCCTTTCTGCAAATTTAGATATATTAAATCATGTATGACATCTTCAGTTGCCTCCGAAAGCCACAGCTGGAATGATGGTGAGGGATTGAATTATGTGTGTATGGTTTAGTATTAGTTTACTTTCTGCAAATTAAATAATCAGTTACACAAGTTGTTTATGATTACTTCCGCAAGTCATAGCTGGTCTAATGATGAAGGGTCAGAAAATGAATTGATGTAATCTGATTTAGATTTATTTCATTGCAATTTTGAATTTCCATAAGCGTAGTTTCTTTTGTGTTCAGTTGGCAGCAAGAATAGTTTAGTTTTCATATTCATTAGTTTCTTGTTTTGATTCATTAGATTAACAGCACTTTCCATTTCAGCAGTTTACTTTCTTTTGTCATTGTAATTTCAATTTGCTTTTAAAGTTTCGAGATTGGTAAATCATTATAGGGGATATCACTTCCTTGAACAATTATAACCAAGCTTGTTTTTCACTTTAGGATTTCCATTTCACCTTAGAAAGACCATAAACGACAAAAAGTTAAGAAAGAGGTTATCTTGCACATATGGTGCGCCGCACTTCATCAGCTTACGATTCCCGGATTGACAATTAAATGCAGCAATTTAGGACACACTAAATTGACCAAACATTTTGGTGCCGTTGCCGGGGAAGTGTAACTAGGTAGCCAATTTCTTAAAAAAAAACACATAAAATCATAAAAGAAGGGAAAACTTGATAACTTCTTGAAGTATGCTCTCCTCTTGCACCTAGTGTGATCTGGAGGATCAGGAAAGAGAGTTATTGGTTTAGTAATTTCTTAAGTATGCTCTCTTCTTGCACCTAGTGTGATCTGGAAGATCAGAAAGAGAATTATTAGCCCAACTTTTGTTAAAAAATATATAAAAAAAATGACATGCATAGAGCAAGAGATTCTAGGGGAAGGTTTATAGCTAAAGCCAAGAGTTCGATTTTCATAACTCCATCTTCTTCAAGGCATAGACCAGATTCACCATCATCTACCCCTAGCCTTAAGATTTTTGGAAGTCAAGGAACAGCTGAATTAGAGGGTTCTCCTACACCACCTACTAAAACCCACTTAGTCAACAAAGAGACTTTCTCTCATCCTTCCTTGGTAGAAGAACTAGAGGACTATAAGGACTCTAAAGAAGCTATCATGGCAGAGGAAGTAATAAATAGAGGTGGAGGTAGAGGAGGAGGAGATAACAAAGATAACAATGGTGAAGGAAATAACGGTAGAAATAGGGACGATTTTCTTGGATTCCCTATAGTTGATGAGGAAACTCATGCAACAATGAAAAATATTTCACCATCTGTTCTCCCTAAATTTTATGGATTACGAAGTGAGGATCCTGAAACATTTCTGTTTGAGTTTGAAGTTGTGTGCCGAACTTATGACTATATGGAAGATTCTCAAAAACTCAAACTGTTTCCTTCAACATTGAAGGGATCTGCTTTGAAATGGTTCATGGGATTAGCCACTCAATATATCAGGACTTGGAATGATATGAAACAAACATTTTTGGATAGACACTTGGACTATTGTATGCCCACCAATCACAAGGATGAGGTATTCAAAATGATGCAAAAAGAAGATGAAAATTTGGAAGACTTAATTGAAAGATTTCAATACAACTTGAAAAGAGCAAAGATGAGCAACTTAGATAATGAAACCTTGAAAGCCCTCCTATTAAAAGCCATTAGAGATGAATGGATAGACATTTTAAACATGATGGGTAAAGGAGACATTTCTCAACTCCCATTTCATGATATAACATAACTATGTATCCAATTCTCAAGGGGAAGATCTAAAACTGGAAAAGGGCCTAGGGATTCTTCTCTTATTAGGGCTAACAAATCTGCAACTGGATCAGTAAGTAGGGCAGAGATTGGTAATATGCTTGATGAGTTTAAAATTGATATCTTAGGGGGTCTTAGTGAACAACTAGACACCCTTAAAATTCAAAACAAGCAGAAAGCAGAAACAGATGCTTTAGCCATCTTTTGTCCGAAATGTAGAAAGAAACATGCTTTAAGGGAATGTCCCTTGGATGCAAAAGTTGTAGAAACATGTATGATTTGCTCAGAAAATCATGAAATCAAGGATTGTCCTTCAATCCCTGGACTCAAAGCCGTTTTTCAAGAAGATCCAAATTCAATAGAATCTCTCTGTTTTGTCGCAAGGAGACCTTGGCAGGGACAACAATCTCAAGGGTTTAATAACCCTATGAATCTTCAAACCCCACCAAATTGGACTCCTTGGAAACAACCTTGGCCCCAACATCAAAACTCATATCATCCATGGGTACAAGGGATGCAAAATCCTTATGGGAGATTTGCTCAATTTTATCAATATCCTCCATCTTTTCAAAACCAACAAGCTCCACAATTTCCAAGCCAAAATCCACAACACCTTTCATTGCCATTTCCACAACATCAACCTTCTCAACAAAATACAAATCCTCAACTCATGCTCCCATACCAACAGAAGACAAATCAACTTCCAGCTCAGCCATTGCCAAATCCTAACAATAAGAATCCTCAAACTACTTATATGGTAGAAGGACAACAATTTCCTACCTATATGATTGCTCCTCTCAACGATGTACAACTCAGATCTGGTAGAGTTTTAGAAAAACCTTCTATAGACATTCAAGAGCAAGATACCTCTGAGGAGGACTCTCTTCAAGTCAATAAGGGTTCTGAGCAAGAATCTCTTCAAAATTCAAAAATTCAAAAAGAAAAAGAAAAGCTAGCATCCACAACTCCTATAGTTGAGCAACCTGTATCTTCATCTACACCTCCTTTTCCGAAAAGACTACAAATTGATAAGGGGGTGGAAAAACAAATTTTGTTGCCTAACTATGACTTTCTAGATGAATTGAAGAATGTTTGTATCAAGATTCCATTGCCACAAGCCATTCGAGAAATTCCTATTCTAGCAAAAACCATAAAGGAGTTGAGTTTCAAAAGACCAGGAAGGAAGCTAAAGGACACAAGAAGAATCCACCTCGTAGGAAAGATTGCAGATATTATGATGGGAAAAATTACCATGCAGAAGTATGTAGATCCAGGAAGTCCAATTGTCAAGACACATATAAATGGGATAGAAATTCCAAACACATTGATTGACTTAGGGGCTGCTATCAACATTATGAGTAGACAAACTATGGAACAATTAAAACTTCCTAACCTTCTTTTTACACCTACCTTATTGCAACTTGCAGATCGATCGGTTATTAAACCAGATGGTGTATTAGAAGATATTTCAGTCTCCTTAGATTCTTGGGAATATCCAGTAGACTTTATGATTTTGACTCCCAAAAGTAATCTAGGAGGACATCCAATTATCTTAGGAAGACCTTGGCTGGCCACAGCCGATGCTTTTATTAGTTGTAGATCTGGAGACATGTACATTTCAAATGGTAATTCGACAAAGAAATTCAATTTGTATCCTCCAGCAAGAGCAATCACAGAAATAGGAGACAATGAATGGGTCGATGATGAGAACATTATACAACCTGTCTTTACCATTTCTGAAATTAGTGAGGATAGTCAAATTCTGAACACATTAGAAAATTTTGAGACATCTTCAGAATATGACCTCACACAATTTCAGTTGGAATCTGACATAGAATATTTATCATCAAGACAAATGTCTCTTTACTCTATGGAAGATTTTGGTAGTTCTACTATTGAGATTTTTCCAGGAAAAACATTGAATATCAACAAACATTTGGAAAAGTCACAACAAGAATAACTAACCAAAATCTTGCAAAAACATTCTACTGCATTTGCATGGGAGTATACCGACATGAAAGGTATTGATCCTAAGACTTGCATCCATCATATCTATATTGAGGAAAACAGTAGACCAATCAGACAACCTCAAAGAAGGATGAATCCAAATCTTAGGGAGATAGTGAAAGAAGAGCTCTAAAAACTTCTCAATGTAAACTTCATTTATCCAATTTCAGATAGCCGATGGGTTTCTCCTTTGGTTATAGTACCTAAAAAGAATGGTAAATGGAGAGTATGCATTGATTACATGGAGTTGAACAAAGCAACTTTGAAGGATCACTTTCCTTTGCCTTTTATTGATCAGGTATTAGATACATTAGCAGGTAAAAAGTACTTTTCATTTTTGGATGGTTTTAGTGGCTATAATCAAATTCAGGTAGCACCTGAAGATCAAGATAAGACCACATTTACTTGTCCATGGGGAATTTTTGCCTACCGAGTACTTCCTTTTGGGTTATGTAATGCACCTGCAACATTCCAAAGAGCAGTACTAGGAATTTTTTCTGATCTAATCCATGATTGTGTAGAGGTTTATATGGATGATTTTACAGTTTATGGTAATTCATTTGAAGAGGCATTAGAAAATTTGGAAAAGTTCTCATAAGATGTAAAGAAACAAACCTTTCATTAAGCCATGAAAAATGCTTTATGATGTTTACTGAAGGGATTGTTTTAGGACATCATATTTCAGGAGATGGAATTAAAGTTGATAGATCAAAAGTTGAAGTCATCTCCAAGTTGCCTATTCCAAATTGTCAAAGATATGTTAGAAGTTTTCTAGGTTTTACTGGTTACTATAGAAGATTTATAGAGAACTTCACTAAAATAGCATCTCCACTCTTCAAGTTGCTTACAAAAGACTATGAATTTAAATGGGATCCTGATTGTCAATCCGCTTTTGAAACTTTGAAAACAAGAATATCTGAAGCACCTATCTTGAGAGGACCAAATTGGAAACTTCCTTTCCATATTTTTACAGATGCTTCAGATACAGCTCTTGGAGCTGTGTTGGGTCAAAAAGATTTAATTCCTTATGCCATTTATTACACCAGTAAAAATTTGACTCCCACAGAGTTGAACTATACTGTGACTGAAAAAGAGTTCTTAGCCGTTGTTCATGCAATTAATAAGTTTAGACATTACATAACAGGCTATGAAACTTTTATTCATACTGACCATTCTGCAATTAGATATTTAATGAACAAACCCGTTACTAATGGCAGAGTGACAAGATGGCTTTTACTTTTGCAAGAATTCAATGTTACTGTGTTGGATAGACCAGGAAAACAGAATACAGTAGCTGATTTCTTGTCTAGGATTCAGAATACTAAAGAAGATTCTCCTGTAGAAGATAAGTTTCCCGATGAATATTTGTTTGCAGTAACTATTAAGACCCCTTGGTATGCAGATATTGCTAACTATTTGGTTACAGGGAAACTACCTTCACATTTATTTCCAAGAGAAAAACGAAAAATTATTCAGGAGAGTTCAAGATATTCATGGATTTTTAACGAATTGTTTAAAACAGGGCCAGATCTTGTGATCAGAAGATGTGTCAGGGAAGATGAAATGCCTGATATTCTTAAGGCATGTCATGATGAACCATGCGGCGGACACTTTGCGGACAAAGGACGGCCTATAAAATCCTTTCCTTGGGATATTATTGGCCTTCTCTCTTCAAAGATGCAAAACAATATGTCAAAAGGTGTGATAGCTGCCAAAGAGTAGGGAAACCTACCCTTTCAAATGAAATGCCACCGCAAACACAGGTACTCATTGAACCCTTTGAAAAATGGGCTTTAGATTTCATTGGACCGATTAATCCACCATCGAAGCAAAAGAAGTATATATTGGTTTGCACTGATTATGTTACGAAATGGGTAGAAGCTAAAGCATTAGTATCTGCTACTGAAAATTCAGTTGTTCATTTTCTTTATGAGGATATTTTTACTCGCTTTGGTGTTCCAAGAGAAATTGTAACAGATCAAGGGAGCCAATTCACATCAAATTTGGTGGAGAAATTGATGGAAGAATACAAAATCAAGCACAGAAAATCTACTCCTTACCATCCACAAGCAAATGGTCAAGTGGAGTCCACAAACAAAGTTCTTGAAAGTATCATTACCAAAATTGTTCATCTACATAGAAGAGATTGGGCAGAAAGGCTTCCAGAAGCCTTGTGGGCTTACAGAACTACATGGAGGAATACAACAGGACATTCTCCCTATGAACTTGTTTATGGGAAAGAAGTCTTGTTCCCCATTGAGTTCCAAGTCAAGACCTTCAAGATATCAGTTCAGTTGGGAATGGACTTATCAGAAGCCCAAAAGCATAGAATGGAGCAATTGAATGAGCTAGATGAGATCAGACAAGAAGCAATTCTAAAAACTGATCTAGCTCAATATCAAAGAACTAAGTGGCATGACAAATATATCAAAGAGAAGAAGTTTCAAGAAGGAGATTGGGCATTGTTGTTTGACTCCAAGTTTAAAGACTTTCAAGGGAAATTTCAGACTCATTGGCTTGGGCCATATGAGATTGACAAGGTCTTTAACAATGGAGCCGTAAGAATCAAGACCATTGATGAGTTTCAAACTCCTCTTTTAGTGAATGGCCATAGATTGAAAGTTTATCATAAGCCACTCTCTAAAGAGGATTTTGTCAAGTTGTTTCAAGAAAATTCTGCAATCAGGCTGGTACAGAAGAATCCTTCCTCTCTACCAAGCTAGTTTTTGTTTTTCAAGTTTAAAAAAAAAAAAAAATGGTATAAGCCTGAAAACCAATCATTGATTGGCAGTCTTATACAGAAAATATGGAGTGAAAATCAGGGATACCTGACACTCTATATTTTCCAAAAAATTCTGTCTTTTATTTCATTTCATCTCACCACCCACTCCATTTCATTCCACTTCATTTCATTTCATTTCATTTCATTTCACTTCATTCCACTTCATCTCATCCATTCCATCAATAAAAATCTTTTTATGACCATTTCCACTTGGTCATTTGTCATTTGTTCATTTCTATTTCAGCCAAGTAATAGCTGTGTCAGTTTCCGCAGCTGACATCTGTTTCCGCAGCTGACTCCAGTTTCCGCAGCCAAGAGCAGATTCCGCAGCTACTACTACTCTGTTTTCAAAAAGAATGTACAGTTAGTTGTTGTTTTCATAAAATCATGAAATAAAATGCAGGAGAGGATCAATGGAATATTCAAGACACTAATGAAGATCAATCAGTTGAAGACCAAGGGCAAAAGCAAGGATTTCAAAGGTATGAATAAAGTTTATTTCAAATAGTATAAAAAAACACATTTTTATGTAATTTTAAACTATGAGCTCTACCCATAATGCGCAATGATTATATTGACAGTCCGTAACCTTCCACGATCTCTATGTTATCCTCTTGCATTTATTCACAAACTGTTTCATTATTGAAATTCCGACTCTTACTCATGTTCAAATAGCCCACCGTAGATAATGATACGTATTTGAGTTGACAAAGGACTCTTACAAGCCGCATAACTTCATAATCATTGATTGAAACGTGTTCATATTTATGACACAGCCACCAAAAATTCAAAATGCGGTCGAATGCATTATGCTTTGTTAACCTCTTTGTCGTGTCTCTGTCGTGTTTACAAAACCTCACTCTACTCATTCTCATTCCCTGTTTCACTCCATTCCGTTCCTTTTGTTCACTCTCATTCCCGTATATTCACCCACAGTCTTATTCCATTCTGTGTATGGTGCTCATTTCCGTTTTGTGATAACGTCCCCACAGCATTGTGCTCGACTCCGTGTATTCCATCGTTCCATTTCCGCTTAAAACTCTCACAGAGGCAAGCCGTGAAGCATAGAGAAGTAAAATGGGAAAATTATTAAGGGCAGAGCCGGAAGGACCGAAGTTCATAGAGGGATTTCCACAAGCAAAAGAGATGTTGAGAAAAGCTAAATGGCTGCGTTTTATTCATAAATTCCGGGGTTACCACAGAGAAGTTACCAAAGCGTTTGCAAGATCATTTGATGGCTCAGAAGCAGAAGTGGGAGACCTCAAGTTTTTGGTTAATGAAGCATCAATAGCAGCAGCCACAGAACTTCTTCAGGAAGGAGAACGGTGGTTCAAAAACAAAAGTATCAGTGATGAGGCATGGAGAACAATCCTCCGAAATCAAGGTATGGATATCAATGTTTTCAAAAGAGAAATTCCAGTGCATGCAATAAAAGATGAATGGGCCACTTTATTACTCATTGTTCAGAAATTTATCACATGTGAAGGCCGCTTTGGCTCTATGTACATGTATCATACTAGGATATTGATGAATTTCCTTGAAAACTAAACTCTCAATCTTCCTTATTTCCTATTCAATAGCTTGAAGAAAATGGCTGTGACTGTGCAAAAACACCTAGGAGATGTAGAGCCTCATTTATATCATCATGGGCTTATAAAAATTTTGATTGAAAAGGAGCTAAAAAAAGAAAAGATACATGGGAACAATTCCTAGTTAGAAACTTCTTTGAAGAACCTCAGGAAATTCCTGAAGGTAATCCAATTAGGAGTAGAAGAAAGAAAATGGATGTTGAAACCCAAGATGCTCCTACACAGGAAGTTCCCGCAGCTAGCACAGCAAAAAGAAGTAGAAGGAAAAGAACAGTAGAAGAAATCCAAGATACTTCTACTATTACTATGAAGAAAAATGATAGAGAAGAGAGATTGGTAAAAAGGAAGAAGAAGGAAATCAAAACTAAGAAGCCAAAAATATCAAAAGGGAAAGAAATTGTTGAGGTTGTCCATAAAACTTCTTCTTCTGAAGAAGAAGATCACCAAATTCTATCTGAGAGATTAATTTTTCTTCAAAAACAGTCATCTCTATCCAAAAAGGCAAAAACAGGAAAACAAGAACAAAAGGGTAGAGTACCACAGCATGTGAGGAGAAGTAGCAGGCTTAAGGGAAAACTGAGAAAAACACAAATTAGAGGTCCTCATTTCATTGATTTGGGTGAAGAGACATCTGAACAGTCTCCAACTGACCATAGTCCATTTCAGTCAGTTAGTGAACCTGACTCCTTTCACTCCCAATCAAACAATGAGCGTACTCCATCTTATTTTCAGCAAAATATTGATGAAAGTTCTCCTCAGCCAAATTTTGAACATAATTCTCCCTTGCAGCATTTTGAGGACAGTCCAATGAAAAAGACACCGGAAGTAGACCCCAAACAGCAGGAGGTCTATGATTATATAGAATCCTTGGAGAAGGCAACCACAGGCCCAAGTAACTCTTCTATTCAGCCTCATACATTACAGGATGACTTGGTTCAGTCATTAAAACAGGAGATTTTTGAGCTTGAGCTTTTGAATCGGCATATCAAAAATGAAAATGAAACACTCAAAGAGCAAGGCAAACCGGACAAGATTATCCATGACAATACTATGTTACATTTGGGTATTTGGCAAAAGAAAAATAAGAAGCTAAAAAGGAAATGCCAAAAATTGAGCAGAGCACTTGTAAACATCAAATTCAGGTGCCTCATGAAGAAACCCAGAATGATGGTAGTACCAAAGAAGAAGAGAAGGGGGTTAGATGTGTTGGCTGAAGTATCCAGACACATGAATTGAACAGAGAGTGTCAAAATTTTGGTTGCATGAGGACATGCAACACCTTCACAGTGGGGGTATGTTGAGTCCCGAATTTGTCTCTTTTCCATACACTTTTCCATATCTCTTTCACTCACCCAAACCTCCAAAATTGTCAATATCATGTGCAAAAGGGTATCTAACATGGTTTTTAATTATGTTTGTGTGTTTTCTATTTGATTTAGATTTTGTTCATACAGCTGCGGAAACTTGTCACTTTCCGCAGCCGCTGCAACTTTCCGCAGCTATTTTGTGGAAATCAATGTTACAGGTGTCAACGAAGGAAACGAGCCACATGGGCAGGTTAGGAATGACAAGGACATGGTTCGTGTCCTATTGGTTCAAGTAAATTCGTCAAGGAAAGCCGCGGTCAAAGCCATCCACGTGGAAGTCAACTGTGGAGTTCTATGTCGGCTGGACTCTGTTTCGTGGCATAGAAACATCCATACGGCCGTTTCCAAGCTTGCGGAGGTTAATTGACATTTGTGCAAAGTTCTGGAGTTGAATTTAAGCGCCCACCTTCCATAGATCCGTTTTCCAACATGGCCATACTCCTATATCCATGGCCTTAGTGGTCTACGTGTTGGCTGCTATCATAAACTTCAGGAGACAGTTACAGTTTATTGCTTTATATAGAGCGTTTGCATACGCACGTAGAGTTAGTTGATAGTTGCTGAGTTGATAGCTGTTGAATTGTTAATTGATAGTTGATGTGCGTACTCTGTTATGTGGTGATTACGCTGCCTTGAGCCGTAATACCACCAGTCTGTAATGACTTGCTTTTTAATGTGAAAAACTCTGTTTTCATAACTTAATTTGTGTTGAGGATCGTTACCAAAGCTGCGTAGAGGGCCCATGCTCAGCCGAGGTTCTGTGTATTAATGTTTATATTTTTCATTTCATTTCTTTAAGCAGTCATTGTATCATAACCCATTACATGTTCATATTTCATAGTTGTTTCATTTCTGTTCATACATTTCTGTAATTTCCATTGCATTCCCGTCTTTTATGTTTTTATGATTGTTAAAACACTGATCAGTTTTCTTGTGCAGGTTTTAGGTAGACAGCCCGGGGCATTTTCATAGTATTTTTGCTAATGATATGAAACTGATATTATTCTGCTGCTAGTTTTCTTTCACAGTCTTTGTTTAACTTCAGTTTTGTCTTGTGCACTTCAGTTTTGTTTATCTGATTCAGTAGTTAAAATTAGACATATTAAGTTACTCATAGTGTCTTCAGCTACCTCCGAAAGCCGCAGCTGGACTGATGGTGAGGGGCTGCATGATGAGATGTGTAGTTTAGTATTAGTTTCCTTTCTGCAAAATTAGATATATTAAGCTGCTCATAGCGTCTTCAGTTTCCTCCGAAAGCCACAGCTGGACTGATGGTGAGGGGCTGCATGATGAAGTGTGTAGTTTAGTATTATTTTCTTTTCCGCAAACTTAGATATATTGAATCATGTATGACATCTTCAATTGCCTCCGAAAGCCACAGCTGGACTGATGGCGAGGGATTGAATCATGTGTGTATGGTTTAGTATTAGTTTACTTTCTGCAAATTAAATATCAGTTACACAAGTTGTTTATGATTACTTCCGCAAGTCATAGCTGGTCTAATGATGAAGGGTCGGAAAATGAATTGATGTAATCTGGTTTAGATTTCTTTCATTGCAATTTTGAATTTCCATAAGCATAGTTTCTTTTGTGTTCAGTTGGCAGCAAGAATAGTTTAGTTTTCATATTCAATAGTTTCTTGTTTTGATTCATTAGATTAACAGCACTTTCCATTTCAGCAGTTTACTTTCTTTTGTCATTGTAATTTCAATTTGCTTTTAAAGTTTCGAGATTGGTAAATCATTATAGGGGATATCACTTCCTTGAACAATTATAACAAAGCTTGTTTTTCACTTTAGAATTTCCATTTCACCTTAGAAAGACCATAAACGACAAAAAGTTAAGAAAGAGGTTATCTTGCACATATGGTGCGCCGCACTTCATCAGCTTACGATTCCCGGATTGACAATTAAATGCAGCAATTTAGGACACACTAAATTGACCAAACAGAGATTCACATCCAAAATGGCTGGATCTTGGAGATTTTAGGCTAGGTATAGCAGGCTCTAGGATTTGATTGATTTGAATTTAGTGTTGGATGGTAAATTAGGTTTAGGAAAGACTAGGTCAGGGCACTGAAAATCAGGCTCGCATAGATGTGATGGGGCAAGGTAGGCACACACTTTAGCACTTTCAAGGTATCCTGATGAATATGGTAGAATGATAGGGTTTCAAAATGAGCATGGAAATCGTGAATTCGTTTATATCTAAGGAAAGAGAAACATAACTATGATAACTTCTCCAAAAAAGAGCATTGAAATCAATGAATTATGCTTATCAAACTTAGAAATCAATCACATAAGACATAGACATGAATATGGAAGGTACAATAATTTCAAACATATGAAAACAGAAGAATAAAAACTACTAAAACACATACCACATGAATCCCACCACAATAGCTGCAAACTCTGTCTATTAGTTCCTGCCAAAATCATTGAATACACTAGTGTTCCAAAGCTAAATTACAGAGCATCCAACCCTTCCAATGGCAAAGAAAATGAAAGATATATACCAAAACAAACTTCTCCCCAATCTTAGGGGTCGAATCCATGACTTGTGGAGTTGTTCCCCAAAATCCTCAACTAGAATCCTAATGACTAAGGAAATCAACAAACTTTCGCTTTTTTGGTGAAACTGATTCACTTGACCCAAAAATCCAACTTTTACTTGATGTATATACCTTTAGTAACTCTAAAATACATAATTACAATTGATTTACAAATTTACATCAGTAAAATTTCATGAAATTTATCAACCAACTGAGAAAAACTCGAAATTCTGAAGATAACAAGCAAACTGGAAAAAGTGCAGCGTGATTGCAAAAAGCGCAGCATGCCCCTAAGAAAAGCGCAGCGTGACCTTCAAGCTGACTTTTTATTGCCTTGCTGAAGTCCAAATTGAGCTCAAGATATCTCATTGGAAATATGTTCATGTCTAGTTGTCCAAAATGTCATTAAGTAGTGAAAATTATGGATTTAAGCCCTCGAAAACCCAATTTTTCCAAAACTGGTCAAAAAGCGCAAAGTGTGCCTAAAAAAACTGGCGGAAAGGTGTTTTATGATTTTTTTGGCTTTTCCACCTGTCAAAAGCTGGGATTTTTTATTTCCAGGAGTCAAAATGTGAGGTATAATCCATTATCTATCCATCCCAACTGAGTTTGCATCATTTAAAGGCCTCCATAAAAAATGCAGTGTGGCCCACGTTGCTCTTTCTACAATTAGATTGTGCAAAAGCTAGTGAAATTTGGCCAAAAACATGAAATTTGTCAAAATCTCCTCCAAAATTTCCCAAAATTTTTGTGTAAGGGCCTAATAAGGTGTGTTATGCAAATAAGGAGGCATCAACAAGCAAATGGAGTTTGCCCCTCTTCTTCTTGGTGATTAGGGTTTCTTTTAGCTTGTTTTGCATTTGCTTGTATTTGATATTGCAGACCTTGTTTCTAGTGTAGTAGTGGTGGGCTATGTGCCTCATCATCTTATTATTCCTATTAGCTTTGCGAAGGAGCTTCTCCATGTGTATGTTTACTCTATCAAGCCAAACTTCCCTATCCTCATTGATTTCCATGGCAATCTTTTCCTCAAAACTAAGTTCCTCTACAAGAAGTGCCTCCTGTTGTCTTTCTAAATCTAATGCTCTTTTTAGGCCCCTTGTTCTTGGTATTTTCCTAGTGGTATGGGGCTCATTCTCACTGATAACTACTACTTTTCCTTTACCATATTTCCTAGTATCCTTAAACAGGTCCTTTTCCAAGAGTATTTGCTTTTCCTTTAACTGTTTGTTCTCTTGCTCAAGGAAGGAGATAACAAACTTGGACCTTGCCAAATTGTCTTGTAGCTCTCTGATTTTGGCATCTTTTTCTTTGATGACTGGGTTTAGGGTTTCCTGTTCATATTGGGACTCTAAGTCCACCATCTCGATGTCATGGTGAAAGGCTTCTTTCTCTTGGACAACTATCTCTTGCTGCTTATAATATCCATGCTTTGTTGATGAAGAAGGCAAGGCCCCTTCCAGAATTTTTGGAGAAAACACTTGCCTATTTCCTCTCTGATAAGTTATGACCTCTTTGTCCTTTTTTCTCTTCTTAACTGCAGCCCTACTAGATGACCCAACCTCTATTTGTGTAACTGGTTTTGATGATGGAATAGGTCTAGCAGGCTGGTTGGATGGAGATGTGAAGACCTCTGCCTCAATAAAAGTTTCCCATGCAATGTTCAATTGTTTGATATGGTGAAGAACAATTATTTGAAGAACAATTATTTTGATAAGTGAGTGATGGAAAAGACTATTCAGTTGGAACCCATCTTCTCTGTGATGTACCTTGTAGGCCATCTTGTTAATGCTCATGTACAAATAATAGGGAATGTTGAGAAACTTTACCCTAGTGAAATGCATGAGTAATATGATGTGGTAGTTGTAGAGTCTAGAGAATCTTCCCTCGCAAGTGAAATACTTCATTATGATTTTCATTATGGGAGAAAACCTATCAAGTAGCTGACCAAAAGGGAATATTTTCTTGATGTTATCTTTGTATGATGCTTTGAGGTAGGGTTGATATAGTTGGACATCTAATTCCTGAGTTTTGAACCACTTTTCACCTACATTAGGTATCCCTGTTGTTGCTGCAATAATATCTGTTGAAATGGTGAATGTCACCCTTGCAATGGTGACTTGGTCTTTCTGGAGGTTTGTGATGAATATTCTATTCAAATCTAGATGGCTCTGCACTCTTTGGACCATTTCACAAAACTCATAACAACCCACATGTTGGAAGCATTTGACTGCTAGGACTGATGACATCAACTCCCTGGTGTCTGATGGATCAAACCTTGAGATTCTCCCTCCTTTTTTGTAGGTCTTTCTCTCTTCCTCCATGGTGTTTATTTTGCTAGAAAACCTAGGGGAGAGGGAAAAGGAAAATGGAATGAGATGATGAGGTTAGGGAATTGGGATAGGTGTGAGAAAATTTAGGGAAGGGCGGAGGGGAGTTAGGGACCTTAGGGAGGTTGAGGGGAGTTAAGATAACAAGGGAAAGAGGCTAGGGAATTTAATTTCAGGGTTATATTTTAGCTGCCTAAAAAAATGTAACGTAGGGATAAGGCTTTAGGGAATAGGATTTAGGAGATGAAATTGGGATGGGAATTAGGATCTTAGGGATTAGTTTAGATGTAAAGTAGTTAGGGTAATGAGCCTAGGTTTTGTAGGCTAGTAAAACAATTCACAACATAAAGTGCAGTGCTTTTGAGAAAAGTGTAGCGATGGAGGGATGAATTATTTCTTGACCATAATCATGAAAGAATTTATGAAAGGTGGGGTGAAATGGCTTTACTTACTTATTTGCAACCATGTGAGACCGTAGCAGAGTTGAAGAAACCCTTGGCAATATATCTTGACCTCCAATGCACAAAATTCAGCTTCACTGGACGAGGCACAACGTTCTTCAGAAAATCACAGTGTCTTAAGGAAAAGCGCAGTGTGCTCCATAGAAAAGCACAGTGCCTTCAGGAAAAGTGCAACGCTTCACTAGAAACTCAATTTCTTGAAGTAAAATTTGGTTTTTGAATTTGGCAAGTTGGGAGCTCGATGTTGAAGAGTAAGAATGAATGTATTTTTTTCCTTTAGGGCCTTTTAAACTTGGATTAAGATCATTAAATGATCATGGACCGACATTTTCCTTTTCAAAATTAACCTTTCATTTTCTTTTTGCTGGAACCTTAAAACTTGATTATTTGAACTTTAAACTTTTGGTGGCTTAGGAACATTAAACTTATTCTTGGAACCTTGAAAATTTGCTGGTGGAACTTGAACATTTGCAGCTGCTTGGAACTCTGAAGTACTTATTACAAATTAAGAACATAAAATTACATTTTTTCTTTGGAATCAAATTTATTGATGAAATTACTTTATTGCCGCTCCTCCACTTGTTGGAATTTATGCATGGAATGATGATTTGATGACCTTGGAACCCTAAATACCTAATGGAGACTTTGGACTGAATGAAACCATGATAAAGATGACTATAATGATGATGACAACTTTTGAATGATGGTACACTCAGCTGAGAGATGAAATGAACCAGCAATTAGTAAAACTTTGGAAGGAGTAAAAACAGACCTAGATCTACATTCAGTGCCCAAATTTTTGCATGATGACGTAATGAAATGACAAAAATTTTGACTTAAGGACCCTATTAGAACATGATAAGATTCCATTTCATCGCTGGTGTCAAGATGCAAAAATTGACACTAACATCGGCAATGGGTCGAAAGCAAAGGAGGAGGAGGAGAATGAAACCCTTGCATCTAAGAGGAAGCAAGAGCAGCAGAAGCGGAAGAAGGATGTCTCGAAG
The DNA here is from genome assembly GCA_034641835.2 of Pinus albicaulis. Taxonomy (NCBI): domain Eukaryota; kingdom Viridiplantae; phylum Streptophyta; class Pinopsida; order Pinales; family Pinaceae; genus Pinus; species Pinus albicaulis. Next base: position 28,632,367 of record MU968411.1, on the reverse strand, counting down.
ATTAAATGCTTCAGGTGTGGTGAATTCGGTCACCACGCCATGCAGTTTCCTCTGAAGAAAAAGGACAAGTACAAGAAGCATGATCTGAAGGTTGTGCCCGCAAATATCGAAGAAGATGAGTATGTCATGGGTTCCCACACATCTCCAAGAGGGAGATGGGGTGGTATTGAACTGTAAGTTCACAAGAACTTCAGTTGGGCAGGATCTTTGAGAATTCCACCTCCTGGATCGCGACCTTGCTACGAGAGCCAAAAATTAGTAGTAGCAGGTTGGAGGAGTTTCAATTGGTGCAAAGGAGAATTGGAGTGACATATGCAGTGGCTAGAGCACTGACTCTGAGCAACGCAGTGCAGAGTTGCAGCAGCGCGGAGAGGCACAGTGCAGTAGCAGCAGCAACGCAGTGGTTTAGAGGGACAACATGGGATTAGCAGCAGTCAGATCTTCAGCATTGAGATGCATCTTGAACACTTGTTCAAATTTTTCGTTGTTTTTCAGTTTCCTTTCTCAGCAACTAAGTTGCAGTGTAGAGTTAGCAATGGCAGTGCTAGCAGCAGCGCAAATGCAACACTTGAGATGGATTTGTAGTATGGATGCAGCTTTGGCAGTAACAGTGTCACAACAGTACAGTTGCAGAAGCAGTGCAGTAGTTGGTGGACAACATGTCAGACATCAGGTGCAAAAAGGGAGATGATTCAGAGTCAGAGAAGTATGCAGCAAGGTGTATTGCTAGAGCACATTCCTCGCTAATAGGGAGTGTTGATTTTGGGAAGAATCAGATGTGCTCTAAGTCTCAAATTTTATGAAGAGGCTTAGACACATGTATTCCAGATAACGCAGAAATCGTTTGGGGAAATTCCACCCAGAGATGGTTTTATTTAATAAATTAATTATTTTTAATGGGACCCTAAGTCTAAACTTAGGAAATTAAAATAATTGATGGGTATTAATCTAAACTGTGGGTGTAACTTCTAGAAGAAGACGAGGATCAAGACAAAATGATCTTATCCATTGATTATCTTTTAATCTAGGTCATTGAATTTCAACGAGAAGATTATTTAAGGAAGTTTTGGGGGCCATTTGGAAACACACCTAGAGATCAAGAGATCTAATTTTCTGAAGTGAGCAGTGCTCAGAGGAAAACTTTCATCGATATATTATCACGCAAAGAGGGGCAGAGACATTTTTGGTTGGAGGATCTTCATTGGAGCCAAGAATACTCAGCAAGGAGGTAGAGAGATACGCAGAGGAGGCAGTGTAGTGGCCAGAGAGGCTGACGCAGGGCCACACGCAGAGGCAACACAACAATTCCAAGCAGAAGTCTGAGATTTTGCTAGGAGATCGAGATTTTGAGCTAAGAGGGCTAGACTTGAGGCTCTTGAGAGAATATTGATCCATCAGAGGAGGTGAAATAGCCTCCCAGCATTCCCCACGCAGGCCCACGTAACTACTACGCAAAGGCTGCGTAAATGGTGATGGGAGGATGTTGTTTCAGCTACTAGATCAGCCGGGACTTGCAGTGTAGAGTGAGGTAAACTCACAAATTTTCTCTACCAAGTGATATTCTCTATACTAGATTTCCATAAAGGCATCCAAAGATTGTATTCATAAATAAATGTTTCTTTATAATAAAACCCTCAAATCTGATGCACCGGTTTTCCCGCATTGGGTTTTTCCAGGGACGTTTGTCTAAAAACAACGGTGTCATGTGTGATGTTTTTTCTTTATTTCTCAGTTTCTTCTTTTCACATATTTAATTTATTAAGTAAAGGTTGCAGTAGTAATTTGCTTCAGTATTTTCAGTAGAACACTGTAAATAACTTGTTCATTTAATAATAAGTAGTTGAAGCAATTTCAGTTGCCTGCAGTAGGATTCCGAACTTGGAATTTTCACACTTGGTCCACAAAATGTGGCGTGGAATGCGAAACTAAAATCCAACATTCATTCTTTTTGTACGATAAAAAAACTAGAGATTTTTTCCAAATGGGCCCCAATTCACTGCCACATGATGAAGGCAAAAAACAACAAAGGGTGTATTTTAATACAAACCTTGAAATAATTATTTATGTTCAAAAAATGGAGTATTAATATTCTATGTTGGGGATGCAGAGACTTAATAAGTTGTACGAGATTTCTAAGATTCAAGTTGCATAACCATCAATTGTCGCAACTAAAATTTCTCGCTATAATCCTAAAAATTTATCAAATCATTTACATATATTTCACTAGACGTACAAATAATCTATTTCAAAAATCTATGTTTAAACAATAATCTAAAGCATTGTAAGTGATTAGTCCAAAGATATGAATTGACTAGAAAACTAATATATACTTTCATATATAGATGACTGTGCACCAACTCTTTTTATCAAACACTATTACACCATTAATCTATGCTAGGATTTTCGACTTAATGTATGTAATGAAGATATGTTGATAAGAATTAGCTATGCTTATAACAATTTCAACTAAATTAATATGAATCATAAATACCAATCTACATAAAAAAAAAGAAAAATGTTGTGTAGAGATATAAAAAAAAAGTTCAAACCTTTTGATTTTAGGAAGCTAAAATTTTGCTCTAAAAGCCCTGTGGTGACCCTGATGCATCTGTAATCGATATCACCATTGACTTTGGTGGACATCGATGTTGATATCAAGAGGCAATAGCCCGGAGGGAAGGAATACATTTTTGGATTATGAAAGGGAATGAATACCCGTGTATTTGAACTGTAATGACCATAGACAACCTTACAATTTAGGGTTATTTCCTCTAAAGAAACCCTATATTTCTTAAATCTTACTCGTGAAGAAAACTCACTTTCTTGGCATTATCGCTGGTGCAAATATTTTCAGTTTATGTTTCAGCTTGCACATCAATATATCCTCTCTTTTGAAACACATACTCCAATTAGTCTTTGAAAAATTGAATGCTCCACAAAAAAATATTAATGCAAGAGCCATTTAATCCACCAAGCAATCAAGCCTTCATTAAATTACACAAACAACCCAAATATCATTAATACCACACCAATTTACCCCACAGATTGCGGGGAAATTTATTTGGAAACCCTTTAGGGGACATTTTGTTATATAATTTTTTTTTAAACAAGTGTAAATAAAAATTAGCATTTTTTGAAACCTAATTTTATCTTCACACTATTAGGACATGCTAGAACCCTATTGATTGGTTGTTACATGTTGAATTTTGACCCCTGCCAGGAATTCAAATTCTTCTAATTGTAACCTCTTAAATGTTGCATCAAAGTCATGTTGACTACTTCTGTATGTCCATTTGTCTATGGATGGAATGTTGTAGACCTATTTAACTTGGTGTCCATCTTATCCAAAAATGTTGTCCAAAACACACTGAGAAATCTCGTATCCCCATATGAAAAAATGCTCCTTCGTATCCCCAAGTGCACCCAAATTTGTCCAAAGAACAAGTTCATTGCTTCTTTCTCATTGGTGTTCATTTTATCGGGCATCATGACACACATTTTGTTGAACCTATCAACTGCCATGAACATGTAGTTGTGTCCCTTCCTAGTTGGGTGTAAACCTCCCACAAAGTTCATGGAAATGCTTTCCCAAGGATGATGGGTACAAGTAAGGGATGATATAAATATTGTTTCTTGTAACTAGGCTTGTTGGTACAATAAAGCATGCATCATATTATGAACCTAGCTACTAGTTCTTACATCTTGGGCCAATACACATACCTATACAAGTTAGCCATTGTCTCCCCTACACCAAATTTCCCTACAATCTTGGAGGTGTGAGCCTTTCTAATAAACTACAGTCACTTAGCTTTAAGAACACATAACTTGTCCAACCTATAGAATAACTCGTCCTAGAGATGCTAGTCAATTGTGTTGTCACCTTTGTGCACATGACTCTGGATTTACAACTGTTGAAAGACCTCCTTGAATTCCTCATCCTTTAAATATGCTTCTTTGTATGCACCATGGATAAATGGGTACATGTGCATAAGAGTCCCCAAACTTGTGAGCTTTGATTTGGGTGGCCTTGAAAGCATGTTGGCCAACTGGTTTGTGTTTCCCTTATTGTACTTTATCACTAAATGAAACTGTTGTAAGAAACCCATCCACTTCTAATGTCTGGTTTGTCGTAGCTTACTTTGGGCTTGCAAATACTGTAGCTAATGACCTATGTGTATCATTATCTCCTTCCTGATTAGATAGTGATTTGAATTCTTCATAGCTTGCATGAGGGCATAAAGGTCATTGTCTTAGGTGGGGTAGTTGAGAACTACCCCATGAAATGCTTCAAAATGGTAGTCGTTGAGGCAATTTGATTACTTAAATTCCTTTCCATAAATTATCAACCCGGGGGTCCGTGGACTTGCGAGGCGCACGTGCACTATATGTGCTAGAGATCGGCTTCCAATTTTGAAAAAGAAATTTTATTCTATCAAATGAAAAACGACAATAAATCTAATCTAGAAAGTAGTAAATCACACCACACTTTCGGAATTAAAAATAACACTTGCGAGAATTGAAAGCACACATTTGCAAAAATGAAACATCTAATCTAAGCACACTTGTGGAAATTGAAATGACTAATCTAAAGCACTCTTGCAAGAATGGAAATGCACACTTGCGAAATTGAAAAACTAATCTACTTGCATGAATTGAAAAACTAATCTACACACACAGTTGCATGAAATTAAAGCATACTTGAAAATGGAATGAAATAATGAAAACAAACTTCTAAGTTACCTCTACCAAAGTATGCTTGTTGTGATGGGGGGCCTCCATTCTTCAACGGCATACCAACACCATGATAAGCACGCTCAAACTCAAATTGGCACACTCAAAATGACTTTATGTACAAATGAAAGAATAATTACATCAATCTCCAAATAAATTTCTAACTACATACTCAAACTCTATGCTATAAGCCTACTACTTTATATCTCATTACATGATCATTTCACATCTCCTTCCATGATTATAAACTTCCCAAATTTACATTACAAAATTCTAGATTACAAATGAAAGGAGAAGACTCTCCTATTTATACAAAAACTTAAGCAACTACCCCATTAATGGAGATCCACCATTCTCTCCTTAGATCCATAAAAGTTTCAACCAATTAGCTAATTATGAGACACATGTCCCTTTATTCATGATTCTCCTCCATGAGATGTGGTTGATCCCCATCCAAATCTCCTCCAAATCTTGAAGAGAATTCGAAATTTAATCTTGGAAACCACATAAGGATGTCTAGGAAGCTTCCTAATCACCTACACATGTCAGCAAACTCATTCCACCTTTAGGTATAAATAAATATTTGTTATTTTTCTAACTTTTAATCATAAATTCACTCATAATACTAGAAATTATTAACTTTGGAAAACACTAATGTAACCCCATATGAGCATGAGAATGGAGGCTAATGTAGGGTTATGTGGTTATAGAGTTGTGAAATGTAAGTGAAATAGTGGCGATGAAGGTAAAAGTGTATGACATTTTGAAGACATTTTCGAGGCCCAACGTACCCCCCAACTGAAGTTATTGCATGTCCTCATGCAATATATTGCATTGATTCACTTAATAATGATTTGATCTTTTTGAATTGTCTTACTTTTATATGAACTTTGGCTGATATTGATTTTTTTTTCAACTTTGCATAATCATTTGATAACTTTGTTCCTTTTGCAAAGTGTTTTTTTTTTAACATTTGATTCCAACATATTATTGTGGTTGGTTCTTGTGTGACAATCAAATTTTATTAGTATTGGTTCTTGTGTAACAACACTTTTGTTATTTTTGTGTTGCATCCAAAGACTTTGAAAACATTTAATCAACCATCTAATGTGCTCATTCTTTGATTATCACATAATTTTTTGAATCATAATGCAATAGTAGTTGTTTGGAAAAGCATGTTGGTTAGGTTGGAATGAAATGAAGCGATATGAAAGGTAAACATGAATGGATATCCCTTCCCCCCAACTAAAGATGTTTTCAGATTTTGTGAAATGAGAAAGGGAATGTGGTGAGGTATTTTCCAAAAAATATAATTTCAGTATTTAAGGAATCACATGGTTAAAAGTTAGAAAAGAACATATGTTTACTTACCTAAGAAGTGGATGAATTGTGTAAAAAATGAGGCTCATGCTCTATTATGGAATGTGAAGTACAAGGAGTTGATCTGCTTCTTGATTACATAAGTGATGGATGAAGTCATGAAAGTGGATTCTTTATTATTGCAACTAAATATAATGTTGACTGGTGATGAATCTTATAGTCTTCATATCATTCCCACACATTGGCATAATTCTTATCTATGTGAATGAATTCGCTGATGTCGAACATAGAAATAAATAGTTGGATTACCGACCATTAATAAATGTCGTTAACCAACTTAAGACTACTCACCAATAGTGTCAATGAGAGTCAAGATTCCTAAGTACATCGTACTAGGTACGAAGAGATATGTCTTAATCGTGTCACCTAGAAGATCCAACAAACAAGGGGCATTGATGTAATCCCATTGTTCGTTGGCGAGAGGACTTGCCATTAAGGCATGTAAGCTTCAAAGTACTAATATATATATATATATTCTAGTCTTGAACTCAGATAATGTGTTGATGTCAATGGGCCAAGACTTGTTAGAAGGGAGGCACTAATGCATCCTCCATCATCGAACAGGAGTACGAAACAATAACTTGACGACCATAGGTAAAATATTTGTGATTGAAGCAGAGTTTATTAACGGAAAAGGAAAAAGGACAATCAACATGTAAGTGAGCTGACTAATTTTATTAATGGGTTTGGAGTGGATGGAAATGAATAGAGGTGAGTGGAAAGTGAATGGAAAAAATAATGGAACATGTGACATTTTCCATGAAAATGGTTGTGGTTACGCTCGAAACGCTTGGTTGGATTGCAAATTTTAGAGAGGGAAAAATGACATTTATGGATGATAGAAATGGATTTAACTGGTTTCATGTTTTCTTGAAAAAACATCAGTCTTTGAAAACTAATTATGCACATAATTTAGTCTTTGTTAATTCTTCAATCATCTTGGAGCCTGCAAAAGAAACTTGGCACTAATATTGCGATAAAACATAAGTGTATTGAAAGGAGAAGTGATCAATTTCTCTTAATACATACGCAACAAATATGCATAATTAAATGCCAAAAAAACAGATTCTAAGAAAATCCAATGCATGTCATGTCTTCTTTTGATGTCCAATTTTAGTGCGTCAAAAACCAAGTTAAAGCAAATCGATATTAGAAACATGTTTTAATGATCCAATAATGTTTCACAAGTCCAATTGATGCAAAATCCAAAAAAATGACCATTTTTTATTCTCTCAAATGTTTATTAAAACTCAATCATTGCATAGCTCTCGTTAAGATCTTTCCAATGGTTTTTGAATGATCGAAAACCGATGTCGTATGAAAAGGTTATGAGTATGAAGTTTTTTATGAAAAAAGCTACCGAATTGCGTTAATTCTGCAACTACATAATTGCAATGATTCTAAAGCTACGATTCTGTTTTGAAAAAAAAAAAATACCGATGATAGTTACGCCAATGTATGCACGTGTCCATTATTATTAAATCTATGATATCCACTATGCTGGCAACCGAGAAGTTTTATTCATTAAAACTCTTCCACCACCCTAAAAAACCACTACGCATCAATCGTTATAGCGACGGAGAGATATTCAATTTTGATTAAAACTCATCTCTCTCCTAATAAAAACGGATCCAACCACCATTTTAGACCCCTCAATGCAATATAGAAATCATATTTGAAAGCTCAAATGGCTAATCGATTTTTTATATACAAGTTCATTTGAAAGCCGAAGCCCGACACTACAATTCAACCTGCATTGTTTGTAGATTTTGTCGGCGCTCTTCATGACTTGCTTATTAACCATGCTCTCGACATTGCATTATGTAATAGGATTCTTAAACGATTTAGTTGGTTTTTATAAAAGACTTTATTTTATTTGTGTTTTTATGATTTTGTCCTAATGTATTTTTTTTTGTATTCTTTTTGGTTTATTCATTACGTTAGTTGGTTTTTAATGAATGGCTTTTGTTTTTGTAATTGTTTTCAAGTGTTTTATTTTGTTTTGGTGTGTTTCATATTTTTGTATTGTTTGTGTGTTTGTTTTAATAATTTTTTTATGTTTATGTTTTTTTTTATTTGTTTTTTATTCTTAATTGTATTTTTTTTCAATTTTTTATGATTTTTTATTTTTTATCTTTTTATTATTTGTTTGGTATTTTTTAAATATTTTTATTTTTATGGGTCTATTTTTTTTAAATGTTTTATTTTTTTCTTTAAATATTATATTTTTTGTTTTATGTGTTTTTTTTCAATTCAAAAATGACGAATTTACTTTTGAAATTTTTGAGAGAATTTAATGGTTTGTTTGTTTTGTTTTGTTATTTTTTTTTATTTTATTTTTTTTAAAGAAAAAAAAATTGTTTTAAAAAGATTTGAGGTAAAAGTAATTGAGTTGAATTTTATTGTGAAATTTTAAAGCTAACTTATCCAATTTTGCTTTCTGATCTTCCAGGTGGCACAAGGTGCAAGAAGAGAGCATACTTAGAAGTTTTTGTCAATTCTTTATACAATTGAAATTTGAAATTTGAAAAGCAACGTAAGAAGAATTGATCTCAAATTTAGAAAACTAAAACTTTATCAACATTGATTTTTATTATATCCTATCTAATTTTGAAAGAAGTGTTTTTTTTTTCAAGTATAGTAAAAAGAACTAATTACAATTTATACATCAAACTTGTTTTTACATGAGAATTAACTGTGTATCTAATGAAAAATGAAAGTGCATGAAAAATGAAACTACATGAAAAAAATGAAAGTGCATGAAAAATGAAACTACATGAAAAAAATGAAATTGCAGATAAAATGAAAAATGAAAAATGAAATGACATTCTAAATTGAAAACTAATTCCTATGTACGCCTCCCCGGCAACGACGCCAAAATGTTGAGGCAATTTAATTACTTAAATTCCTTTCCATAAATTATCAACCCAGGGGTCTGTGGACTTGCGAGGCACACATGCACTACATGTGCTAGAGATCGGCTTCCAATTTCGAAAGAGAAATTTTAATCTATCAAATGAAAAATGACAATAAATCTAATCTAGAAAGTAGTAAATCACACCACACTTTCGGAATTAAAAATTACACTTGCGAGAATTGAAAGCACACATTTGCATAAATGAAATATCTAATTTAAGCACACTTGCAGAAATTGAAATGACTAATCTAAAGCACTCTTGCATGAATGAAAATGCACACTTGCGAAATTGAAAAACTAATCTACACACACACCTGCATGAAATTAAAGCATACTTGAAAATGGAATGAAATAATGAAAACAAAATTCTAAGTTACCTCTACCAAAGTATGCTTGTTGTGATGGGGGCCCTCCATACTTCAACAACATACCAACACCATGATAAGCACACTCAAAATCAAATTGGCACACTCAAAATGACCTTATCTATAAATGAAAGAATAATTACATCGATCTCCAAATAAATTGTGAACTACATACTCAAACTCTATGCTATAAACCTATTGCTTTCTATCTCATTACATGATCATTTCACATCTCCTTCCATGATTCTAAACTTCCCAAATTTACATTACAAAGTTCTAGATTACAAACGAAAGGAGAGGGTTCTCCTATTTATACAAAAGATTAAGCAACTACCTCATTAATGGAGATCTACCATTCTCTCCTTAAATCCATAAAAGTTTCAACCAATTAACTAATTATGAGACACATATCCATGAGATATGGTTGATCCCCATCCAAATCTCCTCCAAATCTTGAAGAGAATTCGAAATTGAACCTTGGAAGCCACATAAGGATGTCTTGGAAGGTTCCTAATCACCTACACATGTCACCAAACTCATTCCACCTTTAGGTATAAATGTTAATTTTCTAACTTTTATTCATAAAATCACTCATAATACTAGAAATTATTAACTTTGGAAAACACTAATGTAACCCCATATGAGCATGGGAATGGAAGCTAATGTAGGGTTATGTGGGTATAGAGTTGCGAAATGAGAGTGAAATAGTGGCGATGAAGGTAAAAGTGTATGAGATTTTTAAGACATTTTGGAGGCCCAATAGTAGGATACAAGCCTTCCTCCCTATATCAAGACCACTTCCATAGCATACCCACTCGCATCTCCACTTCAAAGGGATGCTACAAGTTTAGTAATGCCATAAATAGTGCTTAACTATGTTTCTTCTTTAACTCCTCAAATGCCCTCTATAGACCTGTTCATCATTAGAAACTCTTACAACTTGTTGTTATGGCACAAAGTGGTGTTGCTACTACTCAAACTAAGGATATCAATTCATTGAGGTGTTTTGTTTCCCCAATGAAACTGCTAACCTCAGAAACATTAGTAGGCATTGTTACCACTCAAACCATCAAGGGACCTAAAGGGGCTCCTAATAGGGAAACTGTTAGACTAAGGGAAACAGTGGAGGCTTAGCCCATTATCACCACAACTAAGACTCCCTGCACTTTACGAAATTTCATCAATGGGAGTTGTCCCGGTAGTGTAGGAATCACTTGTAAAGTATATGTCAATGGATAGGTGGAAAGAGACCCTAGAAACCCTTTCCCTAGGATGGAGTGAAGAATGGAGCTTGATTTCTCTTCAAGCAAGAGAATTTTTCCACTTGGGGTAAGGGATGAGGATTGGAGGGTTGAGAGAGAAGGAATGGTCTTCTAGACGAGGTTTTAAATCCCTATAATCCTTGGGAAACTTGGATTCCCAAATGGTCTTTGACAAATAATATTTATTGAGAAGTGGGACCACATAGGGCCAAGTGGACCCAACTCAGGTTCAGAGATGGAATACAGCAACCAGTGATGCTCCTACCCTAGAAAAGGTGAAAGGAAAGGACCAAACAAGAATATTTACTTAAAAAGGTTGAATTTATCCCATTGAAGTGTAGCCTTGGGGATGCCTGGGAAAGGTTCAATCTTAGAGCTAAGGCTTGAGGTTCCCGAATATTCCACCGTTAGAATGTCATCAAATTCAGAGGAGAGGGAGGGGACCCACTAATGCAGTAGCCTGTAGGAGATGGAAATTTTTCCTTAGGTCAATTCCTGAGAAATTGATTCCCTAGGTGAAATTTGAGGGCTAGACCTAGAAAAATGGTTAAAAAGAGGGTAAAAATGGTGAAAAGGATGAACACCCTACTAAGGATAAGTGCCTCATCCACTTGGGGATATGGATTCAAGGATAATGATAAGTAAGAACTTGGATTCTTGGTCAAGGAGGCTCGGAAAGTCATATTCATCCAATGTTGAGGGAAAGAAAAGAAAATCGACCTTCAAGCATTTATACTTTAAATAAAATTATGCAAACTTATCGAGATAAATAATCTCTATGACATTTCATTAATATAACATTGGTCCATATATTAAATTAGCTAAAACATGCTTAATTCCACATTTCAATCATGCAGCAACTAGCCCTAATTTTAGCAGTACGCAGCAACAAGAATAAAAATGTTAAAATTTACTTACAACGTTATAGATTATATCCAACCAGCATTTTGTTTGCAAGACAAAGCTCCAAGACAAGAAAAATATCCCAAATCCATACATCAAAATTCACCCATCTCCAAAAATGTCCACCAAGGGAAAAAAAATGTGAAGTTCTCTATGATTAGAGAGATCCCAAGTCAAGCGATGATACAAATGAATGTATCTAACATCAGTATATAGCCTCCTAAGGAATTTGAATTAGCCTATGGGCCTACATTAGCCCCTAATGATAAAATAATGTGCAAATAAAACCCCTATTGGTGACAAGCCCACCAAACTAGCTCAAAATGGAAAAAAAAAGCCTCGCATGGGGCCAAATAATAATGTATACATGACCCCTATTGGTGACAAGCCCACCAAACTAGCTCAAAATAGAAAAAATAAGCCTCACAGGGGGGGAAATAATAATGTTCACATGTCGTGGGGACCTCGAAAGGCCTAATAATGTCCTAAAGTGCCATAATGAGGAATAAATTCCTCAGAATAATATGGACAAGGGGGTGGCCCCTTTTTCTCCAAGTAGTAGACCTATGGTGCTCCCAGTGGGTGTGGGGGCACACAAATGACCCCATGGGTCTCCATATGAATCGAATATGCCTGTAAATCCTTTACAAGGGCTCGAGTGATGAAATTAATGCTGGCATGACATCGTACAAGTCTTGGGACACCTGCCAAAAGTGTGGGGCTCCTGTGGGGCCTGCTGGGCATAGTGTACCAAGCACATCACCATCATCCCAAAATTGGATCGCTAGTAGTCCCTGAACATCAATGAGGATTTGTGGATTGTTATTTGCTACTGTGGAGGCCCATGGCTCTCCATTCACACCCTATGTGTGCTAATCTAGCTCTCTGGGGGTTACAATCTCATATAGGGAGACCAAACCCAAATGGAAACCATTTGCAATCCTGCATAAAATCCAATGTGTCCCCTAGGCTTCCAGTACAACCATTCATTAGAATAATCGTGTAAAAGAGCTTACAAATCATGGATAACAAAATTGACACTTCACAATGGCATGCCCTTCCATATTGGGCTTTGGCATGTGCTAGTGTCTCCATTTTCCAAAGGGGGTTAGCCATGTACCTTATTAAATGGTTTCGACCCTTAAAGGGTATAGTAGGTACTGTTAGTGTCAGTATTTGCATATTTCCACCAAGGATCAAAACACATTGGCATGTGCATCTTAGGTGTCCCATTCTGAAGAAATTTTCAATCATTCCATTAGGTCATGATATAAAATTATTCCACTGGTGGTTGTCCTTGTCAGGTCTTTGTTTCAAAGGTGTTTTCCACAGAATTTTCAATGAAAAATCATGTTCCAAGTATGTCCATCATAAATAGCCCGGAAAGAGCTTTCCAATGGTATATTATACTCTCAAAACTGACTCCTGGATTGAAATTTATGCCTAAGTGAAAGAAGGTCCCCTATACTTCAACAACCTTTTCCTATTTTCATTTGTTCATATGGTTTAAAGATTTTCCTTCTCGCACCCCTTTCGCCAGGTTACATAATCTAATGTAAAGTTCACTTTGTTTAAAAATCCAATAAATTGGGTCCCTTATCCTTGAGTTGGACCATAGAATAGTCAACAATGGTTGATCCCGATCACATTATCAATGATCAAAATAGCCATACTCATCGCTCCCATGTGATAAGCGATTTCATAAGTGTTACACCGATTGGTCACTTCAACTTGCAAACCCAATTTACCATGGTAACGTCTGCAATAGTAAATACCTTGTCTCTCATGATCAGACATTACAACCATCGCTCATAATAAATTTTTCCCATAACACTTTACTCTTGCTCTAGCTAAATTAAATTCGCGAATGACCTTGGGTCTGTGTCTTGTAATTCATAATAAAAGGGCATTTTCCCTTTGTAAAAATCAAATTTCATTTTATTTTGTTTTACAAAGGACTTCCCCCTCATCGCTTATTCCCAATCGCATCGATAAAATTCTATTGTGTAATACACCCGCCCCAAGCCCTGATTGCGATTGAGATTGACCCATGGGTCCTGCCTTAAACCCCTTCGCTCTTTCAATGTAAAAATCATTTTTCCCTTTATAAAAGCGCTGAAACATTTTTATTTGTTTTTTCACCCCGTTATCCCTTTGGCTTATCCTTTATCCCTATTTCCATTATGCCAATCGCATCGGAAGTTTTTAGGGCCTCGTTCCATATACCTATTCCCTTCTCCTTTCCTCCGATTGTGATTACCCCATCGCATTTACTCCAATCGCATCGAAATTTTTTATGCCTTGCTCCAAACACACCTACCCCTCTCCCGCTGCGATCTCCAATCGGCAATTGCCATCGGCCTTTCCACCATCGCATCACATGTTTTCAGTTGTTTTATCATAAGACACTTCCTTTCCACCCCGATTCCGATTGCGATTGTGATTCGAAAACACATCCTTTCCCTTCGCTCTTTCTCATTCGAAATGGGTTTTTCCCTTCACTAAAAGGCATAATTTCATTTTAATTCATTTCAAAGGAATTTTCTTCAAAAGTGGATTTTTCTTCAAGAGAGTAATAATAGAAAGAAACAGTTAAAGGGTCGAGAGCTAATTATGAAACAAAAACTTCTACAGCAGCAAAAAAATAGGGATCTGCTCTTCAGATTACCTATTTTTCATTCATCCAGTGTAACAGCGAAATCTTCAGATGACCCAAAATGTATTATTGTTCCTTATTTTCAGGGGCAGATTGTTGGTTCTCTTTCCTATGTTCGGATTTCAGCTCCTTTTTCTGTGGATCTACTTCCCACAATTCTGGTCTATTTAATGTAATTTTGAATCATTTGTAAAGCAGTCTGTAAGTCAGTAAGTAAGGGAATAGTGTGGAAATCAAGGAGGACGCTCTGCGCTCCATTGTAACAGTTTGACGGGGAATTAATAAGATATGCAGCTCTGATTTGTGGGATCTATGTGGTATGAATTTTAGCATTGTTCTCTCCTTTGTGTTCATATGTAAAATTGTTATGTGTACCATTCATTCATAAACATCTCTAGTTGAATGATTTCAAGATAGATAGGTAGAATCCATTTTTAATGCTCTGCCTTGGGAGATCATTCAATATTATGTGTTTTATTCTATTTGAAAAGGATCCATCACTTATGCCCTTTTCAGATCCTCACCTATCTTACCATCTCATCATTATTTAAACTTAATTGCTAAAATTTCCTGCCTACCTTGCCCCATGAAATACCCTGTATCCCTGATTTAATTCCCCAGTTTCAAACTATCCCATTTTTTCCATACATTCCTAAAAAATTCATTCATTAAAACATTTCCCATCATTATACCTAGCCTAAAATCAGTTCATAATTGTACTTTGTTGAATACCTTTTCTCGGAGAAAGCCCTCTCCTGACCTTGTAGGGCTAGCTACAAGGCTGAGCGTGGTTTAAAGGTTACCCTGATTTGCCTTCCTTCAGCCTAAGGTCCAAATTAGGTGCTAACATTTTTGGCGACCATACGGGGGACACAAAGATCATATCTAAATCCCCGGTAAAGAATGACAAAGTTTAGATCTGATTGTTGATGGTGAACAACAGTCGGATGCATATAAAGGCTGAAATCATTCACATAGCAACTCCATTCACTGAAAGATCCAGAAAATCAAATCCTTCATAGTGACTCCACTGCAGGAAGATCAGTAGCTTTAAGATCTTTGTTTGAAGATGGCAAGTGTTGCAAGAAGATATTCTCCCATGAGCCGAGATCACATTCCAGGCTTCCCAAATAAAATGCCAAAGGTAGATTGGCGAAGGAATTTGCCTATGTTCAAAACTGTGGAAGGTAATGATGCTGCTCTTCATCTGGTGAAATTTCACATTCACGTGCATAAATTAAAGATTGATTTTCCTGAAGATTGCTTGATGAAGATGTTCATGGCTACTCTGGAAGATGAAGCTCGGTCTTGGTATGAAAGTTTGCCACCTGCTTGTATTTATTGTTTAAGGGATTTTCATACAATATTCTTTAAAAGGTACAAAGAATCTTGTCCATCTTTAATATTACTACAGAATTGTTGCAAACATGTTCATAGTTTCATTGAAAAGCTTGAGAATTTTTATGAAGATGATGAATTCATTGACGAAGAAATCATGGAAGCACTATATGAAAATCCATTTCAGCAACATACAGAAATCTTAGAGGATACTTATCAAGATCAGCAGGCTGAAGATCCTTGTACAGACGATGGAAGACAAGGTTTTCTCTCAGGTCTGATTGACACAAAGGATGGTATGCAAGAAAATGATGTCCCAGTCTCAGATAGTGATAAAGTTGAACCAGATCTAGAGTTAAAATATGATGATAAAGAGTATGTTGTTCTAGATCCCACAAAGGAGAGTTATATTGTTGAGGTCACCTCAAATGAAGAAAACAAAGTTATATACCTAAGTGTTCTCATCCTACCAAAACAAAATCTTCACCAGGAGGTAATCCATTCCCTCTATGAAAAACAAGATGAGATCTTTGTTCAAGTAAGTGAAAAAGTTTCTTTGGATGAATCTTTGGTAGATGATAGAAATGTCAGTCTTGGATTTCAAGAGTCATATGAAGTTTCTTCTCTTATGATTGATGAATGTGATAAGAAACATGACAACCTGGTTGTCATATCATATGAAGATGATCAGCAATATATTCAAACTATAGAAGACTAGATCTGTCATTCAGATTATTCTTCCTATGTTTCATGTTTTGAAATGTTTTTTCAAGAGGAAATCTGCTCACCTACTTGTTCATAATTTTTTGAAGACCAGGAACACACTCCTACTGAGACACATTATGAAGAGAGATCAGAATCAAGAGAAAAATACACCTTGTTTCTTCTATATCAGCAGGAGGTAAATCTTCATTTTTTTCAGGATCCAATGGCAAATCAATCAGCAGTGAAGTTAATTATTGCAATATTCAATGATGAAGGAGATCATGGTCAACTATGTTTTTAGATGCCCAGTTGCAAATGTCTATGGTTGTCCAGAGGATCTCACCAGGAGAATCAATCAAGAAGGCATCTACTTGATTGGTTACATTAGCATTTTGATATAGCCTGATGATAGTTTGGTTTTCAAAAAAAGCACAGATGGTTGTCATCAGGGTTTGAAACCCTCAAGTCTTGGTCATGTACTGCCATCAAGCTTCAAAAGATAAGTTTTTAGTCACTTTTTTGTTGAGTCAAGTTTTTTTCAGTATTCAGTTTGGTTTTTAGCTATTGACTCCATGCATAATGGATAAGGCTACTTGGTCTACGGTGTTCTTGGCACCTCCAAGGAGCTACCATCCCCATTGGAGCCAATGTTAGTGTCAGTATTTGCATACTTCCACCAGGGATCAAAACACATTTGCATGTGCATATTAGGTGTCCCATTCTAAAGAAATTTTCAATCATTCCATTAGGTCATGATATAAAATTATTCCACTGGTGGTTGTCCTTGTCAGGTCTGTGTTTCAAAGGTGTTTTCCATAGCATTTTCAATGAAAAATCATGTTCCAAGTATGTCCATCAGAAAGAGCCCGGAAAAAGCTTTCCAACAGTATATTATACTCTCAAAACTAACTCCTGGATTGAAATTTATGCCTAAGTGAAAGAAGGTCCCCTATAGCTTAACCCAACCCCTTTTCCCATTTTCTTCCTACATTTTATTTCATAAAATGTTTGAATTTTTCCTTTATAAACTCCCTTTTCCCCTTCCGATTACATAATAGCAATGCAAAAGTTCCTTTGACCCAAAACTCCGATGCGATTGAGTCCCTTCCTATTGGACCCCGCCCGATTACATCCTGACCGTTGATCTGATCAACAATTGGACGGCCCATACTCCATCGCTCCATCGCAATCGGCGATTTCATAAAGTGTTACACCCGATTGAGTCCTGCCGATTTGCAAACCCCTGATTGACCCCGCCCGACCGCTTCCTGACCGTCGATCTGCCCATCCGATTGGACGGCCTACAACCTGTCGCTCCATCGCAATTGGTGTTTTCATATAACACTTTACCTCCGCTCCCAAACTTAGATTCTGATTGCAAATGACCTTGGGTCCAACCACGTAATCTTCCGCCCATTCATAATAAAAGGGCCTTTTCCCTTTGTAAAAATCAAATTTCATTTTATTTTGTTTTATAAAGGACTTCCCCCTCATCGCTTATTCCCAATCGCATCGGTAAAATTCTATTGTGTAATACACCCGCCCCAAGCCCCGATTGCGATTGCGATTGACCCATGGGTCCCACCTTAAACCCCTCCGCTCTTTCAATGTAAAAATCATTTTTCCCTTTGTAAAAGCACTGAAACATTTTTATTTGTTTTTTCACCTTGTTATCCCTTTGGCTTATCCTTTATCCCTATTTCCATTATGCCAATCACATCGAAAGTTTTTAGGGCCTCGTTCCATATACCTATTCCCTTCTCCTTTCCTCCGATTGCAATTACCCCATCACATTTACTCCAATCGCATCGGAATTTTTTATGCCTTGCTCCAAACACACCTACCCCTCTCCCGCTGCGATCTCCAATCGGTGATTGCCATCAGCCTTTCCACCATCGTATCGCATGTTTTCAGTTGTTTTATCATAATACACTTCCTTTCCGCCCCAATTACGATTGCGATTGCGATTCGAAACACATCCTTTCCCTTCGCTCTTTCTCATTCGAAATGGGTTTTTCCCTTCACTAAAAGGCATAATTTCATTTTAATTCATTT
The DNA here is from genome assembly GCA_034641835.2 of Pinus albicaulis. NCBI lineage: Eukaryota > Viridiplantae > Streptophyta > Pinopsida > Pinales > Pinaceae > Pinus > Pinus albicaulis. The sequence goes on along the minus strand of MU968411.1, from coordinate 28,614,055 downwards.
CAAAGGCATTTTCTTCAAAAGTGGATTTTTATTCAAGAGAGTAATAATAGAAAGAAACAGTTAAAGGGCCGAGAGCTAATTATGAAACAGAAACATCTATAGCAGCAGAAAAATAGGGATCTGCTATTCAGATTGCCTATTTTTCATTCATCTAGTGTAATAGCGAAATCTTCAAATGACCCAAAATGTATTGTTGTTCCTTATTTTCAAGGGCAGATTGTTGGTTCTCTTTCCTATGTTCAGATTTCAACTCCTTTTTCTGTGGATCTACTTCCCACAATTCTGGTCTATTTAATGTAATTTTGAATCATTTGTAAAGCAGTCTGTAAGTCAGTAAGTAAGGGAATAGTGTGGAAATCAAGGAGGACGCTCTGCGCTCCATTGTAACAGTTTGACAGGGAATTAATAAGATATGCAGCTCTGATTTCTGGGATCCATGTGGTATGAATTTTAGCATTGTTCTCTCCTTTGTGTTCATGTGTAAAATTGTTATGTGTACCATTCATTCATAAACATCTCTAGTTGAATGCTTTCAAGATAGATAGGTAGAATCCATTTTTAATGCTCTGCCTTGGGAAATCATTCAATATTCTGTGTTTTTTTCTGTTTGAAAAGGATCCATCTCTTATGCCCTTTTCAGATCCTCACCTGTCTTACCATCTCATCATTATTTAAACTTAATTGCTAAAATTTCCTGCCTACCTTGCCCCATGAAATACCCTGTATCCCTGATTTAATTCCCTAGTTTCAAACTGTCCCATTTGTTCCATACATCCCTAAAAAATTCATTCATTAAAACATTTCCCATCATTATACCTAGCTTAAAATCAGTTCATAATTGTACTTTTTTTAATATCTTTTCTCAGAGAGAGCCCTCTCCTAACCTTGTAGGGCTAGCTACAAGGCTAAGCGTGGTTTAAAGGTTACCCTGATTTGCCTTCCTTCAGCCTAAGGTCCAAATTAGGTGCTAACAGGTACAAGGTACATCCTTTGAATTGGGGTGGAAAGTGACAAATAAGTGAAACAAAGTAGGGAATGAGAGGGGAAATCTTGGGCCACGTATCGAGGCATAGGGGCAGCAAGATAAGGGGAAGCCCACACTAGGTTATATAATGTGTAGGAGGGAGAAATCATGGTACATGAGGTGTCTCGACCTTGATTTTTCCGCCCTTCTTTATATGCCTTTTTTTTTTAATGAATTTTCTTTAATTAGCTGCTCAGGACTCAAGGATAAGAGCATGATGTGTCAGATATAGTAGTGATTACCCCTTTTAGGGTGGGGCAGTTCATTTCCCTCCAGGGAGTTGGGACAATCATGGGTTCCTGTATGACAAAGGAGGCTCATCTAGGGCCTATGGAACTAGGTTTTTGGCCATGGGTAAAGGGAAAAGATCATGCATTATATTTTGCCAACATGCTAATTATATATTCTCCCGGGCATCTTTTACATTTTGTGGTACAATTTTTTATTAAGTGTGGCCAATTATGCCTTTTATTTTTCTTTTGGCTGCTTCAACCTTCGGGGCAGCATTCCAGGCCTAACCTAAGGTGGGGGCAAGGGGATAGGGATGCTGACCCCATGTGGACCCATGGGGGCTATGTGGACCCAGGTGGAAAAAATGATGAATGTGAGTATAATGTGTCGAAGGGGTGTAATACATGGAGATAAAGGAGTGGGACCATGCACCCAAATTCAATGTTTCCCAAGTAGTACCACCCTAGAACTAAATGGTCAATAAAGGAGATCCCACGGGACTAAGATGTAAGGGTAACACCCAAAAGAGATCGAGGGGACATGAGCACAGACTAAGCCCACTCTTTCTGCTAAATCCCCCATCAATCAATGCCCATAAGTATGTATGATAAGTAAACCCGATACTCAATTACCAAATGAAAAGGCATACCTTTAGCTTCAGGAGGTCCACCTTCAAACATATTATCAATACAGATGGGTGAGGGACCACATGGCTAGCTCAGGTGGCATAGAAATGGCACAATGAGCTAGTAAGAGGATGCAAGGGGGTGTTGGTTGTCGGCTAAGGTCCATCATGGAGAAAACATTTATGCTAGGGATATTACCCATGAAGTGGTGGGTAAAATCTGGCTCCAACTGGGATACGATCTCTCGAAAAATTGGGCAAAACTACTCGGATGGGAGGTCAGGAGAACTCCAACAATATCTTGGTCACCGTAGACATGTTATCGACACATGTCAAAGATCAAAACCATAGGACAACATGTTTTTCTCGGTTTCTTACGATCACCCATGCTTAATGTTATCCCATAAAACCAACAATTAATAAAATATGAAAATTTTAATCTAAATGCATCTAATCTATCATGAGAAATATCATATGCGGTTAATTGTAATGCAAAAATCATCATGAAATGCATCCTAATCTAACATGCATATATATATGGTACGACTAAGTGTAATCATAAAGCCAATGCAACCAACATATCATCACATTGATATAAATATATCTGCCTATATGATTACTCATGCATCCAACCCTGAAGCAAATGCAAATCCAAGCATATGGAATGTGATGCAGGCGGGAGGTGGGAAAATGTGGTGGCCACTCATGGATGACTACATGAGAAGAGGTAATAAAATGATGTAATCTATTCCACGAAATCCTCTCTTTTAACCTATATATAGAGATGCCAATTGTAAGGCTCATAAATTTGATAGATGGCAACCTCGGGCATACTATCTCTATTACCATTTATGTCATACTTCATTGCCTCTATGGGGTTGTGGTCAGTATGAGAGGGATATTGATGATATGGATAAACACAAGTAGGTTGCCCATGACGATCACATTGGAAAGGGGAGATTATAGATTTATTATGACCCTGAGGGGGTATACAAGGAGAAAAATTATATTCAGCGAGGGGTCCTTTCTTGACACCACCCTCGAAAGAGGAAAAGGGCTCACAAACACTTTAGGTCATATGACAAGGAGTGAGAGAATCACTTAGGGCGGACTTAACGTGATGAATAAGAGGAAAATACAAAGGGAAGAATGAGACATTACCTTCAACGTGTCCCTATTCCGCCAAATCATAATCTAAAGGTTCAAGTGATTTGAATATAGAATCATAAGGAAGATATGTGGGAGCCTCATCGATTTCATTATTAATAGTGTCTGAGATTGAGTCTCCCCTAAAAGGATAATCAACCATCTCCAACTGCCCCTCCTCATGCAAAGGAAAACAGTAATCCTCTTTCCCAAGGGTATCGATGGATATGTTATTGTAGGTAATTTTTGAGGGAAAAGGAATACTAATCTCAACCTCATACTCGTTATCAGTGTAAAAAATGGGAGCTTTATGAAATCGAGGATAAACAATTTTCCCTTTTCGTTGTGGAATTAATCTTTCATGTCGTCTTCCAAGGGGATAAAGGGATTACCTTCCTCAAGGTTCTTAAAAGGGGATTCAACAAAAATAATATCCCTGAGAAAGGAACGATTAGTCTCAACTTCACTTTCCATGGACTCATAAATTTTTTATAGATGGCAGCCTTAGGCATATTATCTCCATTACCATTTATGTCATACTTCATTGCCTCTATGAGGTTGTGGTCAGTATGAGAGGGATACTGATGAGTGGAGAAACACAAGTAGGTTTCCCATGATGATCACATTGGAAAGGGGAGATTATAGATTGATTATGACCCTGAGGGGGTATACAAGGAGAAAAATTATATTCAGTGAGGGGTCCTTTCTTGACACCACCCTCAAAAGGGGAAAAGGGTTCACAAACACTTGAGGTCATATGACAAGGAGTGAGAGAATCACTCAGGGTGGACTTAAGGTGATGAATAAGAGGAAAAGACAAAGGGAAGAATGAGACATTATCTTCAACGTGTCCCTCTTCCTCCAAATCATAATCTAAAGGTTCAAGTGATTTGAATATAGAATCATATGGAAAATAGGTGGAAGCCTCATCGATTTCATTATTATTAGTGTCGGAGATTGAGTCTCCCCTAAAAGGAGAATCAACCATCTCCAACTGCTCCTCCTCATGCAAAGTAAAATAGTAATCCTCTTTCCCAAGGGTATCGATGGATATGTAATTGTAGGTAATGTTTGAGGGAAAATGAATACTAATCTCAACCTCATCCTCGTTATCAGTTACGAAAATGGGAGCACAATGAAATCGAGGACCAACAATTTCCCATTTCCCCTATTCGATGTGGAATTAATCTTTAATGTCATCTTCCAAGGGATAAAGGGATTACCTTCCTCAAGGTTCTCAAAAGGGGATTCATCAAAAGTAATATCCTTGAGAAAGGAAAGATTAGTCTCAATGTCACTTTCCATGGACTCATCCTTCTTAACACATGTGTTCTCAAAATCATCTTTCTCATCATGCAGACCAAGGAGGACTCGTCTTCCCATTCATCACTTAGATTCTCAAGGTCATGATAATGCTCGATGAAGGCTTCCTCTTGAATGCTCAATGTGGGGCATACAATGAACTCCTCAATAGATGAGATGCTCCTAGGTTTGTGATTTTGCAACCATGAGTTATGACCATAGAGGGAACTAAATAATAACAACAAAAGGACATCCTGGTGGGCCACTTTCTCCTTTGAGGCATGTGCATTAAATCTTTCAACATGGTTAATTGTGGAGCTTGGGTCACCATTAAAAACGGGTACCCCACGTACCATCCTTCCTGTGACATGATTGGGGTTCCCAGGGATGCTAGCGATCTCCAAAGTGGGAAATTCATTACAAAAATACAACCTATTTGAGATATGCATGAAAAATATATAGGAGTCGCCAGGGTGAATTTAAAGATTCCTAGAAAAATGTTTCCCTCACCCTATAAGCATCAACCTTAAAGTTCAATGAAGAACTAGGGCTTCGTTCTTCCAATGGAGTCGACAATAATAATATGTCGTATGGAGAACAAGACACATGTCTTGTGTCCTCGACAACGACACTAGAAATGTTACCACTCAAATAAGTAGGAGACCTAAGGGGGTTTCTAATATGGCAACTGGTAGACTAAGGACAACAATGGAGGCTTTGTCCACTATCACCACAACCAAGACTCCCTGCACTTTATGGACTTTCACTGATGGGAGGAGTCCCGGTAGTGTAGGAATCACTTGTAAAGTATATGTCAATGTATAGGTGGAAAGTGACCCTCGAAACCCTTTCCCTAGGATGGAGTGAAGAATGGAGCTTGTTATATCTTCAAGCAAGGGACTTGGTCCACTAGGGGTAAGGGATGAGGATTGAAGGGTTGAGAGAGAAGGAATGGGCTTATAGATGAGGTTCTCAATCCCTATAATCCTTGGGAAACTTGGATTCCCAAATGGTCCTTTAAAAATAATATTTATTGAGAAGTGGGGCAACACAGAGCTAAGTAGACCCAACCCAAGTTCGGGGATGGAATACAACAACCATTGATGCTCCAATCCTGGAAAAAGTGAAAGGAAAGGACCAAACAAGAATATTTACTTCAAAATGTTGAATTGATCCTGTTGAGGTCTAGCCTTGGGGATGCTTGGCCAAGATTCAATCTTAGAGCTAGGGCTTGAGGTTCCTAAAGATTCCATCGTTAGAATCTCCTCGAATTCAGAGGAGACGGAGAGGACCCACCAGCGCATTATCCTGTAGGAGATCGCATTTTTTCCTTGGGTCAATTCCCTAGTAATTGATCCCTTAGGTGACCTTCGAGGGATAGGCCTGTAAAAATGGTAAAAAAACGGGTAGAAAGGGTGAAAATGATGACCACCCTGCTAGGTATCAATGCCTAATCCACTTGGGGATATGGAGTCAAGGATAATGATGAGTAATAACTTGGATTCTTGATCAAGGAGGCCTAGAAAATCAGCTTCATCCAATGTAGAGGGAAAGAAAAGAAAAGTGACCTTAAAGCATTTATAATTTAAAGAAAATGATGCAAGCTTATCGAGATAAATAATCTCTAGGAAATTTCATTCATATATCATTGACTCATACATTAAATTAGCTAAAACATGCTTAATTCCACATTTCAATCATGTAGGGACTAGCCCTAATTTTAGCAGTATGCAACAACAAAAATAACAACGTTAAAATTTACTTACAACGTTATAGAGTATATCCAACCAACATTTCGTTTGCAAGGAAAAACTCTAAGACAAGAAAAACAACCCAAATTCATACATAAAAATTCATCCATCTCCAAAAATGTCTACCAACGGAAAAATGTAAAGTTCTCTATGATTAGAGAGATCCCAAATCAAGTGATGATACAAATGAATGTATCTAACATCAATATATAGCCTCCTAAGGAGATTGAATTAACCTATGGGTCTACATTAGCCCCTAATGATAAAATAATGTGCAAATAAAACCCCTATTAGTGGCAAGCCCACCAAACTAGCTCAAAATGGAAAAAATAAGCCTCACAGGGGGCCAAATGATAATTTATACATGTTGTGCGGCCCTCCAAAGGCCCGACACCTGCCAAGAGTGTGGGGCTCCTGTGCATCCTATTGGGCATAGGGTACCAAGCACATCACAATCATCCCAAAAGTGGACCGCTAGTAGTCCATGAACATCAATGAGGATTCGTGGAGTGTTATCTGTTGTTGTGGAGGCCCATGGCTTTCTATGCACAACCTATGTGTGCCAATGTGGCTCTCTAAGGGTTAGTATCTCGTATAGGGAGACCAAACCCAAATGGAAACCATTTTCAATTCTACATAAAATCCAATGTGCCCCCTAGGCTTCCAATACAACCAATCATTAAAATAATTGTGTAAAAGAGCTTACAAATCATGGATAACAAAACAGACACTTCACAATGGCATGCCCTTCTATAGTGGCCTTTGGCATGTGCTAGTGTCTCCATATTCAAAAAGGGGTTAGCCATGTACCTTATTAAATGGTTTCAGCCCTTAAAGGGGATAGTAGGTCCAATGTACATCCTTTGAAGGGGGGTGGAAAGTGACAAATAAGTGAAACAAAGTAAGGAATGAGAGGGGCAATATTGCGCCACATATCAGGGCATAGGGGCAGCTAGATAAGGGGAAGTCCACACCAGGGTATATAATGTGTAGGAAGGAGAAATCATGGTGCATGAGGTGTCCTGACCTTGAATTTTCACCCTTATTTATATTCCTTTTTCCTTTTATGAATTTTCTTTAATTAACTGCTCGAGGCTCAAGGATAAGATCATGATGTGTCATATATAGCAATGATTACCCCTTTTAAGGTGGGGTGATTCATTGCCCTCTAGGGGGTTGGGACAATCATGGGTTCATGTATTACAAAGGAGGCGCATCTAGGGCCTATGTAACCAGGGTGATGGCCACGGGTAAGGGGCATAGTTCATGCATTGGCTTTTTCCCACATGCTAATTATATTTTTTCCCGACCATCTGTTACATTTTGTGGTACAATTTCCTATTAAGTGTGTCCAATTATGATTTTTCTTTTTCTTTTAGCTTCTTCAACCTCTGGGGCGTCATTACAGGACTAGCCGAAGGTGGGGGCAAGGGGATAGGGAGACTGACCCCATGTGGACCCATGGGGGCTATGTGGACCTAGGTGGGAAAAATGATGAATGGGAGTATAATCAATGGAAGAGGGGTAATAAATGCAGATAAAGGAGTGGGACCACACACCCAAAGTCAAGGTTTCCCAAAGTAGTACCACCCTAGAACCAAATGGTCAATAAAGGAGATCACACGGGATTAAGATGCAAGGGTAGCACCCAAAAGAGATTAAGGGGAAAGGAGCACAAACTAAGCCCACTATTTCCGCCAAATCCCCCCATCAATCCATGCCCATAAGTATCTGCGATAAGTAAACCTAATACTCAATTACCAAATGACAAGACATACCTTTAGCTTCAGGAGCCCCACCTTCAAACATACGATCAATATAGATGGGTGAGGGACCACATGGCTATCTCAGGTGGTAGAGAAATGGCACAATGAGCTAGTAAGAGGCTACAAGGCGCTGTTGGCTGACGGGTGAGGTCCATTACGGATAAATTTTTTCTCCTAGGGATATCACCCATGAAGTGGTGGGTAACATGCATCAACCACATGATGGCCTCCATCTTAGCAAGATTTATGTTTAGCTCCCCACCTATCACATACCCCAGATACACCAAAGACTATTGTGCAAACTCACACTTCTTGAGATTTGCTAGTAGTTAATGTTTCTTTAATGTCTCTAGCACTTGTGTCAAATGTGATATGTGCTCTCTAAGGTAGCATTATAACAAATGAATCTAGAAAATGCTACAATATATCATTTATTATCGTCATAAATGTAGCCAGTGCATTGCATAGGCCAAGTGGCATGACTAACCACCCATATAAACCTTTCTTGATTTTGAAGGCGCTCTTCTAAGTATCTTCTTATTTGAGTTGAACCTGGTGATATCCATACTTTATGTCCATCTTGGTGAAGTATTCCACTTATTGCCACTGATTCATCTGATCATCTATTCTGGGCAAGGGGTGCCTGTTCTTAAGCATAATTTTGTTCAATGCCCTGTAATATATACACATTCACCAAGTCCCATCCTTCTTTGGCACAATGATGATGTGTGACCCACATGATGATGTACTTGGTTGAATGACACCTTATTCCAATAGCTGCTACAACTACTTCTTCACCTCACTTGTTACTATAATAGAATATATGTACAACCCAATGTTTCACAGTGGGTTGTTTGAAAATAGTTGAATCCTGTGCTCCAATGTAATATTCCTAATTAGATTTCAACTAGTTGGAATATTAATTTTTGCTTTTGATAAAAATATAGGTGAATCAGTGGGTAGAGAGACCCATAAATCTCTTTAGTAGGAATAAAACCACTTCTCATGTGAATTTGGATCATTGTATTAGTTGTATGAAGCACCTAGAGGTGTGAACAGGGGCTAAAACATGTGGATAGGGTCAAATTTTATCAGATCAACAATGGTGTTATGGAGATAGTGGAGAGTTAATGGAGGATAACGCAATCCTAGAGGAGGAGTGTATGCATGAGAGTATCTTCTTTAATGAGTGCACTACAAGGAAAAGACCCTATAACGAATGTTTTTGAGGAACCCCTTACAAAAATACCCCATACATTCGTTTCTAGCGAAGGTTACTAGAGGAGATTGGCGAGCGGAGGTTTTTGCGGATGTTTTTCATCCGGTGCGCTTATCATCATAAACCGCATCGGTGCGTTCAACAAGAGAAAGCACTGGTGCACACAAAAATTGGCACACCGAACACCGTGCACTCCGTACACACCCGCCCGGTGCGTCGTATTGCTATAGCGCACTAATTCTTTACAACTCTTCCGCACCGGTGGCTCATAAAAAGCGCGCCAAAACAGAAACCACCTAGTGCGGTACTAAGCAACCACACCGGTGCGCCCATAAAAACCCCGCACACCGGAACAGGGTTAAATAAAAAATAAAATAAAAAAATAATAGTAAAAAATGCACTTTTTTCACTTTTCTCAGTGCTCTAGAGCTCTCAAGCACTGGTGCAATTTATTCTTGTATGAGCCGCCCTAACATTGGTGCTCCCATTGCACCCATTGCGCGCACTACTGCTGTGCATTGCCCACCAATCTCCAGCTTGAATTTTGCAAAATGGTGGGAAAATTTTCTTTTGCAAATTATACAACCAATATGCCTCCTCGATGGCCAAATGTACAGGTATTTTTCCATAATTAAGCCTTTTAGCGGATTAGAATTTCAAATAACCTTAAAATTAACCATTTAAAAAATAAAAAAAATTGTCGCGCGGTGCGCTTGAGCCGTTCGGCTCGCACCAATTCGTGGTGCTGCCTGTAAATTTACAAGCAGCACCATGAACCAGTGCTAATGGTATCCACACCGGTTCTGGGGCGGTACCGATAGGAGCATCGTGTTATTTTAAAATTTTCAAAAAAGTGCAGTGTGATCATTTACCCGGCTGCACCGTTGACAATGTGGAATAGCGGCAACATGGTGTGTTGACTGAAATATATGCCAGGGGGCAGGTAATGTTGTCAACGCACAGCATTCTGCATTTCGACAGGGTCAACGGTACGGTCAATTACCCAGCCGCACCATTGACCTAGTGGAATAGTGGCAACGCAGTGCGTTGACCAAAATATCCACCCCAGGACGGGTATTTTTGTTAGTGCACCGCTTCCCGTATTTCAACAGGGTCAACTTTGCGGTCTGGTAAAAGACCACACCGTTGACTATATAATGATGGCAGGAGGTCGGTCCACTGACTTAACTATATGCCCCGGGGCATAGAGTTTAGTCAGCGCACCGCACTCCTGACACCGTACATAGTCAACGGTGTGCTACAAATTTTCGGGAGCATTGATGCCGGTGCGTTGAATATTATCTGGTGTACCGTCGCCGGTGTGCTCCATAAAAAGACGCATCGGAACCGGTGCATGACTTTTTTTTGGGCACATTGACTGTTTTTTTTTTCCAAAAAAAATTATATATGTATATTTCTAAATACATGTCTCATTTAATAAAAAAATTATATTTAATATGTCAATCATTCAGAGATGTGAAAGGAGAGAAGATGGGGGACAACAACAACAACAACAGGCGAAGCAGTATAACATGTTTCACCTGTGGGAGGCACGAAAGAAGGAGAGAGATGCGTACCCTCTCCCTATTACAGTAGCTACCCAAGGGCTCCTAAAGCAGGTAGGCCTCCTCAAGTTCTATGAGGAGGTTACTTCCCTAAAGGGCCATGGTTTGTTTTTGAGACATCTTATCCGAAGGTGGAATGCCCACCAACAAGTTTTACGAGTTGGTCGTAACCAGTGGTACATGCCCACTGAGGAGGATATATATTTCATTACAGGGCTATCGAGGAGAGGGGTGAATTTTCCCTCGTTCCCAGTGGTTCCAACTGGCTATGTAGCAGGGAGTTAGTTAGTGTACTCCCAAAGATAGATTGAAGCATCTGTATTGTCTCCTTTAGATTTTCAGGTTGCTGGAGGTCAGTTACGTATTGGTGCATTTGGTAGTGAGGAGGTGCAGTGCCTCTCACTTCTCATTTCAACCATTTCACACAACACCAGCGACCGGCAACGAATTAGTTGCTCGCTTCTATATTATGTTTATTCTTTAGTACAGGAGCCACGACTTGTCAGGTGATCTTCCATTTTTTTGCGGCAGTTTTGTACAACCTTAGATAGATGTTGTGCTCATGCACAAGGGAGGGTCAAATTCCATTTTGCTTTAGAGCTTTTTTGTTTATTTTTTGAGAGGTTTCTAGAGACGAGGCCTACTTTTGTTCGAAAGTCTCGTAGGTTGATGTTCGAGGCACAAATGCACATGTGGGGGTAGATGATGCCCAAGAGGAGCGAGACTGTGTTTCCAGTGAGGATATCGCATGATGCACTGGAGTTGCTAGCCAATGTTGACGAGCATCCCTTCATTATGGTCCCCTGTCCTTATGTGGGTTTGGATTGGCGAGGGTGTGCCAACATACTCTTCACAACTGATGATTCATTGGATGATAGAGGTAATATTACTGTTTTATTTAAATTTATTCTAATAGGTTCTTTAACTTGTTTTTATTAAATTGCGTAATGAAATTGTCTAATTATTGTTGTGTACCTGTATATATTTTTCAGACATTGGGTCTTTTGATGGCGAGGACATGTCGACACCACCACATGATCCAAGAGTGGATCCTGACGACGATCAGGGCATGCCAGATGTCGAGGATCATCAAGAGGCCAGTGCAGAGAGACCTTCTCCTGCTGGTGCGCCAGTACCGCATTTTGCTAGACGTGGTCGGCTTGATAGCAGATATAGGATGGTGTTGGGCGACCAACTCACTGCATTGATTGTTGAGGCGGGCATCAAGCCTGCTCATATGAGAGACATACAGGCCAATGGTATGTTGTTACAGATGTGGAGAGGCATGCCACGTGACATGTACAACCTGATGCAGCATGTCGTAGGAGCTACGACCTTAGTTACGCAACTGAGGAGGATCGTTGCACATTATAGGCGTGGTCGAGATGTAGCACGTGATCAACAGTCCGCAAGCAGCGAATCATCATCTCATGATTGTTCACCTAGCGTCACGCCAGATGAGCAGCCTCCATTAGCATCTAGTACCAGTCATCATGAAGATCAGGCTGGACCATTGGCCACATCCAATTAGCAGCCTGTAGCATCCAACAATACTCATGATCATGAGCAGGCTGGACCATCGACCATCGAGGCTGCACCATTGAATGAGCAGGCCTCGACTAGTACTGCTATTGATGTTGTACCACTAGTTGATGATCCATGACATTTATATTATAGTTGTATATTTTTGACATTATATATATATGGTCCATGTATTTTATGTTCATGTTGCAATTGTACTTAATTTACATGTTGGTGATCATCATGATGTGTATATTTTTAGGTCATGTTAGATATGTTCATTTAATGTGTAGCTTGCAGATAGATGTGTATGTGATAGCATGAGTAATTTGACATGAGATGTATATTTGATGTTTGTGTTGTGATGATGTTAATATATAATGTTAATTGTGTTTTGTTAGACGATCATGATGACGACGATGTTAGCGATTTTAAATGTGTTTTTTAGTCAAATATGATGTTTGTACGATGGTTATCATGAACGTGATGTTTATTAATTAATTTAATATTAAAGATCAAGATATTGTAAAATTGTAATATTTGTAATTCTATTTATATATAAAATTCTAAAATTGTAATTGTAATTGTAATTTTTTAATTTGTAAAATTGTAATTGTATATCTGTAAAATTTTAAAATTGTAATTGTAGTTGTAATTGTACATGAAATTGTAAAATTGTAATGGTATATATGTAAATTTGTAAAATTGTAATTGTAATTTTTTAATTTGTAAAATTGTAATTGTATATATGTAAAATTCTAAAATTGCAATTGTACGTTGAAATTGTAAAATTGTAATTGTAATTGTATGTAATTCTAATTCTAATTCTAATTCTAACTTATACAGTATGCCATTGTTTTTGAGATCAACATAATTGCAAATTATCAAGTGAAATATTGATTTTAACATTAACACAATGCAAATTACCAATTAATTCAAAATACATATTATAATGTTTCGAAAAACCCATCTTAAAAAGTATAAATATTGATGAAATAACACATGTATCATATCACTCTCGGTTCTCATGATCACCCTCATTATCTTCCAACTCGCATGGCATGATAACACTATTTTTCTCAAAAATATGTTTTGATCTAGGGTCATGTGTCAATACGAACCACCAATCCCTATCCAACACATATGGGTAAAAAAACACATGGTTGCAGTGTTTGGGGAAAACATAGGGCTCCTTAGCTTCATCCCACATCTTTCTAGAGTTGATACATATCGGCCTACTATCGCGATCTTCCTTTACATTATTCCGATCAAAGGTGTCCCACCACTTGCACCTAAAAATAACACATTGGAAAGAAGAAAAATCCACTTCAATGATCTCTTGTATCTTTGTGGCAACCTAAATCCTAGTACTTCTAGGTTTGATCAGAGTGGCTAAAGGGACTGGGTATTCGAACTCGAGTTCCACTCCATAGTCTTGTGTGATGTTTCCAGCATCGGCATTTTCTGTGCGAAAATGGTGTCAATATGCCCACATAGATGCAAACAAATGCACCTATTATAAAAAAAGTTAAAAAAAAATCATAGTGTCATGTGTCTTATAATAACCCAACAGATAAAATATGAAATAAAGATGTCTTATAAGTTTCAAATTTACATATAAATTAAAAATATTATTACCTATTTGTTGCACCCAATCCCTACATTTAGCGCATCCTCTTCAACACGCGGGTAACGACCGGTTGCACCGTATTTCTCTCTGACTTAGTCAGCAACCCAACTGTTGGGGCATATTTTTGGCATGTTTTCTTTTAAATGATCGAGATAAGGCACACTTCTACCATTCAACTATCTGAATTCTTTCCTGTCACTATCCCATTTCATCCTCTTTCGTTTTTACAATGCGACCCACGGTTGTGTCGCTTCAGAATTGTAAAGAACGAATTTATTGATTACTTCAATTTCTGCATTCGTTGATGAAATCAAACCGACATTATATAGTACTTAGAGATCCAAATATACATTATATCGAAGTTCAACTTGAATATTAATTAATTTGTGTAAATTTGAAAAATTATAAGTTGCTTACTCTTTATCAAGCGCTTTTTTCCAGTCGATTGGAGCGGCTCCCCTTCTCTTTTGTCTTCATCCCTTTCATCATCCCAAATCACTGCACCTGGTCTGTTGTTGATCTGCTTGATGTACTCACTGGCATAATAGAAAGACTCATACGATATGTACCCCTCTACCATAGACCCCTCGAGTTTTTCCCTTTGTCGAATAAAACCTTTCAATTTATTCATGTACCTCTCTAAGAAGAACATCCAAAGACAAGAAACCACCCCAACTAATTCAACCTCATCTACGAGGTGGATTAGAATATGAACCTGTAAGTCCATGAAACTCGTCGGCAGTTCCTTCTCAAACATATAAACAATCTCAACTATCTCTTGATGCCACTGTGGAATGCTAGCCACATGAATCTCCTTTTACGTGATCCAACGTACAAATGCAAATAATTTAGATATGGCACGTCCTAGGTCTTGAGGGAATTCATGTTTCACACACCCACGCACGAACAAAGGATAATGACACTGCAAAGTTATAAACATGTGCAATAATATACAAAATTAGTTATGTTTTATGATCCCTGCATAGGATAAAATTTATTAATATAACAAATAATAAAATCATGCTTTTGACATTATACATACTCTTAGAAGATTCAAATGGTCATGCGATTTCAACCCCGAAAAATGGTCATCCACAGTGAAGCAGCGCCGTAGTTAAGACTCGTATGAAGTTGGCACCCTCACACCCATTATAACTTCCTTTGCCAAAGAAATATCATCTTTTTTTAAAATCCATGGGACATCACCTTCTTTGAAAAACCATGAATTAGAGGGACCAACGCTTGCCTCTGATCCCGTACTTTCTAATCATCTTGGCCAATGTTTCTTTTTAGTTTTTGAAGTAATAAGATCTTTCCTAATAGCCAATGTGTCACTTTGTTTCGATGATATGTGCCTGCATAAAGAAGATGGAACATTTTTAAATATCTGCATGGGATAAAATAAGTGTGTAATCTTAAGATGCTCCCAATATGGGAGGTTATAAAAAATAGATTTCCTTTTCATCCAAATGGGAAATTTCTCAACATAGGTGTCGAAGAAATTTGGATCATCGAACATAGGCTCCCCATTTGAATCGAACATTTCTATGAACTCCTTCTCCTTCTCTCTCTCATATGCTCTAAGCCATTCAGTTGGTGTCGTTATTGGATGCCTTTGGGTTCTCTCTCGTTTACATTGAAAGTAGATGCTGCTCTTCTATAAGGGTGTTCTTCTGGGAGGAATACCCTGGACCAATCATACACTAGCTTTCGTAGGTCCTTAGACCATCTAGCTTTCAGAGAAGTTCCACAACATTTACATCCAAAATACCCTTTTGTTACAAGACCTGCAAGATTATTGTATACAATTAATATGCATGGAACGTTAAAGAATATCATGAAGGTTAGAACAAATATTACAACGAATTAAATAATTAATATGTGAAAGAATATTGTTACGTATATAAACAATTCAATAAATTAAACTTGTAATTTACCAGAGCAAACTCCTAAGCCTGGATAATCATGTGTCGTGTAAGCACATATACCATACAAATTAAAACTCCTCTCTGTTGCGATGGGTCTTGATACATCGTATACATTTATCCCATCCCATAATTCCTTCAATTCGTTTACCAGTGGTTGTAAGTAGACATCCATATTCTTCACTTGTCTTATACCAGGGACTATGAGAGCCAACATAAGATGTTCATTCTTCACGGATAACCATGGGTGGATATTATTATTGATCACTACTACAGGCCAAACAGAATAGTTGGTGTTATGGATGGAATATGGGTTGACGCCATCCATGGCTATGCTGAGTCGTAGACTTCGTACTTCATTCTTGAATTTTTCGGGCCATGTATCCTCTATATGCTTCATGGCTATTGAATCAGTTGGGATTCGCATAACTCCCAACTCACTTCTACGTGAGGCATGCCATCCCTGCAACATAGCTAATTATTTG
The DNA here is from genome assembly GCA_034641835.2 of Pinus albicaulis. Classification (NCBI taxonomy): domain Eukaryota; kingdom Viridiplantae; phylum Streptophyta; class Pinopsida; order Pinales; family Pinaceae; genus Pinus; species Pinus albicaulis. Next base: position 28,597,865 of record MU968411.1, on the reverse strand, counting down.
CAACAAAAGAGCCTCTGAATCCTTGGGATTATAAGCATGTGCCTCAATATCTTAAAAGGAGGACCAGTACGTGATTTACCCTTCTTTTTTTATTTATCATACTTGTCATGGCCACATTTCAAACACATCTCTTTGTCTGCATATTCTCCTCTATATAGAATACAATCATTTGGACATGAATGATATGATATGTACTCAACATCCAACATTTTCAACAATTTCTTTGCCTCTTCGCAGCTACCGGGGAAGACATTATCACTCGGAAGAACCTTATCTTTGAATAACCTGTAGTTGGTGATCATGGAAAAATATATTAATAAATGTACATTAATGTCGATATAATTATTAACATTCATAAAATTTACCATTTGTAATGTTCATTGCAATGTACTGATTATATTTCAAATTTATATAAGGGAGTACTTTATGGTAACTTACCTCAAAAGTTCCAAGAAACATGCATTCGACAAGCCAAAATTTGCTTTCAAGTTGTACAATTACATTGTTGTCCCCAACTGGGCAGACTTTGACTGACCGCCAGGTCCAAAGAGAGGGGTGGTGGAAGGAAATTTAAGGCTTTCGAAAAAAGTGTCAGCGATATGAGCATCATCCCCTAGCAGACATCGTTTTGGAATGCATCTAACAACATTGTCTCCATGGAAGTCGTATCCCTTAAGTAATTATCCATACCAACCTCTATTTGATTGCCTCCATTGCGAGCTTGTGAAGAACTACTATTGCTCTAATCATTCCTAATTGGTGAATCTGGACGTAGCGGGAATTGAATCGGTGCTTGATTTAACCATTCTTGGTATCGTTCCTCTCCGATTTTTTTCTCTTAATTCAGTCTTCTCTCGATTTGACATTGTCGTGGGGTGCAACGGAAGATGGTAGGTAGGTCGTTCATCGTCACTAGAATCCTAATAATTTAAAAAATATATATATTTGAACATGATTAGTACAAAATACATTATATCAATTAGTAACCACATTGCCAATATTGCAGGATTATAAATTGGTTTGACGTTGAAATAATTACATTAATCAATATACCAAAAAATTATAATTATTACCATCATTGTCTCGGGATTGTTGCTAGAAGATGCAATATTGTTACAATTGGTAGGGTGAAGCGGCTGTCCATTTTCATCTACCTAATGCGCCTTGCGATATGCAGCTCCTGATAAGATCTTCTGACGTTTTGGAGCTGTTTGAATATTTTGTGCATCTGAACTCGATGTTGAATCTGCATGAACCTGCAAATTTGTATACATTATAAATTTAATTAAGTTGTGAATGATTGACATGGATAAAAAACATAAATTCAATTAGATACTGAAAATATAAATAAAATCTGAAGTAAATATTACATCTCGAGATGGATAGGGAGAAATCTGCGATGGACTTTGAGAAATATTATGGAACGAGCTGGATTTTGAATCATTGTCCATTCGATATAATTATGATATTTTCTCCCTGCATTTGAGCAAAATCAACAATAAATTTTGGTGCACACTCCTAAAAGTAATTTTGGTACCTTAAAAATGGACTTCTTGTTATCGGTGCTAATGTACAGATAACTGCATCAGTGCGTTTTTAGTAATGCGCACCGGTGCCATTTTATAAACAGACGCACCGGTGTTGTGCTAATAAGTGATGCACCAGTGACGAATAATCACAAAAAAATAAAATAAAATAAAAAAAAAATCGCAACTATATTTTCTTTACGTGAAAAAAAACAAAAAAACAAAAAAAAAAAAAAAAAAAAAAAAAAAAAAAAAAAAAAAAAACGGTAAATTGAAAAATGGGCGGCAAAATATTTTCAAAAATCTAATTTCATAAAAAAATTCTTTAAATACTAAACACTTTTCATTATTTCACTATTTTTGCAAAAAGTTTCAGCCAGAGATTTGCAGGAGACATACCTGGATCAAACAGAGCATGAGAGCACCGTGGAGCAGGGAAATACATTTGAACAGAAGTATTCAAACAATCCGAATTCCAAACCTCTGGTGATTCAAACCCTATAGCATAGAATTTCAAACGATCTCGTGGTTAAAGTTTATTATTTTTTTTCCTTTTTCTACAGTTTTTTTTTAATCAGTAAAAGAAAAAATCAAAGTTTATTGTTTTTTTTTTTCTTTTTTCTGCAATTTTTTTTACTTTTTCTGCAGTTTTTAGAAAAAATAAAAATAAATAAAATAAATAAATAAAATTAAAATTAAAAATTGAAAAATAAAAATAAAAAATCCATTTTTAGAAACAAACCCTAGATTCTTTTTTGTTTCTGCCATTTCTTTTCCCTCTTTCTGTGATTTCAGAATTAAGGCTTTTCAATTTATATTTATAGGGTTTGTATTGCTAAATATAGGCGTAAGACATTCAACCCACAAGACGACTTGCATAGTTGGATCCCAATCCATGTCGGCCCTTACGTGAATTTAAAAAAAATAGATTTTTTTCATCGGTGCGCCCGACGTAACCTAGCGCACCGGTGTGTTGTATTATCCCAGTGCACCGCGAAGTACTGTGATAAAAATAATATATATAATTTTATCAGTGCACCAGATGTAAAATATGGCACTGATGCACTATTTCATTATGGCGCACCGCAAATGTGTTGTTTTGCACCAAAAAAAAAAAAAAACCATTTTAGAAACAAACCCTACATTCTTTTTGTTTCTACCCTTCCTTCTCCCTCTTTCTGTGATTTCAAAATTTGGGCTTTTCAATTTAGATTTATAGGGTTTGTATTGCTAAATATAGGCCTAAGACATCCAACCCAAGGGACGAATTGCATATTCGGATCCCAATCCATGTCGGCTCTTGTGTGAATTTAAAAAAAAAACAGATTTTTTTTCATCGGTGCGCCCGGCGTAACCTAGCGCACCAGTGCGCTGTATTATCCAACGCACCGCGAAAGTACTGTGATAAAAATATATATATATATATATATATATATATATATATATATATATATATATATATATATATATATATATATATATATATATATATATATATATATATATATATATATTTATGTTTATGTAAAATATGTCGTCAGTGCGTTGTTTTATTATGGCGCACCGTGAACGTACTGTTTCGCACACAAAAAAATCCATTTTAGAAACAAACCCTACATTCTTTTTGTTTCTGCCATTTCTTCTCCCTCTTTCTATGATTTCAGAATTAGGGCTTTTCATTTCAGATTTATAGGGTTTGTATTGCTAAATATAGACCTAAGACATCTGACCCACGAGACGACTTGCATAGTCGGATCTCAATCCATGTCGGCCCTTGCGTGAATTTTTTTTTTTTTTTTAAACTGATTTTTTTTCATCGGTGCACCTGGCGTAATATAGCGCACCAGTGCCTTGTATTGTCCAAGCGCACCGCGAAAGTACTGTGATAAAAAATCAAAAAACAATTTTTTTTTTATTAGTGCGCCATATGTAAAATATGGCACCGGTTTATGCTACAAAAACTAACACTCGACGATTTTTATTATTTTCTCTATGTTAATCGGTGTGGTGGTTAACATGTAACGCATCGGTGTTCCTTGTTGACATTGAGCACCGTATGGTCTATTATATTTTTTGTGCGGTGCGTTTATAATACCTCCACGCACCGACGTCGGTGTGTACAGAATGAATGGCGCACTGGTTTCTTGAGATTTTTTTTTACCTGAAAAATTGACAATTTATTTATAAATATATTAATGAATGATATGGTACAGGTTTCAGATTGATAAAGAAATGACTGACAAGAGATCAAGTAACAAAAAAATTGATAACACATCAAGAAAAGCAAAAAAGGCAAGTTCTTTGTAAATTCTTTACAAAAAATATTATTTTTGAACTATATTTAAGTTTAACTAATATGTATTGTTTACTGTGTATCATGCAGAGCCACAAAATGACGAAGCTCGATAAAATTATTTATGATCTAGGACCAAAAGAGCGTAAAAGCTTGATGGGAAAATTACAAAAGGATGAATCAAGTGAATGAAAAAATACTATCGATCCAATATGAGTTTCTTTTTTTAATTTTCATTAATAATATACTTAAAATTATTAGAACAATCTATTAATTCACATCTATTTAATGTTCTACAGGGACCAACAACTCAGAAAATGAATGTTGTTCTAAGAAAATTAAAAAAATAGAACATGCAAATGAAAATGAATTGCTCCTTAGCTCATCTGGAGTGGTGCTGGAGGTTAATGAAAAGGGGAAAAACTTTTACAAAAGTTTGAGGGATCTAGTGGAACGAATGTATATACGTTCTTTCCACTTACAATACAAAGACCAATCCAATGATTCCAAGAACCAAATTTTATCTAAACTACAGGAAGAGTTTCCAAGGAATTGGTCAATGAGACATGTTAGACTTTTAATAGCAAAAACGTACAACAACAAAAAAGAAGGAATGAAAAAATAATATTCCTTTAAATGTTTGTCTATAATTATTTATAAATATCACTTTTGTTATATTTACTTTTCATATATCAATATAAAAATTAAATAGTTTATTGTCATGTTACATTTTCAGAAAGATTATGAAAATCTCAAAAGATGAATGAGCTAATATCAGAAATATGCTAGTAGGAATGTCCAAAAAGGTGTACAAGGAGATGGTCAAATAAATGGACAAAATTGCATCACAGGAGGAGCCATATCAACAACAACGTGCTTCAAATGTAATATGTAATCATTGAATTTTTCGATCATTAGGTACAATAAATAAACAATTTAGCATTAAATATTAATTTTCAAGTATTTTCTTGCAGAAAATAAAAGAAAATGGAACCCATTCAACACATAAAATAGGACGACAAGGAAGAAAATGGTTGATATCTAAGTTTGTGAGTAATTGTTACTTCCTTATAAAAACTTAACTAGATTTCATTTTTGTATTTTTAAAGTTGTTTTACAAAATCATCATTGAATGTCTTCAAACAGGTGCTAACATACAAAGAAGAACCATCAGAGGAATTAATTGAAATTGGGTTAAATATGGGTTGTGAGTATATGTTGGCATATCGGAAATTAATTGTGGAATTTGTAAGCATCTATCGATCTTGTTTTACTTAGCTTTGTCTATAATTAATAGAACAAAAAAATATTTTATATTAAATATATGATTTGTTATGGGGTATAAAACTTGCAGGAAACAAAGTATGGAACTACGCCAACAGATGAAATCTTGAAAGATGGCATGTTACATGGTTTTGAAAGAATGTGTATAGTTTATGAGTCAATTGTTGCAATGGTACGTCATTTCTTTTCGATTTACATTGATGTATATTTTTTTTTCTAAGTAAGTCTAACTTCTATTTATAAAACATATAGTACATGGATTGTCTAGCCTTTGGAATTGCTGGACTGGCCAATTCCAGAGGCATTGTAAGTCAAAAGATCAAAATTGTGACTGCCCCAGAAGGGGAAATCAGTCAAACCAGTTTTACTGCAGCTGCCCACCACGGGGAAACCAGCTTCATACAAAAAGTAGTGGTGAATGACGAAAATAACTAGGAGCGACATAGTAAACCAGAAAAAGAGACCCGAACTGAAAAGAAACCTGAAGAAGCTAGGTGTCATTTGCACGGGGGTGGTGGCTCCTCCACAATTAGGCACTTGTACTCCTCAGAGTCATCAACAATCTTATCTTGAGGCGCGGCATGTTCAGGAATGATGGCAGTGCGTGCACTGCCCTTACCACCATCATTTCCAGACCAGTCCTTGCTGCTGTTATTGCTACCACTGCTAGTGCTGCCCTTGCTTTTACTGTTGGAGGAGGGAGCGCCATGGACAACGGGGAGAGCTTCAAATTTTCTAGAAGGTGGCTAAGGCATCGAGTCTATAGTGGATTTTCTAAGCATTTTCCTGGGACAAGGCTCTCAGCATTGGAAGCTTCCTCCTTGAAGCTTATTGAGATGGTGGTAGTGATGCGAGGACGGTCCAGGGTGAAATTGTAATGGAATTGAGCAGAGTGCGCAATGGATGGAGAGGGCAACGTCTCTAGATTTGGCAGTGGTGGGGAGGAGTGACTCGTGGGGTGGTGCATCCCTGAAGTGCGAACAAGAGTTAAAGAGCGTGACCACCTCGAGGCTAGGTCTCGACCTCTACCGCTGCGAGTTGCAGGATAGCAACCATAGGTTTCCTCAAGGGATGGAGATGAAGGGTCAGAGCGGTTAGAAAACGGAGGCCTAGACGCTCTTCCACGCCCACTGCCTCGGCGGTAGCACATTCGGTGGCACCTAGGCATAATGGTGCTCATGGAGGCACAGTTGACGGGCTGAGAAAGTAGGGTCGAATGTACAAAAGTCTGAGGAGTCGAATGTGTAGAGGACGGGGGAGCTAAAGTCTCAGTATTGAAATTAAGGCAGCAATGGAGGCTGTGGGAAACGTGGTGGCCAGGAGCAAGGACAATACAACAATAAAGGCTGCATTGCCTCCCTATGGGCGTTTGAGAGCTCGGCTCTGAGACCACAGAGGGGCAGATGTAGCTTGAGGGCGATGGAGGAAAGTTGCTGCTCGGAGACATTTTGAAAGATTGGTGGGTGCATCGACAGACAAGCGTATTAATGGAGCTTTGGTGGGTGCAGTTGGCATATATTAATTCCCGCGACTTGAGCCCATGCGTGACCATGTGGCTGAGCCATGTGTCACGCAATGGGCTCGCCGTATGCTCGCCTTCATTTCTCACCCGCATTCGAGATTACATTGATGTATATTATTTAATATTGCAATTTTCATTATTCTCACACAGTTTATTTTTATGTTTGTAGATGGAAGGTGAAGAAGAAGAAAACAATCAACACCGTGAACAAAACATTCCTAAAAATAACCCAAGTCATGGAAGTAGCTCTAGTAGTGACAACAGTTCAAGCGAAGAATGATGATCACTATGTTTGGATATCAAAGCAAGACGTTGTATTTTTTGAAATATTATCTTGTGAAATCAGACATTTTGTTTAATGTAATGGACATAGTGTCCCAATTGAAAGACAAAGGGATACCAATAACTGTCCCATTTTGTATGACAAAGACTGTCTTTTATATATATATATATATATATATATATATATATATATATATATATATATATATATTTTTTTTTTATTTTTTTTTTTAATTTTTTCTATTGTGTTCTCCATTGTCGCTGTGAAATGTAACACCACTGATTAAATTTATGGATGATTAAATATTATAATGAAGAGAAGTGAAATTTGATGATATGATATAACAAATTAATCCAAACATCACATTCAAATGCACTAATAAAAATTTAATTCATATGAATTTTGTTATAAGATATATATTTGTCGACTTTTGATGAATAATGAATTTTAAAAAATCACAATAATTATGATATGATATAAAAAATTAATCCAAACATCACATTCAAATGCATCAATAAAAAATTAATTCATATGAATATTGTTATAATATGTGTAGACTTTTGATGAATAATGAATTTAAAACAATCCCAATAATTGCACTGTCACAGGTCGATGTTTGTAAAAAGTACAAAATGAAAACCGGTGCGTGTCAGTTACTGTACACTGTTGCGTTTGTATTCTGAAGCGCACCGGTGTGTTTCTACGACCTATGGGCACTACAAAAATACCAAAACCAATTAAAAATATCGGTGCATTTGTGTGGTACGGCACACCGGTGCATTTGGACAACCTCTGGGCACCGCACAAATACCGATACCAATTATAAATCTCGGTGTGTTTGTGTGATATTGCGCACCGGTGCGTTTATGTGTCTCTACGCACCGGTGCATTTGTACAACCTATGGGCACTGCACAAATATCGATACCAATTATAAATCTCGGTGCATTTGTGTGATACTGCGCACTGGTGCATTTCTATAAGTCTAGGCACCAATTCGTTGAGATGACCTATGGGCATCGCACAAATCCCAAGACCAATTAGAACGGCCCCATGTGCCCGATGCAATTTTATACCTTGACGGCCCAGTGCATTCTCCTTCGACCGGCCCGGTGCATTCTCCTTCGACCAACCTGGGCCACCTTCTAGATGTACGCATCGGTGTGTTCAAGCCCGAGTAGCACGCCAATGAAAAGAACATCCGTAATAACCTCCGGCTACCCATCTTTTTTTAGTTGTGTTGAATTTCCATTAAAAGCTCCGCCAAAACCTCCGTATCCATAAACGGATGTTGTAGAAAATGATTTTTTGACAATTTGGCCAATTTTATAACACTAAAAACCTCCTTTTTAACCTCTGCTAGAGGGTATTTTCCTTGTAGTGGTGCTACCCAGGGTGAGGAAGCTCACCAAGCATATAAGGAAGAAGATGTAAACCATAGAAGGCATTTAGAATATTGATATTGTATTGGTCTTTTATGACTCTTTGCACGCTTTAGTTGTTTAGCTAAGTCTACTGTGTTGTTTAGCACAAGGGTGTTTCCGAGCGGAAATCCCACCCTCATCCTTAGGGGCTTCGAGTGCCTGCTCACGAGAATTTCATTGAGCATCATTTCCACTATCCAGCTTTGGGCCAAGCTTCAGCCTTCATTCACACCCTAGTCTCTTCCAGGATTGTGTTGTTTTGTAGGGTAGCAACAGTGGAGGGTTGATAGACCCAATTTTTGAGCTTGTTTTCTGATGGAGGGAGAAGCCCTTCATCCGAGAGGCTAGAGAGGAGGTTCTTAGAGCATTATTACACCATCTGGCATCAGGACAAGTAGCAACATTCACCCACATTGCAGACTCCTCCAGAAACTGCGTTATTTTGCAGTGGGAGGTCAAGTACCCAAGTTCTTGACCCCGTTTTCCAGTGAGGGGATCATCCCTTCATCCGGAAAGGTTGTGAGGAGGGATATCAACCATTGTCATACCAGATCAGCCACCTCCCACCAGTGTTCTAGTTGCAGAGCGTTATTCATCCCTAGGGGCACATTTGTATATTCTTCATTTTGAGTATTTCCGGAAACCCTTTCTGGGTTGTCTTGGAATAGTGTGAGAAAGCCCAGATCTCTAATCCCGACATTTTCTAAAAACTATATCAGCAAATCCTTGTATTTACATTTTCCAGCAACAGTTAACCTCAGCAGAAACTGTGCTATCTTAGCCTCCAACATTTTTGTATAGCAGCTATACTTCATATTTCATGCACCAGGTCTCTAGAGGCTTGTTTTTCCTAACTTGAGTGTCTTTTCCTCAAGATCTTGTACACATTTTCTGTTGCATTATTTAATAGAATGGCTATATGATCTGCTCTCATATTTATGTGTTGATGTATCACTGCATTTTTCCATTTTATGTTCTATATTCTTGTCTTTTCCATTTTGGGATATTACAGTGGTATCAGAGCATGATCTCTGGCTCAGCTTGTGGGAAATACATCTTATGACACAAGAAGAAGAGATCCATAATGATGGAGGGAGTAAGTTTCGCCTCATTTCTTTTTAGATATATGAAGGATATCTCCAAGGAGGTCAAAAAAATGAGAAGGGAGAGGCAAAAGGAAACCTAAAGAAGGTTTCAAGATGGGGTAGGTCTAAGCACTTCTTATCGGCAGCAGAAGAAACTGGTATTGCATAGAGCTCCAAAACAATCTACTATGTCCACTTTCTTGGAAGAGGAAGGCGAATGGCAGGGAGATGGAGGAAACTTAGATCATGAGACTCTAAGTGATTATCTTGCAGAGTACAAATCTCAATCAAGGGCTTTAAAGGAGAATCTAACTCTCCAGCAGTTCATTCATATCAAAGAAGAACAGATACCCTGCAGCAGCAGTAGAAGAAAAAGACATAATAGATTTCTATTGTCTAGTTTTGATGGGTCTTCCACAAGCACAACAAAGGCTTGGAGGAACAAGTTAGATGCATTCTTCCTGCTACATCCAGTAGCAGAAATATAATTTGTTAAGATTGCAGCACTGCACCTTGAGGGTGAAGCAAAGGATTGGTGGTTCAGCCATTTGAAACATGCAAGAGTGACTGCTTATGCAGATTTTACTCAAAGGCTGATCAAGAAGTATGATAGAAGAAAATTGGAGGTAATACCCATTGGGACATCTCCCAACATTGTTGAGAAAGCACATGAGGAGCCAAGGGAAGATTTCAGTACTATCATTCCGAAAGAAGAGAAACTTCCACCACCACTAGCTGCAGGAGTACTTTCATCAGGAGAAGGAACACTTGCATATTTGCAAGATGGTCTTGATCTCTTCACATTAGGAGTCCCATTCATTATTCAGGAGATGCATGAGAAAGAGGAGGCATATACCAGCACTGGTGCAGCAGTAGAGGAGCAGCCATCACCATCACCAACAGTTGGAGGAGTCATTACACCGGTAGGAGGAACCCTTGTAGTTGTACAAGATGTTCCCAAGTATTAGCTTATCCAAGGTATGCAAACATTTCCACCCCATATTATTTCAGCACATCAGATGGAGAGTTGTGGGGACATGCCATCAGGGAAATTGCATGACCAAGGGTTAAAGCACATTGCTGATTTGGAGCAGCAGACTATCATTGTGCAGAGGACCCTTGACTAGTTCAAGGAAGAGATGTATAGCCATCCTGATTTCTCATTGTTGAGCTGCACATAACACTTTAAGTTGGAGTGTAGAGTTTTGAAGGATAGGATGGGCATAATCCTAATTGATCCAATGCAGAACTATGTGTTCAGCATTGTGTATGACCCTGAGACAACATATGCACCATCATGGAGATCAACAGTGTTGTCACTGAGCAACAGTGATGAGTTGGAGGCCCAACTATAATTGAAGCATTTCGATGACCATTCCACTTATGTAGCATTGGATAGGTAGATGGTTGATGAGAGACATCTTATGATGGATAACATCTCCCATTATTACGATAGATCTTTCTTGGTGAGCACCTCACAGCTCAATGAGAAGATTTTGCCTACAACGGGTTCTGAACCTTATGGGTTCTATCAGGTCATTGATGAGTGATCCTCATATAGAGATCTCCAGGAGGTTTCACTTCAACATATCATGGAGTGCAAAGATAGCCATCAGATTTTTGGAGGATGGTATTCTCCATTGGGTGGATACCAAATTAGAGTATGATGGGAGTCACCCACAGTTGGATGGATGGGTGAGGATGATGAGCAAGGGGTTGGTGATCCACTTGCAGATCTATGACACAGGGCAGCAGGAGGCATGGTTGTGCTGGCTACGCTTGAGAGAGTTTGGCCATCACATGACATATCCTATGTCAAAGGGTGTGTTATGGTTTGGGACCTTGCATGGCACTCATATGATATGGCAACAGAGAATTTGGTTGTATAGGGCATTCTACAAGTCAACCATCATGATGTTAATCCATGACTTATATGATGATGAGATGAGGAGGCATCAAGAGTCATTGTTGCTTTGGTTACTCTTAGGAGAGTATGGGTTGACTTTCTCCCCATACCTTGCATGATGTTTCAGGAGTAGGTGGTGGCATAATCATGATGAAAAGGGGCTACTCCATAGCCATTGCGGATTAGAAGGTACTCCCACATGGGAAGGAGTCTTCCACATATAGCAGAGGGTTGTTAGCATTCATGCATGCTTTTGCCAATTCTGGGAAGTTGCGGATGGGAAAAGGCTTTGACCTCCAAAAACTTCAATCTTTTTCTAAGCATAAGCAGCTGCAAGGGAGGCAACAACAATGGGATAGCAGCATTTTGACATGTGACTTTGGCATTGGGCATGTCAAAGAGGGGAGCTATGAGATGACAGGTGCCTTATCACAAAGGCCAAAAACGCTGTCACTTGGGAGTATAGATCCATACTGGGAGTCTCGTCCATTGATGGAGTGTTCCAAGGATCACTTCACATATGAGGTACTTGATGGGCAAGTAGAATATGAGAGGTATAGAGTGGTACATGTAGTCATCTACTACCAGGATAGGATCTTCTTGACTAGGAATTCCCAGCTCAAGAATAAGGCTCTACATAAAACACATGATTCATTCCTTTCCAGTCACCAAGGTCTCATGGAGACATATCAGACCATTATGGAGAGATTCTCATGGGAGGGCTCATCCATGGACCTCATCACCAACTCACTCACATTACATGGTAAGAGTTGTGTCTTTGTACTTATTGATCATTTAACAAAGTATTTGCATGCTCTTGCCATTTATATACAGTGCATTGCTCCACAAGGGGGCAAGCCTCTCTTTGGACTTCATGGTCTTTTTAAGACCTGTATCAGTGATGGAGATAGCCATTTGTTATACTCTAGGTATGCTTAGTTGACAAACAATTCCCTTTACTACCTCCAAGTAGATGAGCAAACATGCACAACTATCAAGTGGTTGGGAGACAACTTGCCACATTATGTTCAAGGGCAGTAGGTAGCAAAACTGCGTTGTTTCCACTTGGGGAACTATTGTCACCATCCAACATTTCATATGACACTCAATATGTTTCTCATTTGGATTCCATATTGTGATGATGTCCTATTCACTATATGTGGGATGGCTTGGGCAAGCAAGGTTCATAGAACCAAAGAATGGATCCTTGAGAGTCCAATTGCTTTTCAGCCTCTTGAGGGCAACATTATTGCAGCCCAAAATCAATAGCAGCTCTATACATATCATAAATGGAGAGAGAGACAACGTGGGATGGACAATTTGGTTTATCATGTTCAGCCATACAACCCATCTACATTGCAAGAGAAAGACATGGAGGAGTTTTCCTATGAGCTACCATTTTGGAGGGCGATCCATTTTGTTTGGACGATAGCATGGGGATTGGAGCTTCTCATGAGGATTAATGTCCCCAACATTTTTCATATTCCATGCCTCAAGAAGGCCTCTAGATAGCATGAAGTTGCCTCCATGGGTATCCCCCCTCTTCATGATGTGGGCCATTTGGTTTTGTCACTGAAGGCTAACTTGTACACTTGGGAGGAGCAACTAAGGGATAGATTTATTGGAGAGCATCTTGTTCAGTGGAGGAGTTTATCAGATGAGGATGCTACAAGAGGAGGAGAGGAGGTTTTGCAGTATCTATCCTTGCAGTTTCTTGAGGACAAGTAACATTTGGGAGGGGAGGACTGCAATATTCCTAATTAGCTTTCAAATAGTTGGAATATTAATTTTTTCTTTTGATAAAAAGATAGGTGAATAAGTTGGTAGAGAGACCCATAAATATATTTAGTAGGAATAAAACCACTTCGCATGTGAATTTGGATCATTGTATCACCTGTATAAAGCACCTAGAGGTGTGAACAGGGGCTAAAGCACGTGGACAGGGTCAAAGTTGACCAAATCAACAATGTTGTTATGTAGATAGTGGAGAGTTAATGGAGGACAGTGTAATCCTAGAGGAGAAGTGTATGCATGAGAGTATCTTCTTTAATGAGTGGGACCAAAGGTGAGGAAACTCACCAAGCATATAAGGAAGAGGATAGCAACCATAGAAGGTATTCAGAATATTGATATTGTATTGGTCTTTTATGACTCTTTACACGCTTTAGCTGTTTAGCTAAGTTTGTTGTGTTGTTTAGCACAAGGGTGTTTCCGAGCAGAAATCCCACCCTCATCCTCGAGGGCTCCGAGTGCCTACTCAGGAGAGGTTAATTAAGCATCATTTCCACTATATGGCTTTGGGCCAAGCTTCAACCTTCATTCACAGCACAGTCTCCTCTAGGATTGTGTTGTTTTACAGGGTAGCAGCAATGGAGAGTTGATAGACCCAATTTCTGAGCTTGTTTTTCAGTGGAGGAAGCAACCCTTCATCTGGGAGGCTAGTGAGGAGGTTCTTAGAGAATTATTCCACCATTCGGCATCAGGCCAAGTAGCATAATTCACCCACAACGTAGTCTCCTCCAGAAAATGCATTATTTTGCAGTGCAGTTGCAGTGGGAGGTCAAGTACCCAAGTTCTTGACCCTGTTTTCTAGTGAGGGGATCAACCCTTCATCCGAAAAGGTTGTGAGGAGGGATACCAGCCATTTTCATATCATATCAGCCACCTCCCACCAATGTTCCAATTGCAAAGCGTTATTCAGCCCTAGGGCCAAATTTTTATATTCTGCATTTTGAATATTTCCGGAAACCCTTTTTGGGTTGTCTTGGAATATTGTTAGAAAGCCCAGATCTCTGATCCCAACATTTTCTAAACACTATATCAGCATATCCTTGTATTTACATTTTCCAGCAACAGTTAACCCCAACAGAAACTGTGTCGTCTTAGCCTCTGACATTCTTGTATAGCAGTTGTACTTCATATTTCATGTGCCAGGTCTCTAGAGGCTTATTTTTCCTAACTTGAGTGTCTTTTCCTCAAGATCTTGTACACATTTTCTGCTATATTGTTTAATATAATGGCTATATGATCTGCTCTCATATTTATGTGTTGATGTATCACTATTTTTTTAGTGTATGTTCTATAGTCTTGTATTTTCCATTTTGGGATATTACATCCACTTCCCTCTTAGGTGGAAACCCTTTAGGCTCTTAAATCACATCCTTATATATTTGTAGCAACTCTTCTAATTGTTGTTCCTATTTCTTAGTACACCCCTCCAGGGATGCCCTTGCTCTCTCTAGCTCTTTTACAAACTAATTATCTCTTAAAAATAGTAAAATATACTTATTGCTATAACTGATAAGTTTCTTTGCTTGGTTGGCACTTACCAACAAAATTTTGGACTTTCCTTTGTGCATGTTGATGACGAATAATTTTCTCCGCATGAATATTGCATCCTGCATGTACATATATGGACTTACGAACACCACTACACACACATCAAGAAGAACTACATCTAGTTCTACTTCATCAATAAAATTAACACTAATAGCAAATCTAATTTTGCAATATTTTGTTACCTTTATTTACCCATCCCAATGGATATGGACTCAGTTGATCACATAATTACAATCCCAATTTGTTGATGATATCTACTTCAATGAGTTTTTCTTGTGATCCTGAGTCTAACAGAGCATCAAACTTGTTATCTTTAACCTATTTCTTTATATGGAAGAGTATGGTATTTTCGTTCTTCTCTTCCATGTCCAAGTTGTGCTCAACCTAGTTGCTTGAATCAATGGCCATGCGATTCTTCTCCTTATTATCTTTCTTTTTTTCTTCAGGTTAAGCTCTAAATGTAACTTCCAACACTTCTCCTCTGCATGATTGTCAATGTTACAGCGGTTGTTGGGATTTTTGCATTGGTGTGTTGTGGTTTCTAGATTTCTATCTTTTCTTCCTTTCTACTTATTCTTCTCCTCCTTATAAGCATCCTAATGTTTCTTCTACTTCAATCCACTTGATTGTCCTTTCTTCTGGCCTATGTTCTCTTAGTACTGAGCTTGTACACAATCCTCGTCCATCGATCTGGGCTTGAATATCATCACTTGATTTTGCAAATGGCTATGTAGACCCCCAGATACTTGAGGAGTACATCTAGGTTCTTTATGGAGATAACCAACATTATAACCATCTTTCTAAACTATGTGGTGTACTCTTATACCCCCTGCCCCTATTTCTGCTTGTAGTAATGCCATTAGTTCCACTAGTCCTCTACATACCCGATAGGATACAATTGTGACTTTATGAGGGTTTTAAAGTGCTCCCACTTAGTCATTAGAGGATCTCCCTCCAAAATCAAGGCCTCCATGTGGATTTCCCACCCAATTAGGGAATGACCCTCTAATTTCAGTAAAACAAATGAAATATTTTGTTCTTCCTCTATACAATGAACACTGAAATAAAATTCTAATTGCTGCAAATAGTGATTTAGATTTAGAGTGTCAATCTCATATTGATACGACTTGATGTCAACTTCCGCTTCCATTTTAAGCAAGGTCTGTGAATGGTTCACGACACTTGAACTAGGTTGATCTTCTTCTTCTTCTTCTTCTTTTTCAGGTTATTTCTCTGACTCCTCTGTTTCTTCCCAATCTATTGATCTCCCCTTTAATCTAGCCTTTGCATTAGAACCCCCATATTATCCAAATAACCCCAACTTATTGGTCAAATCCATCATGAGGAGGCTCACATTCTGGTTTATATCTACAATTTGTGCTTCCAACTACGAAAACCCCTCCTTTACAAGACTAGGAGGGTTATTCACCAATTCATCACCCATGACTGGGATTTTGTGACTTTCGACTTAACTGATATGGATCCCCTACAACTCCCCATAATATACCCAAACAAATATACTCTGCTACCAATGTGATTCGTAAACTACCATGAATATTCCATTGGACATTTCGTGACAATAAATTTGCTAAAATGTATTGGAAAATTAGAAATATATACTACGAGGGTTTATTTCTCTTTAGATTTTTGGATATATTAATTATTATTATTCTGTATGCAAGAAAATTATACTTATGTAGAAAATAGAGAATATAAAAATTAAAACTTACAAACCACATTTGACATAAGGTATATCCTGGGGAAACCCTTTCAGGAGAAAAACCCAACTAGAAGGTGAGGCCACTCAACTCTCTTTCTCTGAATAGAAATGGATGCAATTACAAAAAAGTAAGGCCTACAGCCCATGGGCTACTACAATGCGCAAATCTTATCTATGTGCTCTCTCCCTCTCCCTCTCTACTACTCTGCTCATTTATGGAACAAAATGCAGTCGAAAAAGAATGTAACCTCTCTTCCTCTTAGTGGCCCGATTATAACACAACCTGATAACTTACTAGTGGTTAGGTTTGACTCCTTCAACCCTTAACTAGAGTTACAATAATGACTCTTTTAGGGTCTTCTTCATCATGATCATGTGGCTAGCCCCTTTTCCATGAATAATGGGGGCTGATGTGGCATCCTCTAGAATTAGGGTGGTCAAAACAAGAAAGTCAACTTCCAAGTGGCATAAATTCTTCATATGGACTTTGATTGAGGTGATTCTCATGCCATTGGAAAGGTATTTGTGTGTAGCATAGGAAGAAAAAGTGTAGCGCTAAAGAAACGATTTTTTACCTCCCCAAAAATCCATTTAATGCCTCAAACTGCTCCTAGAAGGTTTCAAACACTGATTTGCCAAACTATGTCCCATCGGTAAAAATGGTCATGTGAGTTGATTCCTCCACTTTTTCCACTTCAAAAGCATTGAGATGGATGAAACAAATATAATGATCCAATTCAGATCAATTTCATACCATTCCATTCTAATGGATGATCCTCTTTGATTTTCTCCCTCTTAATGGGATCTTCATTAGATAGGTGGCCTTCTTCATGGGATAGCTCTTGGACTGTTGGTGTTTGACCAAATCTTAATTTGCTACTTCTTCCTTTGTGGGTGCCTACACAAATCCCTTGTAGGGCTTTGGACAAAGTTGTGGATGAATCTTCAAACTCTTATTAACCTACTGACCACTCATATTACAACAAGTGCAATAGTTCTTACCTGTGTTCTTAGACAATAAACATTTCTTTCCATTCTTCCAATAATTGAAGAAAACATCATAGTACTTATGCTTGCAATACCTTTAGGCTTATCTGTTATGCAAGTCTAATGAGGGGAAGATGTTTTGCCTCCTCCTTTGGGATGTTCATCTCTCTTTTGAGATGCTTTACATTTTGTCTTGATGCTTTCCCATGCTCGAAAGGTTGCACCTTTCTTGATTCCAACATGCACTTGCTTTCACCATCATGAAGTGGCGTGCCATCTTCTTGCATGTGTTTTTTCTATAGGGTTAATGGCTTGGGATTTTCTCTTGAAGCTTCTCTTGCACCAACTGTCTTGGAACATTATTCAACTTCTTGTTTGCCATATCCTGAAATTGCATAACGAGGTGTTTCCTCCATTTGTGTTCGATTAGTCACTCCTTGACCAATGATGCCAAGGTTGTTTCTATTAAATCCCATCTTGATGAACAACTTAGAGCCAATACCCCAAGCATGCTTCTCAAATTCAACAAAAAAGACATCTACATTTTGATGGGAAGAACATGGTGAATTACTTACTAAGCACAACTCAATCATTGTTTCAAGATTTGTGGTAAAGGATGGTCTCCTTTGGATGGTAGACTCTTCTTTCTCCTCCACTCCTTCATTGCTTAGGAACTTTCCCAGAATCTTGTAGATGGCTTGCAACTCAAGTTGCATCTCTTGCATTATTCCCATGAGAAATTCTCCATAGAAAATTACGTAAGCGTTGTAGTTCCCACTTCTCTTGCTCAAAGAAATGCAATCTCCTTCTCAATTCAGAGTCCTCCTGTATTTATCGATTTAAGTCTTCAAGATCCTGAAACCTTTGCCTCTTGAAAGCTTTTCCCATGGTTGTCCTTTTGCAAAAAAGAAACCCACACTTCCTAACTACAAATGGAACAAATGGAAGAATATAACACAAAGAAGAAAAATGGTAAAGCCCTTCAAAAAACCTTCTCTAATATCAACTTGATTCAAAATTAGGTGATATAAAACTAACTCAATGTTTTTCCATTCTAGATACTTGTAGAATTTTCAATTTTCCATTCTTAAGATGAAATTTGGAAATATAATTAAGCATTTAAATTGAAATTGGAAATAATAAGTACATAAAACAATACGCAAACTGATTGATAACAAAGTTCTCCAATTCTAGCTATGTCTCCAGGCTGGTCCAATCAATGAATCTCTTCATTACTTCTCCTTCAAATAAGGTTTCTCCTTTTACAAAAAACACCGATTTCTTTTCTAATAAGAGGTTGGTTCTCCTTTACAAAGGGCTAAAATCTTCTCCTAATAAAGGGTCGGTTCTCCTCTACAAAAACACAAACAATTCACAAGCTAGCCTACTTGCTTACTCTTTCTCTCCTTCAAAGAGCTTAGGAATCATGCCACCCCCTCTCTCCCATAATTTTTCATTGTTAATAACTACCTCAACATTTTTAGGAGAGATTAACTCTCAAGTTCCCACAAATTACGATTTGGGCACAATTCAAGTGATTGGTTGAAAATATATCTCAACTATGCCCATGAGAATCTCAAGTGTCCATAAGAATCTCAACTATGTCATGAAGATGTCAAGATGTCAAGTTTCCCTTGAGACTAGGAAAGTACAATGCTACATAGCTCTCACATAACATTAATTCCCTATTACAGTAAAATTGTCAAATACAAATGTACTCAAACTCAAATAAAGTAGTAATTATTTGAATTTATGTTTCATTTTTTTCATTCTGTCTAAATTTTTAACAAGCCTTAAGTCCATTTAACCTCTTTCAAATTGTATAAATTTTTTTTCTTATAAGCTTTTCATTGTGCAGACATGTTTTACAAAAATATAAAACCTTTTAAATTTTGCAAATGTGAAATTCTTCTTAAATCAACAGCCCACCAATCTATAAAATGAAATGATATTTTAACATCAACACAATTAAAAATAATCTATAAAACCATAATCTAAAAATAATATAAGTTTATTTAATCACATCACAAAAATCCACCTATAATTTTTTTTTAATAAAAAATTAACTAAAATGAAAACGATCAGATGGAAAACATAGACAGACATTTTTTATTTATTTAAAGCACATGGCAAATCCCCCTGACTCATTCATGGTTGACAGCGAGAGGATTACAAAAATCCGGCCGTGCTTTGGCAGGGACCAGGGGGGCCTTCGCATAACCAAACCAAACATTTGACAAGCGAAACATTTGACCAGAAACGAGAAGCCCATTTTTCAAGTTTTATAAAGTTACCAAGATTTGTACTGCATTAGACCGTTGACTACACTCAGTGCAAATGGCTACCACATTCGCTTTGCAGGCTGCTAGCTGCTATAAGTTCAAAAGGCACGAATCAGGGCTGCTTTTATCGGCTAAAGGAGTCAATACCCTTAAATTCGGTACGTTTACCCAGCTGGGAAATGGTAATGGAAATTCGGCAATTCGAATTGTCTGTGCCTTCAATCCGAACAGGTATGCTATTTTCATGTAAATTTATAATTTTGCTTCTTCATTTTGTTTTATCTCCGAAGACTTTAGCTTCACATGGTCTCGGGTTAAGTCTTCTAGGTTTCCTAGCAGGGCCAGTTATCCAGGGATAGTTGCCAGTCATCCAGGGATAGCTGCGGACATTCTCAATATTGTGTGTGGCTGAAACTAATATTTCAGAAAAAAACATCTATCGAGCTCATTAAGTTTATATTATTTAAGGGTGAATTCTCCAGACACGGTCAATTTATCTGAAATTATGTATTAATATCAATTTTATGTTGGTTTGGGGTGGTTTGCTACAGTATTTATATCGTATTTATTTAGTATTAGTCTGGTTTGTTCCTCTGTTACTGAATTTTACATTGTCTTCAGGCTGCTTTTGAACTTTCAGTTAAAATAATTATGAAAAGGTTGATCTGCATTGGCTTCTTTAAGGGAATCCTACTAAGCACAAGTTGAGCTAAATTGGATTAAATGTCGTTAATGTTTCTTCAAATATCGTAAGACCCACTTTAAGAATTTTATTTTATGCATTATAATTTTCAGTTGATCCCAGAAATTTTAGTTAAATGTGTCGAGAGAGGGCAGGCTCATTACAGCCCGGGTAGGGGAGATGGCCATTACTGCATGTCTTTCTGTAGCACTTTGTGAGTAGTAAGTACACATACCTGTCTCCAAATTTCCAAAAAGAACATATCATTATTGATTCACTTTTCATAGCTAAAATTTGAGTCTATAGTATATACTATGATCTATCCAATATATCGGCTAGTCTAGAGTCTCAATTAGGGCTTGTTATCCACCAAAAGTGGGTAATCCATAGGAAATTTTTTTATTCTTCGTTTGACAACAAGCCATCCAACAGTCCTATGATGGTTTTCAGATATCATTATGCCAGGGTTCTGTACCTATTGCTCTGGTCATTTCTCTCACCCATGTTGCAGTCTTCGCGAAAGAAGATGGGTCAGCTATGAACAGGTACTCTAACCATTTTAGCAATCATGTGCTTTCATTTAATGTTATGGGTACATTAATATGAATCAAGGGGGCAAACTAGATAATTGATCGCTGATGATCGTATCCTTGTTTTGACACTTCACTTGGAAAGTTACTATAACCATTTTAGCAATCATGTGCTTTCATTTAATGTTATGCGTACATTAATATGAATCAAGGGGGCAAACTAGATAATTGATCGCTGATGATCGTATCCTTGTTTTGACACTTCGCTTGGAAAGTTACTATAACCATTTTAGCAATCATGTGCTTTCATTTAATGTTATGGGTACATTAATATGAATCAAGGGGGCAAACTAGATAATTGATCGCTGATGATCGTATCCTTGTTTTGACACTTCACTTGGAAAGTTAGCCTTTGACTCTAGTCCATTGGACCTACTCTGAGGCCTTATGGTTTAGGAAGGGCACCATCGGGGAGGCGCTAATTGATATAACTGTTGATTTGAGGTAGCATTGGATGTGCTCTAAGTCTCAAATTTTTGTGGAAAGGCTTAGACACATGTATTTCAGATAACCCAGAAATCGTTTTGGGAAATTCCAACCATAGACAGTTCTATTTAATAAATTAATTATTTTTAATGAGACCCTAAGTTTAAACTTAGGAAATTAAAATAATTAATGGGTATTAATATAAAGTTTAAACTGTGGATGTAACTTAAAAAAAAAACAGATCAAGTAAAAATGTAATCTTAGCTGTTGATTGGAGATCTAATCTCTGCTGTTGAAGTATCAATGAGAAGACTATAAATAAGACTTGAGGGTCATTTGGAAAGACACACTAAGAGGATCAAGTGATCGATTTCTTTAGTGAGCAGTGCTCAGGGAGAAACTTCGATCTAGAGATCTTTTGTAGAGAGGGGCAGAGAAAGTATCCCCAGAGAAATCTTTCTTAGCCGGAGAATCATCAACAGAGAAGGGTAGAGAGAGATCCAACAGCTCCAACACAGAGCCAGAGAGGCTGACGCAAAGCCACGCAGAGGTTGCGTAGAGGGGAAGAGGAAATCCGAAGGGTTTGTTGAAGAATCGATTTCAGAAGCCGGGAGTCTGGGTGTGAGACCGTGAGGGAGAGATCAAACTTTCTGAGGAGTAGATGGATTCACAAGTTGAGTGATGCAGTGAATAGAAGGGTTGACGCTGGGATTGCGCAGAGCATGTCAGAGGCATCTCATTCAGTGGCTGGATCAGTCGGGATTCCAGTGATAGTGCAAGGTAACCTCACAAATCTTTCTGTCAATGATATTCTCTGTAACTGAATTGTACAGAGTGACATTCAGAGATGTATTCAAGATTTACTGCTGCTTAATAATAAAACCCTCAAATCTGCTGCACCGATTTTCCCGCATTGGGTTTTTCCAGGGATATTTGTCCAAAAATAATGGTGTCCTGTGTGATGTTTTTCTCTTGCTTAGTTTCTTGTTTCCGCATCTAAATTAATTAAGGGAAGGCTGTAGCAATAATTACTTCAATGTTAACAAAAGAAATATGCAAATAACTTGTTAGTGTAATTTTCAAGTAGGTGAAGATAATTTAGTTAGCTGCAGTAGGATTCCAGATCTAGGACTTGCAATTTTCACATTGTATCGATCTTGTATAGCTGAGTGCAAGAGGAACATAAGAACAAATCCGTAGATCTAGTGTTGGTAAAGTCGGGATCAAAGAGTTGCGTAAGTAGTAGATCGATCTCCCAGCAGATTGCACAGTCCATGCCAGGAGGGCTAGTCGCTGCAAGGAAATATCTCTCTGAGTGAGTCGATAGAGAGGTAGGATTTTCCCGATTGCAGTTTGTCCAAGGTAGAGGGAGCAACGCAGCAGATCAGCGCAGATCAACAGCCAGAGGGACGTAGTTTTCTGTGCAACAGTGATTGTGGGTGCAGAAAGTGTCAGAAGAGAAATCTGAAGACATTTTGGGGATTTATGACCTCAGAGAGTTTCATGCCAAAGGAACTCTGATTTCTCATGCATAAGCAATAGGGCTCATGACTTATTTGGCTTGCTCTAGCAGGGAGCGCGTAGAGCCAGCTGCGCATAGGGTTAGATGTAGCAGTCGACATCGTATGGGGGATTATCTTCCTCAGAGAATTCTTAGCTGGGGAATTCTAGTTCTTGATAACTGAGCAGTACTATTGTGTGGCAGATGTACTTTCTCCAACATGGAGTGCGTATGCCAGGCCAGCAGCTGCGCAGAGGAGAGAGAGGGAGCTAGTTCTATTTATTTTTTCAATCGGCAGAAATGACCTCAGATGGGCAGGATCCATGGAAGAGCAACACATTAGATCCAGTTGCTGTAGATTTCTAACTTGGATTGGTCTCCTTGCTATAGGAGCCCAGCGGAATCAGTAGCAGTAGGATCATAGTGTCAACAAATGTAATCATTCATTCGGATGATAGTTGCATAGCTAGTTGTAGTCAGTATCGGGAGATAGTTGCGGAACTTGTGGCAGTGACATAGGCAGTGCGAATTGTCTAGTTGCAGAATGCAGACGCAGTTCTAGCCAGAATATTCCCAGTGCAGAGCTACGCAGTCCAGTTTCCAGCACAAAAGGATAGTGCGAGTTGCCAGAAGGCAATAGAGAGATTTTCGATTGGGGGACCGAGACTCAGAGGGAGTCTAGTCTTAGAGGGAGCAACCCTATGGAAGCTAGTGCTTCAGGATCTGAGGAGATCGGATTTGTTATTGTAGTTGTTGTAGCAACAGTGCAAAAGCATCATCATAGGAATAGCAACAGCAATATGAGTAGATCGAAATTTTCAATGATTGCCACATATCTCCATAGGAGCGATGGAGTGATATAGAACTGTAGCTCAACAGAGTTGCAATTGGGCAGGATCCTTGAGAATTCCACCTCTTGGATCATTACCTTGCTACGAGAGCCTAAATAAGATGTAGCAGGCTAGAGGAGTTTCAGTTGGTGCAAAGGAGTTTTGGAGCGACAAATGCAGTAGCTAGAGCACTAAGTCTGAGTAGCGCGGTGCACAGTTGCAACAGTGTAGAGATGCACAATGCAGCAGTAACAGCAACACAGTGGCTTCAGAGGGACATCGTGGGATTAGCAATAGTCAGAGTTTCAGCATCAAGATGTATCTATACTGAACACTTTTTCAGATTTTGGATATTTTTCAGTTGCTTCTCTCAGCAACTGAGTTGCAGTGCAGAGTTAGAAGTGGCAGTGCTAACAACAGATACAACATTTGAGAGGGAGCTGTAGTACGGATGCAGTGTTGGCAGTGGCAGTGTCAGTAGTAGTACAGTTACAACAGCAGTGCAGTAGTTGGTGGACAACATGTCAGAGATCATCAGTGCATAGGGAGATGCTTCAGAGTCAGAGCAGTACGCAACAAGGTATATTGTTAGAGCACTTTCCTCGCTAAGAGGGAGTGTTGATTTGAGGTAGCATCGAATGCGCTTTAAGTCTCAAATTTTGTGGAGAGGCTTAGATACATGTATTCCAGATAACCCAGAAATCGCTTTGGAAAATTCCACGCAGTGACAGTTTTATTTAATAAATTAATTATTTTTAATGAGACCCTAAGTTTAAACTTAAGAAATTAAAATAATTAATGGGTATTAATCTAAACTGTGGGTGTAACTTCTAGAAAAAGCAGGTCAAGTCAAAATGTAATCTTAGCCATTGATTGGAGATCTAATCTCGGTTGTTGAAGTATAAACGAGAAGACTATAAAGAAGACTTGAGGGTCATTTGGAAAGACACACTGAAAGGATCAAGTGATTGATTTCTTTAGTGAGTAGTGCTTAGGGAGAAACTTCGATCTAGAGATCTCTTGCAGAGAGGGGCAGAGACAGTATTAAGAGAGAAATCTGTCTTAGTTGGAGATTCATCAATAGAGAAGGGTAGAGAGAGATCCAACAGCTCCAACGCAGAGCCAGAGAGGCTGACGTAGAGCCATGCAGGGCTACGCAAAGGGCAAGAGGAAATCCGAAGGGTTTACTGAAGAATCGATTTCAGAAGCCGTGAGTCGGGGTGTGAGACCAGGAGGCAAAGATCGAAATTTCTGAGGAGCAGATCGATTCACAAGCTAAGTGACGCAGTGTCTAGAAGGGTTGATGTTGGGACTGCGCAGAGGCAGCGTAGAGCTTATCAGAGGCATCCCATTCAATGGCCGGATCAACCGGGATTTCCAGTGATAGTGTGAGGTAACCTCACTAATCTTTCTGTCAGTGATATTCTCTGTAACTGATTTGTCCGGAGTGACATTCAGAGATGTATTCAGGATTTACTATTGCTTAATAATAAAACCCTTAGATCTGCT
The DNA here is from genome assembly GCA_034641835.2 of Pinus albicaulis. Lineage (NCBI taxonomy): Eukaryota > Viridiplantae > Streptophyta > Pinopsida > Pinales > Pinaceae > Pinus > Pinus albicaulis. Next base: position 28,572,678 of record MU968411.1, on the reverse strand, counting down.
GCACCAGTTTTCTGGCATTGGGTTTTTCCGGGCACATTTGTCCAAAATTTATGGTGTCATGTGTGATGTTTTTCTTTTTCTTAGTTTCTTGTTTCCGCATCTAAATTAATTAAGTGAAGGTTGTAGCAGTAATTACTTCAATTTCTACAGAAGAAATTTGCAAATAACTTGTTAATGTAATTTTCAAGTAGGTGAAGATAATTCAGTTAGCTGCAGTAGGATTCCAGATCTAGGACTTGGAATTTTCACAATAACATGTTTGTGTTAATCCATACTTATCACTTTCTTCCCAATTGTTCATCTCCATTCTTTGGGTTGATAGTCATTGGTCGTTGGGATTGGCACCTTTTATCCACATCTTTGAGTTAGGTTCCAAAAACTTGGCCCTAAAGGTTAATGTTGCTGAAAGAACAATAATAGCATATAAAGGCACAATAGACATAAAATATAAAATATAAAATATGGTTGAGACTTATTTAATATGTGGGCAAAACCTGACATGAGCTCTACCCTGCTTGTTAGCCATCACCCAGTTCCTCAAGCATTAAATGCTTCATCTAAAAGAAATGAATACTTGAATGTCCCAACCCTAATGAGCGAGAAATTGCTACAACTTAAAGGGGTATTGGAAAAGCAAAGCAAGCTTGGGCTCCTAAGCTATGCATCTAAGAAAGATAAATCATTGAAGGTGCACCAAAGGGGTGGGAAAGATAGGCCAAGGAAAGGGGTAACTCATGCCTCCACGATTGTCCCCTCCTTACATCATCACACTTAGGATATTGGACCCCTATCAACTGGTCTCATGGTTGTGGCATCTTCCTTAGTGTCTTTCCCATTCCATGACCGCCTTATCACACACCTTATGGATTGATGGGTCAACCTGGGACATCTCACTCTCCTTGGGGGCCAGAAACACCTAATAGGGTTATTGACCTAATGTAATATCTCGGATGGGATATTTTAACTAAAACGCAGAAAAATACTGAATACCACAATTTGCCGTAAAATAATCATTCATTCAACAAAAGATTGCCATGTAAAATTAAAAGACAAGAAACACTGCAATCCAATACCACTGCTCTCAGAACAGAAAAAATCTGGCTTTATTGTGAATGTGTGAGGTTTACATGAATCTGACCCAAGAAGGCGGGGGGCAGCGGCCACAGATAAGTTCTTGGCAACAACGGCCACAAGCACGCTAACACATCCCCTCGACAGCAGGCTAGCCCAGATCCTTTGCTTGATGAAGCTGAAGTTGAAGATGCGAGATGATCCTCACACCAAACTCTGAAACTCTGTGAAACTCCTAAGTGAAGTTTCCTCAAAAGTATTGGGTTTCCGTCCAATACTCACAAATCACCCGAGGGTTTTCGTCCTCGGGCTACTGCATGAAGTAGAGAACCACATCCTCAAACCTCTCATATACAAGAAAATGATCTACTCCAAAGATGTCTCCCAATGGCCTCCTCCCTTTCTTTTATAGATCCCTTGGAGCCTTCTAGAGCATTATTTTATTATTATTTTATTCATGGAGCACTTTTCCCTTTTATTAAAATATTATAAAATATTCCTTTTTAATGCAGAAAAGGGTATATCGGCTACCACGCCTCCTCCGGTCACTGAAATCTCTGTCTAACTGTCCCATCGTGTAGGTCTCCTCGTCCCGGTTCCGATGAGCTATTACACTAAGGTGTTCCATCGTGTATTCCTCTCGGAATGCCACCTTGAGCATAATCAGCTGAGTTAAGCCCATAAATAACTCAAAATTCCGAAAGTTATCGGAATGCATCGGAACGAAAGCCAAATTGCTCGGATGGTGGAGTATATCAAGCGAATGCCTCCGAACACCATGAAAACTCCTCAAAACTCCTCCGAAAAGCTCCTGAGCCCACTGATAGCGCCAATCTGTACATGTGACCTGTCTGCTCCTAACTCTGGAAGTCCCTCCTAGCCCTGTCACGGGTGATACCAAAAATGGGAACATTACACCTAATCATTCCTAACATAAAAGAGGTAACTTATTTACATATCTTGAGCTAATTAGGCGTCTGAAGATGGGTTTTCTGCAAAGTATTTTGGTGCCCTTGCATTAAATATAGTCCATTATGACGCTTTAATGGTTTTGTGTCCCTTATGTTGGTCTCACTTGATTTCGTGAAGATTTATTCAGGTGGCATCACACTTGCTGTAGAGATCCCTTGTGGGATGGCTTGACTCCTTTCTAGCACCTTCTAGGGGGTACTTTGCCTTGTTTTCAGAGCAGATATGACCTTGTGGCCCCAATGTTATCCCCTCCCTCCAGAGGTGAGCATTGAGCCTTAAACATCTTCTACATGATTTTACACCTCTTGATATGCCTCCAAATGCTGAAATATTGGGCTTGAAAGCATAGGTGTTGGATTATATGATGATGTGCCTAGATTGACCCTGGGTACGCCCAAGCTGTCCTTGACCTTGTTTGATTGATGATGCCTTATTCCAAAGCCGAGATGAAGATGGTTGTCACTAAGATGACTTGGGAGGGCTAGCACATTCTTCCTTGATGCCAACACTTGCCTTAGATGGTGCCATGGCATCCCTACATGCCTCGAAAGGGTGACGTAGGCCTCTTCTTGGATGATGTCATTATAGAGGAGGTGCCTTTTGGAGATGTACACATGCTTTTTGAGGATTTCTTGGAGTGAGGAGCTCCCTTGGACCGTCACCTCACTTGATGCATTTTTGACCATTCTTGCAGGATGATGTCATGGTGTGGAGAGCATTTTTCCCCCACACGTGTGGGTTATCTTTGGCATTTATTATGCTTTAAAGCTATCTCAAGGTCAGCTTCTGACATTTGACCTAGTTGAACGACTCAAGTAAACTTTTTTGCAGGCTTTTGCTTGTAAAATTAGTGAAATGAGACTTGGTTGCCCTCATATAAATAGAGGGGAGTTTCACTCACTTATTGTAATATTCCTTATAGGAAAATTTTACAGTGATATTAAGCAAAACACATGTGGAAACAGAAAATTTCAGCAAACCATTAAACACCTAGAAATTACACCAGAATTGTTCTAAAACCAACCATTTTATTATATATATAAGAGGAGTACAATGCATGAACGTGTGCAGCTGGGTTTGCCAAGGCAAGCTAGACAATCCCAGGTGAGAGAATGCTACCCGAATGTAAGGGAAAAGACTCCTCTAGAAGGTACTGTGTTGGCCCTGGAATTTTTGCACTGCTGGCTCCCCTGTTTGAGCCTCCAAAACTACCTAGAAAATTCTACCAAATTAATCCTGTGCTCTACACCAAAAACCCAACAAGGGTTTTCTCTAGTTTTAACGCTCCAAAATCATCCCCAAATTCCAAGCACTCCTCCATTGCCAGAAAATTACGGCCTATAGAAAATTTGTCTCTGCAGCCCCTCCAGAATATTGAGAAATCTCCCCACAACATCTTACTTGCATCCCCAACTCAATTCTACTCCACAATCCTTCCCCTAGCCTTCACCACAATTTTCAACACCATGAACTACGCAGCCTAGGTCAGCTACTGCGCATGCCTCTGTAAAGGGAATTTCGACCTGAGCAAACTACACTCTCCCAACCTATAAATCCTTTGGAAATCCACTACAAATTAGACAAGGGAATGACCAACAAGGGCTCAATGCTTCCGTCCCTGAAATGCTCTCCCACAAGATTGTGTGTCTCTCTGTCCTACATCCAGCCTGAGATAAAATAATTCATACCACCTGTTTCTTGCTACCCTCAAGCCTCCAAGAAATTATGATGAGACCTCCCTAGGGTGGCACTCGAGGTCCACCAAAGAAAGGGTGAGATTTTTCCTTGGAAAACTCTGGTGCTAAACAACACCTTGTGACTCAGCTAAACAACTTGAGCAACAATGGTAAATGTCAAATTAACAAAAGGCCCCAATAGTGGCCACCCTTCTCTTATTTATAACTGCTGCCTTCCTTCCTACATGTGGGTCCCTCTATCAAATATTTCTACTTTCCTTTAGCAAAATCGATTTGTCTTCCAAGGGGTGCGTATTTCATGTGGGGTGGCCCCCACACTCCACCAACTTAATTATTTCGACCCACTTTTCCTAAGTTGGTGTCCAAAATTGTGTTGGCTTCAAAATTGCAAAATTGTAGTTCTGCCTTTGGCAAAATTTAGTGAGAAGGGACATTACACTTATTCATCATCATTCATCACACTTCTCTTTGTTTGGAAGTGCACACTAGCTATTGTTGCCTTTTCTACTTGGCCACAATGTAATTTTATGGAGCAAACTATCTTTTGAGGAGGAATTTTGTTGGAGGAGACTTCTTTGGGATCGATTGAAGAGATTCTTGTGGAAATGTTATAAGTTTATTGTTTATCTTATTCTAATTTTGCATGCTATCTTATGTGAATTAGGGTCTATGTGTGCCATGTTAAAATTACAATATTTTTTTTTGAATTCTTGATTCTTTATGGTATGCAAAATTGTTTTTCTTGAAACCTTCAAGAGAACTTTGATATATATGCCTCTCTTGAACTTAAAATCTTCCATCTAGGGAAGTCACTACAGTTTCTAAATAGAGATTCCTACTCTCTCACCCTCTTCATCACAACCATCTTCATAAAATTTGCCTTAAAAGACTCTATTGCCCAATTAGATTGAAGCACTAGCTTAGTGGGTGTTGATCAACCCCTTAATACATATTCTCTTTCTCTCTTCTCTCTAAATTCTAAATATCTAGGGTTAGGTTTTTTCTTGAAATTTTATTTAATAACAATTTTACTTGATGTGTTATTACTCGCTCAATAGGGATTGCATTTAATAACTTGAAAAAGACAAAAGCTAGCATTAATTGCATGATAAAACCCTATAATTAGGGATGACATCATCTCTTTATTTTATGTTCTTTGCATGTTTAGCCATAAAAACTCACTTTCCTTAATTTTTATTTATATATGCTTAAATGGCTATATCTTCTAGTTTTTATATGACATTGCATGCCATATCATTGAATATCTCTAAAACCTTAACTTATAACAACTTGCTAATGTATCTAAGAGGTCTTAGGAAAGGATACTTGAACCTTGGTAAATCTTATCTTAGCCTTTCTATGCTCCACTGATTCCTTGATCCAATCATTAGACATCACATCACCTTAAATCCTCCTATTGAATACCTTTAAGTGATCTTTATAAGTTTATATGGAAGCCTTCCTTATGGGATTTAATTCACTACTAAGCAACTGGAGAAAGGCCGATGAGGTGACATTGGTGGCCTATCTCTTGTTTCCACAAGGTCTAGATTTGCCTAGTAGGGCTTTGCTCTAGGCCTATTAGATTTTGCGTTAACATTTTTGACGTCATTCCGGAGAGGAGTTGAGTCCATTTTCTCATGATTTGAAGTCTAAGCTTCATTTTCTTGATTGAGCTCATCCTGAAGTCAAGTATAAGTTTTCTTATCTGGCGATTCCATTAGAAGAACAAAGCCATAGTTCTTCATTGATCTTCAAGGATTCCATGCTTGTGAGGTGAAGCAAGCATCTTTTAAGGCATTTAAGTTCACCCCGGTGACTCCACAGTTGTGTGTTATGCAAATTTTAAGAAAATGGCTCTCTAAGATTTGCATGAAATGTACCCTACTCTGGATTTTAAGGATATTCTTGGATAACCTAATCGTTATGGCACAAATTGTATGACAAATATTCTAAAGTTTGATGATGATCCTTCTTTAGCCATTAATCGTGTGGTAAAATTCCTCAAATACACTCTATAGATCAATATAGTGCATGAGGATGCTCTCATGAGGCTGTTCATTAATTCTCTTGGAAAAGATCAGAGGGAACGGGTTAAGTACTCTTGTGAACTGAAAGGCGTACCTTTTATTAAGGTGTTTATTGAAAATTTCCTTGAGTATTGGGGGCCACTGTAACAAAGCTATGAAGATACCCTTCAAAATTTTACCCGAGGCCCTTCTAAAGGAAAGCCTTTTAGACCTTTGTGAAGATGTAGAAGAGGAATCTGATGAAGAAGATTGCAGTGAGCAAAAAGAAGAGACCCTTCTTGATCATCAAGAGAAACATGCTAAATGAGGGGCTGAGGAAAATCATGATCCTAATGAAGGTTTTGTATATGAAAAAGATCATGATCCAAGAAAAGATCCTAAAGGTGGTAAAGGGGATCGAGATGATGCCTCATCACATACTGATAAGGCAGGCTCTATCCTTTCTATCAATGTTGAGTTTGTTGATACATCTTTTGAAATCCTTGAAAGGAGTGGTCCCATTGATCCCTCATAGAGCAATATCGCTAAATTATTCCACATGGAAAAGGGTAAGTGAGATGTGACTTATCATTTTGACGGGGATCCTATTTATGAAACAGATATTGATGCTAATGATTATCTAGTCAAACCTTACACCTTGTATGATGATCGGGAATATATGATTATGGATTTGTTTAAGCGATCTTTGATTCCTTCTGATATCGTTCCTCATTCATATTCAAATTCTATGGATTATCAAGGTGATAAGTTGACTTTGGTTAGCCCTTTTGAGTTTGAATTTTGTGACGGGGAACCTATTTGTCGAGATCTTGTCCTCCATTCATCCTTTTCTTCATGCCACCCTCAGCATGTCCTTACTGACATCAATGAGAGTTGTATGTTGGAAATAACTATTGGGTGAGAATGCTTAAGCTTGGTCACTGATTACTTTATCTTTAGATTGCAAGGGAAGATGCAGTGGTGTGGGAAATTTTTTTCCTTTCCCTTTTCATCCTCGATTTGTTCAAGGAGTTCCATATTCCCACGTAAACTCTTGAAGATCCTTTTTCATGATAGCAAGGGCGAGTCATGGTTGTCTTGTTGTAAATTACCCACTACCCACCTTTATTGCTTTGATCTGGTCTTTGAGTATTATGAGATAATAGTTGCTGATTGTGATATTTCCTTGTTCTATCTCATGATTAAGCGTGGGGGTAAGAGGTGTGATTTTGATCTGATAACATGGTGACTTGATTGGTTGTATGACTATACTTAGTTCATACATAATCACGACAGAGTAGTTTAGAATAGGATTGAATCTTGTGTCGCTGTCTGTTTGTGATCCTGCTGTCGTTCTTGCTATACTGTTGATGATTTTATGAGTAATTGCTTGATGATTAATGTGAATGCAAGTAAATTCTAAATAAATGTCATTAGAAGTAATCAGCAGATAAGAAGATCCCTAAAAATCAACACCAACAGCCCTATGCATTGCTCATTATATGATGGTGTGCCACATTTTTCTGCTATTTGCACTTATTAGACAACTCTCACCATTCAACATTCCTCTTAAAGGAAGGTAGGTTACCACTCGATAGGTACTTAAAACATTTTGCAATCACGTGCTTTTACTTAATGTTTTGGCCATTTTAAACCTGGGTAAAGGAATGATTTGGATGATTGATTAATCTTAACTGTATGCTTGTTCTTTCACCTTACCAAGAGGGCTAGTTTTGACCCTAGTCCAGTGGGACCTCCTCTAAGGCCTTAGGGTTATAGGAGGTGCACTGCATGGGAAACTTGGATTGAAATAGTGTGTCCATGACCATTCCATACTTACTACTCTTCACCATTCCCCTAATTTCACATCTATCCATCGGGTTTGCTGTCATTGGTTCATTAGGATTGTCACCCTCATATCCACATCCTTCAGTAAGGGCCAATTTTTTTTTCACTGGAGGTTGATGCAACTAGAAGGAAGGTAAAAGCATAAGATGACCACAATAAAAGAAAACAAAAAAGTTATGCAAAAGATGGCCAGAACATTGATTAGCGTGTGGGCAATGTTAATTTTCTTTGTAAGTTTCAGATTTAATGTCTTATGTAGTTAGTTTACCTCAAAAATTATTTTACCCAATAAAAGTTTTTATTTTTTATTTTTTCCTGCAATAAATAAGATCTGAAAACTACAAACAAAAATTTCTCTAGCACTTTAACTTAGCAAATAACATTTGAAAATATTTTTGAAAATAACCCTGGAAAATTAGACAAGACAACAACAAAAATTAACCCTCCAACTTCTCAACATTTAATTTCTTAGGGAAATCATGCTCTCCCTATCTAGGGAAAATGTGTTGAAAAATGCGTAACTAGGTTCGGTCTTCATAAATATGAAATGTACTTTTGATTCTTCTAGTTTGTAAAATGAAAGAAAAATTATTTTTGTTATTTTTGGAGCATGGGTTTCATGCTCAAGCAAAGTAACAAAAATCGCGATCGGGATAAAATCGCCGAGGGGAAAAAATCGGAAAAAATCGTAAAAATCGGGAAAAAATCGTAAAAATCGGGAAAAAATCGGCACATACAAAAATATTCATTTTTTTTCAATTTTTTTAATATCTAAAGCATCTACAGCATAAAATAAATGCATTGACACATAAATATGAAAAAAAAACTAATAAATAAGATGTGTAATATCATGTCTAGTGCTACATCACACATAAAACTGAATCCTGTCCTGAATACTAAGTCCTGAGTCTCAACTCAACCTCAAAATATCAACAAAAAATATAATAATGTATCTCATATCATGAGTCATAATTTTATATACAAAGGAATGCACCAAATAACCTATACTACTGATTTCCTCTGCCCCTCTTGCGAGAAAATGTAACAGCTTTCCCTCTAGACGAAGAAGTTGGCGGGGCTGGCAATGGACTCTGTTGTGCTTCAGATCCTGAAGCACTAGGAGCTAAAGGAGGTAGACCACGTCCTCTACCGATAGCAGGGGTAGGTGGTGTCACCTCCTCCTCCTATTGTTGCTCCTCCTCCTCCTCCTCATGAAACTCATCATTGATTCATCGCTACTAGAAATGGGATCATCAACAAGAGATACATAAACATCATCTAGCTCAAAGTCTTCAGACTTGGATTGCTCAACATTAAAATGCGGTAGAAAAAGATTAACATGCCTAACCAGTTGTTTTCCTTTGAGTGAAGGGTACATTCTTGTTAAGGCCACAGTAGGGGAGTTCAACAATCAATACCACCAACATCAACAAAGTTCAACAATCAATTCCACCAACATCAAGGTTCTTAAAGGACTTCATACTCTTGATCAAATGCCAATCTCATACCCTTACACATAATAGAATCAAATGGAAACAATGCAAATCCCCAAACCATGAAACCCTGAAAACCATTAAGTCTGTTGAATTTTGAGTGAAATCTAAAATTCTAGTTTCTCCATGTGAAATCCAATGAGGTCGAAACCACTCTTAAACATCCTGAGTCATTTCATGGTAATGTTAAAAATTTAAGTAAAAGGATGAAAATGAAAAATAAAGGAAATATCACTTTTACCATGAACTGCCAACAGGGTGTGTTAGGAAAATGAGAGGGCTGCAAAAATGACAAAAAAAAAAATCGATTTTTGAACTTATAGGGTTTCTATTTGATGGGCCCACGATTTTTACCAAAATAATCGCGATTTTTTCGTAAAAATCGTTGAAAAAATCGCCGATAAAATCGGCAGCCTGAAAAACTCGCGATTTTTTGAAAAAATCGCGATAAAATCGCGATTTTTGTTACTTTGTGCTCAAGTTCTTTTATTTTAGAGGTCAAGCACCTATTGAGTGCTTCTAGGGTTTGTCCTAGCTCAAGAAGTCAAAAGAGTCATTGTCATAAGTTGATGACCCCATCGGGCACATTGTAACTTGTAAAGAAAAAATATTTTTGTAATTAAAAGAGTCAAAGTACCCTTCAAGACCAAGTCGGCCTGGCAGCTTGAGAAGTCGACCTATTTTGAGGAGCCACGTCCATCTTAAGAAGCCTATATAAAGGAGGGAACTCAACCTCCTTGAGAGACATTCACTTCTCATCTCATTCAAGAGAAGGAACAACAAAAGGCTAGCGAAGAAGGAAGAGGATGAAGGAAGAATTTTCTGAGTTAATTCTATCTCACACGTGCGAAGAAGGAAGGCTAGGGTTTGCTGCTTTAAGGTCGAAATTCTCTATTTGTTGGAAGAGGATCAAAGCTGCTGAAGAAGGGCCTACTAGTTTAGCTTCTAGCCCTAGACGAGGAAACAAAGCAAGCGAAGTTGCTGGGAAGCCTTGGAAGGCTAAATTTCGCTCACACGTGTGGATGCAGTAGCAATTGTTGGGGGCCGAAAATTTCAGACCTGCAGTAGAGGCCGAAATTTTGAAGCGGGGTTCAAAGTTGTGCTTGAAGAGATTTGACTGGGTTTGACTTGGACAAAAGAAGCACATCATCAAGAGAGGTCGAACTTGGTCTTGGAAAGGTATTGGTCTTGGTCTAGAGGTCTTGGAATTCGTCAATTGAAGAATCTATAAGAAGAGAAGAGATTTATGGGTTTTCCTCTCAAGTGGCTTTTAGGGGTCTGCGGCTAGGACTAAAGGCCTAGAAAAGGCTAACGACTAGGCTTCAAGGGCTAAACGACTAGGGTTAAGGTGGACGCTGGGCCTAAAGGCCCTAAAAAATTTGAAATCCTTGCCCAAAACTCGAAATTACTTCAGACTTCAATTTCACTGCAAAATTCCTTGATGCCGGCCTTGCAAAAATTCTAGAGACTAGATCTTACCCTCAAGGGCCTAGATCTAGCTCTAACCCAACAAATCTTCTTGGATTTCACCTGCACAAATGATAATACAAGTGCGAAAAACCCCAATATATACAAAAAATTCAAAACCCCAAACCCCAACTGCAAACAAGGGTTAGAAAAATTATTCTACAAAATCATATTACAAAAATTAATTTACAAATTACAAATGTACAATGCTTGAATTTTTTTTTGAAGAATATTTTTTTAATAAAATTTTGACAATATCTAGATGTATTTCGAAAAATAGATGTTAACCACAACCTTTTTTTTTTTTTTTTTTGCTAAATTGCGCTAATTCTATTATGAACATAAAGTTACAAAACTGCCACGGTTCATCTGAGGGAGCCTGAAACCGGGCTTGATATCCAAGTTCTGTCTAGATATGGAACTGCCCATAGCGGGAAACCAGTTCCTTTAAAAGTAATTACACCGCCCATGAGCTGGGAAACCGATGAAGAATCAACTACATTTAGCATGATAAAACTATAGAAAGACATAACAGGCATGCAGCTGTTGCTGCTATATATCATCAGTGAAACCAAAATTTTTGCAAAAAGTCAAGAGCAGAATTCATACAGGTCCTGGACATAGCGGAGAGAAAGCAATTAGTTTGGAACTGACTGCTCCTCTTCAATTCGACAGCCATAGGGGTCCTCCGGTTCTTCTTCAACAGTCTTGGCTCCGTCATCGCCAGACAGGTCCGTTCCCACCTGCAAAAGAATATGGTCCGTGGATGAAGGAGCAGAGGCAAGGGGAACGCTGGGACCAGCAGAGGGGGAGGCAGTCGGGTTGGGAGTGGGCACGAAGGGAGCAGGCGCGGGTCCAGAAGTCGGAGGAGGATGGATGGTGGCTTCTTCTCGCAGAGTGACAGTTATGAAGGCAGTGATAGTAGGGCGGTTAAAGGCACTGTCGAAACGAAGCTCGGCACGTTGCGAGGACTGCCTTAGAATATGGATGCCAGGGAGAGGAGGGTCGGTGGAAGCATGGAGCGGGGGCGTGGACTGAGGAGGAGCAGGGGTGTGACTGCCATGGATATGACCAGGAATGTCAAAGCGAGCCGGAGCAGAGCGTCTGTCAGATGGCTCAGAGGAGAAATCATCGCTGGAGCTGTAGGGAGGCCGCTCGCTCATAGACCTGCCCCGAGAGGCACCCCGTCTGCAGGTCATCCACTGCCTAAGTCTAGGCATGGTGAGCTTCTCAGAATGAGCCGACGAAGCGCTGGAGGGAGCTGCAAGACCAGGAGCAAATTGACCAACAATAACTGGAGAAACCTGAAAATTGAAATTGGAAGGGCAGAAGTTACTGTGCGTATAGTGGAAGCCCGGAATGGTTTCCAGGCAACAATGCAAAGAGCATCGACGACCAGTGGCTGTGCGTTCGCAAGGCGTAGCACAACCTCCCGGGCAGAGAGAGCGCAATGGCAGCAGAGCTCGGTTGACAGAGCCTAAATGGTCCGGAGAGCGCGAGCAGGCGTCCATTTGATGTTGAATGCACAGACCAAGGCGGAGAGGGTGACGGCGCTGTGGAGTTAATGCCCAGCGCAGGAGCACATTGATGGCCTTATTAAAGGCGCCATGGGGGGCCATGTGGCCACCCCAGTTGAGGCGCCTTGGGAGCTGGCCCCGGCCAAGTGGCCCGTTACGACGTCGTATCACCCGCATCCGGAGGATGTTAACCACAACCTTAGCGAAGTAAGAAAATCACATAAAATATCTGAAGTCCAAACAAGTTCAGCTTGTACCCACAGTCTGTGAACTTGGAGCCCAAGGGCCGGGGAACCTGCAAACTCTATATATATATTTCTCAAGAAAAATTGTTAGATCATACAATGAATTGAATCACCTAAGATAAGCCCAAAACCTACCAATAAAATGTTCCTATCATCTACAAATGAAATAACAATTGAAATAATATTTGAAGCACAATATAGGAAAGAACATACCCAACACATACCACAGATCAATGAGACACAAACACCATGAACTGTACCCCAAAGTATTTGATTATGAAGTTCAAACGTTCCCAACAGGACAGTGGCTTCACACCAACGTTTACAAAATTTGAAAATTACATCAGACCAATGATCATCATGATCAATAGAAGCTCAATATCCTTCTATTTATACAGAAATTCCTCCCAGTGGAAAATAACGGCTAGTGGCTTGATCCCCGTCAAAATAATCTCGACCATCGATAAATCTTTGATCAACTTTTAATCTCTGCCGTCGAAAATACCTATTTTTGAGGAATTTTCGAATTTTTCATTTAAACCATTTTTTATTAGTTCAAAAATAATTATTTTGAACTAATTTCCTCAAAATATTGACTTTGACTTAACCACCAAGGTCCAAGGGTCCAAATTTTCTTGAAATTTCCAATATTCCTTTGGTGTGGGACCTCCAAAAATTAACTTCTTTAAGACCCACGAATTTTTCCACTTGGAGAAATTCATTTATCTAGAGTCTAACATTTTAATTTTGACTCTAAATTAATTTATTTTCTGACTTAGGATTTAATTTAATTTTGCCAGAAAAATTAATTAATTGACTCGTGAGGGGATTAATTATTTTTCCACCCTCAAATATTTTAGTCATGGTGTCTAAGTATGAGGGACCATGCACTAAAATATTTTTTACATAAGATTTTACAAATTCAACCCTCAAAGGGGGATACTCGTTCGTTATAGACCCTCATAATATTATCCAATTCTGTGACACAATATGATCTAGTAGACCAAGTGATTTATAATAAAATAATTTAGACAATTAGCTTAAATTATTCCCAAATCACTTTTACAATAGACTCGACTAAAACACTAGGACTCACCTAAGACTTCGATGATAAATTCCACCCTAACTTTGGGGTTGAGGCTGGAGGGAAAAACTCTGCCGATCATCCGTGTTTAGAAACACAAATAATCAATGAGACAAAATCGGAAAAACCTCCTAGGATGAAATTCGTTGCCAAATTCATAGGCTTACCTAGGTTGTTACATGATTAGTGGTCACACTAGCATCATTTTCATTACAAACTTGCAGAATGTGTTTACAATGACATGACAGACTACTGGTTGATGATTTTGAAGTTTGAAAAATTTCTGTCAAGTCTTTGGATCATGCTTCCTTGGAATGTTGAAAAAATGGGTGCAACAGGTGAATAAGATCTAAAGCAGTGTTGTCAGCCTTGTTTCTTTTGTGGTATGATATCATGCGGCCTCATCCTTGAAAAAATTTGGTCTCGTTTGGCCTCAACCCTTGAAGCCTCCTTCCAAATACAGGGGCATGCTCTTATTTGTTGACAACTGCGTATATAAGGTACATTTATATGTACCTATGACTCAATTGAACTTGTACATATAGTGACCTCTGTGATATTATGTTATGAATAATAAATTCATAAAAATAGTAATTAAATAAATAATATTAAAATAATAATAATTAATTAATTAATGACTTCATTAATTATGAAGGGATAAAGGTCAAACAATGTGAGCATTCACCTTCGTGGTCAGTCTATGCCTATATAGGCACACCACCACAAAGGCTTGTAATCACCATTCAATTTTTATTCAATAATACAATTACTATTTACACTTATATACAAAATCTGCACACAATTCTCTTGCACATTGGTTTCTCTCCAACAGTGGTATCAGAGCAATGTTCCTCTCGCCTGTGTATCACCGTCCCGCTTGAATAAAAAAATCATAAAAATAGTAAGTAAATAAATAATAATAAAATAATAATAGTAATAATTTTTTTTTTTTTTTTTCTAAGTAAAACTGAACTATTATAAATGAGCAAAATATAGTACAATCAAGAGTATCAAGAAACCGACCGATCGGAAATGATGTAACTATCAACTTCGGTGCCGAAGAAGGAATGAACCATGCTCGAAGCTACAGCAAATGACATGAAAGCAAAAAGACCGACTTCTACTCCACATGGGCAGAAGTCTCAACACGAAGTTTTTTTCCTTTCTTTTTATTGACTTTTGTCCAGCCATCCTGGGGTGTGTGTGCTAAAACAACTTGAAGGCTGGAGTTCTCCACCATGGGGGTCTCCTTATCTGATTCAGAGGAGGAGGTCTCATGGACGCGTTTCTGGGTGATCGCTGTGGCAGTGGTATGCGCAGGACTAGCGAGCGTTTCTGGGTGATTCGTCTGAGGCGCCTGGTCTGGTTCTGCATCGCTCCCCTCATCTTCCGAGCTTGAGGAATTAGAGCTCACTGCTGGCGGCGGAGAACAAGGGGTCCATCTCGTGGGCTTGGTCTTTGCCATGTTATCCTTTTTCGTTTTTGCAAGGAGAGATGGGCAAGAATTCTGCAGGTGCCCTGTTAAGTGATAGTGGCGACAACGGAAGGCAGTATTCTCGTAATCCAGGTTCTGAGTCCAAACAAAGTCATTGACCTTGAGATTGATTTGGTCTGGCAGTCCCTTGCTTGGATCTAATTCCACACATATTCTGGCATATGTGTAAAGGCCTTGATTTTCCCTCCAGTAATCTCCCATTAAAAACCGGCCCAAGGTGTTGCCTATGCCCCTGTAGACTGCAATATGCCACAGGTGAGCTGGTAAGTTTGGAAGCCTGATCCAAACAGGTGTTCTGGTGATAACTGCAGTTGCTGGATCAAAATCTGGGAACCATGGGGTTAAGAAGAGCCCAGCAGTTCCCATAAACCAAGGACCTTCCTCTAAGGCCTGTTCATAATGCTTAGGATTGTCAAACAAAACTATAAAATATCCTTTTGAATAGAAGTTGACCTTGCAATGGTGAGCCCAGTTGGAATGAATCCATTCATAGAGGTCCTTAGAGCGTGGCCAAAGCCCATTGAATCTGCATATGATGGCTCTTTTTGCAAAATTTTGAAGGTCCTCTGCGAGTCCAGGGTGGGAGATCTCAACAGAGGGAACCTCCTCCAGTTTGTCAACCAGAAAAGGCTGGGGTTTGGGGGCCTCCGGGGGTTTGGGAGTCTCAGAATGAACTGCATCTTTGTAGGAGAAGGGAGGAGCAGAAGAAGATTGTCCTGCAGCGCCACCTCTCAGACGAAGGGAAAACACTAAAGAGCTATTACTTATTATGCAGTAAGATGAGAGGGGAAGAAGATCATCGAGTTGTTTACCTTGAAATATAAGTCTTTGAAGGGCTGAGGGAATCCCGAACCGACGCTCCAGGTTTGCCTTGAGATACTGCACCAGGTCTGAAGGGCGGACCCAATGCAGAATGGTTTTGCCAGAAAGCTATGTGATTTGAATCTGAAAGGGGGCAGAGAAATTTTTAAAAGCTTTCCTGACCGACCCAGTGCCAAAGTCTTTTGGATCTCCTAGTGTCTGGCTATCTGGAAGCGGAAGGGGAAGAAGAGGCTTCTACAGATAGAAACTATCCCTCCGGCACAGATCCGCGGCAAAGGCTAGGGCTTCTGAACTGAGGAGAGACCGAATATTCGTTTGCAGCATAAGAACCCTTGCTGCGCTGCCCTTGTGGAGAGAAACGAGAGAGGCCATCGCTTGGGGCGCCTCCAAGTTTTTTGAAGCGCGCAGAGAGTCTGGGCTGCTGTCGAGCCGGGCTTCAGAGAGTTAGCAGAGGATTCCAACAAGCCGGAGAAGATGCCGGCCATCGATTGGGGGTGTAAGCGCCCATGCTACAGAGTAAGGGCTTTTCAGAATCTGAAGAGATGGTGTGTGATCAGCCTTCGCAGGGGAGAAAGAAAACTGAACTCCAAGCCTGGTCGACGTTGAAGCTCCAGAGGATAGAGCAGCTGTGAGTGGGGAGAGAGAAGAAACCCTAGTCGCCATTCTTTTTCTCTTCCTAGTTCTGACTTTTCGCCAGTGCTTGATAATAAAATAATAATAATTAATAATAATAAATTAAATAATTAATTAATTAATGACTTCATTAATTATGAAGGGGTAAAGGTCAAACAATGTGAGCATTCACATTCGTGGTTAGTCAATGCCTATATAGGCACACTACGCGAAGGCTTGTAATCACCATTCAATTTATATTCAATAATACAATTACTATTTACACTTATATACAAAATTTACACACAATTCTCTTGCACACTGGTTTCTCTCCAACAACTGTATCAGAACAATGTTCCTCTCGCCTGTGTATCACCGTGTTGCTTGTACTCGCTATGTTAATCTCTTCGCTGCCTCCCGACCTTTCGCCGCATTATGTCTCCATCCCACTTATCACTGTTGTGTTTCAACCCAACCACCACCAATCCGTTGTATGAATTCCACCGTTGTTCATCCTTTGACTTCCATCCTACCATCTGTTGTTCGCTCCTTTCTCTCGACTGTCGTAAATCCTCATTGCCTCTCTCCATTTTCCCCTATCGTTCTGTTGGTGCTTTCTTCCCGACCACGATGACTTTTGGCTGTTGTCGTTTATCCCCCACTGACCATTTTTGTGCTGCCATCAGTACGCTGCCCTAAACCTGTCCCCGCTGTGTTCCATCGACGACCATCTACCGCATCCAGCCATTGCTCTGCTTCTCCATGTTTCATTTGACGTATTCCCCTGTTCCTTTTTGGTAAGAAGCTGAGTATTTCTCACATCATGTCAACTTCAACAATAATAAATCTTAAGTACCATGGTTATACGTACATCTTATATATATATATATATATATATATATATATATATATATATATATATATATATATATATATATATAAGTTGCTAATTTAATTATATAGGTTAATTAACTATACAATTATATATGTTAATTAATTGTGTAATTCTTTAATTATATAATTAATTAATAGTGATATAATTTAATCATATAGTTTAATTAATAATATTAATTAAAAAAAAATTGTTTTCGCCAAGAAAAAGGTAAAAATGGTGAATAACGAAGAGTTACAAGCCGATATTAGTCGTTGTAGAGACGACATCAATGGAGTAGGATATCGTCTTGATAATTTAGAAAAAGCGCAAACATAATATAATGAAGGCCAAAAAAAGTTAACACTAATGATGGAAAATATACTACAAAGAGATGACAAATTTGACGAAACCACCAAAATATTAGACTACCATAACGAACGACTTAACCAATTAATGGAGAAGGTGGACATGGTAACACTCCAAACTTTACAAGGACCTTAATCCGGCCCACAAAACAGGAATGTGCATGAACCTACTGATTTGCCTGATATATGTTTTTCAGGTAGCCAATATTACACTAAATTTTCCGAAAAGGACTATCAACGGTTTAAAAAGGAGTTACCCGAACATGATGGTAAAGACCATGGAGGCACTATTGTTTGAGTTAATAAATGGGAAGCCATTTTTGAAGCAAACCCACCATTAGGTGAACGTGAGAAAATCATGATGACATCCAACAATTTCGAAGCAGAAGCATATGATTGTTTCTTATGGTGGTGTGAAATGTGATGACCGTTCTTTTCACCGGAAGAATTTCGTGGATGCCTTGCTAAAAAGATTCTACGACGAAGAAGAAGATGATGTCTATAATAGATTTATTCTTGTAATAAAAAAGGGGTCTGTAAGCGAATACACCCACGAATGGGAAGTATTGGCTACATGACAAAGAGGATTTACTGATGAACAACTACTTAAAATGTATAGATGTGGACTTAAAGATTATATTCGTGCAAAATTGAAATTGTACAAACCAAAAACTATCGAAGAAGCGAGACATGCAGTAAAGCATATTGAACAAAAACATAAGTTCAACATGCCATCATTCAAGGAAGACAAAAACCAACAACAATACTTCGGTAAAAAAGAGACAAACAAGTGTAGGTATTGTGGAGACAAATGGACGTCAGGGCACAAATGCATTAAAAAGAAATTATATACTTATGAAGTTGAAAAAGATTCAAATACTTCAAGTAATGAGTCAGAAAAAGGATAAAGAAGAAAAGTAATTGTTGCAAGTGTGGAGAAAATTGGACACCAGGACATAGATGTGAAGACATGTCCTTACCTTACTATAAGATAGTAGATGGAAGGCAAGTTGAAGGACAAGGACCTGATGAAGAAATCACTATAATGCACAATTCAAATTCAAATTCTGAGGAATCATGACAAGAAGCATCATTAGCTGCAATTTCATGTGTCCAGAAAAATCATGATGAAGAAAGCAATTCTTCAAAAGATCAAGAACAACAAGCGATTGCAAAATACATTCCACCACATCTTCGAAAGAAGAGAAATCAGTCTCCAAGAAGAAAGAACATTAAGCTTACTACAACAAACATGACGAGGAGATTACACTCTAAAACCTTGAAGCTTAAAGGGATCATACGAGGCATAAATGTCAATATACTTGTAGATTTGGCAGTACTCACAACTGTATAAACATTAATCTTTCTAAACAACTTGATCTTTATGTTATGCCCAGTCAAGGACCTGACCATGACTGTCGCCACTGGGCAAAAGTTCGAAGAGATAGGAGAATGTCTTAAGGTTTCAATCCAGATACAAGAACTAGAGCTAGAGATAGATTTATTTGCCCTACCACTCAAAGAAATGGATATAGTGCTAAGTGCATAATGGTTAATACAATTAGGATGTTATACTACAAATCTTGAAGAACAGTTCAGGGAGTTTAGTTAGCAAGAACAACACTATAAATTATATGGTGTTAACGCTCCCAGCTTCAAGGAAGGTACAAATCAGTTCATGGAGTTTAGTTGGCAAGGACGACACTATAAATTATATGGTGTTAACGCTCCCAGCTTCAAGGAAGGTACAAATTAGTTCATGGAGTTTAGTTGGCAAGGACGACACTATAAATTATATGGTGTTAACGCTCCCAGCTTCAAGGAAGGTACAAATTCATATGAGAACTTCACTAACTCACAAGACACAAACAAAGTCAAAAGCAAATAGATGCCATTCCACAACAATGGTTCAACTAGAGAAAACCCTTCTTGTTATGCTTTGAGGACAAAGCATCTCTAAAGGGGGTGACAATGTTATGAATAAAAAATTCATAAAAATAGTAATTAAATAAATAATAATAATAAATAAATAAATAAATAAATAAATAAGTAAATTAATTAATGACTTCATTAATTATGAAGGAGCAAAGGTCAAACGATGCGACCATTCACCTTAGTGGGTAGTCAATGCCTATATAGGCACACCACCCCGAAGGTTTGTAATCACCATTCAATGTTTATTCAATGATACAATTACTATTTACACTTATATACAAAATCTACACACAATTCTCTTGCACATTGGTTTCTCTCCAACATATGATCCGAGCTAATACTTGTGGCTTTGTCAACTGGAAATTTGAATCAGTGTTTTGCAGATAGTAGTCGGTCCTAGAAATAAGTTCTGTTTTGTGTCATTCATTAAAAGCTATCTACAATGGCATATATGTATCACTTTAAGGAAGAAGTTCGGTCCTCCATCCAAACTTGAAAGGATAAAATTGGTTTGTCCTTTATTCTCAATGACCTAGTTCTGAACATTCTGGAGATATCATTGAAGATCTGAATATGTTAATTTTTGGGCAACTAGGTCCAAACTCCATGTTGCACTACTCATATGATGATGGTCATATTTTTGTTGGATTCCTCTTTCAGAGAGGTGCAAGATTGATCTAAAGATCATCTTGATTGGATGAGCAGAACATTGATTTTGAGTTTATTTTCCACATGTGCAAGGTCTGCCAGATTTATCCCACATGCCTAAGAGATGTGTCACACACCCTCATTGATGAATATAAATTGGAGAGACTTGGAGGTCATTTTCTTATCATCTCATCACACATTCTCTCATTGTGATTTGATTGGTTTGATAGCCTTTGGAGGCCTCTTTCCCTCACACGTGTGGAGCGAAGCTACTGTTTTCTGCGCTGATCTGTTTAGGGCTTTATGTTTTATGCGCTGATCTGTTTATGGCTTTTTTGCTGCAGCGTTGACCGTGGTCAACCCTTGGTTGTTTGACCTCAATCTTCTGTAGAAATTTCAATTTTAGGAGGCCGTACAGCTGGGCACTAAAATCGAGAAATTCTGGGCTGTTTGATCGAAGCCCTAGTTTGTTGCATTGACTTTTCTGAAGCTGCCTACGTTGAATTTTCTGCGCTGTCCCTGGTTTGACTTGCGTTGACTTGTGATGAGTTGTCTTTGAGGGCTGTGGGTGTGACACATGAAAGTGTTGGCTGACCGAGAAAGACTTTGTTGCTTGAAGCATCCTGCTAACCACCGTAATGCCACAATATCTCATATCTTTGCTGGATAAAAGGAATTGTAAATCTGATCTATATCTGGCTTGTCTTCTATTGATATATTATTGTGTTCTATCAGCATTTTACTTTCAAGTTTATGTGATTGCTATTTTGTATTGGGCTTAAGAAAGATTGAAGGAAAAGTGCATCAAGCATAGAACACCATGGTTATCTAAATTCAACATGGTATCAGAGTAGAGGTGAAGACAAAGTCCAAGAGTCCAAGCTGGTGTTAGAAGCTATATCTGAAGGAAGAAATCCTATCAAGGACAAATGGCCTCCTCAACCTACAAGGGTTTCAAGGCTGATGATAAATTGACTGATAAGTCTGATTATCATGCATGGAAGATGTCCTTGGATTTGGCGCTAGAAGATCAAGATGTCATGGACTATGTACAGGGGAATATTCAAGAGCCTCCATCAAATGCAGCTGCTGCCACGAAGAAGAAGTATAGAAAAGGGGAAATCAAAGGAAAGATAATTATCCAGGATTCTATTCATAAGCACTTGGTTGCTTACATTTCTGAGCTGAAGACATCTAAGGAGATGTATGATAAGTTGGTGAGCATGTTTAGGGCTAGCAATGCTAATCAAATCCTCTTCTTCAAGAATCAATTGAAGAATATCAAGAAGGGTAAGGATGAGTCTAATCAATCCTATTTTATGAGGCTCATTGAAATCAAGAATAACCTCCTAGCTATTAGGGAAGCAATATCTGATCGAGAGATGGTTCTTATTGCACTTGGAGGTCTCCCCCGTGATTGGCATGTGTGTGTTCAATACCACTATTCTCAATAATAATGTGATTCCTGATTTTGATGAAATATTGACGAGATGCACTCAAGAGGAAACAAGAATGATGGAGTATGCCTCTAATGGTAATGGAAGTGACCCTACTGCCTTCTCCGCTCATGCAAAGAAGAAGAACCATGGTGGCTTGAGAAATCAAAACCATGGTAGAGCGGGGCCCAAAGGAAGGAAGGGAAGATGTTACACTTGTAACAAGACTTGACACTATGCAAGAGAGTGCCCTAATAAAAGGGACTCTCTCAGGGATGATGACAATAACAACTCGAGAAGGAATGGCAGGAACAACAGGTTCCAAGGAAAAACTAAGGTTCCCTCTGATCGTAATGGAAACGGGCAACCTTTCAAGAGGTCAAGAAATTCCAGGTACGATGAGTCTAATATTGTTGATAATAAGAGAAATGATTTTATTCTTGGATCTGCCCTCTCTGCTGCATCTCCACCCGACACCTTGGATGTCTGGTTAATTGATAGTGGTGCTTCAAGGCACCTCATTGGTTATAAAGAAGCCCTTTTTGATTTGGTTGAGAAGGATACTAATTTGGAAATTATCCTTGCAGTTAATGCCACCTATCCCGTGAAAGGGACAGGGACTGTGACCCTCCATTTATCTCAAAGTCAAGTCATCCGATTACAAGAAGTGTTGTATGTACCTAATTTGGAGAAGAACCTTGTGTCCATTTCGGCAATGGAAGGCAAAGGGTTCAAGGTGGCATTCGTTGATGGAAAGGTACTTATCTGGAAGAAGAACTTCAAGGAAGCTCTTTCTATTGGTTTTAGAGTTGATACACTCTACCAGGTTGGAGGAAGTCCATTGGGGGCTATGACATGCGATACAACTCTTCAAACAGAGTTATGGCACTAGAGGTTTGCACACCATTACAAAGCCCTTCCCGAAGCAAGGAAGGTAGTGACAGAGATGCCCGAATTGAGAGATAATCATGAAGGTATATGTTAGGGTTGTGCCGAATGGAAGCATACAAGGGGACCATTCCCCTCAAGTGTCACAAAGACAACTGATACATTCTGATTTATCTGGTTTGCTGCCTGTGACATCCTCGGGAGGATGTTCCTATTACATGACTTTTACATATGACTTCTCCCACAAGACCTAGATATATTTTTTTTGAAGAAGGACGAAGCATTCAAATGGTTTCGTACCTTCAAGGCCTTGGTGGAAAATCAAACCGAGAAGATAAACAAAGTTTTGAGGACCGACAATGTGATCGAGTATGAGTCAAATGAGTTTAATGACTTTTGTAGAGAAGCTGGCATTAAGAGGGGGACCACAACTGCATACACTCTCGAGCAAAATGGTGTTGCTGAAAGAAAGAACAGGACCATTGTGGAAGCTGCCCGCTCCATGCTATGTGACCAAGGTCTTCCGAAATTTCTATGGGGAGAAGCTGCGAACACTGCTGTGTATGTTCAAAACAGATGCCCACATTCCGCTCTGGACTCCAAAACTCCTGAAGAAGTCTTCTCTTGTAAGAAACCTGATGTTTCTCATTTTAGAGTTTTTGGTTGTCTTTACTTTCATGTGCCGAAAGAAAAGAGAAGCAAGCTGGATGCTTCTGGAAAGAAGGGAATGTTTGTGGGCTAAAGTGAAACTTTGAAGGCATATAGAATCTATTAACACTAGTCGAAAAGTGGAGAATCATAACCAGTATGCGCTACGATGAAGATGCGCCTACGAAAACAAAAAATCTTCTAGCTCAAGGAAGACGAAGAAGATGAAGAGTTGGAAGAAGCTAGCCGTGTTGACTACGATGCCGTGTTGACTACGCTATGGATCCCATTGATCCACCTCCTTCAAATAAGAGAAGACCCTCATGGCTTAGGGATACTCTCGAAGATGCCGAGAGACATATTTCCCCAAGGGGGACATTGTGTGAAAGCAAGAATCCGAAGAGATACCAAGGGTATCCTGGCCATAGTACGATAATTTTAATCCGACTAGATACGACTGTTATCAACATCAAGTTGGAAAGGTCACATGCACGAAGAGAGTATGAGTCCGTATGAAAAATGAGAATATCAAAGTGTCCGGGCTGGAGAATCTGACCAAATACCTCGAAATGGCTCTATAAGATCAAGCATGGATCTGATGGAAGTGCTGAAAAGTACAAGGCAAGATTTGTTGCTCGAGGCTTCTCTAAAAAAGAAGGCATAAATTATGATGATATATTTGCACCTGTGGCCCACTATACCACCATCCAATCTATTATTTGCCCTTACTTCTACGCAAGGATGGAGTCTACATTAGATGGATGTGAAGACCGCTTTTCTACATGGATCTATAAAGGAAGAGGTGTATGTGGAGCAACCTCTGGGGTTCGAAGTCCGAGATAGAGACACCCATGTATGCATGTTGAAGAAAGCCTTCTATGGGTTTAAGCAAGCCCCCAGGGCTTGGTACGAGAGGATAGATAGCTAATTGATGACGCTGGGCTTCACTTGAAGAATGCTTATCCGGACCTTTATTTTAAGGTTGATAGAGAAAGGCCTCTCATTTTGGTTCTCTATGTGGATGATCTCTTCCTAACAAGTGCTAACCCTCTCATTCATCAGTGTAAGAGTGAGCTAGCTTCTGAGTTTGAGATGAAAGACCTAGGACTGAAGCACTACTTCCTAGGCTTGGAGGTTTGGCAGAGGCCAGGCTAGATTTTCCTTTCGCAAGGAAAATATGTCGTGAAGCTGGTGGAGAGATTTGGTATGGTGGACTGTAAGTCTGTGTCGACACCGATGGAACTCAACTTTAAGAAGTTGAGTGGAAGCGCTGCTGGGCCCGTGCTAGTAAATCCTACTGAGTATCGACAACTCGTAGGGGCCCCGATGTTCTTAGTGAACTCCTGTTCGGACGTATGTTTTGCTGTGAACACTTTGAGTGAACATATGGTTGAACCTCATTACATTCACTAGATTAGTGCCAAGAATCTGTTGAGATATCTTCGGGGCACAATCAACCATGGGCTGAGATACACTGTCGGGAGTTTGAGACTCCATTAAATATTGATGCCAATTGGGCTGGCAGTGTGGTGGATCGCAAGAGCACATCTAGATGTTGCTTCACCTTGGGTTCTGCTTCGATATCTTGGATGAGCAGGAAGCAGAAGTCAGTGGCTTTGAGCATCGCTGAGGACGAATACATTGCAGCGAGTATGGCCTGTTCTCAAGCTGTTTGGTTGCGAAAGCTCTTCAGTGAGTTGTTCGGGCATGTGGTAGATACCACCGTTATCCTTTGTGATAACCAGAGTGGGATTTGTCTTTCTGAGAATCCCGTGTTCCATGATCTATCCAAGCATATTGATATCAGGTACCACTTTATTCGGGATATGGTACAACGAGGCGCCATAAGGCTCGATCATATAGGAACTGATGAGTAGGTCGCGAATATTCTCACAAAGCCCCTGGGGAAGGTCAAGTTCCTAACCTTTCGTGAGAATCTTGGAATCGTGGAAAGGCCCTATTCTGAGGGTCCTTCTTGAGTTGGACTATGAGCTTTGGGAGCTCCAGGGGGCTTGGGGATAGCTTCTTGGAGCTATAAGCACTCACGGGGCTAGGCTTGTCGAACCTTGTGGTGCTTCTGCCCCACCGTTATGATATTGAGTTGGTTCGCCTCTCTCTGATCTGTGCCTCACACGCATCCTACCCATGGAGTTTCGGACTCATGGGAAGTACCTCTCATTTGGCCAATGAGTTGGGAAATGTGGATAGAGACCATAGCAAGACCGATGGACGCATCGGAGATTGCTGTACTCTCTATGTGTAGGATGGCACGTGTCCAACACCTTGATCTGGGATCAAGTATGATGAGGTTTTATCCTCTAAACTGACTTCGGGTTAGTACGAGACTCTTTTGAGTCCGAGAGAGGTTTTTACCTCTAAGCTGACTTCAGGTCAACTGTGTGTGATGTGTTTGTGACTCGCCTTTTGTTCTGAAAGAAAGATCCAATAAAGCAAGGTACAACGGGATGACGCATGATGTTTGGTTTGGTACATGATGGACAGTTGGAGTTCTCCCTAGTTGAGAGGGAGTGTTAATTTTTGGGCAACTAGGTCCAAACTCCTTGTTGCACTGTTCATATGACGATGGTCATATTTTTGTTGGATTCCTCTTTTGGAGAGGTGCAAGATTGATCTAAATATCATCTTGATCGGATGAGCAGAACATTGATTTTGAATTTATTTTCCACATGTGCAAGGTCGGCCAGGTTTATCCCACATGCCTAAGAGATGTGTCACACACCCTCATTGATGAATATAAATTGGAGAGACTTGGAGGTCATTTTTTCATCATCTCATCACACATTCTCTCATTGTGATCTGATTGGTTCGATAGCCTTTGGACGCCTCTTTCCCTTACACATGTGGAGCGAAGCTGTTGTTTTCTGCACTGATCTGTTTAGGGCTTTTTTGCTGCAACGTTTACCAGCGTTGACCGTGGTCAACCCTTGGTCGTTTGACCTCAATCTTTTGTAGAAATTCCGATTTTAGGAGGCCGTACAGCTGGGCACTAAAATTGAGAAATTCTGAGCCGTTTGACCGAAGCCCTAGTTTGTTGCGTTGACTTTTCTGAAGCTGCCAGCGTTGACTTTTTTGCGCTGTCCTTGGTTTGACTTGCGTTGACTTGTGATGAGCTGTCTTTGAGGGCTATGGGTGTGGCACATGAAAGTGTTGGCTGACCGAGAAAGACTTTGTTGGTTGAAGCATCCTGCTAACCGCCGTAACGCCACAATATCTCATATATTTGCTGGACAAAAGGAATTGTAAATCTGATCTATATTTGGCTTGTCTTCTATTGATCTATTATTGTGTTCTATCAACATTTTACTTTCAAGTTTATGTGATTGTTATTTTGTATTGGGCCTAAGAAAGATTGAAGTAAAAGTGCATCAAGCATAAAACACCATGGTTATCTAAATTCAACAATATGCTTGTGCTTCTTACTTTAATGTTATGAATGAATAAGAGTTCCTAAAAGACAAAAGTGCAGTACAAGAAGATAGTGATTATACATGAAGAATTATGTTGAAGTTGCAGGGTTTCACTTGTAGCAATTAGGGTTACAAATTGAAAATTGTTTGTATTAGCCTGGGCTCTTTTGATTAAGTAGTCATAATTGTAGCAAAAGATGTGTGCCTTGATAACAAACTTCTGAAGAGAATATGTGATCCAAGTTGATTCTGAGTAATACGATACACTGTAGCACTCTCTTTATTCATTGAAGTGTTCGTGGAAAGTTTTTTTGCAGGGTAATCATCATCAACAATATGGGTTCTATCATTGCACAACTATAAATGTAACTCACCTTTACAACAATAAGAATTCAACCTTACAGAGGCACTGTAGTGGAAATTCCTTTAAAACAATGATTGAATAGTTGGCAGTAAGGGTTATTTTTGCTACAATAGTCTCATTATTTTGCAAAGGTTTCATTTGCAGTGAGGGTTTCATCCTTTTATAGGGGTTAGATTATTAGGATTTCATTGTCAAATCAGTTCAGGATATTCATTATACGTGGGTCCTTTTCCTTGGTACGGGAGCCCACAAATTTGCAAAAGTATACTCATTGTAAGTGGGTCACCATCCCTGGTACGGGAGCCCACAATAGTTGTAAAATTTATTATCATATTCAAGCTGGTTGGGTGGTGCTAGGCAAGTTGTTGAAGTCACCTTCAAGTTGGAGCCTTAAAACACTTCAGGGTGGTAGGGTGATGCTAGGGCAAGTTGGAGCTTGCTAGGTGAGTTAGAGCATCCTTTCAACATTGGTTGATAAAACCAGGGCGCTGGAGCGCCCTTCCAATTGGAGTTGGAAAATTGAACGCTTTTCTAGAGTACTAGGGAGTTGGGGTTTCCCCTTTCAATTGGAGTTGAAGTATTAATGTACTCATAAATTATTAGAGAAGCGTTCGGTGGTTTTTGTCTTGGAGGGGGTTTCCACCTAAAAATTTTGGTGTCTACTGTCTATTGCTTGTTTATATTTTGAATTGATGCTGAAGATTAATTAATGCTTTGAAAAGATTAATAAGTTACTAATTGGTAAGAAATACTGATTCACTCCCCTCCCTATATTTCCAACATGTGTTGCTTGGTCAAAGTCGACTATACAATTCAATGAACACATGATGCCTGCTCAAACTTGGCTGCATGGATTCGCAATTGCGGCCTCTTCAAGAGCAGAAAATGATGACGAAGATGAAATATTTCTCCTTAGATGAATTTCTCCTCCACTAGAAAAGATTGAATGAGTTTTCTATGTTGATGATTTGTCTCCTCACATGCTTGTATTTATGTAGAGCTCTAATGTTGAGTGGAGACCCATAAAGAGGCACCTCATCACAAGAAAACCCTTCAGTTATGGAGTCTACATTACAATTCAACATTAGACTGTAATTGTTTATTCCACTAATGGGTAAAAAAAATCCCATTAGATAAACAAATCAAACCCGCTCTATAAAAATAGATCACTCCATCTTAGAGGAAGTGAGGATTGTGGGCCAATCTCCCCTAGCCAAATTAGCATGGCCGCATGGGAAAAACACTTCCCTTGGGCCATTCACCCCTAGCCAAATCAGCATGGCCCCATGGGTGAATGTATCATTCCCCCATAGTCAAATCAGTAAGATCCCTTGGAGAATGTTTGCCCGATGCTGCAAAAACATTAACATACATTAGGTTGACCCATTCCTCCAAGCCATGGCAACATTTCGAGCACAGGGATAACTTAAAGGTGGGAGGACCACAAATTTTCTTGTTGAGTGCAGAAATGAATTAAAGGTGGTAGGACCGTGATTTTTCTAGAAATGACTTAGTCAGTGATAAAATACCATCTAGGTTGAAAAGGCTCCAGTGATCCCTTCTTTTGCTAGAAAGTTTGAAATTTTGAGGTGACCTGGCTTTGGCAATTTTGGACAGCCTATATCCCGTTGGGTCGGGTCTAAACAAGTCACACACCCTATCACATCTTGAGTGTGTAATGCTAAGACATTTTTTAGAAATTATTTTCATAAGGCGTGGGTGAATATATCATTAGGGATGTGGGGTATTATTTTAAGTTGTCATATTGATTTTTTCAAAAGGTAGCTATGGAACTAAAATGTTATTTTGGAACCTCATTGTGCATTGTGGCAAAGCCACTTTTATTTTATTTTTAGTTCGTTTCTAGAATTAGCTAGACTTGGTCTTTTAGATTAAGTCCCCATAAAAATAATAATATTTTATTGTAAAGAGTTAAAGCCTCTTGCTATAAAGAGAGGTGCTTTCTTCATTTGTAATCATGGTTGGAGAGTGGGAGTATTCCTCTCCTTGGGGATTAATAAAAATTTTCTTTGGTTTATGGGTGTCATTTTTCGGGTTGATTTTTCTATGCTTCTTCTTCCTAGTTCTTGCCTTAATTAGGTTAATTCTGCATGGATAGATCAATGATCACAAAATTGCTTTACCAATCTAGTGAGTGACACAGTCACTGGGAAGGCGAGGCCTAGGCTTCTAAGGTCGTCATCTCATCCCTGGCTCTCATCAAAATATACATTTTCAAGTGTTGGACAATACATTTTAGGGGGAATATTCAAACGAATTTGTGGGATATTCGTCACAACTATTAGTACAATGGTTGGGGCATCTCGAATGAGCAGGCCAACCTAGTGAACCCATGTTCCTTGTGGGTTAGCCTAGACTGGCTTGAGTGGGATGGTTTCACCCCCTACTACTCATTCATTTGGTCCTAAAGGAAGAACTGACAAAGAGGGGGTTGTGATTGTGACCTAGCTTATTGCCCTTGAATATTGGCACTGGTCTTTGTATCCTTCCATCACTCTCATTCGTTTTCCTTTTTTCAAAAAAAAAAAAATTTCATTCCCTTTTAAAAAAATTATTTCAAAACCATTTAATCTGTAGCGTTACTTGTCACATCACCTTGCTTCAAAGTGTCCAAATCCTAGTCATCTGTATGGAAGCCCCCCTTGAAGTTGGAGTAGATCTGGCCTAAATAGGAAAGGTAGGTTGTTGAGGTGATAGGGGGTGACCTATACAAGTGCCACTTGGATTATGCAATGTGGTTTGGAGTTTTTATCATTTGAACGCACAACTTGCAGAGGTAACAATTATGTTCAAGAATGGGTAGGTGCTCATTTGTCCAGAAGATTCTAGCCCAAACACAATAGTGGCCATCATGGTTAGAGAGGGCAACTTATGTAGGTTGATGAGAAAACCTTTTCACGCATTAGTACATGATATTGACAACTTGTGTGAGCTATGGCACATGAGGATGGGACACTTGTAGTATAGGGTGTTGCCGATCCCGAGGGAGATTATCCTTGATCTCCTGTATTTCAGTGTTGAGCAGTAGGGTGTGTGTAGAGGGTGTGCACTTGGCAAGAATGCAGAGGCTGCTTATTCGAGTAGCAAGAATAGGTCCAGGGGGATCTTGGGTCTCATTCACTCATATGTTTGTGGGACGATGTCAGTGACATCAGTGCAGGGAGCACAATGCTATGTCACATTTATTTATGACTATTCAAGGAAAACCTGGATCTAATTAATGAAGACCAAGGATGATGTCTTTCGTTGATTTTGAGAGTTCAAGGCTTAGGTGAATAACCAGGTAGGAAAGAAGATCAAGGTCTTGAGGTCAGATAATGGGGGAGAGTACACCTCCACCAACTTCAAGGATTTCTACAAGGAGGCAGGGATCAAGGGGTAGATGATAGTGTCGTGCAACCTCAACAATGTGGGGTTGCAGAGAGAAAGAATTAGTCCATCATCGGTTCTACCAAGGCTATGCTACATGACCAGGAATTGCCAATGTTTCTTTGGGAAAAGGCATTTAACACTACAATTTATGTGCAGAGCAAGAGTCCTCACAGGATACTGGAGGACAAGACTCCAAAGGAGGCATTGAGTCGGGTGAGGCTAGAGATAGGACACTTGAGGATTTTTGGTTCTCTAGTGTACGTCCATGTGTCTGTGGAGAAGAGGACGAAGTTGGAGCCTTCAGGACAAAAGGGCATATTTGTCGGGTATAGTGAGACCTTAAAAGCTTACAGGATCTTCATACTAGTGCAAAGGAAGATAGATGGGAGCAGGGATGTTAGGTTTGAGGAAAACTTGGCATCCAGGAAGTCTCATGAGTTTCCACTGGTAGTGATAGAGGACGAAGGGCAAGAGGCTTTGTAGGTAGAGGAGCATGCAAAGACTTTCGGTTTAGGAAGTCAACCTTCAGGTTGGGGGGGGGGGGGGAAGTTAGTAGCTCCTAGTTTTGTTAGGAGACCTAGGTGGTTTGAGTAGACAATGAGGGATGCATAGGAGCATGTGGAGGCTCCTAGGAGCACATTCATGGAGACTAGGCCTTCGAAGATGTTTTTGAACTACATGCCAATGATGAATAGTGTCACTGAAGAGGCAACAAACTAGGAGGTTTGGAGGAAAGCCATAGTGAAGGATGATGCATAGGACATTGTGTCAGGACTGGAGGGGAAGCTAGTTTTAGGTGGTTCTTCCAAAAGTACCTTCCTCGCTAAGAGGGAGTGTTGTTGAGGGTAGCTCAGGCAGGTAGTTTTGCACAGGTCTAAATGTCTAAACACGTGGAAGTTGCCTAATTGACCTTTAACATTAGCAATTACTTTAATTAATGAAGTAACTGACTTTGATGCTAAGTTGCACAAAACGCCGAAATGCTTTGGAGTTTCCGAAATTGGTACGTTTAGAAACGTCACCTCCCAAAAATGGAAATGTTGATCGAAACGTCATATATGTATATTTAAAAATATATATATAACACATTATCTTTGAATAATTGAATAACACATTATCTTTGCAAGAAAAAAGGGAATAAGACCCATAGATGATAATTTAGAAGGAAAAACTATTAACTCTCATAGATGATTTCATGATGGTAGAGTTTCAGCCAAGTTTCGAAATTTCGGGTACGGGTATGACCCGAAACGTTGGGTTCCTAGAAGTTTCGTGCAACATAGCTTTGATGAGATAAAGTGAGTTAATCTAATGAAATGCAAAGATTATTTGCGTTAGTGAATTATATGAATATCAATTGTTGATCTCAGGTGATGTTGAAATCAAATCACAACCATCAATCACTTTGGAGATTAGGGTTGTGAATTTAGTCGATAACTCAAACTTATAAAAGAGAGGCAAGGCTAAGGGAGAAGAGACTGTTGATTTTTAGGTAGCATCGGATGTGCTCTAGCTCTGAAACTTTGTGGAGGGGCTAGAACACATGAGATCTCTAAGTCCCAGAAATCGTTTGGAGAAATTCCACCCGGAGCTTAAGTTATTCAAATAATTAATTATTTTAATGGAGACCCAAAGTTTAACTTAGGGAAATTAAATAATTAAAGTGAATTAATTTAAACACGTGGGTGAGAATGTTCTAAGTGACAAAGATAAAGTCTTTTCTAATCTTAGCCGTCGATTAGAGACGAGATCACGACTATTGATTTGTCAACTAGAAAAGTATTAAAGGAAGGCTTGGGGTCAGTTGGAGAAAACACACAGAGTGGCAGCACTTGAGCTAAGTCGAAATTTTGGGGCGCGGTTTACTGAGAATTTCAGAGTGAGCTTGCAATGCAGTGAGGGGCAGTTCGGCAACGGGATTTCGGATCCAAGGCCAAGAATACAGTTGCAGAGAGGAAGATCTACCTAGGAGAGACAACACAGCCCTTGAGAGGGTGACAAAGGCCCAACTGGGCTCACGTAGAGTTGATGCAGAGGCTGATGCAGGCCCAGAGGGGTGACGCAGTCCAAGAGGAGGTGACGCAGAGCCAGAGGCTGCAGCGCTAGGGTTTTTGTGGGGTAGATCGTGCTCAGTTTCAGCAGAACGAAGAAGGGTGATGCAACCACTAGGAAGGGTGACACAGTTCCAGCACAAAGCTTGCTG
Organism: Pinus albicaulis; assembly: GCA_034641835.2. Taxonomy (NCBI): domain Eukaryota; kingdom Viridiplantae; phylum Streptophyta; class Pinopsida; order Pinales; family Pinaceae; genus Pinus; species Pinus albicaulis. The sequence continues at coordinate 28,540,164 of MU968411.1, read as the reverse complement.
GGGACTGCGTAGGCACCTGTGGGGTTTGTCATTATGATGCTGGATCAGCCATAATATCCGTCCCCTGATAGAGGTACTTCTGCCAAGGAAATTCTCTATTGGGTGAGCCACATTGGCACCCTAGTCTGTATTCAGAAATCTGCATAATAATAAAACCCTCAAGAGTTGCTGCACCGGTTTTCCCGCATTGGGTTTTTCCAAGGACACTTGTCCGAAAAATTCTGTGTTCTTTGTCTTATGGTTGCTTATTCTTCAGTACTTGATCTGTATAGTTGTATAGGCTGCAGTGTATTTACTTTGATGTTTTATTGAATAATTCAGAAAATAACCTGTGAAGTAAATCAAACAAGTAAGGCGAAGTAAATCAGATTTACTGCAGTAGTATTTCTGTTTAGTAGATTCAGAAATTTTCACAGCGACATTTTTTAAGCACAAGACACTGTGAGAACTTAGTGATTGGGTGGAGAAATATTTTCATTCAAGTGTGTAGGATTCAAGGAAGAGTAAAAGGAGCATCAAGGGAAGGATCCATGTCAGCCAGCAGAGGGAAGGACAGGTCAAGGATTTGATCAGCTGGATCATTTGTAGGTTTATTTTTGTATTTGTATTTTCTTTAGAGGGCCATTATCCCAGGAAGGGAGCCCTTGTATGATGTAGACTCTTGTTAATGAAACAACAGATTTTGAAGGGAGGAAATCTCGTGTCAATATGTATGAGATTGGTGTTTTAATTTTCTTCCACTGTTATCTATATTTTACGTGTTAAAATCACAGTGATGTTTTTTTATTCAGTTGATCTGCATCTGCTAGGTTAGAAAATTAACAATAGTTGTGGATGCACGAAGAGAGACTTGCACCCTTGGGATTTGGCTTGTTACTGAACTCTTTTTCTGGCAATGTGATTGGTGAATTCGCTTATCAATGTGTGCCTATTCATCTTTCGTTTGTTGCTGATTTATGTGTGTTGGAAAGTATTTAAGTTCTGCTGCTGTAGATGTCTCTAGTAGGGTGGCCAGCTATTGTGAAAGGAAGCTTCAAGCAGGTTTCATCATTTCAATTTCCTTGCTGTTTTCATCTTTAGATCTGAAGCATTGTGATTTGTCATTCAAAGAAAGAGGTTCGCATTGTCTTTATGTGTGGAAGAATATTAAGCATGTGTATGAGTAGAGGACCTTTAGAGGACCTACACTATTGAAATTTCCAGCCATCATAGATCTTCTGTCGTAGTAATTTTCTCTGTGCATTTACAGCAATAATTACCCTCATCTATCATCCACTTTCATCTCTCATAGAGTCTTCATTGACCCCATATGCCCTTTGGATCTTTGGCACTAGTCTTTGTCCCATTAACCATGTTAAAAATCAAACTACATTAAAAGATAAAATTCTATTTCTGTAAGATACCACTTCATTTCACCTTGAGCCACATTATTATTTGACTTAGTGATCCTACCCTAGGGATACCCCCTTATATCGGAGGAGAGCCAGTCTAAAGCAAGAGGAAGGTTGTGAGGTGACATTAGCATGTTCTTGACTTACCTTTAACCTTGTATGTGATCTTTGGACGTCACATCTTAAGTGCATGAATTACCGGTAATATTTTGTTTCCATTGCTGGGGCGGTTGTGCACTTCCTGGATTTTGAAGTTAAGCTTTGCAACAAGTTTATGAGCATAAGTTTTATGGCTTATTGTACAAGCTCATCTAGCGATTCCTCATAAAGAGTTAACTTAAGAAATATATTACAAGAAAAGTCTTCACAAGGAATTGTTTACCCAATTCCTAAGCCAGAAATATATTATATAAGAAGATTAAATAAGCAAGCCTACATTCCTCATTGTAGAAGTAATGAAGGTTTTGATTTTGGTGAAGACATAAGTTGTTTATTGCAAGTAGCTTAGGGGTTTTTGTTACAAGCAACATGGCTGCTCCTTTGTTGGATGAACTGTAGAAGCCTCTAAATTTTTACAAATATCAATGGGTATCCTCATGATATACTTGAGAATTTGGCATCTAGATGTTGTTATGAAGTCATTTGTTTTATCTTTAGAAGAAGATGTAATGGAGTGGTTCAAAAGTTTGCTAGATACTAGCATTAGCAAAAAAGTTGAGTTGGAAAATAATTTCATGGAAAAATTGGGAGAGCGTAAAGACAATAGTGATTTGTTGGTTGCTTTGAGCACTTTGTTGTCTCACAGAATGTCTAGGCATCGCGACAACAGCTCAGATCGGGGGCTGTCACCTTGATCCCCAATCTCTCTATCTAAGCTGTCTCCTTGCAAGCTAAGGGAGGTGGACCCTAACAGAAATGAAGGAAAAGAGCTGGTTGAGAATCAACCAATTCAGGAGACACAGTCAAATAACCAAGTACTTGTTAAGATTAACGAGATTTCACAGATCAATTATATTAAAACCAGTGCCTTATGGATTTAAAAGATCCCGTTATGCAATTAAAGCCAAGTAATTGATGTATAACTGCTGCTATGAAAACATAAATGACCACAATGATATTCAATAGAAAGCACCACAACCATTCATTAAGATACTGAAGCAAAGCTATCATGAAACAATCATTAAGATAAACGCCAAATGTTTGCAATATTTCTGAATCTATGATATTCTAAATGACCCAATCCAGAAATTATATAGTTAGACTTAGGATAAAAAATTAAAAGCTCATTTGACTATAGGACTTAGAATTTTTAATTTTTTTTTTAAATTTTTAGAATTTTTGGAATTTTTATATTTTATATTTTTATTTTTTATATTTTAAACAAAATCTACAAAAATTTTAAAACTAGATTAAACAAAACTAAAAAATTAAAATCCTAAACTGAAACTATAATCTAAAATCTAATAATTAAAAACTAAAATTAAACAAATTAAAACCAAAAAGTTAGATCTAAAACTAAACAAAAAAAAAATTAAAATCGAACTAAATAAAATTTTAAACTACACGCTAAAATCGAAATTGAATGAAACCTAAAACTATACACTAATAATATAACGCTATCCAAAATCTAAAACTAGAATTTAAAATCCCAACAAAGTTAAAATCTATGACTTAAAACTAAAATCGAATTTAAATTTAGTGTATAGTTTTAGATTAGATTATAGTTTCAGTTTAGGATTTTAATTTTTTAGTTTTGTTTAATCTAGTTTTAAAATTTTTGTAGATTTTGTTTAAAATATAAAAAAAAAAAATAAAAAAAAAAATAAAAATTCCAAAAATTCTAAAAATTTAATTTAAAAAAAAAAAATTCTAAGTCCTATAGTCAAATGAGCTTTTAATTTTTTATCCTAAGTTTGACTATATAATTTCTGGATTGGGTCATTTAGAATATCATAGATTCAGAAATATTGCAAACATCTGGCATTTATTTTAATGATCATTTCATGATAGCTTTGCTTCAGAATCTTAATGAATGGTTGTAGTGCTTTCTATTGAATATCATTGTGGTCATTTATGTTTTCATAGCAACAGTTATACATCAATTACTTGGCTTTAATTGCATAACGGGATCTTTTAAATCCATAAGGCACTGGTTTTAATATAATTGATCCGTGAAATCTCGTTAATCTTAACAAGTACTTGGTTATTTGACTGTGTCTCCTGAATTGGTTGATTCTCAACCAGTTCTTTTCCTTCATTTCTGTTAGGGTCTACCTCCCTTAGCTTGCAAGGAGACAGCTTAGATAGAGAGATTGGGGATCAGGGTGACAGCCCCCGATCTGAGCATTTGTCGTGGTGCCTAGACATTCTGTGCGACAACATTTTTTGGCGCCGTTGTTGCGGATAGAGTTTTTTCTGTCCTTGGTCTTAACGACATTTTCTAATCTTCTAATCTTTCCTCGCCATTCATTAGCCTGTCACAAGGAATCACATTTTCTGGCGTCATTTCATCATCTCGCTAAACATTTCATCATCGTATCTTTAGCACCTGGACATTTCAGTTGGCTTCTTGTTTGGGTGGCGACTCCACTTATTCATCTATTTACTCCCAGGCAAGAATCCCCCCCTGATATCCATCTGTTATTCTCGATATTTCTTCTGTTTCATAATTAGTTTCATGTTCAAGTGGCGACTCCAATTCTTTAATTTCTTACAAGAGTTCCTGCTAAGAAGTTTGCTTCTTGAGGACCTTTTGAATATTCTTGAACACGGATCTATTTCTTAAATTTTAAGCAGGTCATCATGGATGACACCTTTCATGACATGCCAGAAGAGGTCATTTCTAAATTTCCTTTCTTCTCAGGAGGTGATCCAGGCACTGCTCTAATACATCTAAAGATGGTCACTTATTTTATACATAAATATTGTCGTCCTTCACAATATAATCATGAAGATGTCAAGATACGTACCTTTGGCTATTCCTTAAAGGGTGATGCTATCGATTGGTTTCGAAATTGTCTTGAAGAGTATTGTTTACAAGACATCATCAATGCTTTTACAGATATATATATAAAACAAGATGACTCGCCTTGTGCTCCCAGTATTATGCAAAATAATGAAATTGATCTTGTAGAGAACTCAACTATCAGTAGGAGATTTCTAGAAAATTCTCAAGATGAATCCACTTGTACCACGACAGCACAAACCCATGATAGTGGTGAAACAGAAACAAGTTGTCAAATCAGTGTTGACAACGATAAGCATCTTGTTAGCGAATTGATTCAGATGGTTAAGGATATACAGCTAAATCAAGCTCAGGTAATCAAGAATATGGAGGCCAATCAAGCTCAGGTAATCAAGAATATGGAGGCCAACCAGGCTCAAATCATTAAGAATATGGAACTTAATCAAGAAAAAATAATAGCGGATCACGCCAGGGAAATTGGTTCAATACAGAGCAAGTTATTGGCCTTAGAAGAAAAACATATCAAGGAAATGACGATCATGGAAACAAATCATGAGAAAGAGATGAACTGTATGCAGAATTTCTTCATGGCCATGAAAGCAGATAATGATGAATCAACGAAAAGCATGGAACGCAAATTGTTGACGATTGAAGAGAGTCATGCACAGGAAATAAATGTCATGGAAAACAGATTAAAAATGATGGAAGTTAATCATTCTAATAAGATGTCTCTTGAACACAATTTGTTGACTATTAAAGAGAGTCATGCGAGGGAAATTACTATTGATAATGTTAAACATTCTATTGATGTTCAAAATAAGTTAGAAAAAATGGAAAGATCACACATGCAAAATTTCCAACCCAAGTCAGAATTGTCAACAGATCATAGGCCTCCCAGTTTGCTGAAGCAATTTCCATCTCATCACACGGAGGTCACTTTTCCCATTAAGGAAAAATTAACTATGGCTATAAAGGACGTTGAGAAAGACCAAGCTTATGTGTCACCTTTAACAGAGTATATTCAGAATAAGATTGGTCACATTCCAGGTTCATCAGATGTTTTGTACAAGCATTTTCAAGATAAGGACAAGAAATCTACAGTGGTCTCAATGCTGACATCACAGCCCCCTCAGACGAAGAGAAAAAAGCAGAAAAGAAGAAGTAAGCAGTTTGATTTATTTGATGGCCAAGAGCAGCTTGACATTCGGATAAGACAGAGTCCTACAATTAGCAAGATTGGACATGGCACATCTGAAAAGTAGCCTACAGACTTGCCTGAAAGCAAGCAAATGCTCAGCATGCATTATATTGAGCACATCTGATGCCACAGGGCATCCTTTGTATTATATCTCTAACCTTACACCTTGTTGTTTCAGCATTTCATTTTGCAGTTAGAGTAGATTTACTTTTCATGTTAAGTAGAATAATAAATGATAGATAATAAATGATAGAAGAGCTTCTATTTTTCATGTGCTTAATGTTATATGATGATATTTGGATGGACGCTACTTATATAATTTTGTGTGTTGCTTGGATACAGATTCTGGATTCTGACATTCCTCCGATGAAGCAACGTGTCCCCAAGTAGAGCCAGATGTTGACCACACTTTGTCAACGACCCCATAGCAGTACACCCCCATTTTTTCAAATGGGATTCATCATGTTCGACGTGGTCGCGCCATTCAGATTCCATCATCAGTCGACAGTTTTATGAATAATGTAAACCCATTCTGCATGTTTATGATGTAAATGATCTAAGTAAGACCGTCATGTATGTAACAACCTAGGTAAGCCTAGTATGTTGGTGACGATTTCTATCCTAGGAGGTTTTTTGTCTCACTGATTTACTTGTGTTTTTCGACACAAGTTATTGGCAGAGTTTTTCCCTCCAGCCTTACCCCAAAGCTAGGGTGGATTTTGTCATCAACGTGCTAAGTGAGTCCTAGTGTTTTCTATCGAGTCCTTGTAAAAGTAGTTTGGGAATAATCCTAGCTATTTGGCTAGATTATTTTATTACAAGCTACTTGGTCTACTAGATCATGTTTTGAGTCGCAGAATTGGGTACCTATTTGAGGGTCTATACGAATGGGTATTCCCCCTTCATGTGTCTAAATGAATTTATCTTATGTAAAGAGGGTTGGAAAAAATAATTAAAATCCCCTCTCAGTCAATTAATTAAATTTTTTGGTCAAATTAATAAAAAAATCTTAAGCTCCCGGATGCGGGTGTACGTGAAGGTATATAATTTGCTGACAGGGGGGCGGGTAGGCACGTGGTCTACCACCACCGCCATCCCTCTGCGCTCCGAGCTCCAGTTAACTATGCCACACTCCAAAGTAAATGCTGCATTAATGCAGCCCTCTCTGCCTCGATATCACGACCTCTCCATTGCAATGGCGCCCATTCCTCCGCTCCTGTGCGTCACTCCGCTGCGTTCTTGCTGCTCTCAGGTAGATGTTGCACCATGTATGCGCACCAGTAACGGGAAAAGATGCAGATTGAGTTGTTGCCTGGAGCTCTCGATAGGTAATCACGTTTCTTCTGGTCAGTATTGCAATTTAAGTTGCTCTTCTGTTGGTTATAGGCCGTCTCTGAGCTCGTTCTCCATTCCGAACTTGTCTTCTTGCCCTGTTCTCCCTGCCAATTCCATTATGCCACGACTCAGACCTAGAATGACCAGCAGGCGTGGCTCTTCCCGTGGGCAAGTCATTAGGCCGCCGGTCTTCCCCTCTTCTGCCTCTTCGTCGGACTCCTCTGACTCCGGCTTTGGTCGAGTTGCTGCTCCCAGCAGTAGACGAGGTCGTGGTCGTGGCCGAAGTCCATCCTCCTCTGCTGCACGTGTTCGCCTCACCTCTAATTTGAATTTTCACTCCGCCCGTTTCAATTATCCCTGTTCCATCAACCACCAAGACTTCATCGCCTCTGTGTCCATTAGGTTACGAATCAATCCGACTGCTCAGGCTCAGCCCTCGGCTCCCTCTGGTATCGCTCCAGATCCTGAGGACGGAATTCTGTTTTGCCCCCCGGGGGTTAGTCTGCAGGGTGATCAGGGCGCCACGGTCTCGCAGCACGAGCTTCTGCATGCTAGGCCCAGCGCTCCTTCTGGCAGCGACTTCTCTGGCAAAGCTCCTCCGCCTCCTGAAGATGATGATTTCAACCCGTACGCCTGTCCAGTGGTGGAAGAAGCGCCCTCGCCCACCAATGATGCTTAATGGTTTTCGCTCGTTAGTTTTGTAATACGGGTACTCAGAAGGTGTTCATCCTCCTTCTTTTACTCAGTTTTTGCAGGAACTTTGTTGAAAATCTCCTTCGCCGAATTGCTGGTTGTTCAAGCACTGCTATCCATAACAATATGCTCAGGTCAGCGCTTCAGCGCTTCAACAAGAATGCTTGTAATTTTTGCTATGGCAATTGTTTGTTTCGGTCTTACATGTCGTGGAGAGTCCTATACTCCAGAAATCTTTTTGCTTTCCAGCTTCAGCTGTTCAGACAGGAGGACATGGTCCTGGTCATCAAGATTTTCTCTTATAGTAAACAGTTGTGGCATTTTCATGTTAATGATCAACAATGTAATGATAGAATGCCTCGTCACTGGGCTAGCTATTCTGAGGCCTCTGCCTCTTTGTAATCTTTTTGTACTAATATAGAAGTAGACAGATTCAGAAAAAAAAAATAAAAAAATCTTAAGCCAGAAATTTAATTAATTTTAGGTCCTAGGTGAGTATAAAATCCTTCAAAGGCAAAATTCGTTGGTCCTTAAAAAATGAATTTTTAAAGGCCCTAGGCCAAGGGAATATTGAGAATTTCAAGAAATTTTGGACCCTTGGGCCTAGGTGGTTAAGTCAAAGTCAAAATTTTGAGGTAATTAACTCAAAAATAGTATTTTTGAGTTAATTAAAATGGATTTAAATGATAAATTCGTTTTTTCCTCAACCTTATAATTTCGACTGTCCAGATTAAAAGATGATCAAATCTTTTCGACGGTCGAGATTATTTTGACATGGATTCCCCGAACTAGCTGTTGGAGATTTTGTCTTATAAATTAGAGGTCTTTGTCAGTCTTGAGTCATCCGATTTTAGGATCGTGCTCTTGTCTTGGACGCTCTTGTAAATTCTTTTGATGAATAAAGCATAAAGACTTTGGGGTTACAAACTTTGGTGTTCCTTTTCCAAATCTATGTGGTGATTCATTTCTAAACTCTGCTACTTTGTTTGATATTTTTATGGTTGATGGCCTTCATGGATTAATCTGCATACAGGTATCTTGTGCAGTTTTCTGGGTTCATAAAATGACATTTTTGATTTAACAGAAAGACTAGTTATCAATTTTTCTAAAGGATCTCATGTTATTTTCTTAAATCTCAATCAATCTAAAGTTCAGATTTAAGTGTGCAGGGAAATTTTTTTTTTAAAGGTTTGAGCGTCTGGGGAAGTCTTCAGTTGGACCAGCCGACTCTCAGATTTCGTAAATTTGGAAAAGCCCATTGTTTCTAATTTCCTGAATCTATCTTACGAAATTGTGTTTTTACATGGTCTTTTAGGGCTTGTGCCTCTCTTTAAAATTTCAAATTTCTAAAAAATTGTGCTGAAATGGGTTTAAATCTGGTCATGAGGGACTCAGAGCTGTAAATTAGCTTGTAAATTAGTATATTTGCTCTAGGCTGTAAGGGTTTCATAATTTTTTGTGCATACAGTTTTGGGATCTGTTCTTGTTTTGCAGGTTGCAGGGTTTTCTCAGATTTTTTTTTAGATCTGAGCCAGATCTAACCCCCGAGGGCAAGATCTGGCCTCAAAATATCTTCTGTTGGCAGGTCTACATGATATTCGATTTAAGAGCATAAAAAATCTGAGCTTAATGGAGAAAATTGAAGTTCTCTGGGCGTTTTGATTGTACTGGGTTATTCTGTCTTTATTCACTACATAAACGCTGACCATTACTCTCCAAAAACGTCCACAGCTTCATTCATTTTTCTTAATCAACGCTTCCGCTGACCCATCGATCTGCAAATCCATCTCTCCTTAACTCTGTTGCTTCAAAATCTATCCTCTGCGCTCGCTTCTTTGTCCTTAATGCTGTACCTTTGATCTGCGTTGACCTCCTATCCGCTGTCTAGTTCCATCTCTGCCCTCTTCTTGCCGTCCTCATCCAGCGTCCAACCTCCATTTGCTTGCTGTCCTCCCAATCTTTTACGCCGTCGAGCCTTCCCTTAGCCATCAACTACCTCGCCTCCTTCTGCCGTCGGCTTCTGCTCCTCATCGACCTGCAGAACAAACAAAACACACGTAAAGAACGAAAACCGTACATATGCATTAAAATTTTCGAATGCAGATTCATTTTTTTGTTTTGGATAGCGTTAGTGTTAGTTGTTAGTTTTTTTATTTTTTTATTTTATTCGATTTTTGTTAGTTAGTCGTAGTTTGCAGATTTCATTTGTTAATTTTTTTTTTTTTTTAGATTTTAAAATGTAAAGTTAGTGTTAGGTTGTAAATTTAAATTCGATTTTTGTTTTTTAGTTTTAAATTTTATTTTTTGATTTTAATTAATGTTTAGTTTAGTTTAGCCTTAGATTTTAATATTGTTAGATTTAGATTTTAATTTTAGTTTTTCTTTAGATTTTAATTAGAGTTAGTTTAGTTTTAGATTAAAGTTTTAATTTAGATTTGATGTTTTAAATTTTTTGTAGATTTTGTTTTAGATTTAAAAAATAATAAAATAACAAAAAAAGAAGAAGAAGAAGTCAAATCAGCTTTTAATTTTTTATCCTAAGTTTGACTATCTAAACATCTTAATTTCTGAATTGGGTTATTTAGAATATCATAAATTCGGAAATATTGATAATATCTGAGATTTAATTTCGATGGTACCCTCATGATAATATTTTTATCTCGAATTTAAATCGTTGGTTCAAAGTTTAAATTGTTCATGCTTCGCTGGGATTGATGGTCGTTTAATGAGCTTTAATTGTGGTTTTGAAATTACTTGAGATTGGTGATTAATTGTTTATAATAATAATAAATCGCATGTCTTTATCGAGGATGGTTAATTCATAATTCTGAGGGTTTTTCATCAAATATCATTGTGATCATTTGTGTTTCCATAGCAGTAGTTATACATCAATTACTTGGCTTTAATTGCATAACGGGATCTTTTAACTCCATAAGGCACTAGTTTTAATATAATTGATTTGTGAAATCTCGTTAATCTCATCAAGTACTTGATTATTTGACTGTGTCTCCTTAGTTGGTGACTTCCAACCATTTCTATTTCTTCATTTCTATTAGGGTCTACTTCCCTTAGCTTGCAAGGAGACAACTTAGATAGAGAGATTGGGGATTAGGGTGACAGCCCCCGATCTGAGCCGTTGTCGTCGTGCCTAGACATTTTGTGCGACAACATAGTTCAAAAAGAAATGAAAACGGAAATGTAGAGGAAATAAACAAAAGGTTCAATCTAGTGCAGAGTTTAATACACATGTTAAACCCCTAGAGATAGTTGTGTTGATATATTGCGTAAATGCATTTGATGGGGAACTTGCTTTCCATCTAATTTAAAAGGACCCTCTAAATATCAGGGTAATGTAGGAATCACTGGTGAAAATTGAAAGAACATGACAACCTCTGACAGTCTAATTTGCTTGGTTTCCCCAAAATCTCTACTCCCTGAGTGGAACTTAAACCACAAATTGTCAATATAATTGATCTTTCCTTGAATCTGATGACTATAATAACTGATGGGATGAAAGAATTGCAAGCATTGTTTTCAAATATTCAATCTTCTATTTTAGGGATGCAAAATATAATGGTTAGGATGGAAAGAGCATAGTAGAATCAATTTCATTCTAGAAGGAATTTTGAATGGAATAAGGACCCCAATGAACCAAAAGTTCCTATAGCTGTGGGTCCTACAAATATGGTAAATCAAGAGGACCATCCATGGTGTCGATGTTGCTAGGACCTTCATGACAAAGCTTCATGTCCAAAATACCAAGCACGTTTCAAGGATTTCTTGGTATCGGGAAGATCACAGTCAATCCACTGATATGAATTTTGTTGATGAAGATATTTTTATTTGTATGGTCGATGGAAAGGCATTCAATGCATCAAATGAGGTTGTCCAATAGATAAAAAAAAGCAGTGTGGATTCCAGTAAGATTACTAAAATGTTTGGAGCAAAGCCTTCTCGAAGTAGTTCTTGGATGTGAGGGCTGGTAAGAAACATGATAGTGGCATAAACCTACAAGTATTCAAAGAGAGTCAGGGCCAAACAAATATGAATCCCATAGTTGGAGCCACCAAGTATTCTTTGTCTTCTGAGGAAAAACATTCAAGTACTCATATTGATTTAAATATTGATATATCAAGTGAATTGGTCAATTTAAGGTTACAGTTCCTCTTTTTGAACTAATGAAGATCCCAATGCAACAAGAAAAGGTTCAAAGATTTTCGGGATTTGATGATTTTATGGATGTAAATGAGGATTCCCTGTGATGCTTTAGACATTGAAATGGGGAAGGAAGAATGACTCTCACAACACATTCTTCATCACATTGATGATTAGTGACTCATTGTTGCATTATTGTATGTTAGATTCCGGAGCCTTGACAAATATCATTTCCCTCATAGTGATGAATTAGTTACACTTGAAGACCACCATGAGGGAAATCAAGAGTGTGCGTGCAGTGGATTCAAGAGAAATCAAGGTGTGTGGTCTAATCAAAGATCTGCAGGTTAAATTGGTAGCTTACCTAGACATTTTTTTTATGGATGTAGGGGATGTTAATATGGTGCTTCAGGCAATGAATTAGGGAAGGAAGATTGGGAATCCCAACACATTCTTCATCACATTGATAATTAATAACTTGTTGTTGCATTGTTGTATGTTAGATTCTGGAGCCTTGACGAATGTCATGTCCCTCAAGGTGATGGATCAGTTGGGCCTCAAGACCACCCACCTCTATAGGAATGTGTGTGCAGTGGATTTGAGAGAAATCAAGGTGTGTGGCGTAATCAAAGATCTGTAGGTTAAAATGGTAGCTTACCTAGACATATTTAGCATCTAGATGAATTTGGGAAGGTACATTAGTCACATTGTATAGAGAGTATTTGAGGAGGTACCACGTGGAAGATCCATCTGACCGCATGAATGAGTTGATTTGCACTGATGGTGAATTTGGGAATTATACTATTCTGCCTAATTCCATATCCCAAGTTTTGAAGATGTTTCCCAAAAGAAAAAAGAAGGCACGTGGAAGATGCACTTTGATAGGTCTCACTCTAGGATGGGTTCAGGAGCTGGTATAGTATTTACTTCTCCTCAGGGTGAGTCCTATTTCTTTTCATACAGGTTGGAGTTTGATTGCATGAATAACTATGCCGAATATGAAGCATTACTATTAGGTCTTGAATTGGCAGGAGATACAAAAATTAAGGTGGTATAGGTCATTGGTGATTTGGACCTAGTAGTGATGCAAGTTACAGGACAGTTTACCGCAATTGATTATAAATTAAGGAAATACAGGCATGCAGTTTGGGATGCAATAGGGTTGTTTGATGCATTTGGCATCAAAGCTGTGGCAGGGGAAGATATGTTTTGATGAGCTGACAATAATCTGTACTTTGTCTGCTGAGTGGTCCACCACCAGTGCTTGTTGGTGTGTTTATTTAATTTTTCTAAGTTCCGTTGCTTTATTTTTGTTTACTTTGTTTATCAACATGCATAACTACACTCAGCTGACGCCTAAAGCCAGTTTTTGAAAATGTGTCTGTCTAACAGGATTGCGTATCAAGCTTTTGGTGATTCGGGAAAAGAATCTACGGTATGCATCTAGGTTCTTGTATTGCAATTTCCTCTGGTCATTTTTGGATGAACACAATAGCTTAATATACTGCCCCTTAAGTGAAGAAAGTTGTTTTCTTAACCATTTTTATGCAGAAATATTGGGGTAGACTTCATGACAGAACTATATCTTCTTGAACTAAAGTTCAACATTTCAACTTTAAATTGAATTCTGGCAATATCTCCTAATCTGAAGTGATTACATACATAAACTATCTGCAACAATGCTGGCCATTAGGTTTTTTGTTTGTGGAATTCTTAGATTCAGTTTCTGCTATGGCACCAGGACGTTTCTTTTGTTTCCATTTTATGCTCAGGCTTTCAATATGAAATGTAAGTGAAAAATATTAGGTAGACACTGATGCAAATTTGTGCCTGTATGAGCAGGGTTTTGATGGAGGTACTGTCCCAACCCCTATGGTTTTAATAGACCAAAGTTCGGATCCCAATGCAACAATTGTGGAGATTAGTTTTGGTGATCGCCTTGGTGCTCTTCTTGACACGGTAGAGTGCTTTCACTTAGTATTAATCTAAAAAGAATTTACATAACTAAAAAGTTTTGATCTTTCTTCAGAAGCTCTGAGTTTCACATTGTTGTTATTAAAGAACTTGGTTCTCCGTTGTCATGTATATAAAGATTCAAAATAAATATGTGCTAGACATGGACATGCTTACTTGTAGCTTGTTAGGTTAGTTAGCTCCAGAAAGTGGAATATCTTGACTGATTAACATTCACTAGAGAACATAAGGAAGTACAAAGTAATATAATTATATATGTAAAATAGTGTGAAAACAGAAGATTTAACAGTTAACATAAAAAATACATTGACATCTAGAGTTATTATATCCAGGAGGTGAGAAGCAAGTTGAAAACAATTGAAAACTGAAGATTTAATAGTGAAATAAGAAAATATTGACATCTAGGGGTAGCATATCCATGAAGAGAGAAGCCAGTTGAAAATAATAAAAAATTAAGATTTAAGAGTTAAATAAAAAACATTGACATCTAGAGGTGTCATATCCAGGATGTGAGAATCAAGTTGAATTAGTTGTTTGGTACTTTTATATAGACAATGCCCAAATTGTTAAACTGGTTTAATGGTAAACATCAGTCTTTTTTTTATTACTATAAAATACATATCAACAGGAAACCAGCCAGGTACTACCCCTCATTCCAAGGATGGTACCAAGGGTAAATCAGATTTGTTAGAAGCTTGAGGCCTTGCAACATGGGCTTCTTACCCACCAAAAATGGGTCACACATAGGAGAAAATTTTTCTCCCCTTTGGTTAGTCAGCCCTATGATAATCCAAAGATAGCTTTACTTCAGAGTTCTCCACCTATGCTCTGGTCATTGCCTTCTCCCATCTAGCATCATTCTTGAAGTACAGTGGGTCATCTATCAAAGATACACTAACCATTGTTAATTTTTAGGGCTAGATTGTTCTCTGCTGTAGATAATTGCATTTATAAACTTTTTCAACATTTTTACATTACATTCACCCCATAATATCAGATCATCATCAACAATTAAGTAGAGATAACATTAACATTAAAAATACAGCGGAACAGTGAAGAAAAATAGAAGAAAAACATGCACAATAGAGACACCAGGATTTGGGTCAAAGACCAGAGCAAAATGCCACAAGGGGGAACACTCAACCAGATTCTTCTTCTATGAGATTTTTCATCAAATATTGAGCTAAGATACAAGGTACAATAAGAATGAGATACATCAATCACATCAGACCTCCTAAGGCCAGCCCAAGTTAGTTCACAACTTTGTTTGTTAACTGATCTCTAGAGAGCTGCTGCCATATCATAGTCACAAGAAGTAGGATCCATGTCATAAGGAACATCATCGCTGTCATGAATAAAGTGTATCATAGTCACAAGAAGTAACATCCATGTCATAAGGAACATCATCACTGTCACGAATGAAGTGTTATCAAGAATCATTTCTGTCAAAAGTCAGAAGAATAGGTGCCAACACTATCAATTGTCTTCATAGAGATAAACCATAGATTAGAGTGTTATTGTCATATTAAAGATACTGTCACTGTTACTGCCACTGTTAACAAGGTCACTGCCATAGTCAAGGTTATTGTCTCCAAGGTTACAGTAATGTCATTTATCAAGGTCACTGTTATACATATACATCAAGAGCACATATGCATCAAAATTGCTGTCATATATATATATATATATATAGGGTTACTACCAAACTTCAATAGATCACTGTCATGTTAGGGTTTCAGCCATACATCAAAGCATTATTGTCACATACATCTGTAACTGTCATGTGACAAGCCGTACATCACAGATACACTGCCATATCAAAACTCGCTGTTACATAAGTCACTATGTGATATTCCCACTTAGCAATATTGCTAAGAGAAATATCAATCTTGTCCAAATTTTCCTTATTTCATGTTTGCACTTAGGAGATGTGGGTTTAGAGGCCCCGCATGAATTTTGGGATTAGGTGGGGGCCCAAACATTAGGAAGGAAAGAAATATTGCGGCTCTAGTGGAGCGTGGGGGCCACCTCATGGAGGATTATGGCCCACATGTGGAATACACTCTCATTGGAGTGAAGTTGGTGGGGGAAAGTTGAGCTGGGCCCAGATGGGAATTTTGGAGGCTCTTTGACAAAAAGAGCAAGAGGCTCTCATTTGGGTATTCATTCATCATTTATGAACTTGTCTTTTGACATAGCACGCTTGAGCAAGTGCCAAGTTTGCAGTGTTGTTCAGCGCACGGGTGTTTTCGAGTGGAAATCCCAGCCCTTGCTTCGGTGGACTTTGAGTGCTAGCCCAAGGAGGGAGTTCTACCAGAGTTCCATTCATACCAACAACAGAGAGGCCGTACTACAGCGCAAAGGCAGTCACAACAGCGCAGGGACTGTGCAGTGTTTGAAGGAGTCACTTCGGGAGCTTGTGGTGTAATATCCCCAAAGGGGAATAACCAGTAATAAACAGAAATATGCCAAACAGATATAGGAAATATAGTGCTGAACCAGATCACTGAATCATTACACATAGGATACCAGAAAACTGAGCCATTTTATTAATCAGAAAGTACATAGAGAGGAGTACAAGTAAATCAGAGTAAGTGCACCTATCCTTGCCCTAGGCAAGTGGAGACCCTCTCAACAGATAATGGCTGCAACAAGGACAGCGTCCTAGCTGCTCTGAATGCTGCAGATGAACTGCGCTGGTACTAGGGCTGAAGACTGATAAATAACTGATCTCCCACTGCAAACCCTCTCCAATGAAAAACGCTGTCTCTGCTAGTGACAGCGCAGAAACAGATGGAGCACCAGTCACCCAAACCTCCAGACAGATAGATCAGCTCCTGAAGGCTAGAAAACGCCGTTGAGCCTACCTCACCCAAGCCTGCTCATCAGATCAGCGTCCTACCAAGTGGATCTGCTCCTGAATGCTCAGATCTACTGGATCTGAAGCCTCCAAACCAGATCTGCGTCCTTCCCTTCCTGATCTGCGTCCTCCACTATCAGATCTGCTACCAAACCTTCAGATCTATGCTGGATCTGACAATATCTCTTCGTATCTCTGCAACCTCCAAGGTCGGAAACCATACTTCGTTTCTGATCTAGGCCGGGACCGCCAATATCTTTCGCATCTCGTTAGCCTCCTGCCGGGATCTAGGCTAAACCTTCGTACCTACACCATGGCGTAATCGGTATCTGCAAGACCGTCGTATCTACTTTCCAAGGCCGGATTCATCACCGCATCTTCGCATCCCCGCTCTCCTCTTCGGGGAATCGGACAGCCGTCTTCCCTCACAGATCGATCGTCCTTTTCCTCCTTCCTGAATGCTTCAGTTGGCCGGATCATGGCCCTCCCCGGGATGCACCGTCTCACTCTCCTAACTCCGACGTCCTTCTCCTCCAGGAAGGCTCTTCTCCTTCTGAACTGCGCAGCCACAAGAGGGCTTCTTCCTCCTCGTATTTGTACTTCCAACCGTCGTCGTTGCTACCGAAACCGAAAGGTGTACTGCAATGTGCAACCTTACTAGGGCGGGCACTCGAAGTCCCCCGAAGCTAAGGGTGAAACCAGAAATAACCTTACCAGGGCAGGCACTCGAAGTCCCCCGAGGTTAAGGGTGAGATCTCCGACCGGAGACACTCGGTTGCACTAAACAGTGCTGCAGACCGACTAAACAACCGGCGTGCTGAAGCAGACAGAAGTCTAGCTCTCAATAATAATATCAAATCATGAATGATCCAAATGAGGTGAGAACCTCTCCTTTTATAATGCCAAACTCCCTCCAAAACTTAACTGCTTCCTTACTCTCCTTTGACCTGCGCAGTTTACTTTGGGTCAGCTTGATGCCTCCCCCATCATCACCACGTGGACCCCCAAGGCCCCCTCTCTAAGTTACAACGTCCATCTACTAGGAAAAGAACACTTTATTTATAAAGTGAGATGACTAAAGTGAGGTGACCCCTCTTATTTCTCACTTTATTTATTATATCTAGCTAAAGCGGCAAAATAAAGCAAAAATGAAATATTCCAATTAGCAAGGCTAATTGGGAATATTACAGTCTCCCCCGGCAAAACGTTGCTTGTCCTCAAGCAACTGAAGAGATGGATGCTGTAAGATCTCCTCATCCTCCCAAGTGGCATCCTCATCCGGCAGATTCTTCCACCTCACCAAGAACTCTCTGATCTTCCTGCTCCGCAGCTGTCTCTCTCTGGTGTCAATAATGGCCTCCGGCTGTAATACCAAGTGCCCCTCATCATCTGTCGGTGGTAGTTCCCCGGTGACTGTCACGTGCTGGCCCAATGCTTTCTTCAGGCATGATACATGGAAGATGTTATGAATCCGGCTGCCTTGGGGCAGTTCCAACTCATATGCAACCTGCCCGATCCTACGTATCACCCTGTACGGTCCATAACAGCGAGGCTTAAGCTTCTCTGCCCCCTTCTGTTTGAGTGAAGACTGTCGGTATGGCTGTAACCGTAGGTAGACCAGGTCCCCTACCTCAAAGTGTCTCTCCACCCGACCCTTATCAGCATACAACTTCTGCTGATTTTGTGTTGTGGCTATGTTGTCCTTGAGAGTCCGGAGGATATCTTGGCTCTCTTGGATCCATAACTTGGCTCGTGGAGCCCTGCTAACCCCAAACATCATGTCCACAAAAGATAGGGAATGATATCCATACAATGCATAGAAAGGTGTCATACCGATAGACATATGGTGGGTTGTGTTGTAGCAGTACTCGCCCAGATGTAGCCATTTCAGCCATGCTCTCTGTTGCCCGCTGACGTAGTTACGCAAGTAGCCCTCTAGCCACTTGTTAACTATTTCCGTCTGCCCGTCCGTCTGGGGATGGTAACTAGTGCTCGGTGTCAACTCGGTCCCCACTAATCGGAAGAGCTCCTGCCAAAATCCACCCATAAAACGGCTGTCCCTGTCACTAACAATGGTCTTGGGTAGACCATGCAATCTGAAAACCTCCCGGAAAAACAACTTTGCCACCTGTGCTGCTGTGTAATGTGCCGAAATGGCGAAGAAATGAGCATACTTCGTTAGCTGATCCACTACCACGAAGATGCAGTCCTTGCCCTGTACTGTTGGCAACCCTGTGATGAAGTCCATCGAGACACTCTCCCATTTCCCCTCCGGAATGGGAAGTGGCTGCAGCAACCCTGCGGGATGGCTCATCTCTCCTTTGTTTCGCTGACAAACCTCGCACTCCCTGACATGCCGGAGTACGTCCTCCTTGAGGCCTTTCCATGCAAATCTCTCCCTGATGGCCCTGTACATCTTGGTGAACCCCTGATGGCCCGCCAATGGTGAATCATGAGAAGCCTGGAGTATCTTCCCCTTGAGCTGAGATCCCTCAGTCAAGAAGATCCTATCCCTGTAATAGATGACCTCATCGGCCACCCTGTATCTGCTATCCGCTACCTGTCCATCTAGCACCTCACATGCAAATCTATCCTTGGAATACTCAACCAGTAGTCGAGCCTTCCAATCAGCGTCCAAGCTCATGAGTGATAACGTGGCTGGTCTACGGGAAAGGGCATCTGCTACCACGTTATTTTTTCCCTTGACATACTCAATGTCAAAATCGTAAGCCTGGATCTTGCTGATCCACTTCTGTTGTCTCTCCTGCAACTGCTTCTGCTCCAGAAAGTACTTCAGGCTATTATGGTCTGTCCTCACCCTGAATCTGCCACCTACCAGGTACTGCCGGAATTTGGCCAATGCGTGCATGATGGCCAGCATCTCTTTGTCATAGATGGGATAAAGCCTCTCGTGTGGAAGGAGCTTCCGGCTCTCGAACGCAATCGGGTGACCCTCCTGCATCAAAACTGCCCCAATGCCTTCTCCTGATGCATCGCACTCCAGGATAAAGGGCTGAGTAAAATCTGGCAATGCCAGCACCGGACAACTACTCATCACCTCCTTGAGCTTATCAAAAGCTCGCTGGGCGGTATCCGTCCAACTGAATGCCCCCTTCCTCGTCAGCTCTGTGAGGGGTGCAGCAAGCTGTGAGAAGCCCTTGACGAACTTCCTGTAGTAAGTACAGATACCAATGAACCCTCTAAGCTCTGTCACATTCCGCGGCTCTGGCCAGTCCCTGATAGCCCGGATCTTCTCGTCGTGGACTCTCACTCCGTCCACTCCTATGATGTGTCCCAAATACAACATCTCTGTCAATCCAAACTCACACTTGGAGAGCTTGGCAAAGAATTGCTGCTCCTCCAGAATGTGCAAGACCGTCTCAATGTGCTGGAGGTGCTCCTCCCAGGTCCTGCTGTATATGAGGATATCATCAAAGAAAACCAGCACGAACTTCCTCAGATGATCCCTGAAAATATGGTTCATGCAAGACTCGAAAGTAGCAGGTGCATTGGTCAGCCCAAACGGCATGACCAGAAACTCAAAGTGCCCATAGTGACACCTGAAAGCAGTCTTGGGAATGTCCTGTTCCCTCATGCGTATCTGATGGTACCCGGACCTCAAATCAATCTTTGAGAAGAACCGTGCTCCTCTCAACTCATCCATCAACTCATCGATCCTGGGAATGGGGTACCTGTTCTTCAGGGTCTTTTTGTTCAAAGCCCTGTAATCAATGCACATGCGCAATGTGCCGTCCTTCTTCTTCACCAGCACTACTGAAGAAGCGAAAGGACTGGTGCTGGGTCGAATGTGCCCAAGGGCCAGCAGCTCCTGAATGGCCCGTTCTATCTCCTCCCGATAGGCTTTGGGATGCCTATACGGTGTGGTGATTACCGCCTGTATCCCCTGCTCCAACTCGATCGTGTGCTCAAACCCTCGATCCGGTGGCTGTCCTGGCGGAATATCTCCAAAAACTACCGCATATCTGTCGAGAAGAGTCTGTAGATCAGGGTGTACCGTCCGTCCTGTATCTACTGCCTCGGAAGCCCGCAACTCGACTGCCCACTCTATATCTCCCTTGCGGAATGTCGCCTCCATGCTGTGTGCCGATACTGTCTGGGGTGGATATGTGTTCTGCCCTCGTATCTTCTCATGCCTCCCCGTCTTGGGATCATCCCACTCCATCTCCAAGGCCTTCCAATCAGTTGTGACCTTCCCCAGAGTAATAAGCCACTGAACTCCCAATATCACATTGGTGTCCGGAATGTCCACCACAAAGAAGTGATCGGTCAATGTATAGGTGCCCATCGTCACCGATAACTCTGGTACATATCGAGCACAAGCCATGGTCTGATCTCCTGGTACCAAAACGGAAAACCCATCAAAGCCCTCCGTCGGTATGCCTCTCCGTGCAACCATCTGGGCATCAATGAAGTTGTGGGTAGCCCCACTGTCGACTAAGACCGAAACTCTCTGTCCGCGCACTGTCCCACGTACGCGCAATGTCAGATACTTGGGGACTCCTCGTAATGCTGCTAGAGCTCCCCCAGTAGGTGCGAATGAAGCCCCACCTGCATCGGGTGGTGGAGGTGGTAAGGTACTCTGCGCTGCATAACATCCTCCTGTCTCCTCATCATCCCCCTCATCCTCTTCTCCGCTGCTCTCGGAGAAGACCTCTATGAAATGTGCCTTCCCTGCCGTACACTTGTGTCCCGGTGCCCACGGCTCTTGGCAGGTGAAGCATAACCGCTTCCGTCTCAACTCTCTCCTGGCCTCATCATCATACTGACCACGTCCTGGATTCGCCTTGGGAGGCGGAACCCTCGTGTCCTTACCCCTAGGCTGAAAAGCCTGTTTCTGGGGGTAAGGTGGCCGAGTCCTAGGCAAGACACCTTGTAGGTCACGGGCCCTACTGATAGCATCCTGTAGTGTAGCCGGTTTGTTCGACCGGACTAGACCACGAAGTGGTTCTGACAGTCCATCCAAAAACATCGTGATCATCCGAGTTGTTGATAAGTCAGGTACCATCACTGAAACCCTCAAGAAGTCTGAGATGTATGTCTCTGCACTCCCCGTCTGTTTGAGCCTGGTCAGCTCAAGGAAAGGCTGATCCGGGTCCTTCCTGTCAAAGCGTTCCACCACTCTCCTGGTGAACTCAGCATATGTGGTCACTGCGGAATGTCCCAGTGTTGTCAACCCATGAAACCACCAATTCTGGGCCTCACCCTCTAGATGTAGTGCAGCCATCTTAATGGCCTCCCTCTCTGGCATCTGGTTAAGCTGAAAATAGAGGTCCAGTTTCTCCACCCAAGACTTGGCCGTAGTCTTCTGTGAACCATCAAACATCGGCAAATGAAATTTGCTTGCTGCACGGTGACTATCACGGTGGGAGCCACGCCCCTTGTTTCGATCATAAGACTTGCCGCCACATCGGAACTGGATATATTGATTAAAAGGGAAAGCATCCATGAATTCCTGTCCCATGCTCCGCCAATCTGCAAACAAAGCCGCATGTTGAGCTAGACCCCCATCTCTTGGTGCAGTTGGTTCCTCTTCCTCTACCGGAAAGGTAGGCATAGTGGGTCGCGTGGGTGTGGAATCGACCTTCTGCGCTGTCACAATGGGAATAGCGTCTGGTATGTAGCTAGACACGCCCGATCCTTCCCCTACCTGGAAAACCCTAGGGGGTTCTTTCTGTGTTCCCTCTATAGTTGCAAATTTCTTGTTTACATCCTGCATGAATGTATCCATCTTATCCGTCAACTTCCTCATGAAATCCTCCATTGGATTCCGCTGTTCTGTCTCTGAATCAGAATCACTTCCCCCGAAGAGACTCTTGTAGGGGTTATCCCTGGACGTCATAGACTGCTAGCACCACAGGCTGAGCCAGATCTATGCTCTGATACCACTGTAATATCCCCAAAGGGGAATAACCAGTAATAAACAGAAATATGCCAAACAGATATAGGAAATATAGTGCTGAACCAGATCACTGAATCATTACACATAGGATACCAGAAAACTGAGCCATTGTATTAATCAGAAAGTACATAGAGAGGAGTACAAGTAAATCAGAGTAAGTGCACCTATCCTTGCCCTAGGCAAGTGGACCCTCTCAATGATAATGGCCGCAACAAGGACAAAGGTTTAGTCGTTTCCGAAGATCAAGTATGGGTCATACGGGTACTAGGGTCAAGACCGAAAATAACCGATATCCAATCGTAACCCTTCCATGAAACGCTCGTTCGTTTAGTGACACATAGAAGAAGCTCTGAGTGCCAGCCACCCAAACCTCCATGATGGATCACCATCGGCTAAGAAACGCTCGTTGAGCCTATCTCCCCACAAGCCCTTCATCGCATCGGGTCGCCCTGGCCTCATGGATCCGCTCGAATGCTCGGGACCGCGGATCCAAGCTCCAAACAGTATCTCAAGGCCCTTCCCTCCCTTGATTCACCTCCTAAGTCGATCCGCTACCTTTCGGGGATCTATGCCGGATCCGACAATATCTTCTTCGCATTCACACTTCCAAGGCTTGACCGTATCTTCAGACGAGCTGGATTCACATTCTCTCGTATCCATAGCCTCCCAAGTCGGAACGAGGGCTAAACCTTCGTATCTACACCATGCGTAATCATATCCGCAAGTATCCGCTCGTATCTACTCTGTCCAAGGATGACCACTACTGTACCTTCGGACCGCTCCTCCTCTTCGAATCGGACAGTCAGTCTCCCTCCTCGATCGATCGCCGTCCTTCCTCCTCTCCGAGTCAGCCGTTTCTCGCTTCGCGTCGGATCGTTGGCCCTCCCCGGATACGCGTCCTCCCCGGATGTCAGTCTCAATTTCTCCTAACCCGACCGGGTCCTTCTCCCTCCAGAATGTGGCCTTATCCTCTCGGAACTCACCACAAGAGGGCTTCTTCCTCTCCAATTCTCCTGCTGAAAAGTGCTACCAAGTCCCACTGAAACTGAAGGGTGTTACTCAGAAATAACCTTACTAGGGCGGGCACTCGAAGTCCCCCGAAGCTAAGGGTGAAACCAAAAATAACCTTACCAGGGCAGGCACTCGAAGTCCCCCGAGGCTAGGGGTGAGATCTCCGACCGGAGACACTCGGTTGCACTAAACAGTGCTGCAGACCGACTAAACAACCGGCTGGCCGGCGCACAGCGTAGCTTTATAATAATATCAAATCATAATGATCCAAATGAGGTAAGAGAACCTCTCCTTTTATAATGCCAAACTCCCTCCAAAACTTAACTGCTTCCTTACTCTCCTTTGACCTGCGCAGTTTACCTTGGGTCAGCTGGATGCCTCCCCCATCATCATCATGTGGACCCCCAAGGCCCCCTCTCTAAGTTACAACGTCCATCTACTAGGAAAAAGAACACTTTATTTATAAAGTGAGATGACTAAAGTGAGGTGACCCCTCTTATTTCTCACTTTATTTATTATATCTAGCTAAAGCGGCAAAATAAAGCAAAAATGAAATATTCCAATTAGCAAGGCTAATTGGGAATATTACATGTGGAGTGAGGGGATTTGGAGCTGGAGATTTGGTGGGGAGGCTTGAGAAGCCTTCTAATAGGGATTTCTGATATTTTGGGAGCATTGGGCAACAAATTTCACAGTAGGAGCGTTATACCCGGTAGTAGAGCCACCAAGCATAAGGAGGTCGATTTTCCGGGGTCAAGCTTTAGCCTAACCCTTCGTGGGTTTTTCTGGGTATTGTGTGGGGAGGTTGGGATTAATTTCCCAGAATTTTCTAAGCAGTGGAAAGGGCTCTAGCAGCATATATTTGGAGGCAACAACACATTTCTGGGTTATTCCAACGCAGAGCCAGTGCAACGCAGTGTTTCAGCTGAGGAGGGTGACTTGTACCTCATTTTGGGCTTAGGTAGCTTGCTTAGAGAAAGCCCAGGTGCACAACATTGGTCATGGAGCTCTGACCTCAGATACGCATCTGGATCCCTGGGTTGATGGTTAGTAAGTAAGCTTGGTGGTACTTAGAGTGGCTAAAAGCTTGATTCCATCTTATTCCCTCCAGAATAGATTGTCCTGGTCAGGAATCTAGTTCGTGGCACTGTGAGTGCCTAAACTGTTGGAGGACCTGGATAGATTGCCCTAGTCAGGAATCTAGTCCATGGCATTGTGGTGCCTAAACTCTTCATGGTTCATGTGTTTTGAGATCTTCCTTGTACTTGTATATGTATGTGTCATTATGAATACCTCCCTAGTTAAGAGGGAGTATTGAATAACGTAACTAGGTTTGGTCTTCATGATTGTATTTGAGTCATAATGAAATGTATTTATCAAAAGAAAGAAAAATGAATTATTATTATTATGACTTATTAAAGCATGGGTTTCATGCTTGGGTCATCATGTTTTAGGTCAAAGTCCCGATCGAGGACTTCTAGGATTTATATTGAGTCATTAAAGTCGTTGTACATTTAATTTGACCCTTCTTGGACTTTTGAATCATGTAAAAAGAATTATTTTTGAGTCGAATATGTAATTTCAATTTGTAACCTCCACACCAAGTCGACCCTTACCTGTTCAAGTTAGCCTACAAGAAGGTAATTCGAACTCCAGAAAAGGGTATATATACAATGTAGTTCGATTCATTTGGAGCGCACACTCTCACACAAGTTCGGTATCCAAGAAGAAGCTGCAGAAGGCTACGGAATTGCAGTAGAGGAAGGAGAATCAGAGGATTGAAGTTTCTAGGGCATCTATCTCTCCCACGGGTTGATTTTCTGGGCTATTGCAACAAGATCAAAATATTGCTTCAGGGTCAAAGTGCTGCTTCAAGGGCGAAGTGTTTCTTCAAGGTCGAAGTACTGCTTCAAGGTCGAAGTGCTGCAACTAGGTCGAAGTTCAGTTGCTGCTAGGTCGAAGTTGTTGTTGCTACTAGATCGAAGTTTCTACTGCATCTAAGTATTGCTCCTGCTCCTGCTGCTGCTATTCTAGGCCGAAGATAGTGTTGGAAGGCTATCATTTGCAGAAGAAGGAAAGGGTTAACTTTGTGATTGGAGGAAGTTTGTGTCTAGGTCAAGGAGTCTTGGATTATCTCGTGAAACTATTGAAGGAAGAGTTGTTCAGTGGGTTTTCCCCTAGAGTGGGGTTTTGCTCTGGTTGGCCGCCTACATCTTGTGTCTTTGATCTTCGTGCTATGGTTTAGGAATTGCTTAATGACCTAAGATAAAAGAAGAACACAAGTAAGTTATTAGGAACATAAGAAAAACTACAAGTAATTATCATAGTAACGAGAATCTTTCTGCCTTTCTGTTTTTTCTTACAATTGTGATCCTGTAGAGGGCTTCGACCCCGTATAGGGAGGCCAAGTCCAAGATGAAATCCAACATGCAATCCTGTACAAGATCCAATGCGTCTCTTGACCTTTCAATACAATGATTCATTAGTGCAATTGAGTAAACAAGCTTACTAATCAAGGGCAGAAGTGGACACTTCACAGTGGATTTCCCTTCAAATGGGCTTTGAACATGTATTGGTGTTACCTTTCTCAACAAGAGAGGTTAATGAAGGACACCGTTAGGTGGTTTCAACCTCTAAGGGAATGTCAGGTCCTTGGTACATCCATCATATGGCAGGTGTCATGTGAGATAATGATGGGATGGGGTGGGGGCAAAGGGTGTTGGAAAATAAAAAAGGTAGAAATATTTTCTTATAATGATAATTACTTTTGATATTCTTGTGTTCTTATTAACTTTATTACGTTCTTCTTTTATCTTTGTTTCATTAAGCAATTACTAAATACAAAACATGAAGATCAAGGACACCAAATGTAGGCGGACTACCAGGGCAAAACCCCTACATAGGGGAAACCCAGTCAAGAACTCTCCCTTCAGTAGATTCATATGAAAGTGAGACAACCAAGACCCTAGACCAAAAAACCTTCCTCCTCCACCAAGTCAACCTTCTATGATGCAACTTTATTCAATCTTCTCTTCTTGTTCAACAACTTTAGCCTAGTAAAAACTTCGATCTCAGTTACTGCAACTACTGCAGAAATTTCGACCCCCAGCTTCAGAACTTTGATCCTGCAATAGAGACAGAATTTTGGCCCTAGCTCCAAGTCAATATCTTCACATGTGTGAGAAAGATAACCCAAAAACTCGATTTCCTTCTTCCAACTTCTCTCCTTCTCCAGCAACTCCGCACTCTTTTTTGCAACTAGTTTACTGCACTTTTACTGCAAACCGAACTTGATGAGAGAGTGTGACAAATGAGGTCGAGGAGCTCCAATATATAGGCTTCTGGTGAGGTCAAATTACCCTGTTTGAGGCCGACTTGGTGGAGGAGGTCTAATAGACCTAATTTACAATAAAATAATTTTATTTCTTGAACAATAATTCCCAAGAAGGGTTCTTTACAATATGACATGGACAAGGACACTTGACATAAACCCTAGAGGTCTATAATGGAAACCTTGGCCTAAAAACAATTGACCCAAGCATGAAACCCATGCTTTAATAAGTCAATTTATATAATAATAATATTTTCTTTTTCTTTCTTTTGATAAATACATTTCATTATGACTCAAGTACAATTATGAAGACCAAACCTAGTTACTTTCTTTAACAAAGGGGAGGCTCTAGTCCACATGCCATGGTACAAGGGTAGCTATGATGAGGGAGGCCCATACCTTGGGTGTATGAATGTAGGAGGGAGAAATCGTGGTACATAAGTTACCTCGGCCTTTGTTTTTCCACCCTTCTTCATATAGATTTTTCCTTTTATTGTTTTTCTTCATTTTACGACTCGGGGCTCAAGAGGATGAGAGCATGATATGTAAGATGTAGCAATGATTACCCCCTTAAGGTGGGGCAATTGATCGCCCACTAGGGGTTGGGACAATTATGTGTTCTTTAATGATGCAAGGGGCACTCATATGGACCCTAGGAACTAGGGTGATGGCCATAATGATAGGGGGTAGAGCTCATGTTTGGCTTTTTCCACACGCTAAATTTGATTGTCTCAACCATATTTTGCATTTTATGGTATATTTCTTGTTATATGTGGCCATATTATGCTTTTATTTTTCTTTTTAGCTACATCAATCTTTGGGGCATCATTCTAAGCTCGACCCAAGGTGTGGACAAGGGGAGGGGGAGGCTAACCTTATGGACCTAATGGACAAATGTTGACTCAGAGGGAAAGTGTGAAAAGAGCTTGTAATGGGCAAAGGGGAGTGAGATATATGGTATTGGGAAGCGGGACTACATAACCACAATCAGGGTTTCCCTTGTAGTGCCATAATGATAGGAGGTAGAGCTCATGTTTGGCTTTTTCTCACGCGCTAAATTTGATTGTATTGACCATATTTTGCATTTTATGGTACATTTCTTGTTTTTTTTGCTCGTTTAGACTAATCCTAATCTTCCCATTTTTTCTCCTCCCATCCCACCCATGGGTTTCGAACCAGTGACCTTGCAGACTGGAGTGCCTTAAGAGTGCACCCCATCACCGACTGCTCTACACCACGTGGGCATGGTACATTTCTTGTTATATGTGGCCATATTATGATTTTATTTTTCATTTTAGCTACATCAATCATCGGGGTATCATTGTAAGCTCGAACCAAGGTGTGGACAAGGGGAGGGGGAGGCTAACCTTGTGGACCTAATGGACAAATGTTGACTCAGATGGGGAAAGTGTGAAAAGGGCTTGTAATGGGCGAAGGGGAGTGAGATATATGGTATCAGGAAGCGGGACTACATAACCACAATCAGGGTTTCCCATGTAGTGCCATTCCTAAAGTTAGTAGCCAGTAAAGGAGATCCCATTAGACTAGGATACAAGATTAACCCCTGAGTTGAGGTAAGGGAAAAAGAGTATAGCCAAAACTTGTTCTTTTCTTCCAATCCCCCTCCTAATCCATTCCTAAGTGTGCCCAAGAGAAGCAAGCATAAACACTCAATTACATAATGAAAATTCATACCTTCGGGGTTGGATGGCCCACCTTTAAACATATGATCTGGACAGATGAGTGAGGGTTCACAATGGATGGCTCAGGTGGCGGAGAATGGTAACACATCGAGCTATTAGGTGGCTGCAAGGGGTTGCTGGCTGTTGGCTGAAGACAAATCGAGGAGAAAATCCTCCTATAGGGGTCACCCATTGGTGGTGGCTAACAAGTTCTACAATTGAAATGAAATTCCATCTTGTTTTAATTCCTTATGTAGCCTTATAAAAGCTTATATTGACAAGATGGCTTACAAATTTGGTCAACCATTAAGATAAATTAAACACACTTTATTATGAAGCTATATTTGTTTATTTGCAATTCTGGTTATGCACTTTTGTTCAATTGTATAACACCGACCAAGTTAGACATCGATATTCCTTTTAGGAAACGAGGTGGCTGCAAGGGGTTGCTGGCTGCCCGCTGAAGACAAATCGAGGAGAAAATCCTCCTATAGGGGTCACCCATTGGTGGTGGCTAACAAGTTCTACAATTGAAATGAAATTCCATCTTGTTTTAATTCCTTATGTAACCTTATAAAAGCTTATACTGACAAGATGGCTAACAACTTTGGTCACGCATTAAGATATATTAAGCACACTTTATTATGAAGCTATATTTGTTTATTTGTAATTCTGGTTATGCAATTTTGTTCAATTGTATGACACTGACCAAGTTAGACATCGATATTCCTTTTAGGAAACGTGGGTGTAGATTCATTACCCTTAACTGTGGATTTCAAGCATCAACAATATTAAAAATCAAATCAACTCATAAAGTACATAAAACACACATAATAAACCAGAAAAAACACATTGGCTGAAAAGGCTTCAGCCTCACGGCTTCCTCACATATTTTCTCATTATTAAAAGAATGTAGTATTACAATTAAATAGACGAGGAGATAGTGTCTCAAGATAGTGCGTGCTATCTTGGACACCTTGGTTGAGATAATTTCTCAACTAAACAGACATCAATATAGGAGCGACATAAACTAACTCCTATCTTAGAGGAACAACCCAATCTAAAGGGTTAGGAATAAACTCCTAATTTTTAATATTTAATTTATTTATTTTATTTTTGGATTTATTATTGTTTTATGAGAGAGGCTAACATTCCCCCTTTCAATGATAAATCCAAAATAAGAATGAGGAACCATCTTCCAAGTTCTCATGTTGATCCTCAAAAACATTGCCTGAAAAACCGCCAAAGCTGGATGCTGAAAAAACTGCAATTTGAAGAGACCATGAGTCAGCTGCATGTCTGATTCATCTCTGAATTTCGCTTGACAACTCCATCACGTGCCAAGTTGCAAAAGGATTCATCTGTCCTTTGCGTGAAATCAGCATCCTTTGTCCACTGACAAATTTTTTTTCACGTCCACTGACTGATGATGTCAAAAACAACTCACTGTTGCTTTTGTTTTGTTGAAAACTGCTCATTGCTGCTTTGTTGTCGACTTCCCACTGGCGAATTTGTTGATGCCCACTGGCTGCTTTTGCTGGTTTTGTCGAGACTTTCAGTCTGACAACCACCGTCAATTTCATTGACATTTTCCCCCCTTTGTCAGCTGAAAGGAGAGACATTTCTCTGGAAAGTATTTCTGAACTCCCCCCCTTCAGGTGTAGGAGTGTTGCACTGGTGTACTCCCCCGTTCAACTGCATGAGAGTACCATCTTCTTTTCACTGTCGGCTGCACTATGTGTGATTGTATTCGGTTGTAGAACTGAGACAATCTTTTGACTGTGGATGACCATTCCTAAGGATCGATCCATTCATAATGTATCTTCAATCTGGCTGATTGTTGTTGGTTGCGACATTTCTTTGAGGAATGATTGGGCTTGCCACAATGGCGACAAGGATGGAGATCAAAACACTGATCTTCCATTTGACCGGTTCTTTGACAATGAGAACAGTTTGTTTTGACTGCAACTTCGAGTTGCGTGCATTTCTGTGTGTCAGCAACTTTCTCAGAACTTGCTGAGGTGATTTGTTCAAGAAATCCTGCACTGACGAACTTAATTGGCTTGGAATAATCTGGGATATTCAAGTTGGAATTATCTTTGACATATCCTAAGCCTTGTCGATTTCTGTTACTTTGGATTTCTTCCCATGGCTTGATGATGGGCTTGGAAGAAAGTTGAACTGGAACAATTTTGACACTTGAAGCTGTTTGGATGAATGACTTAGAATCATCTGGATGGTTCAAAGACTTGGAAGCATCACTCTTCTCTTGCAACTCATTTCTTTGTAGTTGCGACTCCAGTTGAAGAAACTCAATGGTTTCATTTGTCCGTTGTAGATGCCGTGAAAGATCAACAAGAGTTTCTTTGCTGATTTGCACCATGTCTTCATCACTTGAGAGGATCAAATTGTGAAATTTTTTTAACAACTGGATGTGTTGCGCATCTGAACTTGCTCTCTTGAATTCAGGCTCTCTTGTCGTAGATGTTGTGCTTTGAACTGTTTCACTTGATTTTGTTACTTGAATGACAGGCTCGCTTGCTGTGTGGCTTGAATGGCACACTCGCTTGATTTGTTGCTTATTGCGCTTGCTTTAAAAACACTTGTTAGAGGTGTAGAAGTTTCTTGCTTGAATTTAGGCTCGCTTGATTGAGTTTATCACGCTCGCTTGCTTCGGAATTTGCTTGATCTCTTCGTGAAACTTGTTTTGCTTTTTTTTTCACACTCACTAGAACTCATGCTCGCTTGCTGTAGATTTCAACTTGCTTGATTGGTGTTAGAGTTGAACTCGCTTGTTTCCTTTGATGGTTGCTGCAACAAACTTCACGTTGGCTCGCTTGATGTTTTGAACGCTTGCTTGAACGTGCTTGATTACTTCACGCTCACTTGAATAGTCACGCTCGCTTGCAGGGGATATGAACTTGTTGATTGCTTGTTTTAGAGGTAAAACTCGTACACTCACTTGATTGTGCTTTAAAGGAAGGGTGTCGAACACTGTCGAAAATGCACCCAAGAGACAAATGACAAGTTCAATCTGGATGATTCACTTAAAACAAGGAATTCACTTTTCTTAATTTGACTTAGATGAAGAGAATTGACGCTCTTGACTTCTTATCAATTCAAAACTTGGGTGTCGGTTCCAACCGAGAGTGCACCCTTACAATCCAACTCAGATTACAAGTTCTTAAATTTATGTGCAATAATGTTGATGTAGACTGTGCTTTGAAATGCATTAACTTGATTGTAGTGAGTGAATTTGCTTGTTGAGGTAGAATGTTGATGTTGACAACTTTGAGTATTTGTTGTAGTGGCGCAAATGCATGTGTTGAGTTTAATTATCCTTCCTTGCAACTACTTTGTTACAGGTGTTGTGCTTACTTGCATTGAACTTTATGTGTGTGTTAAATGAGATAATTTATGTGTCAAAACTAGACACAAATCATAAGCAACAATTTGAAACATGCACCATCATCAACACACTTTTCGTGTACCTAAGATCCCCTTATTCCATTTCGGGCAGATCTAAGATACAATCACCACAAAAAAATGTATGCTTTATTAAAATTTTGAGTACATAATCAATCTTCACCTTCAAGGAATGAAAATGCCAAGTTGGCAATCCTTTGATGCAACTTGTCTTCAAAAATTAGATACACTGACTCAACTTCTTTCAAAATAAAACATTACTTTGAATAAAAACCTCCTAAAAATATTCCCTTATCACTCCACAAATAACATTTAAAATAAGACACTTGGCTCTCCAAAATTATAAAACTTTAAAACATCAACCTTATTACTCCTAAAAACATTATAAATTCACTTGATAAAAAGTGAATCAATTTTTCAATTCTATTAACTCCACTTTTCACTCCACTCACTTATCACTCCAAAAAAATCACACTTTAAAACCGTATCACTCCATCACATAAAACCTTATCACTCCATTACATAAAGAATACTCCTTATCTTAGAATTACAAATTTCGAAAGAAAGAGCACATCTTCTCATTAAAAATGATTAAAACAATTGTCACTTAAAGTCAAGTTTCTTTTAAACTTTACAAACTACTTATGTAAAGGTATATTAATCATACACTTTTACATACTCCCCTTAAAAGTTCATTAAAAAGTTTTATGAAATCACTTTTCAAAAAAAGAGAATCTTCGTTTTAGATTTAAAACACACCTTTTTTTTTAAAAAAAAATGTATTTGGAGAAGTGACGTACGGAAGCATAATTTTTTTTAACGATCTTGCAAATTTGTAATGTTGTTGGAGATGAGCAGAGTTGCGAGCAGCATGAAAGCTATCAAGAAGGCCACCACCAGTATACATTCGTTAAGCCACTATAAATTACCTCCTCAATGCATATGTCTGTGGGAGAATTACTAGATGAGGTATTACTTCTACCGCACCTTCTCATCATTGCAATTTGTGTAAGTGGCCGAGGATGACAAAAAAAATAAAATTGTTCTGGCGAAAATGGAAGAGGAGTTCTCTGAATGCCACAGCCCCATAGCCACTCTCGCCATGTTGCGTACACACCACAATCTGTCATGCCATTATCACGCTTTTCACCATAATTTTATACATTTAATATTTCACATTGACGTCTTCAACCAAGCAGCAACCCAACGACTTGCATACAAGCTGGGTGTTCCATCACCAGTGCACCAATATCAACATCCTCTAATACGTCGCTCTTCACAATTTACATGAAATCAATCTCAATCAGGCTCCGACTAGTTTCATATATGATTCACACAGTTAATCAAATTCACAAATTGAAACAATTTGGTGACTCAACATTGCAAGCTTGGCAACATTCTACACATAATTTCTCAAGTATTATCTTCAATGTAGACTCCAGCGTGATTGATCAGCGCTTACAAAAGAAATGAAAAAACGCATAGCACGATGGATAAGTTGTGTAGATCCACAACAGATTTTATGGAAATACTTGTCTGTGACAGAGTGCACTTGGTACTCAGCTTTGTCTTCCCTTATTCCTTTCGGTGGATCTCTCTTATCAGCTTAGTGATCCAATCCAACAAGGTGATACGATTCCCTTTACCCTTAAGGAATCCCGACTTTATTTGTATTTTGAAATTCAGCAAGCAACGCTAGTGGAAATCGACTTCTTCATGA
This sequence comes from Pinus albicaulis, assembly GCA_034641835.2. Lineage (NCBI taxonomy): Eukaryota > Viridiplantae > Streptophyta > Pinopsida > Pinales > Pinaceae > Pinus > Pinus albicaulis. Next base: position 28,506,503 of record MU968411.1, on the reverse strand, counting down.
CAGGTTTTGCATTGACTAATTTTATCTCTCTGCGTATCAGTTCCTCCCTTCATCAATAAACTAACAAGAGCTTGATCCAATATGTTTTCACAACGCATCACTCACTTCTTTTGCTAAAACTTGTGTCTCTAGGCTCTACATGCACAAGAATGATAATGGCAGCTACCTAGTCAGACCAGTTATGAAATTCGACCCAAAGAACTCAGTTATGCTCAGAGTTAATGAGGAAACTCGACCTCTTTCTTGAGTGAGAAAGGAGGGATCGTGGTTCTTTTGGTGACATATCTAGGAAAGCCATGGATTAAAGTGCCTCAACGACCGTATTCATTACAATAAAGGCCCCTAGCCACTGTCCGCAGGAATAATTTGTAGCAATCATTAGAAAAAATCACTAGCACCTCTTTCTCAACACACTATTCTGCAATCACTTATTTTCTCAATCCCAAAGAACAAACCATATGCTTTGATAACACATATTGGAAATCAAATCAACTCATAAAGTACATAAAACACACATAATAAACCAGAAAAAACACATTGGCTGAAAAGGCTTCAGCCTCATGGCTTCCTCACATATTTTCTCATTATTAAAAGGATGTAGTATTACAATTAAATAGATGAGGAGACAGTGTCTTAAGATAGTGCGTGCTATCTTGGACACCTTGGTTGAGATAATTTCTCAACCAAACACACACCAATATAGGAGCTTCCTAAACTAACTCCTATCTTAGAGGAACAACCCAATCTAAAGAGTTAGGAATAAATTCCTAACTTCTAATATTTAATTTATATATTTTATTTTTGGATTTATTATTGTTTTATGAGAGAGGCTAACAAACAATTTAAATATAAGCTGGTAATCATATACACTGGGCATACAATATCAATGGCCTCAATGTAGATATCAAGCATGTAGTCTAGTATTGACTTGCCCAAAAATAGAAGCAACTAGGAAATACTAGAGATTAAATATCATATATATGACTAAGTAATACAGGAGTTTGATTGGGTAGTTTGAATGGTTAAAGTAGGGTTGTGTGGGAGCATACCCCCCTCCTTGCATTCGCTCTCGAAGCACACCTCGAACAGAAGCGCTCGAGGAGCGGGCTCGAGCACGTTGCTGAAAAAACTTTTCGCTCCCTGGTTTCTCTAGGAGTGATCGAGGAGAGATTGGGGAGCGTCACCCTTGGATTGCTCCTGAATCGATCCAGGAGCATTTAAACGCGAAGGAGTGATATGGGAGTGATCGCTCCCCTATTGCTCCTGCCTAGAAAAAATTAATCCTGCCCTTTGATGCTCGTGTGTAGCCAAGAAAGGGTTTTTTTTTTTGGAGGGAAATGGGAAGGGCCAAAAAGAATAAAATGCCTCCTCCCCTCCTTCGTAACATCATTTTATGAGTGGGAGAGCAATTGAGAGGGTTTGAGCCTTGAGGAGCTCGTGGGAGATTGAAGGAGATTGTAGCTTGCAAGGGAGATTGAAGGATGCCACCACCTTTGGAGAGCCAAAGAGGTAGAGTCTAATCCCATTTTTTTTTCCATGTAACATGCGTTTTTTATACGTTTAATGAATCTAGAATCTAGATGTTCTCTTCCGTGTTAAATTTTGGGTACCAGAGGACAAGTGGTTTCCTAAGGCTTTGATCTTTTGCCTAGGGAAAAGTGTCCACTTTATTGTACTTCTTCTCCTAAAGTGACTTTATAAGTGGTAAAGTCAGTGTAATTTAAAAGTGACTTTATAAGTGATAAAGTTACGTTCTAATTTTAAAGTGACTTTATTAAAGTCAATGAAGAATTAGAAAATGAAAAGTGACTGAAAATAAAAGGCTAAGTGGGTCTTTATTTAAGTAGGTGAGTTAAAAAATAGAAAGTGAGAATTAAATGCACATTTATTCTCATCCCTTGATCTAAATGAATCTGAGCCATTAGATCTTAGGGTTGCCCAAAAAGTCATTTAGGGTAAAAGGAGAGAAGAAGAGAAAATATCACATTCATTCTTTCATGAGCATTTGAGAGAAAAGGCAAGAGAGAGCAAGGAGAAAATTTCTGAGCAGGGAGGAAGTGAAGGAGAGAAGTAAGGAGGCATTCACAGCAAATTCGTACAACAAGAGTGGGCACGCATTCCAAGGCAAAAATCTGTACATCATTTGGCACGTTTTCCAAGGAAGGTACATCATAATTTTCGAGGAAGAGGGACAACAGTTGAAGGCACAAATTTCGAGGCACACCTGGGCACATTTTTTGAGGCAACTCGACACATTTTTCGAGGAGGATTGCTGTACATTTCTGTACAGTCCATACAGGATGTTTTGGGCACGAAAACTGAGGCAGACTGTACAACATTTAATGCTGTAATTTTTCCTATTGATTTCTATTTTGCCGTGGCACGATTTTTGAGGCGGAGTTTAGGCACGAAAATCGAGATAAGTTGGTTTTTGTAAATGCTGGAATTTTTCTGTGTATATTAGTTTTTCTGTAAAAGTTTTTTCAGAAATAAAGAACTCTCAAACTGGTTTTCCCCAAGAGTTGTAGGGGGTTTTTCCAGGGTCACATTGACCAAAAATCACTATGTCATTTTTCTGTCTGTGGCTGTTATAATTTCCTGTGTATTTATTTATGCATTTTCCAGCAGTAGTAAAATCTCTAAATTTGTGTTTTTAAAATTAAATGTCATTTCCAGATTTTAGTGTTTTTATCATGCTTGGATTTAACATTAAATGCATGGAGTGATAAGGGAAAATTGATAATCGGAGTGGGGATTGAAATTTTACATGGTATGAGAGCTTAGTTGGCTGGAAATTGCATTTTGGGACAACAGTGTGAAAATTACAGCAATTTGATTTTTACACAGAAAACATAAAACCTTTACCTAGATTTGAAATTTCAGTTTTATAAGACAGTGAATCATGTCTTTGGGATTGAGGGTTGAAGACATGTTAGATGGGTAGAGTAACTACAGTGCATGGAGGGAGAGAATCCAAAGTATCTTTGAGGAAGCAGAGGTCTGGGGCATTATGGTACATACCACACAACACCCAGCAGCAGTTCCTGCTGACCCAATATAGTTAGCGGAGTTCAATGAAAGGAATGCTAAGGTCAAAAGACTGATTTTGGATGGAGTTAAAGATCATGTCATTCCTCATGTGAGAGGAAAGACTTATGCACATGAAATGTGGACTGCCTTGACCGGGCTTTACCAGAGCTCAAATGAGAACAGGAATATGGTCCTAAAGGAGAAACTGGAGGCCATAAGAATGGCTAAGACTGACAGTGCTACAACATACCTCACCAAGATCACTTCGGTGAGAGATGAGTTGGTAGCTGTAGGAGAGACCATTGCACCCACTGAGTTGGTGAGAATAGCTTTGCATGGACTTCCCAAGTCTTGGGAGAGTTTTGCAGATGGTATTGTTGCACGTGAGAACCTTCTCAGATGGGAAAGGTTGTGGCATTCAAAATGAGATCAGGAAGAACCATCTAGGGGCAGCCAAACAGGGGGAGGAGGATGACAATGTGGCATTGTTGGCAAGAGGCAAGAAAGACAAGTCAAAGAAGGGAGCTTCTACTAGTGGAGGCAAAGGAAAAGGTAAAGGCAAGCAACAAAGCAAAGAAAATGACTATTCCAAAGTCAAATGTTGGAATTGTCAAAATATGGGACACTATGTTATTGTGTGTTCAGAGAAGAAGAACAAGAAAGGGAAAGAGAAAACCATGGCAGCTTCTACAGAGATAGAGGGCTTCTCAGAGAACTTTGATCGAGAGTTTGGATTCATAGCTTGTGAGGCCTCCAGCGCAGTATCACTTGCTATACAGGTTCAGAGGGAGTGTGCACTTACTTCTACTAGCAGAGCATCTTCTAGTGTTTGGTATGTTGACAGTGGGGCTTCTCGTCACATGACAGGAGTCAAGGAGTACATCTCAGAGCTATCAGAGAGTGATACTGATATGGAGGTAGTACTTGGTGATGACAGCATTGTTAGAGCAGTTGATGTGGGAGCATTGACATTTGATAGGGAACCCAAACCTCCCTTGAAAGTGTCAAATGTTCTATATGTGCCTGGAATGAAGAAGAACCTGATATTCGTCTCAGCAGTTGAGGACAGAGGGTATGAGGTGTTGTTCAGGAGTAGGCAGGTGCTCATATATCCTAGGGGAACTCTAGCTGCTTCAGCTAGAGTGATTGGAGTGCGCCATGCTAAGGTGTACAAGTTATCATTCCAGCCCCTGATGGCATTGAGTAGCAATACCAAAGACAGGACCGAAAACAGATCTAGCAGTTCAGAGTTGTGTGAGATTTGGCATCGCAGGATGGGTCACATGTATCATGGGGCCTTGAGGGCATTGTGGGAGAGCACCATTGGTGTGCTAGATTTCAGTTCTGATCACCTTTATGTATGCAAAGGATGTGCTATGGGGAAGTTTGCAAAATCTCCTTTTCCCAGCAGTGACAACAGGGCGACAGGGATCCTTGACTTGATTCATTCCAATGTGAGTGGTCGGATGTCTCATGTATCCTTGAGTGGCTTTGAGTATTATGTTTTATTCATTGATGACCACTCCAGGAAGACCTGGATTTATTTCTTGAAGACGAAGACTGAGGTCTTCAAGCAGTTTCAAGAGTTCAAAGCTCTTGTGGAGACCCAAACAGGTAAGAATATCAAGGTACTCAGGTTAGAGAATGGAGGTGAGTATACTCTTGGTGAGTTTGTGGATTTTTGTGCTGAGGCAGGCATTAAGAAGGAGTTCACGGTTCCTTACAACCCCCAGCAGAATGGGGTGTCAGAGAGGAAGAACAGATCCATTGTAGGGGTTGCCAAAGCCATGCTTCACGATCATGGGTTACCTTTATTTTTGTGGGCAGAGGCCTGCAACACTATTGTTTTCTTGCAGAACAGGAGTCCACATCGTGCCTTGGGGTATGTGACTCCTGAGGAGGCTTTCTCAGGGAAGAAGCCTGATGTTGGGCACTTTTGTATTTGGGTGCCTTACATATTCTTATGTCCCCAAGGAGAGCAGGACCAAGCTAGAACCTATTGCAGACAAGGGCATCTTTGTGGGTTATAGCGAGACCTCCAAAGCTTACCAGATTTACATTCCTGCAAAGAGGAAAGTGGTTGTCAGGTGGGATGTAAAGTTCGAGGAGGAGAGAGCTTTCAGGAGGTCATGGGAGTTGCACTATTTAGAGTCACCAGACACTCAGCAGCAGCTGAGTCAGTCATAGGGATCCAGTGCACAGGGTGCAGGAGGTCAGGGATCAGGAGGTACATCTATTACAGTTTCAGGTACATCAGTGAGCAGTGGCTCTCAAAGTCAGGTGAAGGGATCTTCAGGCAGCATGCAGGGCAGTCTACAGAGTAGTTCACAGGATAGCCCACTGATGGACAACTCGCATGGTACTTCAGCTTCTACAGGCACAGGTATAGATATGAGGTCAGTTGGCAGGCCTTCGCAAGTTCAGGCTTTTGATGATGATGAGGATTCTTTCACTCCGATGGAAGAAGTAGGTTTAGGGAAGAGGAAGCCTAGAGTGGCTTCAAGACACCTTGCGCGAGGCCACATAGTTGCTGGGCCAAAGAGACAGGTTAGAGAGAGTTGACCACCTGAGCGGTTCTGTAGTTACATGGCATTGGTAAGAAGCATTATTGACTCTGAGCCTTCTAGTTATGGGGAAGCAGCTAGCCAACAGGTCTGGAGAGAGGCCATGATGGAGGAGTATTCTTCTATTATGATGAACGATGTTTGGGAGGTATTGCCTAGGCTTGAAGGTAGATCAGTTGTTACTTTCAGATGGCTCTATAAGATAAAGCATGTTGTAGATGACAACATAGAGAAGTTCTAGGCTCGGTTTGTGGCAAGAGGGTTCTCACAGGTAGAGGGAGTTGACTATGAGGAGACCTTCGCTCTTGTGGCTCGGTATACATCTATTCGCTCCATTATATCGATTACAATAGAGATGGGTTGGAAGATCCACCTGATGGATGTGAAGACCGCCTTTCTCAATGGCTTCATTCAGGAGGAAGTTTATATTGAGCAGCCGCAGGGCTTTGAGGTGCATGGGTGGGAGACCCATGTATGCAGATTGAAAAAGGCACTCTATGGCCTGAACCAAGCTCCGAGAGCTTGGTATTCAAGGATTGATACTTACTTGTAGCAGTTGGGTTTCACTAAGAGTGAGGCTGATCCAAACCTATACTTCATTGTGGTAGGTGAGGAGCCTCTCATCTTGGTGTTGTATATCGATGACTTGGTCATCACAGGATCAGAGAGACTCATTGAGGGCTGCAAGAGAGATCTTCCTTCAGAGTTTGAGATGAAGGATATCAACTTGATGCATTATTTTCTGGGATTGGAGGTGTGGCGGGAGGAGGGGCATATCTTACTAGGACAGGGGAAGTACATCGTGGATATGTAGAAATTTCTGAATCTTAATTCTTATGCATAAATTATTACTGTTAATCCGGTTAAGCTTCTCCTACTTGTACAAGTTATCAACTGAATAAATTCAAGTTAACATCAAAGCAAAACACATAACAGATCTCTACCAATTCAGATCTAGAATAAGCACATGCACACATTGACAAAGTGACACAGATATTTCTGGACAAACTGTCCCTAGAAAAATCCAAGGTGGGAAAACCGGTCTCTGGCTGCTGGAGGGCTCTATTATTAAGAATATTTTTGAATACACAGCTCTGGGTTCCAGATCTGGAAAACCCTACAGAGAAAACTCTAGATCTATAGCTTCTGGCTGATCTAAGACCAAAAATACTAACTGATCCACACCCTCAAACTGGATTTACAGAACTCAGCCAGATCTAGGCCTAGAAACCCCATATCTGCCCCTGAAAGACACTGCATCAGTCTCTGAAGCCCCTGACAGGCTCAACGTCAGCCTTGGATGGCCTCCAAACCCTCATCGCTGCCTCTTGAAGGGACTGCGTTACCCCAGACTGGGTGACGCAGTCACTACGCTGCCCCTAAGGGTCTCTGCGTAACCCCTGAAGGGTTTCCTAAAAATCACGCTGTCCTTGCTGCTGCCTTCCTCTACGTTGTCCTTGCTGATCTCTTCTCTGCTTCTTGTGTATTCTAGACCCTGGGATCAGATCATCCCCTTGGTCTAAATTCCCCTCTCTGCAACTGAAACACTTCTGAGAATTCTTAGCAACCCCGCCCTAGAATCTCAGCTTAGCTTCAGTGCTCTACCTCTGTGTATTTTACAAATGACCCCAAGTCTTTCCTTTATACTTTTCTCATTGACAAATCAATGACCAAGATTAAATCTTTAATCAATGGCTAAGATTAAAAGAAAGCTTGATCCGTGTGACTTAAGACAATTTCATCACATGTTTAATTAAATTCACTTAAAATAATTAATTAATTTAATATCTCCTAAACTAGATGAAATTTCCCAAATCCATTTCCGGGTCTTGTAGATCAGGTGAACTCTAGTCCTTCCTCAAAATTTGGGAGCTAGAGCACAACTGATGCTACCCCAAATACACAAAATTTCAACACTCCCTCTTAGCATCAAAGGTGTGCTCTAGCAATACATCACACTTATGCATTACATGATTTTGGGCACTGGTTCTGTGCTGCTGAAGCTTGGCTCCCAGCCACTCAACTCTTCACTGCTGCTGCCCATGACTCTGCCACTGCCACTGCAACCACTGTATTGCAGCTCCCTCTCAATATGTTGCATCTGTGCTGCTCATAACACTGCCATTGCTGATCTGCTGCATTGCAACTTCAGTTGTTGAGAGAAACAACTGAATCTCCTGCCCAATATTTGACGAACAAGTCTAATGGGCTGCATCCTCATCACTGGAGCTCCATAGGCTACAGATCTGTGCTGGCATCTAAAGAACGATGCACAACTACAACTCTGCCTGCGTAATTAGACTCCCTCTGCACCACTGAAGTCACATCAGCTCCTTGTGCCGAAATCTATCACGCTGTTGCTGCACTGCGCTGTCCCTCTGAAGCTTTCTATGCTGTTGCAGCTCAGCACTGCGTAAGCAGCACTGCTCTACGTTGCTAAAGTCACATCAACCTCTGCGCTGCTACTGCTTCTACGCTGCTGCTGCTTTGCTCTGCACTGCTCCTTCTAGCCTTTAGATTTGCCTCTGCTTCTGCCTCATCTGTGATCTATGCACCCATCGCTCCACTTGTCCCGCTACTGTCTTAAGGCTGTCGTAGCTCGCTTGTGATCCAAGAGATGAGCTGCTCAAGGATCCCGCCTCTCGCCCATGTAGCTCCTCTACATGTCCATGTCATGAGCACTCATGGCTACATCATCTCCAGACCCATCATCTGCCATTGCTGCTTTGGAATAAGATGCTTCCTTGTCCTTCTTCTTTTCTGGAAAATGGCTGGCAAAATGTCCCATTTCACCGCACTGGAAGCACTTGATCTTAGAAAGATCCTTCTTCTTCTTCGACTGATTCTTTGATGCCAAGGCCGCATCTTCCTCGTCATCCTTCTTAACCTTGCTCAATGCAGGGCTGCGCTGCTTTTTGGTGAACCTTCGTAGTTCTTCTTGCTGCAGGATCGACCACAAGCTGTCCCAATCTGGGAGGTCTGCTCTGCCCAAGATACTTTGGACAAAGGTTTCCCACTCATCCGTGATTGCATTGAGGGCAATCGTGACTATAACAGCATCATCTACGGTTGGACCCGTTGCAGTCAGCTGATCCCTGATTGACTACAATCTGAAGAGGAAATGCTCGATGTCTTCTTCCTTGGTCATCATGAATGACCTCATTTGGGCCTCCAACATCATCTTTCTTTGGACTGATAGACCCTCATATAGGGAAGTCAAGGCCTTCCACATCTCATTAGCTGTTTTCTTCTCAGCTATGTGTGGTACAATATGGTCCTTGATACTGTCCATTATCAGCCGCTTGGCATGCCCAGTAGCTTCTCTATGCTTCCGTAGGAGATCCGCATCTGTCGGTGTGGCTAGGGTCTGCTTTGCATGGTCTCTTAGACCATATGCCTCAAGGAAAATCAAGATCCTATCTTTCCATACCGAAAAGTTTGAGAGGCCCTCTAGCCTATCCTGATCACGTAGTCCATGAGGAGCCATCTGCTCGGAATGTGTCAGAGCTCCTCTTCTCTATGCTAGAGATTTGGATCTAGGGTCCTTTTCGAATTGGGCACCCTTTGCTCCCTCTGACACTTGATTTCCCTCCTTGGAAATCTACCAAATCAACTATGATTCCTTCTTCTTTGATCCTCTGATCAAACTGCAAGTTTCCTTTGGCAGGAAACTCTCTGAGAAGTTGATCTTCTCCCAAACTTTGTCACTTGTGCTACGGCTAAAAATCTGAAAACTTTAGAAGTTTAACCCCACCAGCTCTTTTGAATTTCTGCAACTTTTCTGCAGACTTTTTCTGGATCTAACAGATTCAGATCTGAATCACACTGGCTGGCTTCAGACCCAACCAACGCTGTTTCTAAGCTACCTCTGCGCAGTAATTGCGTGGGCTTGCTAGGACACAACGCTGGACAACGTCACCCTTCCCTATGCGTGAATCTGCTCCTGAAAACTGCGTTGTCCCTTCAGAACTGCTTTTCTAGCTGCTTTCTGCAGCTAGATCCTTCATATTCTTCAGCTGGTGACCCTTCTAGATCTGCAATTGCTCTGATACCATGTAGAAATTTCTGAATCTTAATTCTTATGCAGAAATTATTACTGTTAATCCGGTTAAGCTTCTCCTACTTATACAAGTATTAACTGAATAAATTCAAGTTAACATCAAAGCAAAACACATAACATATCTCTACCAATTCAGATCTAGAATAAGCACATGCACACATTGATAAAGTGACACAGATATTTCTGGACAAACTGTCCCTGGAAAAACCCAAGGTGGGAAAATCGGTCTCTGGCTGCTGGAGGGCTCTATTATTAAGAATATTTCTAAATACACAACTCTGGGTTCCAGATCTGGAAAACCCTACAGAGAAAACTCTAGATCTATAGCTTCTGGATGATCTAAGACCAAAAATACTGACGGATCCACACCCTCAAACGAGATTTACAGAACTCAGCCAGATCTAGGTCTAGAAACCCCATATCTGCCCCTGAAAGACATTGCGTCAGCCTCTGAAGCCCCTGACAGGCTCAGTGTCAGCCTTGGATGGCCTCCAAACCCTCAGCGTTGCCTCTGGAAGGGACTACGTTACCCCAGACTAGGTGACGCAGTGACTACGCTGCCCCTAAGGGTCTTTGCGTAACCCTTGAGGGGTTTCCTGAAAACCACGCTGTCCTTGCTGCTGCTGCCTTCCTCTGCGCTGTCCTTGCTGATCTCTTCTCTGTCTTGTGTATTCTAGACCCCGGGATCAGATCATCCCCTTGGTCTAAATTCCCCTCTCTGCAACTGAAACACTTCTGAGAATTCTTAGCAACCCTGCCCTAGAATCTCAGCTTAGCTTCAGTGCTCTGCCTCTTTGTATTTTACAAATGACCCCAAGCCTTTCCTTTATACTTTTCTCGTTGACAAATCAACGGCCAAGATTAAATCCTTAATCAATGGCTAAGATTAAAAGAAAGCTTGATCCATGTGACTTAAGGCAATTTCATCACATGTTTAATTAAATTCACTTTAATTATTTTATTTTCCTAAGTTTTAACTTAGGAAATAAATTAAAATAATTAACTAGTTTAATATCTCCTAAACCAGATGATATTTCCCAAATCCATTTCTGGGTCTTGTAGATTAGGTGAACTCTAGTCCTTCCTCAAAAGTTGGGACCTAGAGCACAACTGATGCCACCCCAAATACACAAAATCTCAACAGGATATTCTTAGCAGATTTCACATGGAGGACTGCAAACCCATGTCTACACCTATGATCACTAACTGGAAGAAGCTTCATGCTTCAGATTCCGAGTTGGTGGATCCTACACTATACAAGTAGCTGATTGGATCATTGATGTATTTGGTCAATACTCGACCAAATATATGTTTTGCAGTTAACACCATGAGTCAGTTCATGTCTGAGCCCAGGAGAGTGCACTGGTGGGTTGCAAAACACATTCTTCGTTACTTGCAGGGTATTGTGGATTATGGTCTGGATTATAGACAGGGTGATGGAGTGAGACTGACAGGGTGCATGGATTCAGATTGGGCAGGTTGTGCTTCAGACAGGAAGAGTACTTCAGGCTGTTGTTTTGGGTTGGGTTCGGCAATTGTGTCGTGGTTCATCTGGAAACAATAGTCAGTTACATTGAGCTTAGCTGAGGCTGAGTATATGGCTGCTAGTTTGGCTAGTTGTGAGGCCATATGGCTTCGCAAGATGTTGTTTGGTCTGTTTGGTCAGGCATTGAGACCTTCTGTGATTTACTGCGATAATCAGAGTTGCATAAAACTCACGGAGAATCCAGGTTTTCATGACATGTCAAAGAATATTGGGATCAAGTATCACTTCATTCGAGACTATGTCCTAAAGGGAGCAGTCAAGTTTGAGTACATCTCCACAAATGAGCAGGTAGCGGACATTTTCACCTAAGCCTTACCATGGGGCAAACATGTCTACTTCAGAGACAAGATGGGAGTGGTGAGGAACACTTTCCTCGGTAAGAGGGAGTGTTAAATTTTGGGCACTAGAGGACAAGTGGTTCCCTAAGGCTTTGATCTTTTGCCTAGGGAAAAGTGTCCACTTTACTGTACTTCTTCTCCTAAAGTGACTTTATAAGTGGTAAAGTCAGTCTAATTTAAAAGTGACTTTATAAATGATAAAGTTACGTTCTAATTTTAAAGTGACTTTATTAAAGTCAATGAAGAATTAGAAAGTGAAAAGTGACTATGGAAATAAAAGGCTGTGGGTCTTTATTTAAGTGTGTGAGTTAAAAAATAGAAAGTGAGAATTAAATGCACATTTATTCTCATCCCTTGATCTAAATGAATCTGAGCCATTAGATCTTAGGGTTGCCCAAAAAGTCATTTAGGGTAAAAGGAGAGAAGAAGAGAAAATATCACATTCATTTTTTCATGAGCATTTGAGAGAAAAGGCAAGAGAGAGCAAGGAGAAAATTTCTGAGCAGGGAGGAAGTGAAGGAGAGTAGCAAGGAGGCATTCACAGCAAATCCTTACAACAAGAGTTGGCATGCATTCCAAGGCAAAAATTTGTACAGTAGCATTTGACATGTTTTCCAAGGAAGGTATGGTACAATTTTCGAGGAAGAGGGACAACAGTTGAAGGCACAAATTTCGAGGCACATTTTTCGAGGTAGCTGGGCATATTTTTCGAGGACTGCTATACATTTTTGTACAACCCGTACAGGCTGTTATGGGCACGAAAACTGAGGCAAGCTGTACAACATTTAATGTTGTAATTTTTCTTGCTGATTTTTGTTTTGTTGTGGCCCGAGTTTCGAGGCAGAGTTTATGCACAAGAATCAAGATAAGTTGGTTTTTGTAAATGCTGGAATTTTTCTGTGTATTTCAGTTTCTCTGTAATTTTTTTCAGAAATAAAGAAGAGCTCTCAGACTACTTTTCTCCAAGAGTTGTAAGGGGTTTTTCTAGGGTCACATTGACCAAAATTCACTGTGTTATTTTTCTGTGGCTGTTATAATTTCCTGTGTATTTATTTCTGCATTTTCCAGCAGTAGTAAAATCTCTAAATTTGTGTTTTCAGAAATAAATGCCATTTCCAGATTTTAGTGTTTTTATCATGCTTGGATTTAACATTAAATGCATGGAGTGATAAAGGAAAACTAATAACCGGAGTGGGGATTGAAATTTTACATTCTGCTACTCTTTCCCATTCCTCCCTCGTTTTATTGCAAGCAAGAATCTCAAGCTTCAACAAACGTGATGGGTATATGATTTAGCCTTATCTTGTTGGTTCCATATTTTGCTATGATGATGGTGTTGGGAAATAAAAGAAGAAGAAGTGATGAAGATAGTGAAGAAGTGGGTAGTGGTGGATTAGAATACCTTGGAGAAGCGGAGGAGTACCAAGAGGAAGAGGAGGACGAGGATAATGGGAGTGAAGATGATGGAAAGAAAACTAGGCTAGACCAAACACCCTTATGGAAATATGTTACAAGCCTTGGAGGAGGGAAAGGGGGTGGAGCCACTAAATTTGTGGCCCCATTTCATATCTACTTACACAGGTTCATATACCCGTACCATAAAGCATCTATGTGGGAAAAGGCCTTGGGATGGAAATAAGCAAATATGAATCAAAAGCTATGCAAATGTGCCAACCCAACAGAGAGTCAAATATATAAGGGAAGAGGAGGAAGCACAATACAAATAAAAAAGATCAAAGGGTGAACATGAATCCACTAGCACACACAGAGCAAGAACTCCATCGGCATCCAGCCATGGTAGTGGATTCACAACCACAAGCACAAACATCCTTTTAAGGCGTAGAACAATATCAAAACTCCTTTATCAATGTTGTAAGGATGATGTGGATGCTAGATTTCTTTGGTTTCTTTTTGCATGTGGCATACCATTCAATGTTCTTCGCTCACCTAAGTGGCATGAAATGGTTACCACCATCAATGACGCCCCTAAATGTGTAATGTCCCTTCCTAAATTATTTTGGTACAAGATTCATTTCTATGTATTGGGGGTCAATTTTGGTGAAGTTGGGGCCCATTTGATTTTCGTTAGAAGACATGGGAGTTAGAAGTTAGTTAACTTTATGTTATGTTATTTTTTGGTGATATATGGGGACCACCCACACATGAAATACACACTCCCTAAGTAACTGGTTCGAAAAGCATGAGTGGGAACAACGTAGGCTTGGTGGGGGACCCACAATGGAGGAAAAAGGCGGGAAAAATGCTCCACAAAGGTTATAAAAGGAAGGAAGCTCACTTCATTTGGCATTCTTGGCTTATCGATTTTATCTCTGTTGCTTGAGATGCTTAGCCGGGTTACTTGCTGTTTAGCACGAGTTCTCCAAGCGGAGAACTCACCCATTCTTCGAGGGGACTTCGAGTGCCATCCTAGATTGGTTCATTCATTGTTATCCGAGGGAGTTTCATCGAATTATCTTCAACATTTGCATTCAATTTTCCCCAGCAATGCATATTTTTGGAGGACACAATAGTGTTTCTTGTGTGGCTATTGTAGCTCTATTTCGGAGATCTATTGCCGGGAGAATTTTGGAGGAGGCTCAGTAGTTTGCTAAGCTATTGGGAGAGTTTGGAGGCTGGGAGTGATAGCTCTATTCAGGATCCATTTTGCAGTCACTGGGGCCAACGCAGAGCAGAGAAGATGGGCATACGTGGGAGGTAGTGTCTCATCCATTTGGGTTGATGTTTGCCGGGAGAAATAAGGGAAGTGTTGGTGGAGTTGTTTTCTGCATTATTGGAGTATTGTGGAGTGTTTTGCGGGTGATTTTGCAGACTGCGTGCTTCAACAGTCACTGGGGAGCGTAGGGCCTGTTGGAGGTCAATTTTGGAGGGTCATGATCAGGCCAAACGATTTTTGGTTTTGGTCGAGTTGGCTTGAGGAGTCCAGGAGTAATTTTGCAGAAATTTCGAAGCACCAGAGGTGGGGTTTTCAGCCATTCCTTTGCAACAGCTAGTTCAGAACTGCTGGGACAACGCAGAGCTTTAGCTGGGCTGTTTTTGGTTTATTGTTGTTTCGCCTCGGTTTTGCTCCGCTTGCCAAAAAAGGCAAGGCCATGTGCATTTCTTCTATATATTTGTACTCTTGCCCATTTCTATAATAAAATGGCTCAGCTGCTTTAATGTTTCTAATTGTTCTGGGTATTTACTGCATCGTTTGAAATTTCTATGGAGAAAATTTATTATTTTCTTGCATAGCATTGTTTTTTGCTATTTTGGAACATTACAGTGGTATCATAGCTTAGATCTTGGTTTAGCCGTGGGAGGACTCTCATATGAGAGAGGAGGATATACAGTATATTACTTACAGAAGCAAAGGTACCGAAGCAAAGATCGGGAGTTGGAGATCACTCTAGACACTGAGGATGGTGGAAAGGAGGTGATAGTAGAGGACATGGGAGAGCCTAAGGGAAAGGAAGAGATGGTCTTTGATAGTCTTTTGAAAGCCATAAATGATTTGGCAAAGGGGCAAAAATAAATGCTAAATGAGCTCAAGATGTAGAACCGGGTGCGGAGCACTCACCAGGATTTTCTATTTGGAGAGACTTCTAGAGCCTCTCAGCAATATGATCAATCTTTATCTACTGTACAACCACCATCCTCTAGTGGGCCAACTAGAGCTACGTTGCCTTCTTTCCTATCCTTAGCGTTGGAGGAACAAGTGGGAGCTGATGAAGGAGATTATTTCAGAGTATGAAAGTCCATGGGAGAAGAATTCAAAGAAGCACTATCTTTCAGAGATTGTTACCAGCTCAAGCAAAATGAGAGGGGAAGGAGCTATGGAGGCCAAGGCACATAGAGCTATGAGTTGCAGCATGCCATTGGGAGGATTTTCTTCCCCACTTATGATGGCACTGCCAAGTGCATAGTTCGTGCTTGAGTGGAGAAGTTGGATACATATTTCCAGCTCAATAGGATGACAGAGATGGAGGCTGTTAAAATGACCACTTTGCATTTAGAGGGAGAGGCACACGACTGGTGTTTTCATGGCTTGTCTACTTTGGGGCATGCCAACGAGTCACCTATGGGTACTTCACGCGAAAAGTAGTGGAGCGTTTTGATCGGGGGGATTCGGAGATTGACTTTAGGGAGCTGACTTAGCTCAGGCAAACAAGACATCTTGAGCATTAGATTTCGAAGTTCTTGTGAGATTCAGTCGTGGTGCCTGATTTGTCGGATGTTAGGAGGGTTTTCATATTTGTAGAGGGATTGACAGAGCCATTGCGTGGATTGCTGAAGTCACGCAGACCCTCCACTTTACTGGAGGCTGTGACTTGTACGAGGTATTTGCATGGGGGCATCCCCAAGACCCGGTTACCTTTTCCATCACACACTCCCTACACTCAGGAAGGGGGTGACACTAGACCACCACCAATGCAAAGAGAAGCTCTAGGGAGAGGACAGTTGGATGATGAGACTATGAGAGACCTCAAGAGTAGGAAGTTGTGTTTTACATGTTGGGAGTCGTGGGTACCAGGTCATCGGTACACAACAGGCAAAGCCCACTATATCGAGGTTTTCTCAGACAGTGATTAGGAGGATGAGTTAGAGTTGGTGTTCGATGGAGGAGATTACGAGGGGCCATCAGCGAGAGCACCACCACCACCACCTCCACAAGGAGGATCATCTTTTACACCATTTGGGGGAGTCTTTGCATCTTTGTGCGGGGTACCCAAATTTTTGACCATGAGGATCAGAGGCATAATGCAGGGGCAACATGTCTCAGTCTTAGTTGACACTGGTGCCACCCACAATTTTATTGATGCTTAGTTGGTCCAGAGGAGAGACATTACCACTGCAGAGTTTGAGGGATTTTCAGTGCTAGTTCCAGGGGACAGGACTATGTAGTGCAATTGATATGTTCCTGCTTTGATAGTGGCCATGGGGAACTATTCGATGACATCATTCCTTTGTGGTGGATATGCCAGACACCAATGTGGTGTTGGGTGTCCAATGGCTGTATTCCCTTGGCCAAGTTACCACAGACTGGAGGCAGCTTGTGATGGAGTTTACCGGGCCGAATGGTAAGCTAGTAGTTCTTCGGGGTATGCACTCATATCCCCGATAGATAGTTTTAGCTCATCGGATGGAGGTAGACTTGAGGCATGGGGACATAGCGTGGGAAGTGGAGCTGAGGATTTCAGAGGCTGAGGGACAGACCGAGCCTCCACCGCTAGACATACAGGCTTTGTTGGACAAATATGTAGTAGTCTTTGGAGATATACCACCCGGACGACCACCAGATAGGGGTTCAAGCATACCATAGAGATGGACCCTGGTTTGTAGGCAATCATCACTACCCCCTATAGGCATCCGAAAGCCTATAAGGATGACATTGACCGGGCCATTAGGGAGTTGTTGGCGTTGGGCCACATTAGAATGAGTTCCAGCCCCTTCGCTTCTTCAGTTGTGTTGGTGAAGAAGAAGGACGAGACTCTATGCATGTGTATTGATTATAGGGCGCTCAACAGGAAGACATTGAAGAATCGATATCCCATACCGCGCATTGATGAGTTGATGGATGATCTTAGAGGAGCTAAGTTCTTCTGTAAGATAGATTTGCGGTTAGGTTATCATCAGATCCGGGTGAGGGATCAAGACATCTCGAAGACAACCTTCATATGTCATTATGGGCATTTCGAGTTCCTAGTCATGCCTTTTGGATTGACCAACGCCCTTGCCACTTTCCAATCATGCATGAACCATGTGTTCAGGGGCAATTGAGGAGATTTGTGTTGGTTTTCTTTGATGACATCTTGATCTACAATAGGACGTGGGAGGAGCACCTGCAACACTTTGAGACGGTGTTGCGTATTCTGGAGGAGCAACAGTTCTACGCCAAATTGTCCAAGTGTGAATTTGGGCTAACAGGGATGCTTTGTTTGGGACACATTATTGGCGCAGATGGGGTCAAGGTGCATGAGGAGAAGATCAGGGCCATTTGGGATTGGCCAGTGCCTAGAGATATGACAACGTTGAGGGGATTTTTGGGCATTTGCACTTATTACAGGAGGTTCATTAAGGGCTTCTCACAGTTTGCAACACCCCTCACAGATTTGACTAAGAAGGGGGCTTTTGCCTCAAGGAGGTGATGAGTAGTGGCACGATATTGGCACTCCCAGATTTCACAGGGTCTTTCACATTGGAGTGTGATGCATCGGGTGAGGGGATCGGGGCAGTCTTGTCCCAAGAGGGGCACCCCATTGCTTTCGAGAGCAGAAAGCTCTTAACGCATGAGAGGTCGTATTCTATATACGACAAGGAGATGTTGGCCATAATGCATGCATTGGCCAAGTTCAGGTAGTATTTGGTGGGTAATCGATTAAGGGTGAAGGCAGATCATAACAGTCTTCGTCAGATCATGGGGAAACAGGGCCTCAATGACAGGCAGTAGAGATGGGTCATTAAGGTGCAGGCCTATGATTTTGATATTGAGTATGTGCAGAGAAAGCACAATGTGGTCATCGATGCACTATACAGGAGATCTACAGGGCTTTCACTCATGAGCATTAGCCATGACTGGAAGGCACAATTATTAGTTGAGTACTCCAAGGATAGTCGAGCATGTGAGATCTTGGAGGGAATTCATGCAGATTAGTGCTATCGGGTGATGGCTGAGGTTATCTACTACAAGGGGCATATATTTTTGGTTCTGGGCTCGTAGTTGAGAGAGAAAATACTTCATGCAGCTCATGATTCTCCATTGTTGGGGCATTAGGGGTTTAGGAAGACATACATGGTTGTGAGAGAGCGCTTCACCTAGAAGGGGCTCAAGGTGGATATGTTGAGATATGTGCAAGAGTGTGAGGCCTGTCAGAGGAACTAGGGGGATTTGACTAATGCAGCAGGGAAAATGGGAGAGTATCTCTATGGAATTTATCACAGGACTTCCCGCAGTGCAGAGGAAGGTTTGTATTTATGTGGTGGTTGACCGACCGACCAAGTATGCACATTTCATTACTATTCCGACACGGTACTCAACTTCTCAAGTATTTATGTGGAGGTCTTTTGCCTGCACGGACTCCCTAAGACTATAGTCAGTGATAGAGACAACAAATTTATGGGGGGATTTTGGTAGGATCTTTTCAGGCTAGTGGGCAAAGAGCTCACCCCGAGCACTAGTTATCATCCACAGACTGACGACCAAACAGAGAGGGTGAAAAAGTGGCTAGAGGGTTATCTCAGGAACTATGTGATTGAGAAGTAGAAGGCATGGATTCGTTAGTTGCACTTGGGAGAGTAATGCTACAACACCACACATCATATGTCCATCGGTATGACTCCTTTCCGTGCTTTATATGGTTATGATGCTTTGTCTTTTGCTGACATCGTTTTTGGAGACAACTGGGCCCTAAAGACCAAAGATTGGATCCAAGAGAGCCAAGACATCCTCAAGGATCTTAAGGATGATTTGTTGGCAACTCAGAATCAACAAAAGTTATGTGCTGACAGGCAGTGGGTTGAGAGGCATTTTGAGGAGGGGGACTTGGTGTTCCTACGCTTGGAGCCATACATATAATCCACTTTGAAACAAAAGGGGGCCGAGAAGTTGCAACCACAATTTTATGGACCTACAGGGTGATCAGGAGGGTTGGAGAGATAACTTATGAGTTGGAGCTTCCACCAGGAAGTAAGATCCACAATATTTTTCATGTTTCATGCCTCAAGAGGGTGTTGGGGCAGTAGATTACAACAGTTTTGAAGTTTCCTCTGCTTGATGATGAGGGGTAGCTGGTTTTGGAACCAGAGGCCATTTTGGAGACTAGAGAGAGGAAGCTCAGGAGCAGAACAATCAGAGAATATTTGGTGCGTTTGAAGAGCATGCTGGATGAGGATGATACCTAGGAGGGTGAACACATACTAGAGCATCCGACTTTGAAGTTGCTTGGGAACAAACAACATTTGGGAGGGGAGGACTATAATGTCCCTTCCTAAATTATTTTGGTACAAGATTTATTTCTATGTATTGGTGGCCAATTTTGGTGAAGTCGGGGCCCATTTGATTTTCATTAGAAGACTTAGGAGTTAGAAGTTAGTTAACTTTATGTTATGTTATTTTGTTGGTGATATATGTGGACCACCCACACATGAAATACACACTTCCTAAGTAACTGGTTTGAAAAGCATGAGTGGGAACATCGTAGGCTTGGTGAGGGACCCACAATGGAGGAAAAATTCGTGAAAAAGGCTCCACGAAGGTTATAAAAGGAAGGAAGCTCACTTCATTTGGCATTCTTGGCTTATCTATTTTATCTTTGTTACTTGAGCTGTTTAGCAGGGTCACTTGTTGTTTAGCATGAGTTTTCCAAGCGGAGAACTCACCCATTCTTCGGGGGAGTTCGAGTGCCACCCTAGATTGGTTCATCCATTGTCATCCAAGGGAGTTTCATCGAGTTATATTAAGCATTTGCATTCAGTTTTCCCTAGCAGTGCGTATTTCTAGAGGACGTAGTAGTGTTTCTTGTGTGGCTATTGTAGCTTTATTTCGGAGATCTATTGCCAGGAGAATTCTGGAGGAGGCTCAATAGTTTGCTAAGCTATTGGGAGAGTTTGGAGGCTGGGAGTGATAGATATATTCAGGAGCTATTTTGCAGTCACTGGAGCCAGCGCAGAGCGGAGAAGCAGGGCATACGTGGGAGGTAGTGTCTCAAACATTTTGGTTGATGTTTGCCGGGAGAAACAAGGGAAGTGTCGGTGGAGTTGTTTGCCGCATTATTGGTGTATTTGTGGAGTGTTTTGCTAGTGGTTTTGAAGATGATGTGCTTCAACAGTCACTGGGGAGTGTAGGGCTTGTTGGAGGTCAATTTTGCAAGGTCATGATCAATCCAAACGATTTCTCGGTTTTGGTCGGGTTGGCTTGAGGAGTCTAGGAGTAATTCTACAAAATTTTTGGAGCACCAGAGGTGGCGTTTTCAACCATTTCTTTGCAGCAGCTAGTTTAGAACTGCTGGGACAACGCAGAGTTTCAACTGGGTAGTTTCTGGTTTATTGTTGTTTCGCTTGCGTTTTGCGCCGCTTGCCAAAAACGGAAAGCCTGGGTGCATTTCTTCTATATATTTGTACTCTTGCCCATTTCTATAATAAAATGGCTCAATTTCTTCCATGTTTCTAATTGTTCTGGATATTTACTGCATTGTTTGAAATTTATATGGAGCAAATTTATTATTTTCTTGCATAGCACTGTTTTTCCTATTTTGGAACATTACAAAATGATACAAGAGCCTTGGGTATGACAAAGCTAGAACCATGGGACTTGATTGGGAAAAGCTAAAATAAAGAATGCTTTGGGTAAATTAAAAAATGCTTGGAATGAATATGGGGTATCCATTGTATCTGATGGTTAGACAAATGTAAAAGGCAAGCCATTGATAAGTGCTCTTGGTGTGCCTGTTATTGGTGCAATCTTTCTTTCATCTCATGGCTTCTCAGATAAGTTCAAAACTTGCATCAACATTGCAGAACCATTAATTCAAACAATTAAAAGTATTGGGCCATACAATGTCATCCAAGTCATTATTGATAATGCTTAATTGTAAGGCAGCGAGAGCAATCATTGAGGATAGATACCCCAACATATTTTGGTCCGGGTGTTTGGTTCACACAATGAACCTTTTGATGCATGACATTATTAAGATGAAGGAACCTAAATACAAATGGATTGGTTCATTGTACAAGAAAGGAAAGTACATGATATGATTTATTACCAATCATAGCAAGGCCCATGGCCTTTTTCGCAGTCACTCAAGGTTGGAGCTATTGAAGATTGCAAAGACAAGATTCGCTAGCTATTACCTCAACTTCAGGGGCCTTTTGAAGGTAAGAGAGGCATTGGCTAGCATGGTATCAAGTGAATCATACCAGGTATTAAAGGATAGGGCTGCAATCGCATCTAACATGGAAGGACACCGTTCTTGATGGTCAGTTTTGGGCAAGTGTGAAGTATGTTTTGCAATTCACCAAGCCCATTTATAACATGATCCGTTTTGTAGATCTAGATGCGCTGGTGATTGGGGATGTGTTTGAGCAGATGGATAGCATACTAGGGAAAATCAAAGATATTGTTCAACCGAAAGATGCCATATTGTATGATCATATTCACAAACGTGTGGTCAAAAGGTGGGATAATCTTAATGTTCAACTACATGCCTTGGCATATATACTCACGCCAAAATACTACTCTCCATCTTGGTTGGCCAAACCCGCACTTGGGGGTGGGGTTAGGAGAAAACCCCATACAGATCCAGAGGTACGAAATGGGTACATGTTAGCATTAGACAAGCTGGTCATTGATTGTGAGGAATGTGTTAGATTGCGTGGAGAATTAAGCAAATACTTCAGTCAATTTGGGATGTTTGGTTCTTTTCATGCAATTGATGATAGAGATAGATTGGATCTATTTAATGGTGGAACATGTATGGCTTCGGGGGATCTTTGGTGAAATTGGCAGGTAAAGTGCTTTCGCAGGCGGTTAATACTTTTTTTGCAGAGAGGTGTTGGAGCACCTATAGCTTCATCCACAATGTCGAAAGAAATTGCCTCAATGAAAATTGGACAGAAAGCTTGGTTTATATACACTACAACTTGAGGTTGTTGACACATTATTGTGAGTGGGCTCGATTTGATAGAGCATATATCACTTGGGACAACAACCTTAAGGAGGATAATTTGGAGGATGGAGCCTTACATTTAGAATGGTTGGAAGAAGAAATTTTTGATGATGAGCATGAATCAACACCAACAACATCAACAACAATGCCACCCCATCCACTAGTAGTGCTCAAGTTGCACCACTTTTGTCGCCACCTCCATCTGCAACATTGAGTGGAGGTCATGTGCCTTTTGGTTCTGGACATGGTTGTCAGACCATGTGGAAGGAGACTCCCATTGTTCTTAGAACACGAGAAAAGAAATTAGAAGTTTCTCATGGCAAGAAGAAATTTTAGTAGATAGTAGATTTACTTGTCTTTTTTAGTTTATATTACTTTTTATAACCATCGACTCTTTCATATTTCTTATGGTATTTTTTGTAAACAATATATGACAATTTAAGTTTGAAGTTTGATGTTGGCAATTATAACTCATTGGTAATGGATTATCAATATGATGCTTCGTGAAACATTTCATTTCATGTTTGATATTCTTTGTTATAGTTTGGTAATGGTTACACATACAACTTTAGTGATGACAAATGTTATATATTGGATTTTGAAACTTTGAAGCTTTAAGGTTGATGAGAATAAAGATGTTGTAATTTGTGGACCTGTTGTTGATGAAGATTATAATAACTAGATGATTGATGTTATATGGTTTTATCCATGTTTTTATGTTTTTTATAACTAATTCATCATTCTACATGCTTTTGTTCACATATATGCATCAAAATATATAAGAATATATATTATATAAAAAACGCTCCCAAAATCACTCCCGACCCGGAAGCTTTTGAAAATTGCCACTCCCGCTTCCGCTCCCACTTCCAAGCAGCCTTGGGTCAGAGTGCAATGTAATGTCAGCTGAATTGCTGGCATGTCAACTTGATGTTAAATTAGATTGGCTAATGGCTATAGTGATGACAAATGTTATATATTGGATTTTGAAATTTTGAAACTTTAAGGTTGATGAGAATAAAGATGTTGTAATTTGTGGACCTGTTGTTGATGAAGATTATAACAACTAGATGATTGATGTTATATGGTTTTATCCATGTTTTTATGTTTTTTATAACTAATTCATCATTCTACATGCTTTTGTTCACATATATGCATCAAAATATATAAAAATATATATTATATAAAAAACGCTCCCAAAATCACTCCCGACCCGGAAGCTTTTGAAAATTGCCACTCCCGCTTCCGCTCCCACTTCCAAGCAGCCTTGGGTCAGAGTGCAATGTAATGTCAGCTGAATTGCTGGCATGTCAACTTGATATTAAATTAGATTGGCTAATGGCTATAAGGACAATCGAATGGAATAGACATTGGTTGTTAAACTAGAGTTGTGTCGCTATACAAAGAGCTCTACCTCTTGATATTTGTGAGAGGTTTGAGGAATTTATATAGAAATTTTATGACTTCGCTGGAGAGAATAAAAAATTGACTTGTATAGAGCAGATTATTAGAAGATCTATATACTCGTTGTTTTACTGTCAATGAAGTTACACGATTGTGTCATTTTATCTTTCAGGAGATCACATGTTAAATGTGCTTCTTTGTGTTATTTTTGGACGGATTAAACGTGCAAATTGCATAATTTAATTGATCAACTAGTTGCTGAGACATTAGTAACCTAGGTGTCTGTTACCTGTCAATTGTAATACCTAATATATTTGGAGAGACAATTAGAGGATTTGCTGAGAATCACTTATTTATTAAAGGTGACATTTATAATCACAATTCTATTCATTTGATCATGTTATTATGTCATGGGTTTTATCTTTTTTTGGATAAGGGTAAATACTTTCATTGATCTGCAGGGAGCTATGAATCCCATCTCCACATTTTTGTGGTCCCACTTAAATGTGGTGAGCTGTCAAACTCAACCAAATAACACATTGTTCTTGGGATCTATGTCTGTTAGGATCTGTACGTGTGTCATTGGCATATTGATGCCCCATCTCAACCACTGGTGCACTGCCCAGGGGACACGTTTTTTTTACCTCGTTGAACCATGATATGTTATATTTATATGTTCTTTTGTAATGGTTATTCCTTGTATGTTGGACACATTCAGTTTGGAATTTTGCATTATACACCCCTCACAGGATTCTGGAATTTATATGCATTGACAGTTGTTAATATTCAATTTATATTTGAATGGTAATTTTTTACAAATTACTTTGTTAAAATTTGCAATGCAGATGAATGCACTCAAAGATCTTGGCCTGGATGTGGCAAAGGCTAGTGTTTCCACGGAGGCATCAATTACTCGTACCAAGTTCTTCATAACACGATTGTAAGTTTCACTACCACCTATTATTTTGGTGCGTTTGTAATGAACATGCCATGGGGACTCAATGTAATGATTTATACAAAGTAAAATCTTTTTGTGAGTGCAAGCACTTGTAATGTAGGTCAGCCTCAGTAGTAATTGATGTTAGTCCATTAGTAGTTATTCTAAATTAACTATGCTAAAATCACCCAAGCTTAGTTTTAATCATAGCAGTACCCTTAAAGCATATAAATATTACATGCTTTTGGATTTAATTGATAGTGTCGTCTACTTTTAATTCTTTACTTTTTGCTATAGACTCTAGAGATCCATTTAATATAATTAGGTGAATTAGGTGAAACGCTCAAGTACATGCTATTTCCAGATTTTTTTGACCATCTTCTAATAGGTTCAAGTGGTATTAGAGGATTGCTTCCTGTTTCTAGTTGTTAGTTTCTATATTCAAATGATAGACTTTTCTAACTATTTGTTAAATAGTGTAAGCAGCAATTTCCTGCCATTCTTTGTGTTATTTTCTAACCATATTAAAGTATTTTCTTCTCTGCATCATCGACTCCTTACCAATAAATGTCTTTGTTCACTGGTGATCTAGAACTTCAACAGTTCTTGCCCATTTCTAGTTTACAGCTGGTGCTTGTTATTAGAATAGGAACTGCTTTTGTTTTGATATTCAAGGTTTTGTTAATTTCACAACTGCTCCTGATTGATAGTTAATTTCTTTAAACCCAGTTAGAAATTTATGGTTTCAACAAATAATTATAGATCTAAAAATAAGTGATGTTTTCTAATTTGATTTGTAACAGTAAACTGTTGAAATTGGGCAGCTTCGGGATGAATTTCCCCGAAGGGGAAACCATAAGTCCCAAGGAAATTCCATTGAACCTTGTTGACCACAATTTGTCAACAGTCCAAGGAAGCAGAATGCAAAGATGCGATTTGTTTTTTCAAAAGTTCAAAGTCATCAGCCAACACAGCCTTATTATTGTAAACCCAATTTCTGCAAGCTATTTTATAAATGATGCTAGTATGACTTCTTAATTATGTAACAACACCTCTGATTTTGGCGACGAATTTCATTCTATGAAGTTTTTTAACCTCACCGAATTATGTGTGTTTCTAAACACAGGTTTTTCTTTCAGCTTAAATCCCAAAGCTAGGATGGAATTCATTGACAAGGTCTTAGGTGAGTTCTAGTGTTGTATCGAGTCTTTGTAAAAGTGGTTTGAGAATAATTTATTATATTTGGCTAAATTATTTTATTACAAACCACTTGGTTTACATTAGATCATATTGAGTCACAAAATTGGGTAAAGTCATGAGGTTTTATGTATAAAGGTGTACTCTCCCTTTGAGGGTTGAATTAATTGTAATATCCGATGTAAAAAATATTTTAGTGCATGGTCTGCCATGCCTAAAATATTTGAGGGTGGAAAAAATATTAATCCCCTCTAGTGTCAATTAATTAATTTTTATGGCTAAATTAAATAAAAAATTCCAAGTTAGAAAATTAATTAATTTTGAGTCAAATAATTATAGAACATTTTTTTATCATAATAGAAAGACTTTGAGGTTCAGTTCATGGTTCTTCTATCTGTTGATATGTGGTATGTGTTAGTTGTGTTTTTCCCAGGGTTGCGAACATCGCGATCGGGATTAAATTGATGAGGGGAAAAAATCAGGAAAAAATCTGTAAAAATCGGAGAAAAATCGGCACATACAAAAATATTCATTATTTTTCAATTGTTTTAATATCTAAAGCATCCACAACATAAAATAAATGCATTGACATATAAATATGAAAAAAAACTAATATATAAGATGTGTAATATCATGTCTAGTGCTACATCATGCATAACTGTGAATCTTATCCTGAATACTAAGTCCTCAGTCCCAACTCAGCGTCAAAATATCAACAAAAAATATAATAATGTATTTCATATCATGAGTCATAATGTTATATACAAAGGAATGCACCAAATAACCTATACTAATGATTTCCTCTACCCCTCTTGTGAGAAAATGTAACAACTTTCCCTCTATATAAAGACGCTGGCGAGGCTGGCAATGGACTCTGTTGTGCTCTAGAACCTGAAGCACCAGAACTTGAACCACCAGGGGCTAAAAGAGGTAGACCACGTCCTTTACTGGTGACAGGGGTAGGTGGTGTCACTTCTTCCTCCTGCTCCTGCTCCTGCTCCTGCTGCTGCTGCTGCTCCTCCCCCTCCACTACCTCTTGCTCTATCTAATCAGAGGCTGACTCCATGATAGACCTCTCGGCTTCAACCCTCCATGCAACAGTGGTGTCAATCGCATCTAAAGAGATGGCCTCCGTATCAGGTGTCCTCTCAAGTTGTCTCACCCACAATCTAAAATTGTAGTGGCCGTAGACCATGTCATTGAGGCACTGGGACTCCAACCTGTACAAGGGTCATAAATTAATAAATTATATAATATACATTATAAATAATAAATTAATAATTATAAAAAAATAATTTAATGAATTCAAAAAATTAGTTGGAATATTTTAATTTTTTAACCTGTTGCGCTTTTTGATGTGTATTTTTTCAAATACACTCCAGTTGCGCTTGTATCCTGAAGAGCTACATGTTTAACTGAGTATTCTAATGGCAAGCCTTTGGAGTTTTCGTATTCTGCCACCATAGCTCCTCCACCATGCATCTACAACAAATAAGATAAACTTATAAAGTTATAAACATAAGAAATTTTTTAAAATAATGAAAATTTGAAAATTGAAAGTTGAAGCAAAGTATGAAGTTATGAACTTGAAGAGACAACGAATTTTGAAACAAAATAAATCTTACCTAGCATTTTTGTATTCCTATCTTGGACAGCCATGCCAAAGCTCAATGTGCCACTTGCCATTCTGTATATCTCCATTTCTTTGGAGATATTTGCATGTTCTAATGGAGATGACACCATCTTCTAAACACAAGTGAAAAAGCCATCCATGCCCTTAACATCAAATAAGAAACTACACGAGTAAGCAAATTCGTGGTTCTGGAAGATCCCTGCAGCATGAATGGGACGATGGTGTGTGTTGTTCTATCGCTCATTAATCACTTCCTATACAAGAAGTTGTTTCTGAAACCCTTCATCACCCTTATCTTTATAGTAGCTTCGAATGGTTTTTTTGGCCCTATTCATGACCTCATACACCTAGCCCATTGCGGGCTTCTCTCCACAACTAATCTAAGAACCTTTAACAAAGGTTCAGTGATGCTGCAAACCTCCTGCATTCCCGCCCAAAAGCTTTCGTAATATGAAACCAATCTGCATATGGACTCTCCCTCTGGTTTGCGGCTGTATGTCAAAGCACACCACTCCTGAAATAAACATTCTCTTCAAATCCCACATAGAATTCAGATGGCAGGGCACACCAACTCCTTGTTGGTGAATGTTTTTATCAAATGAAACACATATCCATGATTATATATAAATTTTGTAATGCTCTTTGATGATTCAATAATATCTTTATCAAAAGGAATTTTTCCTATGTCCTCCAACATGAAATCAATGCAGTGTGCAGCACAAGGTGTCCAAAATATGCTAGGATGCCTCTCCATAAGCATCTTGCCAGCAACAACATAATTTGCAGCATTGTCCGTTATGATTTGGACAACATTTTGTGGACCCACCTCCAGAATGAACACATCCAATAAATCACATAATAATCGTGCATCTTTGACATGTGCAGATGCATCAATAGATTTCATAAACATTGCCCCCTTGGGACAACTGACCAAGAAGTTAATAAGGGTTCTACCCTTTTGGTCAGTCCAACCATCTGACATCATAGTGCATTCTGTGGCTTTCCATGATGCCCGTAACTCCTCTTATCTCTTGGTGCAATCAACCTTTTCATTCTGAAGAATGCACCCTCTATAGTCATCATATGAAGGGGTTTTGTATCCTGGGCCAACAACAGTGATAACATCACTCGCATCTTGGTACAAGGGATTGTTCTTGGCAACACTGAAAGAAATATCACTCTAAAGAAAAAGCTTACCCAACAACTTGTCAGCGTCTTTCTTCTCCCTTTTTTTAATAATTGAGGAGATAGATGGCTGTGCACCAAGTGTGGTTCTAGGAACAAAATATGATGAGGCAGCTGTGGGGTTGGGTGTAGAAGATGCTGATGGTGAAGAACCACTACCATTGTCACAGTCACCTCAATACCCGACTATTTGACTCCTCAGAGCTGCCTTGCTAAGTTTAGTTGTTTCTATTCCTTCCAATGATTTGAGGGCTCTTCGGATTATTTCTGGATTGGTATTTGTGCAAGGCCCTACTTCATGTTTAGGAACTTGTGCAATGTGGTATTTCAATCTGTATACCCCCTGTCATGTGGTGCCCACATAACTTTCAAGTCAATTTTGATCTGTCAAACCCCTGATCAGGTTCACCAAATTCCCACATAGGGTCCAATTTCCCTGGCATGTTTGTAAATTTGTTGAACTCTTGAGTTTTACTGTAAGATGAAGTTTAAACTTTGAAACTTGAACCTAGGGCACAAGAAAAATTGCAAGTTAAAAAAAATAAAAATAAAAATAAAAATAAAAATTTACAATTTTACATACAATTTTTTGATTTTTTCACAAAAAAAAACCCCTCAACTCAATGCAACAATAATGAGAAAAAATACACATTGAAACCCAAGCAAAAATAATGGAAATAAACTAGGAGCACAAGAAGAAATGAAAAAATAAATCTAACAACCAAATTTTTGCATTTTTGACCAAAATAAACTCTCTCCACTCAATTATTAAAAAAATAAAAAAAAAATAAAAAAAAAATTACAATTTTACATACAAATTTTTGATTTTTTCACAAAAAAAAACCCCTCAACTCAATGCAACAATAATGAGAAAAAATACACATTGAAACCCAAGCAAAAATAATGGAAAGAAACTAGGAGCACAAGAAGAAATGAAAAAATAAATCTAACAACCAAATTTTTGCATTTTTGACCAAAATAAACCCTCTCCACTCAATTTAAAACAAAAAAAAAAATCAAATGCAAACAAAAATGATGGAAAATACATGGGTGATAGAAACCCATGGAAGAACAAGAAAAAAACAAAAAAAGGGTCAAATTTGTTGCCCATACCTGGGAAAAATGTTTTTCTGAAGAAACTTGGTCCAAACTTGAATTTTGTTGGCTTGGGTTGCTAAATTCCTTCACTTTTCTTCTCGCTTGCCCTTGTAGATGACTTCTCCTCCTCCTTAGCTCTCTTTCTTGCCCTCTGTCTGCAAAAATGGCAAAAAAAACGAATTTTCAAGTTTATTGGGTCGCTGTTTGATTGGCCCGCGATTTTTAGGATCGAATCGCGATTTTTTGAAAATAAAAAAATTGCTCAAAAATTCGGCGATTTTATCGTTTGACTGAAAAATCGCGATGTTCGCTTCACTGGTTTATCCTATATTTTGCTGAATGAATTTTAATTGCCATTTCATATGTCAGTGATAAGAACATTCTATTGGTATGAGTTATCCTAGGTGATCTAATTCACTATATGAATTAACAATTTATCTTGAGAATTTTTTTGTAGAGATTCACAGGTATGTTAGCCCTTGGGCTCCAAGTTCACAGACTGTGGAGAGGAACTGACCTTGTTTGGGCTCTAAGCTTTCATTTTGGTAAATTATTTTGTAGGAGGATTTTGGTTTGATTATCTTAAGAAATTATTCATCCATGAATTTTATTTCAAAATTCTCAAAAATAAATTTTATTTGATCTTGGGCTTGTTACCCACCACTTCGTGGGTGATATCCCTAGAAGAAATTTTTTTCTCCATGATGGACCTCAGTTTGCAGCCAGTAGCGCCGTGCAACCTCTTACTAGCTCGTTGTGCTATTTCTTTGCCACCTGAGCCAACCATGTGGTTCCTCACCCATCTGTATTGATTGTATGTTTGAAGGTGGGCCTCTCGAAGCTAAATGTATGTTTTGTCATTTGGTAATTGAGTATTGGGTTTACTTATCATGGATGCTTATGGGCATGGATTGATGGGGGGATTTGGCGGAAAGAGTGGGCTTAGTCTGTGCTCTTGTCCCCTTGATCTGTTTTGGGTGTTACCCTTGCATCTTAGTCTCGTGGGATCTCCTTTATTGACCATTTGGTTCTAGGGTGGTACTACATGGGAAACACCGACTTTGGGTGTGTGCTCCCGCTCCTTTATCCGCATGTATTACTCCTCTTCCACTCATTATACACCCATTCATCATTTTTCCCACCGATTCCACATAGCCCCCATGGGTCTATGAAAATTCCTAGATCTTACAATCTAAGGAATCCTACTGCATCAATTGAGTGTACTTCTCCTATTAAGTAAATTATATTTATATAATTAATTCAGATCTGAATTATTGAAGTAACTACTAAAGTAACCTACACTGAATAAAATATGATTTCGAAAACCAGGAAACTAAGCAAGAAATCAATCACACATAGGACACAATTATTTTTGGACACAAATCCCTGGAAAAACCCAATGTGGGAAAACTGGTGTAGCAGATCTGAGGGTTTGTATTATTAAGCAGTAGCAAATCCTGAATACATCTTTGAATACCTCAAGGGTTATTCAGTTATAGAGAGCAATACTGACAGAAAGAAATTGTGAGAATACCTCACTCAATCACTGAAAATCGGGTGATCTGGTCATCGGAAAAGCTACCTTTGGATGTCTCTGCGCAGCCTCGGCATAGCTCTGACTGGCTTTGCACAACCTTTGCGTCACTCTTACTGGCTGTGCTAGACGTCTTCCTGCCTCTCTCTGCTGATGATTCTCCGACCAAGAAAATCTTTCTCTAGTTGCTACTTTGCCCCACAAATCACTTGGATCTGATCTTCGTCCAAGCACTGCGCTGTCAGAAGAATTTGATCTCAAGATTCACTTCGTGTGTGTCTTTATAAATGACCCTCAAGCCTTCCTTTATTGACTTTTCGTTGAGAAATCAACAACCGAGATTGGATCTCTAATCAACGTCTAAGATTATAACATGACTTGATCTCCGTCTTTTCTAGATTATTCTCACTCTGTTTGATTAATGTCCTTTAATTATTTAATTTCCCTAAGTTTAGACTTAGGGTCTCCATTAAAATAATAAATTATTTTAATAAAACATTAACCGAGTGGAATTTTCACAAACGGTTTCTGGGTTCTTTGGAATACTCGTGTCTAAGCCTCTCCACCAAATTTGGGGCTTAGAGCACTTTTCGATGCTACAAAAATCAATGCTCCCTCTTAGCGAGGAAGGTGCTCTAACTATATGCCTACTGCATACTGCTCTGTCCCTGAAGCATCCTCCGCGCTGCTGAAGTCCATCAATCACTGTGTTGCTGCTGCAACTGTACTGCTGCCCATGACACTGCCACTGCCATTGCTGCATCTGTACTACAACTCCCTCTCAAGTGCTGCATCTGCTATGCTGCTAGCACTGCTACTGCTAACACTGCATTTGCACTGCAACTCAACTGCTGAGAGAAACAACTGAACTCACCCAAAACTGAACAAGTGTTCGGTGGATGCACCTTGGTGCTAAAGACTCTGACTGCTGGTAACTATTGCGCTGTTCCTCTGATGCACTGCGCTGTCGCTCTGATGCACTACGCTGCTGCTGCTCTGCAGTGCGCAACACTGATCTGCACTGCTTGCACTCCTGTGCATTGCGCTGCTACTGCTATGCTGTTGCTGCTCTGCTCTGCACTTCTCCTGAAATAGGCGCTGCTACCCACTGCACTGACGTCTCCATCACTCCTCGGCTCTCACTGAAACTCCTCCATCCCGCTACTGCTGATTATGGGCTCTCGTGGCAAGGTAATGATCCATGAGGTGGGCTCCTCAAAGATACTGCCCAACTAAAGTTGAAGGTGAACTACAACTCTATGTCACCCCACTTCTTACCAGGAGAAGCATGGACACTCATAGCAAACTCATCCTGTTCGATCTTTGCGGCTGCAACTATTGGATCATGCTTCTCATTCTTGCCCTTTTTCTTCAAAGGACACTGTGATGTAAAGTCGCCCATCTCACCACATCTGAAGCATTTCACCTTCGAGACATCTCTCTTCTGTCTGTGTTGCCCTTGTTGCCCTTTCGATGCGAGGGCTGCTTTCTCCTCCTCCTCCAAAGTCTTCGATCCACTACCGCTGTTGTCGTTAAGCTTGCACTTGAGTAGATTGTTGATTTTTGGGTAGCATCAGATGCGCTTTAGCTCCGAAATTTTGTGGAGGGGCTAGAACACATGAGATCTCGAAGACCCAAAAATCATTTGGAGAAATTCCACCCAGAGTGAAAGTTATTCAAATAATTAATTATTTTTAATGGAGCCTAATTTAAAACTTAGGGAATTAAAATAATTAAAGTGAATTAATTTAACTGTGGGTGAGAAGCTTCTAAGTGACGAGGATCAAGTCTGTTTTAATCTTAGTCGTTGATTAAAGATTAGATCACGACCGTTGATTTCTTAACAGGAATAATATAAAGGAAGGTTTGAGGGTTAGTTGGAGAACACACATAGTGAGTGAATTTAGAGATCGAATTCTTTTGACGGAGCAGTGCTTAGACAAAGATAAGATCTAAGTAATTCAGCAGCAGTGAGGGGCAGAAGTAGTTGTTGGTCGAAGGACCAAGAGTACATAGCAGAGAGGCAACAGAGACGGCAGAGGAAGCAGCGCAGCCACCAGGAGAGGTGACGCAAGCCCACGCACGGCTCACATAGGGACTGCGCAGAGCTTCCAAAGGACATCCCGAATTTTGCTGGAGATCGTGGTTTTTGAGCCGGGAGGGCTGAAAATCAATTTTTTGAGAGGCAAATCAGTGCAAAGAAGAGGTGATGCAGTCATCAACCATCCCCACGCAGGTCTATGCATATACTGCGCAGAGGCAGCACAAAGGGAGCTGGGGTTTCGCCAGTTCGGATCTTGGATCAACTGGGACATGCAGTGTGAGGTAAAACTCACTATTTTATCTGTCTGCCGAGGATTTTCTTTGTTGGGTGAGCTGGATTTGGCACCCAAGTTGTACTCAGAATACTGCTCCTTAATAATACAAACCCTTAGATCTGCTGCACCGGTTTCCCCGCATTGGGTTTTTCCGGGGATGTTAGTCCAAAAATAAGTGTTTCCTTTGTGTGATTGTCTCATTTATTTTTCAATACTTGATCTATACATTGGTGTAGGCTTCTTAGTATTTGCATTAATATTTGCTGGATAATTCTGTAAATAACTTGTTAAATGGAAAATACAAGTAGGTAAGGCAAATTAGTTAATTGCAGTAGGATTTCTGTTTGTAAGATTCATAAATTTTCACATAGATCTCTCCTCAACTCTTCCTCCTGAAGTGTTGCCCACATCTGCTCCCAACTAGGAAGTGTAGGTCTGCCCAAAATACTTTCGACAAAAACTTGCCACTTCTCCGTGATTGCGTTAAGGGCCAGCCTCACCATGTTTCTGCAGTTGGGGTGGATCCCACAACTGCCAACTAATGTCGAATCTCCTGAAGCCTCGTAAGTAACGAAGCAATGCGCTCTGCCTTCTACATCTGGATCATGCGGAGCTTCTGCTCCAAATATATCTTCTGCTACTCGGGAGATCCTTTGTACAACAAAGACAAAGCTACCCACATCTCTCTGGCGGTGTTCTTGCCACCTAAATGTGAGACTATGTGATCCTTGACACCATCAAGTATTAGCTTCTTGCACTTTGCCATATCGGTCTTGTACTTCTTAAGTTGATCAGGATCTGTAGGTACAACAACCACATTTTCCACGAACGTCTTGAGATCGAATTCATCTTGAAGGAACTGAATCCTTTCCTTCCAAATTACATAGTTGGAGGAACCCTCCAACCGGTCCTGATCTCGATGACCATGAGTTGCCATCCCAGCCGAACACTGTCGAACTGATTCCTCTTTCTCCCCCTCTATGCATCCTAGGCAGGCTTACGCATTCCTTCAGGAGCTCGTAGTTCTGCTGCTCAGATCCCGGAACAAGTTATTTACCTACTTGTATTTTCCTTTAACAAGTTATTTACAGTTTTATTCAGTAAATATTAATGCAGATACTAAGTAGCCTACACCAACATACAGATCAATTACTGAAAAATAAATTAGACAATCACACAAAGGACACTTATTTTTGGACTAACGTCCTTGAAAAAACCCAATGCGGGAAAATCGGTGCAACAGATCTGAGGGTTTGTATTATTAATGCTGCATAAGATACCAGAGGGATGGCAACAAACCGATATACCAATGCAAATTAACGGGGTCACAACAGGAGAATGCCGCAACTATGGGGGACTGTTAGGAGGTGAAATTATGGGTCAATAGTGAGCTGTCAGTTGCCTTAAGCAATCAACGTCACCTACAACAGAGGAGCACTAGATCTCAAGGTATGTTAATGTTGTTTTAGTGATGAATTTGTGCAAGGTGGATTGTCCTAGTGTGGACAGAGTTATTCCAGCCTCTGGGAGCCAAGTTGAAGGCTTGATTTGGTGATCAGAAGCCTTTATAGGAGCAGATCCTACAGTGAAGTGTTGGGAGCCATTGGTTTAGTGGAGGGCAGCCTGTTGGCTACCCAAAGTAGCCCTAGTCTAGCAGTCTTGAAGTGATGAAGATAGCTAAAGGTTGGGTGAAGTTTGGTGCCTAATGTGCAACACTTTGATGGACAAAAGTGACTACTAGATTGGCGAATTGGATCTCAAGGATTGACCAGACTAGAAGAGCAGATTGGATCAACCCGTGTACATGCAACATAAGTGACTTGCAGCAGCGTTAGGTAGCGACCCTCCTGGAGTCTCTATGTATTGTCCTTTGAAGGACTAAGGGGCAACTAGAGAGCAATACGAAAGAAATGGATTGACAGGACAAATTACGACATAGAGTCTGCGCAGCGTGATTGTCATTGTATCTTGTATTCAATAGACTGCTGTATTATTCAGATTGGTTTAATATAACGAAGATTGGATTGTACAATATTTGTTAAAAATTGTCTACACTTGTACATGTGTGATTTACTGCTTTATATTTTCCTCTGTGCAAAGTAGTTCTTGTTGAGATTCTAGGTTTGGTAGCGTCAGCGATTTTAAGATTCTAACCTAGATCCAAGATCGTTGAAATTCAACATGGTATATGAGCGTGTCTGAGCTACATTAGAATACAATGAATCAGAGTTGTGCAGAACGAAGTACAACTTAAGAGGGAGTTGGTCACATTGTAGGTGACAATGTCAAATTTCCAGGCAGGTCTCCGGTAGGAGGACAGGTTGGAGGGGTTGTCCAACTATAGTCAATGGAAGGAAAGGATCAAGTTGGTCTTGCAGGTCAACAGGATTTGAAAGTTCACTGAGAAAGCCATCAAGAAGCCTACTGACCCAAAGGAGCTGGAAGTGTACGAGGATTTGGATACAAGGGCGAGATTGATCATCCTAGATGGTGTGAAGGATCCCCTAATACCTCATTTGTCTGGAAAGAACACTGCACATGAGATGTGGATGGCTCTTCAGAATTGTTTCCAGAATAAGAACGAGAACCAGGTACTGGTATTGGAGGATAAGTTGAAGTCCACCAAGATGATAAAGGGTGAAGGAGTGACTTCGTATTTGACAAGATTGTCTCAGGTTAGAGATGAGCTTGCTGCCGTCGGTGTGACTATTTTAAATAGTGATATGGTAAGGATTGCCTTGAAAGGGTTCACCGAGGAATGGAAGCCCTTCATCAAAGGAGAAGTTGCCAGACTGGAATAGGCTGTGGGACGACTTCATTCAGGAGGAGTTGCGAGATGAGGATCTTCATCCAACAAAGAGGGCAAATGAGGATGTGGCACTTGCAGCATGAATGAAGAGTAAGTAGAAGAAGGACTTGAGTAAATTTAAGTGTTTCAACTGTTGCAAGATGGGTCATTTTTTGTCGAGATGTCCGATGAAGGAGAGAGATGACAAGAAGAGGAAAGGGAAGCAGGTCGCCGGTGTTTCCACTTATTCTGAGATAGATGATCTCACCAGGATATTGGAGGACTTTGCTATGATCTCTCATTTCTCGCAGGGTACTATCGATGAGGATGGATGGTACGTGGATAGTGGTGTGATGAAACATATGATAGGGTCACAAAAGGATTTCGAGACTCTAGCTGAATGGGACTCGAAGTTGCACATGGTTTTGGTCGACAAGAGTCAGAAGGAGATTCGAGGATCAGGAGTTGTGCCATTTAGGATGGAGACAAGATGAGTGATGCGGGTCTAGGATGTACTATTTGTATCAAGACTCAGATACAGCGTGATATTTGTCTCGATGATCGAGAAGAAGGGGTTCAAGGTCTTGTTCCAGGATGGGAAGGAAAGACTCAGACCTAGAGGCTCTAGCTCCGATGGGATTGTGCTTGGAGTTAAAGACCATGATCTGTATAGGTTGACGAGAAAGCCTGTGGATCATGGGAAAAAGAAGTAGGTGGAGCAGGTGCATGTTCTAGAGAAGCGGGTGTAGGTGCAGGCTTCAGACGGGCAGGTACAGGTTGCAACAAAGAAGGTCCAAGTTCTAGAGACTCAAAGGGAGTCGAGTTCTATGGGAGCTTGCAGGTTCAGAGGGAGAATATGCAGCCCAAGAAGAGCGCATGGTGACTGGCGAGCAAGGGTGCTCCTACAACTGCCAAGAAGGAGTCCTAGAGGGATTGGAAAGTGATATAGGAGAAGAAGAAGAAGCAAGATGCTTCCAGTGACAACGAATCTTTCGAGAGAGGCGTAGTTCATGCTACAGGGATTGCTGCAGTGGTGAGCGCCAAGAGTTGGGCGAGTTTTGCGAGTAGTGATGATGACGATGAGTTACTTCCTAGACTTGGAATTACCTCCCTCGCTAAGAGGGAGTGTTGATTTTTGAGTAGCTTGGGAGGTACTCCAAACCCTAGGGTTCGGGGTTTGGAGGGCAAAGTGCCACAAGAGTCACTTGTGGGCTTGGAACCCAAGGTAGGGATTTTGCACGCATCGTGATTTGGGCGAAAACCATGAGCACATTTCGACATGTGATGGATGAGGATGATAACTCTCGTCGAGACGAATCCGACACAACAAAAGTCATCCAATTCTGAGTTGTAGAAATGGAGATATGAATTTTTGAAGTCTAGAAGTGGGTTTGTGAAAAATGTGTTAGGGTCAGCTTGATGTTAATAAGCCTCTTAACAACTTGACAAGCCCTATGTTGGACGTTGGAGGAAGCCCTTCTCATGTATGTAAATAGAAGGTGATTGGAGTGATATTTTACACATCCCAAGAGCATATTTCATAAAGGAACAACAACAGAAGCTTAGTCGCAACCATGGAAGGAGAAACAGGGCCGAGTTTAGGGCATCATTAGGACTGTTTGCTGGGCTGAGAATTAAGGCAAGGGAGCCGCTGCTTTAGGGAAGAAATCTGGCTGGATAAGCGTGGGTTTTTGGTGGCTGTATTCTCTTGTGAAGGAAACCACATGTCTGTTCTGTGGCGAGGGTATGCCGCAGCCTTAAATCATAGTGGGTGAGAAGGCTACATAACATACTAGAGGGCTAGAAACGGGCCTATATACCAGCGCAGAACAACAGGGTCAGAAGAGAAATATGCCGCAGCTGTGGGGGACTGTTAGGAGGTGAAATTATGGGTCAATAGTGAGTTGTCAGTTGCCCTAAGCAGTCAACGTCACCTACAACAAAGGAGAACTAAATCTCAAGGTATGTTAATGTTGTTTCAGTGCTGAATTTGTGCAAGGTGGATTGTCCTAGTGTGGATAGAGTTGTTGCAGCTTGTGGGAGCCAAGTTGAAGGCTTGATTTGGTGATCAGAAGCCTTTATAGGAGCAATTCCTACAATGAAGAGTTGGGAGCCCTTGGTCTGGTGGAGGGCAGCGTGTTGGCTACCCAAAGTAGCTCTAGACGAGCAGTCTTGAAGTGACGAAGATAGCTAAAGGTTGTGTGAAGTTTGGTGCCTAATGTGCATCACTTTGATAGACAAAAGTGACTATTAGATTGGCAAATTGGAGCTCAAGTATTGACTAGCCTAGAAGCGCAGATTGGATCAACCCGTGTACATGCAACACAAGTGACTTGCAGCAGTGTTAGGTGGTAGCTCTCCTGGAGTCTCTATGTGTTGTCCTTTGAAGGACTAAGGGGCAACTAGAGAGAAGTATTATTCAGATTTTAATATAATGAAGATTGGGTTGTACATTATTGTACAACATTTGTTAAAAATTGTCTACACTTGTCCATGTGTGATTTACGTCTTTATATTTTCTGATGTGCAAAGTAGTTCTTGTTGAAATTCTAGGTTTGGTAGCGTTAGAGATTTTAAGATTCTAACCTAGATCCAAGATTGTGGAAATTCAACATGGTATCAGAGCATGTTTGAGCTACTTTGGAATACAGTGAATTAGAGTTGTGCACAACGAAATACAGCTTAAGAGGGAGTTGGTCACATTATAGGTGACAGTGTCGAAGTTGCAGGCAAGTCTTCGGTATGAGGACAGGTTGGAGGGGTTGTCCAACTATAGTCCATGGAAGGAAAGGATCAAGTTGGTCTTGCAGGTCAACGGATCTAAAAGTTCGCCAAGAAATCCATCAAGAAGCCAACTGACCCAAAGGGGCTGGAAGTGTACGAGGATTTGGATACGAGGGCGAGATTGATCATCCTAGATGGTGTGAAGGATCCCCTAATACCTCATTTGTTCGGAAAGAACACTGCACATGAGATGTGGATGGCTCTTTAGAATTGTTTCCAGAATAAGAACGAGAACCAGGTACTGGTATTGGAGGACAAGTTGAAGTCCACCAAGATGATAAAGGGTGAAGGAGTGACTTCGTATCTGACAAGATTGTCTCAGGTCAGAGATGAGCTTGCTGCCGTCGGTGTGACTGTTTTAGATAGTGATATGGTAAGGTTTGCCTTGAAAGGGTTCACTGAGGAATGGAAGCCCTTCATCAAAGGAGAAGTTGCCAGATTGGAATAGGCTGTGGGACGAATTCATTCAGGGGGTGTTGCGAGATGAGGATCTTCATCCAACAAAGAGGGCAGATGAGGACATGGGACTTGCAGCATGAATGAAGGGTAAGTAGAAGAAGGACTTGAGTAAAGTTAAGTGTTTCAACTGTTGCGAGATGGGTCATTTTTCGTCGAGATGTCCGATGAAGGAGGGAGATGACGAGAAGAGGAAAGGGAAGCAGGTCGCCAGTGTTTGCACTTATGCTGAGATAGATGATCTCACCGGGATATTGGAGGAGGACTTTGCTATGATCTCTCATTTCTTGCAGGGTATTGTCGATGAGGATGGATGGTACATGGACAGTGGTGTGATGAAACATATGACAGGGTCACAGGAGGTAAACAGGGGTGATTCCATGGTCTTCCCAAGACCATTCTGAGTGACAAGGACAACAAATTCATGGGAGATTTTTGGTAGGAGCTGTTCCGCTTGGTGGGGACTGAGCTCACACCCAGTACTATCTATTATCCCCAGACCAATGGACAGACAAAGATTGTGAACAACTGGTTGGAGGGGTTCCTATGCAATTATGTGACAAGACAACAAAGAGCGTGGGTCAAATGGCTGCATCTAGGGGAGTTCTGCTACAAGATGATGTATCATATGTCTATTGGTATGTCTCCTTTTCAAACTCTTTATGGATATGATGCACTCACTTTTTTTGACATGATTTTTGGAGGCAGTAGGGCCCCAGGGGCCAAGGATTGGGTTCAAGAGAGCCAGGAGATTCTCCGAGCTCTCAAAAACAATTTGCATGTAGTCCAGAATCAACAAAAGATATATGCTGATAAACACAGGGGGGAGAAATAGTTCGAGGTTGGAGACATGGTTTACTTGTGCATGCAGCCGTACAAACAATCTTCACTCAAGAATAAGGGTGTAGAAAAATTGCGGCCTCGATTTTATGGACTTTACTTGGTGGTGAGGCGAGTTGGTGAGGTGGCTTATGAGCTGGAGCTGCCTTTTGAGAGCCAGATTCATAATGTTTTTCATGTCTCATGCCTGAAGAAGGCATTGGGGCAGCAAGTAGTACCAGTAGTGGAGTTGCCTCCATTGGATGATGAGGGGCATTTGGTTTTGACACCAAAGCTAATATTGGATACCCAGTGTTAGGGTCCTATAATTAATAAGATCTCAAGATGATTGAGTATTTTATCTCAATAATCTTATATTGTAAATAATTTTCAATATGAAAATGATTTCCCAAAAAAATACATAAAAGAAAAATAAAAAGAAGGTATATATAAAAAAGCGAATAAAGAGAAAAAGAAGAAAAATAAAAAAACATTGAAAAGAATAAAAATAAAATCAGAACCCCACAAAAAAAATACATAAAAGAAAAATAAAAAGAGGGTATATCTAAAAAAACGAATAAAGAGAAAAAGAAGAAAAATAAAAAAACATTGAAAAGAGTAAAAATAAAATCAGACCCCCACAAAAAAAATACATAAAAGAAAAATAAAAAGAGGGTATATCTAAAAAAACGAATAAAGAGAAAAAGAAGAAAAATAAAAAAAAACATTGAAAAGAATAAAAATAAAATCAGAACCCCACAAAAGAAAATAACACTGAAAGTGCTGCAAATCCAAATGCCACTGCAGATAGATAGTTTTCCTTATGTCAAATGAAATAAGATTGTGTTCAACTTGTTTAAATTGCCACAATGACTAGTTTTTTGTTTACACCATACAACTTAATCATGGTTGAATAATTTTGAATTTTTATGAATTAGGTTAGAGAATAAAGATTTGCCAAACTGTCTAATCTTGGTAAATCAATAGTTAGGTAGAAAATGACATTGATTCAACTATTTAATCTGAATCAATAGGAGAAATAAGGGGTAGGATAGAATAGATTTTTCATAAAAAAAAGGACATGCATTTGCTAGTCTAAATGCACCCCTAGCAGAAATTAAGAAATGTTAGTTTAGCAAAAAGAATTCAAGTGTGAAAGGGTAGGTAGAAGTGTTTTGGCTTTGAAAAAGGATTAAAAGTGCTATATCCTAACTTTAAATTTCATTATGCAGAAGGCGCATAAAGGGGTATATGACAAAAATTGTTTTATCCTAAGTTTCGAGGCTTATTATGTATCGGGCACATAAAGTAATGTATTTGATACATTCGGGTTTTATCCTAAGTTTCAGTCCTTAAAAAGGTCACTACCCGACAAAAAGTCTTGTCGCATCTGGTTAAACACCCCGCAGTTGTCTGCCATCTGATCTACCCGCTTCCCGATCAACGAATCTCGATAGCTTTCGACCCCCCTCTCCATCCTAGCTTTACCACCGCGGGGGAGTCCAAAATAAGCAGTTTCTTCACCCGGACCCACTACCACGTGGCCTCCCCTCCGCTTTTTGCAACCCCCCAGCTTAAACCACTAATCGGCTACTACCCCCCCCCGAAAACCACTTTTCCCTCGTTTCAAATACCACGGCCCTACCCGTTACCTCCGC
The DNA here is from genome assembly GCA_034641835.2 of Pinus albicaulis. NCBI lineage: Eukaryota > Viridiplantae > Streptophyta > Pinopsida > Pinales > Pinaceae > Pinus > Pinus albicaulis. Next base: position 28,464,493 of record MU968411.1, on the reverse strand, counting down.
CACTCCCATCATGCCACTTTGTTAATCCGTTGCCAATCAAATCACTTCCCCCAGTCTTTTATCCGTTAAACATTTAATTGCCTATGATGACCGTTAATTCAACAAACCCACACCATTTACAATGGAAACAAACTTTTGTTATGTAAACCCTGCAATCTTATCCTTTTCGACCTTTACTGTGTTATTATCTCTGCAAATTCAATTGTTTTACAGGTTTTACAGTGCGCCAGTCTCTATCAACTGATCTATCTGCAACCAAGCGACAACAACTTACATTTTCTTCTTCAATCAACCACACAGTTGCTCCGCGATCCCGGTAACCCTGTTCACCCCAGTTCCGGTCGAAATTCTTCAGAATTAATCAATTATGGCTCCTAAAAAGAAGAACCAGGAAGAACCTTTCAATCCATTGGTTCACCCTCCCATTGATTTAGATCATGTTCCTTTAGCAGATAGGGATTATAAAATTAATGAAACACAATGTGAATTTGAGTTATTTGAGATGTACTGTTGGTTGGAAGACAAATTCATTGATAAATCAGATGATATTGGACTCTGGGAGTCCAATCTTCCACACTATATCCTCCCTCACACCTTCCATGCCCCTGAATTCATCAGAAAGTGCCAAGCTTGTTACATTCCTAATCAAAGAGCTATCATTGCTCCTACTGGTGAAATCCTTTTCACCATCACTGCCCAGTCAATCGACCAGATGATGCAAGCTCCCTCTGTGGAAAATAACACCCCTTTTTCCTTAGAATCCCTCAATGAACTATACCAAAAGCTCGATTTTTCTAAAAGAGCTAAATTTTTTGACATATTTCTACCTGAAAACACCCAATTCCCAAAGAAAAACCCTCCATACCCTTCTTCTATCTTCCTTGATCAAGCTAAACAGATTATAACAGTCATTTCATACCTCCTTGGCTATTATTCTGATCAGTGGGTAGATGAACCCATTTCAGGCTTCCAATCTATCTTTTCCACAGACAAGAAACCATCAATCATTTTCAACTTCAGCCAATTCCTGGCAGATAGTATCCATGATTAATTTCTCAAGTTTCAGACTGAAGAAGTGTTTAAATACTCTTCTATTTTGGTATATATGTTTGTGTATTATCAGGCAGATAGATTCAAATTTGCCATGTAGAAGCTTGATGAAAAAGGCAATCAACAATCAGTAATCTTTTGGACATCTTTGGTGATGAAAGAACAAAAGGAATTCTCTTACAAACAGTTCATTGAACAATTTGTTCATCTAGCTATGAGTGTCCTAAGTAGCGCAACAGAACCCAGAATAAGTGAGGACATTATGAGGATACTTCATTTGACAGATCAGGCCAAGATAGGAGATTGGTAATTGTACCAAAATTAAACTGAGATAAGAGTCTATGGATGTGAGCTTGCTCTCTATAAGCTCCCAAAATTCCTCCTAATGAGGATCTTTTCTCTTGAGTATATTAGACAGATGCTGAATGCATATGATATTCACTTTGTATCAGCCAAGAAGAAGTCCCAATTCAGGATCAAGACACAGATTGGGTCCTTTATTTTCAATAGCAGATCAACAGGGGAGGAAACAGATAAGATTTTGAAAGAAATGAATTTCAGTTTGAGTTTTACTTGGTCCTATGACCCTCTGGGAATTATTTCTAAGCTGAGAGAAGAAAACAAAACTACTCCCTACATTCATACCCAAAGGCCAGAGATAGAAAGATACATGAACCAGTGACTATGGGCTAAAAACACATTACAAGAGGTTGAGGAGTAGCTGGTATCAACATCAACATCACAGACTCCTGTCCCACAGGAAAAAGCAGTGAAGAGGCAAAGAGAAGAAGAGTCACCTTCAGTGACTGATAGTGCATGTAAAGAATTTAAAATAATGTAGAGGAAGAGGACCAAGCTAAATCCTAAAGTTGACACAGATAAATATTCAGAGCAGGAAGTTGCTATGGTCACTAAAGAAACACCTTCCTCCTCTCAAGTAGGTGACCAATCCACTGCTTCTCCCACAACTTCTTCAGTATCTCATGACCAACAACAAGCTATTCAGACAACTAAGGTTGTCCAAGGTGAGAAGGAAAAGACAGTTTTTGACAGGTTCAAGGAGATAAAGCTTAAGAATGAAATTCTTAAGAACAACACCTATGCCCAATTCTGGAAGCAAACTTCCAGTTCTCAAACCAGGTTGCTGTCAGTATTTGATTCAGAGAAGGGTAGGATGCAGTTGTCCTTCCTTGAGGCCCAAATTCCACAGCGGAAGTCAACATCCGACTACAAGAAGACAACATTTGAATTTGACATAAATTATATTCATCCCATTGATCAAATGGAGATGCATAAGCAAACAGGTGAAATGATTTCTTCAACTCTGTCTAATACTACCATGAATCTTTCCAAATTGCAGGTTTCTTTGTCCAAGATCCAGTCACAGTTGAAAATGGAGAAGATTTCTTTTCTTGCCAAGATACATGGATTAAATCCTTCGAAGATTTAGTGGTCAAGATGGGATATGACCCTTCAAACATGAAGTCTCCAGAGGAGATAATCAAGAAGAAGAATGATGACATAGCAGCATTGAGAAAATAGTTGAAGCTGTCAGCCATTGAAGATCCTCTTATCGAAGATATTAAGGAGACCAAAACTCAGAAGACAGACATGATGAAGCTCAACAAGGAGCAAAATGCACAAATTAGGCAGATGGAGAAGATGATCAAAGAAAATGAGCAGAATGCAAAGTTGTCAATGATCCTATTAGATGTTGTACCTCTTACAGCTATTCTTACAACTACAACTTCTACTCCATAGACTACACAGACAACAGATGGGGCTGAACAATTGACTAAGGCAATTGAAATCTATCCATCCAGACAGAAGAAATTAAGAAACTGCAGGACCAGGTTAAAGTATTACAAGACCAAAAGACAAGGAGTGAGGCCCCTCACTTAGCAGAATCACAAAGAGCTCACAAATTGATTGAAAGATTACAGAAGTCAGAAAGAGAGTCACCAATAGGACAGACCTTGGCATCAAGGAAATCATCTGGACAGACATCATGAACTCCATTGCTGAAATCTTGCCTTGCATCCAGATTATCTTTGAGTAGAAAGAGTTAATAAAAAAAGCAACAGATGCTATAACAAAGATCAAACAAGAGTTGGGAGAAATGCCTACAACAACAACAAACCTTATCAAGTTCCTAAACTCTAAGAACATATATGAACTTGATGATTTGGGAGTAGATGACAAGACAAAGACTATTCTGGAAGTGAAGAGGATTCTTACTATAGGAAGAATCCAGTTGTTTAGCTAGAAGAGAAATGTTACAGTCTGGAGATATAACAGATTCTTTTCCAGAATTCAGCGTTTAACACAAAAGGGTCTACCTTCTTTATTTGTAATGAATGAAAATTTAATTGCTTCTGAAGATTATGTCAAAAAATTGAAAGAGATTGCTAGGGACAACTCCAAATTTGCAAGCATCAAAGGCAGCATGACAGGTAGAGCATTTTTAGACGCTATGAGTAATGATTTCTTCATCCAGCATGAAGTAAATCATGTTTTTGTTGTAAAACCCACTTTTGCTAGATGCACAAAAGTTGATGAGATTTACCGCAAGGTAATTAACTTGACCATCCCAGATGAAGTTCGATGGGATAAACTCAGCGAGTTACAGGATTGAGCAGTAATTCGGAGGCAGTCAGCATAGGCCAACTCATCGGCCAGTGCAACCCAGGAATAGGTCTATTCAGCAACTGTTTCCTCCAAAACAGTGCCAACATTCCAAATCATTGTACGCCTTGCCTATTATTTTGTAATAGTTCGATTTTATTGTTTGATATCATGCCAATAATACACTGTCGGTTGAGACAATGATTCTGTAAATCATTTTGGTAATTAGTATAAATACTTCACTGTTTGAAGTATTAAGGGTTGATTGTTGAGTATAATTTCTGCTAAGCATTGTAATTTTCTGGTTGCTGGAAGCATCAATAATACAAGGACATTCTTCACAGGATTCATGTGGTGCATCTACTGGTGATGTTTTTCTTCTGTTAATGTGTTATTCATTTTTTTTCCTTTCTCTGTATTTCTGAAAAGCTTAATTACATAATAGAAACTGTGATGAATAGGATATGTTATTAAGAGCAGTCTATTCTGGTTGTTTGTAATTTACATGTTTTCTGCTTAGGTCAAATTGAGGAATACTTCACTGCTCCTTAATTTCTACTGAATTCTACATTTCTTCCATTTTCATAATCCATTTAAAATCCCGAAAGATCCAGTTAGTGCAACCTAGCTTGCCTTGTGAGACTCCAAAAATTGATGCAGATCTAGTTAATTTTAAAGACTCCATAGCCCAATGGAATTATAGCAATTTAATCAACCAAACAATCCAAATCAAGCAAACAATCAGTACAGTAATAACTAGCTCATAAAACATAGCTAAATTTTATAGAGAGATCCCTCTCTGAAGCTGGCAGGGCGAGATCCCAGCTTCCAAAGTGGTTTTGATGTTGTCCTTTGTGTTTATTCTCACAATCTCGTAAATTACAGAACGATAACACCCAGGAGAAGAGATTGAGGAATAGGGTAGTCTAGGAGCATTTGGGCAAGTGGAAGGATTTACTGGAAGAGGATGCCACATGGGAGAATGAGCAGAATTTACAACCTCCAGTTTTGCAGTTGCTTGGGGTCAAGCAACATCTGGGAGGGGAAGACTTTAATGTTTCTTCCTAAATTTTCCTAATGTTTGGAGAATACATTTTGCCAATTTTGAATTAAATAATATAAGGTACCTTTTTGCGGCTAATATAGGAAATAAATAAGAAAAATAATAACTTAAGTTGCTAGTGGAAGATGGGACCCACAAGGATAACGTATTGGGGAAGAAAGCATTTCGAATTCCCTTGGGCAAATCAAATTGATGGAGGGATCCACGATTTTGCATGGCTAGCACTTATAAAAGAAAGGGTTGGAGGAGGCATTGGCATCATTTACATATTCAGATTTTCAAATTGCCCTAGTTGTTTAGCTAAGCTAAACGCTGTGCTGCTTAGCACAGGAGCTTCCCAAGGAGAGAAGCTCATCCCTTCTCCGTTGGACTTCGAGTGCTACTCAAGAAGGGTTTCTTCAGTATTTCATGATCCAGAGAGGCAACATTATAGATCCCACACATTTCTGGAGTAGCTGGGATGCAGAGAGGAGTTGAGACTGCGCAGTCAAGGGAGTTAGTTGTTGTGGGAGAGATGGGTTGTAAAGGAAATCTTCCAGAGCAACCATTGGAGGAGTTATTAAGGGATTTCAGGAGTGCTGGAGCAGCTTCAGTCCCTGAGAGACCAGCTATACGCAGTCCCTTCCATTCTTTCTTCTGAAATTGCGTCATTCACCCAGTGACTGCGCAGTCATTGGAGGGAAATAATTGGTTGTAGTATTTGTTGGAAGAGTTTTTGGTTGAGGAGCTAGAGGATTGATTGGAGGTATATTTTAGGAGGTTTGCTAGTGTTTTGGAGTGCAGAAATCTTCAGGAGTAACTATAGCAGCAGATTTCGAAATTGAAGAAGGGCCAAGCAGAGAAGGGTCCAATTTTGAAGATTGGAAGTTGGGGAAAAGATTTCTGGGTTTTTCTAGGTTTTGGGCAAGGATCACCTTTCCAAATTCCTAGAATTTTCTGAGCACTTTTCAGTGGGAAAATCTAGTGCCAAAGTCAGCCAGCAGTTGTAGAAAGCCAGGGACAATGCAATATTCAGGGAGGCAGATATTTCAGTACCTGTACCATTTTGTTATTGATCTCCTGAGGCTTGTAGCTTGCTTTGAGCAAGCCTAGGTGCACTTCTTCCATCTCATATTGTACTCCAGCCGATTATCTTAATAAAAATTGGTGTTCTGGGCATATTTCTTGTACTTGTGTTGCTGAATAAAATTTGTGTGTTAAAGTTTGTTGCATGTCTTTGTTATTACTGTAAATTTTCTATTTGGAATATTACAACAAGTCTCCCATCTTCGCCTGTAGCAAGTATTAAAATATGCTAGCTAGTTGGTTGCATAAGGAGTTTAGTAACAGTCTATTAGGAACTGGTATGCAGGTCAATCTATTTTATACTTTTAAATTTGATCAACAACATCTTGTAGGCCGTTTCATCTTCAAAACTGCCATAAACAATTGGAATTTCACAGACAGAATTAATAGTATAACAGGGATGTGCTTCAGCAGACAACAATGATTTGCGTTTTTCCCACACAGTCACTTTTGCTGACCTATCTCCGAAGGATAAACAGTAAGCAACCTTGATGTATTTTTTAGGTGTTTTGTAGCAGCTGAAAGGTTAGTTTGCACGGAGGTCGCTGTAATGTAAAAAATTGTTGAAACCAGCCAATGATTTCTTTTGCACATGTTTTCTGGACATGGTTTTAGGACATGATTTGAGCACACGGTTCCATAATGAGGTCACCCAGCACATATCTCCATGGTTTCTACTTTGAGATCATCACATGTGATTCATCTAGGAGGGCAGACTTGTAGATTAGGGTAAGTTTGTTACTTGGAGCATTCACATCAAGGAAAGCAACCTAACCTCCTGGCCTTTTGAAAATTTGTTGCAACTAACTCTTTTGTTGACTTAGCTCATGGATTTAGTTAGATGCAAGTTCATTAAAAGAAATTGTTTTTCTTAGATTATTTTTGTAACCTCCTAGAGGAGATCGTGGATCTCAACAAACTCTTGTCTATTTTGAGTAAAGAATTTGTGGAGGCGGTTGGAAGATCATTATTTATTCATTATTCTTAGGAGAACTAATGAATCTAGGAAAATAAATAATATTTTATTGTATCATGGAGTTTGAGCTCAAACTTATATAAAGGTTTGTTCATTCCATTTGCAAGATGGATTGGATTGGTGGGAGAATTAAAATAAAAACCTGTCTCAATTCTGCTTGTGTTCCTTTGTCTGAATAATACTTGTGTTTTAAGTTGGCTTTTTTTTTTGAGGGTTCATTGTAAAGATCTAGCAAGAGGGTTTTGCTTGTAAGGAATCACAAGAGTGAAAATTATGTACTATCCCAAATGGGATATTTCGACCAAATTTGCAGAAAATAACTTAACCCAAAATTTCACCGTAAATGAACGTTTTATTAACAAAAGATTGCCATGTAAAAATAAAAACAAATAACGTACTGCAATCCATTAACACATTGAACTAGAAAGAATCTCAACTTCTTATTATAAATGGAACACTGGGGTTACATACATATCTGACCTAAAATAGCTGAGATGGAAAGCTGGCCTCCAATATAATCTGCTGCACTGCACTACTCCTCAAAACTGAACAGCTGCACTCTCCCTCCAACAACCACTGCCACTGAATCAACTGAAAGATAATAAAGCACCAATTGAGGATCTAAATGATCCTCACTCCAATATCCCTGAAGCTCTGTGAAACTCTTGAATGAAGTCTCCTCAAAGAGAGTTGGGTTTTCGTCTAGCACTTGACAACATACCTGAGGGTTTTCCGTCGTGGGGCTACCAATGGAGTAGAGAATCGGGTTCTCAACCTCACATATAAGAAAATATATCAAATCCAAGATGATCCTTAATGGCCTCCTCCTCTTCTTTTATAAATCTCATGGACCCCTCTAGAGCCTTCTATATTATTATTATTTTAATCATGGAGCACTTTTCCCTCTTATTTTCCAATTAAAATATTCCGTTTTAATGCAGGAAAGAGTAAATCGGCTACCATGTTTCCTCAGGTCACTGAAACTCATGTCCAACCATCCCATCATGTAAGTATTCTCGTTTTGGTTCCTACGAGCTATTACACTAAGGTGTTCTATCAGGTATTCCTCCCGGAATACCACCTTCAGCGTAATTAATTGAGTTAAGCCCAAAAATAACTCAATTTTGCGAAAGTTGTCGGAATGCACCGAAACGAAAGACAAACTGTGCGACTGATGGAGTATATCAAGTGAATGCCACCGGTCCTCATAGAAACTCCTCAAAACTCCTCCAAAACACCTCCGGGCCTGCTGATGACACTAACCTCTACCTGTGACTTGTCTGCTCCCAACTTTGGAAATCCATCCTAACCTTGTCATAAGGAACACCAAAAAAAAGGTATATTACAGACCTTCTGCCCCAAGTTTGCTTGCCCTCAAGCAATCCAAATATGTGGGCCACCCTGTTGGCCCGATGCAACTGAGGCCCAATGCCTGGATCCCATACAAACCCCTGGGTGTTGCTATGCTCCTGTGTCAACCCACCCTGAACAGATCCATCAATTCCAGGATCCCAAACTGATCTCTCACTGCACCTATCATCCATCAATCCTCCCAGATCCCAACGCCACCATGGCCGATCATCGTCCCATGGCTTGAACTGCGCACTGCCTCTGGCTATAGCTGCTGCCCCATGAAGCGAAGACCACCAACAAGCATCAATGCTCCATGGCTCCTGTTGTGCTGTAGCTTTGACTGTGTAAGCTGCCTCACCAACTGCGTGCCAACTCATCACCTCTCTCCAGTCCAACTCCTGACTCAATCTCATGCTAACCATGCTCTCCTGAAGTCGGAATGGAATGCTGAAGAGCTGTCGACCTGTGCCCCACTGCCAACTGGAAGCTGCAGTATCTATTATGTCTAAGGGTCCTTGCTCCGCTATGCTCCTAACTAAGAAGATCGTACCATCAATAGGGTACCAACTCATGATCTCCCGCCAATCTATCCCGAAAGAAGAATCCAATGCAGTGACACCTGCATATGAAACACGTCTGGAGTGTTGTCGCCAGCCCAAACTCAACTCATGCCGCTTTGTCTCGTTTGTCAATGAGATCTGCGTAAAGAAAGAAGCCCCTCTCTCTTTAATAAGCCAAAGTGGGCAAGATATGTTGCAAGCTCCATCGATGTACTCTTGGAGAGTGTTTCTCCCCAAAAGTACTACAGTTCTGCTAACCGCATGTGCATCTGCCTGCACCTCATCAGTGGGTCGGCCCAAATATGGATGCACCACAGTCTCCAACAACTCCTCCCTCTCCTGATCAGGAATGTCATACTCCTGCTGTCTACTAGCCTCCTACAGAACTAACCTATCGACCTCCAACATCTCCCGAGGATAAGTATCTGTAACTATTGTCACTGTACTAGATGTCCGTACATCTGTTTGCTCCTCCTCAATGGCTAACCCCAAGGTTAGCCGCGTATCCATCACAAAATCAATGTGAACCTCCATCTGGTTATCCCCAAAAGGACTATCATGCATGTTGTGCATATCCTCCTCCTCAGCTGACTCATGCTCCACCATATGCTGCTCCAGCTGAATCATCACAAGTGACTCATCACTCTGAGTATCTCCCATAGGGTCCCCTGACTGCCCACTGTGCACACTGAAATACAATTCCGGCCAATTGTCATCAACTCCACATGATTGCTCATTCTCCCTAGAAGCACCCTCATATGACCCCACAGACTCATTCAAAGAAGAGTCCTCATCCTGACATACAAAAGGAATGACCTCCTGCTCTACCTTTGCCACCTCATCTACATCTCTCAAACATGAGTGATTCGACCCCCAAGGTTCTTTGCAGATGAAGCAAAGTCCCTTCCTTAGCTCATTTTTGTTGCCTGATCCACCAAACTGGAGCAGCTCCTCCCTGGTCAACTATCTCCTAAATAGCCTAATGTTCCGCTCAACCAACCCTTCGGCTAGCTCATAAGCAGCTAGTGAGACCGAGTGTTCTCTCCTCCAAATGGTCAACAGTCTAGCCCGCAACTCCCTGCAAATGGCATTCCGATCTCTTATGACTGAAGACAAAATGGACAACATGTTTGTTCTGACTGTATCAGGGTGATGTTTCCTATTGTTAAAGAAACATTGGAACATCCGACGGACTAAGTCATCACACCCCAAGTCAAGCATGATGTAATATGTTCTGAACATGGCCATACCTCCTAAAATCTCAAGCTTCTTCCCAAAGTTATAACTTGCACTGTTGTCAAAGTCTTGAAAAGTCTCTACTATCAATTTGAGAATTCCCCTCATAACATCATCATTGTAAGAAGCTGTAGGTGTGGTCAATCTCATAATGTTATTGAGGCATGATGCCACTGGAATTCTGAACCCTTCACAAGGTTCTTCCAAGAACTTGGGTTGTATGAGAGAAAGCATAGCAGGTTTCAAAGCCCAAGTTAGTTTCTTCCCTTCTAACTGGCTTACTTTGGAGAGGATTTCATCAAGTTCATCTAGTTTAAATAGGGCTTTCACTGTGACCCTCATGTGCTTCAAATCTGTTCCTAGTGCAAATAATTGGTGGCCTATTCCCTGTCTCTTCTGCAAATCTTTTGGCATTTCTTGATGGAGAAGGGTGTGGATCCCTTTTGAGAATGGTTTGCTGTTCAATTTTGTTTTCTGGTCTGAAGATGCTTGGTGGTTCAAGGAACCAGTGTCTGTGGTTAATCTTCCCAATCTATTTAGGAATTCCTCAATGGTTTAGCCCACTGAAGTTGTGACACTAATGTGGCTATTGTGGGAGGTTTGATTGTATGCTGTGTAGAAATTTCTAATCTTAATTCTTATGCAGAAATTATTTCTGTTAATCCAGTTAAGCTTCTCCTACTTATACAAGTTATCAATTGAATAAATTCAGGTTAACATCAAAGCAAAACACATAACAGGTCTCTACCAATTCAGATCTAGAATAAGCACATGCACACATAGACAAAGTGACAGTTATTTCTGGACAAACTGTCCCCGGAAAAACCCAATGTGGGAAAACCAGTCTCTGGCTGTTGGAGGGCTATATTATTAAGAATATTTCTGAATACACAACTCTGGGTTCCAGATCTAGAAAAACCTATAGAGAAAACTCTAGATCTGCAGCACCTGGCTGATCTAAGACCACAAATACTGACTGATCCACACCCTCAAACGGGATTTACAGAACTCAGTCAGATCTAGGCCTAGAAACCCCAAATTTGCCCTTGAAAGACATTGCGTTAGCCTTGCCTAGCCTCCAAATGCTCAGCGCTTTCATTGGAAGGGACTGCGTTACCCCAGACTGGGTGACACAGTCACTACGCTGCCCCTAAGGGTCTCTGCGTAACTCCTAAAGGGTTTCCTGAAAATCACGCTGTCCTTGCTGCTGCTGCTGTTGCCGTCTGTTGCTGTTGTTGCTGCCGTCTGCTGCTGCTGCTGCCGTCTGTTGCTACTGCCGTTTTCCTCTGCGCTGTCTTTCTTGATCTCTTCTCTGCTTCTTGTATATTCTGGACCCCGGGATCGGATCATTCCCTTGGTCTAAATTCCCCTCTCTACAACTGAAACACTTCTGAGAATTCTTAGCAACTCCGCCCTAGAATCTCAGCTTAGCTTCAGTACTCTGCCTCTGTGTATCTTACAAATGACCCCAAGCCTTTCCTTTATACTTTTCTCGTTGACAAATCAACGGCCAAGATTAGATCTTTAATCAATGGCTAAGATTAAAAGAAAGCTTGATTCGTGTGACTTAAGACAATTTCATCACTTGTTTAATTAAATTCACTTTAATTATTTTATTTTCTTAAGTTTTAATGTAAGAAATACATTAAAATAATTAATTAATTTAATATCTTCTAAACGAGATGAAATTTCCCAAATCCATTTCTAGGTCTTGTAGATCAAGTGAACTCTAGTCCTTTCTCAAAATTTGAGAGCTAGAGCACAACTGATGCTACCCCAAATACACAAAATCTCAACACTCCCTCTTAGCATCAAGGGTGTGCTCTAGCAATACATCACACTTATGCATTACATGATTTTGGGCATTGGTTCTGTGCTGCTGAAGCTTGGCCTCTTGCCACTCAACTCTGCACTACTGCTGCCATTCTGTACTGCTGCCCATGACTCTTCCACTGCCACTGCAACCACTGTACTACAGCTCCCTCTCAATATGTTGCATTTGTGCTGCTCATAACACTGCCATTGCTGATCTGCTGCACTGCAACTTCAGTTGTTGAGAGAAACAACTGAATCTCCTACCCAATCTTTGACAAACAAGTTTGATGGGCTGCATCCTCATCACTGAAACTCCATAGGCTACAAGTCTGTGTTGGCATCTAAAGAACGATGCATAACTACAACTCTCCTTGCGCAATCAGACTCCCTCTGCACTACTGAAGTCACATCAGCTCCTTGTGCTGAAATCTATGACGTTGCTGCTGCACTGCGCTGCAGCAACTCTGCACTGCGTAAGCAACACTGCACTGCGCTGCTGAAGTCACATCAGCCTCTGCGCTGCTACTGCTTCTACACTGCTGCTGCTTTGCTCTGGGCTGCTCCTCCCAGTCTTCAGATCTGCCTCTACCTCTGCTTCATCTGTGATCTATGCACCCAATGCTCCACTTGTCTCGCTACTGTCTTAAGGCTACCATAGCTCGCATGTGATCCACGAGATGAGCTGCTCAAGGATCCCGCCTTACTTCCATGTAGCTCCTCTACATGTCCATGTCACCCCACCTCGGTGGTTCATGAGCACTCATGGCTACATCATCTCCGGACCCATCATTTGCCACCGCTGCTTTGGAAGATGCTTCCTTGTCCTTCTTCTTTTCTGGACAATGGCTGGCAAAATGTCCCATTTCGCCACACTGGAAGCACTTGATCTTTGAGAGATCCTTCTTCTTCTTCGGCTGCTTCTTCGATACCAAGGCTGCATCTTCCTCCTCTTCCTTCTTAACCTTGCTCAACGCAGGGCTGTGCTGCTTCTTGGTGAACCTTCGTAGTTCTTCTTGCTGTAGGATCGACCACAAGTTTTCCCAATCTGGGAGGTCCGCTCTGCCCAAGGTACTTTGGACAAAGGTTTCCCACTCATCCGTGACTGCATTGAGGGCAGTTGTAATATCCTGAAAGGGAAATAGACAGTAATACAAAGCATACAACAAGATACAAAATGCTAAAAACTGAACATGAAGCAGATACACATGAAATAGAGAGAATACTGAGCCATTTTATTATGCTGAGAAATAGAAATGAGTACAAGAGGTGATCAGAGTGATGGCACCTCAACTTGCACCAGGCAAGTGTAGGAATACTCTCAGAATATCAATGGAATGGCTTCTCTCTGCTCTGCGTCCAAACTGCTGGAAAACTGCCGTGCTGCTGCTACTGCTGGAACAAAGTGAGTATTTGGGGCTGCTCCCCTACTCAGAAAAAGCTGAAACTCTGGAATCGGCCTCTACTCACAATACCCAGAAAAGCCCAGAGAGCGTTTATGAAACGGTCGACCCCCAAAAATGGCTCCCTTGAGGATCTACGCTATCCTCCCAAGGGCCACGCTGGTGCTGAATGCAATCCTCCAAAATATGGCCTCCCACTCTGCCAAATGCCTCCAATAGGCAAGGGTTGGCCCTTTGCTCAATCCTCTGGCCCAAATCCTCCAAAATAGTGCCACTCCGGAGCTCCCTCAAGATGGTCTGCGTCCTCCCTCTCAAGACTGCGCAGTCTCTAATGGCTCTGCTCCTCCCACGAATGCAAACACCGATCCTCCTGCAAAATGCTAATGAAACTACCTCACCCGAGCAAGCACTCGAAGTCTCTCGAGGCTGAGGGTGGGATCTCCGAACGGAGACACCCGATGCACTGAACAGTGCTGTAGACAAGCTAAACAGCCAGCGTGCTCCAAGTCGAAATGACTAGCTCAATATGCATAAACATGAATGACCAAATGAGGGGGCTCTCCTCCCTTTTATAACGTTGGGCCTCTCTCTCTCTAGGCCCCACCACCTCCATGTGCTCCTTGGCCCACGCTGTCTCCCTCATCTGCGTGAAGTAGGCCCCACGCTGCCCACTTGGTCTGCGTCCCTCTCCTGCGTTGTCCACTTGGCCACTAGGCCCCACACTCTTTAATTTCGATGTGGACTTTAGGAAAGTGTTTTATCCTAAGTGAGTTAATTAATATTTTACTCGCTTTATTCACGCTCCGAATATAATAAAGCAAAATTGGTCAAAATTAATATTTCCAATTAGCTATTGCTAATTGGGATTATCACAGCAGTCCTGACTATCACTGCATCATCTACAGTTGCACCCGTTGTAGTTCGCTGATCCCTAATTGACTACAATCTGAAGAGGAAATGCTCGATGTCTTGTGCCTTGGTCAACATGAATGACCTCATTTGGGCCTCCAACAACATCTTTCTTTGGACTGATTTTCTCTCATATAGGGAAGTCAAGGTCTTCCACATCTCATTAACTGTCTTCTTCTCAGCTATGTGTGGTACAATATGGTCCTTGATACTGTCCATTATCAGCCGCTTGGCATGCCCAGCAGCTTCTCTGTGCTTCCGTAGGATATCCGCATCTGTCGGTGTGGCCAGGGTCTGCTCTGCATGGTCTCTTAGACCGTATGCCTCAAGGACAAACAAGATCCTAGCTTTCCATACTGAAAAGTTTGAGAGGCCCTCTAGCCTATCCTGATCACATAGTTCATGAGGAGCCATTTGCTTAGAATGTGTCAGAGCTCCTCTTCTCTATGCTAGAGATCTTGGATCTAGGGTTCTTTTCGAACTGGGAACCCTCTGCTCCCTCTGACACTTGATTTCCCTCCTTGGAAATCTACCAAATCAACTATGTTTCAGCTTCTTCTTTGATCCTCTGACCAAACTGCAAGTTTCCTTTGGCAAGAAACTCTCTGAGATGCTGATCTCTTCCCAAAATTTGTCACTTGTGCTAAGGTTAAAAATCTGAAAACTTCAGAAGTTTAACCCCACTAGCTCTTTTGAATTTCTGCAACTTTTTTGCAGACCTTTTCTGGATCTGACAGATTCAGATCTGAATCACACTGGCTGCTGCTGCTACTGTTGTCGTCTGCTGCTGCTGCTGCCTTCCTCTGCGTGAATCTGCTCTTGAAAACTACGTTGTCCCTTCAGATCTGCTTTTCTGCTGCCTTTCCAACTGCTTTCTGCAGCTAGATCCTTCAGATTATTCAGTTGGTGACCCTTCTAGATCTGCAATTGCTCTGAAACCTTGTAGAAATTTCTGAATCTTAATTCTTATGCAGAAATTATTTCTGTTAATCTGGTTAAGCTTCTCCTACTTATACAAGTTATCAACTGAATAAATTCAAGTTAACATCAAAGCAAAACACATAACAGATCTCTACCAATTCAGATCTAGAATAAGCACATGCACACATAGACAAAGTGACAGTTATTTTTGGACAAACTGTCCCCGAAAAAACCCAATGTGGGAAAACCGGTCTCTGGCTGCTGGAGGGCTCTATTATTAAGAATATTTCTGAATACACAACTCTGGGTTCCAGATCTAGAAAAACCTACAGAGAAAAACTATAGATCTGCAGCACTTGGCTGATCTAAGACCACAAATATTGATTGATCCACACCCTCAAACGGGATTTACAGAACTCAGCCAGATCTAGGCCTAGAAACCCCAGATTTGCCCCTGAAAGACACTGCATCAGCCTCTGAAGCCCCTGTGTCAACCTTGGCTAGCCTCCAAATGCTTAGTGCTTTCACTGGAAGGGATTGCGTTACCCCAGACTGGGTGACGCAGTCACTACGCTGCCCCTAACGGTCTCTGCGTAACCCCTGAAGGGTTTCTTGAAAATCACGTTGTCCTTGCTGCTGCTGCTATCTACCGTCTGTTGCTGCTGCTGCTGCTGCTATTGCCTTCCTCTGCGTTGTCTTTCCTGATCTCTTCTCTGCTTCTTGTGTATTCTAGACCCCGGGATCAGATCATCCCCTTGGTCTAAATTTCCCTTTCTGCAACTGAAACACTTCTGAGAATTCTTAGCAACCCCGCCCTAGAATCTCAGCTTAGCTTTAGTGCTCTGCCTCTGTGTATCTTACAAATGACCCCAAGCCTTTCCTTTATACTTTTCTCGTTGACAAATCAACGACCAAGATTAGATCTTTAATCAATGGCTAAGATTAAAAGAAAGCTTGATCCGTGTGACTTAAGGTAATTTCATCACATGTTTAATTAAATTCACTTTAATTATTTTATTTTCCTAAGTTTTAACTTAGGAAATGTATTAAAATAATTAATTAATTTAATATCTCCTAAACCAGATGAAATTTCCCAAATCCATTTTTGGGTCTTGTAGATCAGGTGAACTCTAGTCCTTCTTCAAAATTTGGGAGCTAGAGCACAACTGATGCTACCCCAAAAACAAAAAATCTCAACATGCTGATGTAGGTGTGTTCAATGATCAAATCTGCACTTCCAAACTGTTGTTGGTATATAACAAATAATTTTCCTTGGTTCTGGAATTTCGACCAGTATTGTGCTATCACCAATTTTTCATGGTCTTCTGATACGGAATAATAGTGCTAACAGCCTGAATGGTATACCTTCTTCAAATCATAGCAAGAATGTCAGAAGAAACTCATTTGAGGTCTCTATAGTTGCCCTTAATATGCTGCTCAGTCTTCTTGCATGGCTGTAGGGAACATTTTTAGGAGGTCGACTTCATATATTGCTGCCTTCCCAAGTCTGTTACAGTCACTTAGAAACCACCAGAAAAATACTATCGTTCCCTCTAAATTTGTGGGTTTTTAGTCAATTTGTCTACACATTGTTGTAGTTAATTTTCTTAATTTTCATTACACACACTGTGAGCATTCCTTAGTGCACTAGTGTTCCAGAATGTAATAAACTGATTTAAAAGATACTTAGAAATGCAAATGGAACTGCTACGAATTGGAAACAGGGAATATAAACTCAAATCATATTACATCCGTTCCAAATGAAATAACAGTGATACGGTAAGTGGAGAGAACCTGGTAATTTCACATTAATAGCAGTGCTTTAACGAATCTTGAAATACGTTTCGACAGCTCGGTCAATTTGTGCACACACTCTGTCATAATTCTTAGCGATATCACCTGCCTCTGCATAAAATTTGGCTGATGTTCAATGTAGAATCCGACTGTTTACTGAAGAGGTGAAGTCACTGTTGACGATTTACCAAACTTTGGCTTCGACCTTGACTACAACGAATAATTCACAATGTTGGCCTTGACAACTGAGCTCGATCCACACCTCAATGAGTAATTGCGACGCAAATTTCCTCAGGCTCGACGTGGATTCAAAACCCGAGCGCTCACATGGCCTCTGCGCACTGATAATTTCGGTCTGAGATCCTTCACTTGCCAATATGCTGTATTTCTAATTCTTGGCCTGTCGTCTACTCTTTGGATGCCCGACAAGTCCCTGGAAATTGAGAATTTCTGACTTTGATGGGCTCTTCGGACACGCAACAACTCCCTAGTGTTGTTTAACTTCCGGTGAGGCAATTCCTCGGCTGCTGTGACAGCGCAACTGTGCCCCTTCGTTGAAGATTGACATGGAAATGCACCTTTACCTGACACATGTCCACCACACAATCTGTTGGCTACTCCCGACGCTGTTTTGGTCGACTTCGTGCGATGGAGAATGGATATTCATGTGCCTCGGCTCCCCTCGTGGGTTATCTCTGTTGATGCGGCCGCTCACCGCTTCTTGTGGCTCATCCTCCTAGAACTCATAACGGGTCTTCTTGGCACTCGGTCTTCGCCTAAGCGGCCACCTCACAGATGCCAGCCGGCTATTTCACCATTACACTTGGAAATTCGCTATAGCCCTTGTCGACAACTATTGCGATGGCTACGCGGATGGGGACGGCTACACTCATGAACAAGTTGGCTTCCAATGTCTGATTCAACGCTGTTCATCTCACGGGCCACATATGTGCACTCACTCGGATCAAAATGTCGTCGCAGAGAAATTCGACCCTTTTGATTAGGTGTCCAAAATTTCAATAACCCTTATAAAAGTATTTCCACGGCTCCACTTAAAATTTCAGCGGCCATGAATTTTTACAAAAACTTGTCATTTTATACTTTATGGCCCACTAGCTATAACTGTGAGTAAATTCGATTTGTTCTGTTGAGTAACAAGTTTGGTTATGGTTTTGCACTGTTAGAAAATCCCATAGTTCACGTTGCGAAAGCGACTGCCATAACGATGATTTGGGTTTCAAAAATTCTTCTGACAAAATTCGTTGTAACTGGAAACTGAAACCCGCAGGCTGAGTCAAGACTGAGGCTCTGATACCACTGTAATATCCCAAACGGGATATTTCGACCAAATTTGCAGAAAATAACTTTACTCAATTTTCACCGTAAAATCAATATTTTATTAACAGAAGATTGCCATGTAAAAATAAAAACAAATAATGCACTACAATCCATTAACACATTGAACCAGAAAGAATTTCAACTTATTATTATAAATGGCACACTAGGGTTACATGCATATCTGACCCAAAATCGCTGAGATGGAAAGCTGGCCTCCAATATAATATGCCACACTGTACTGCCCCCCAAAACTGAGCAACTGCACTCTCCTTCCAACAACAACTACCACTGTATCAACTGAAATATAGTGAAGCACCAATTGAGGATTTGAATGATCCTCACTCCAATATCCCTGAAGCTCTATGAAACTCCTAAATGAAGTCTCCTCAAAGAGTTGGGTTTTCGTCCAACACTTGACAACATACCTGAGGGTTTTCCGTCCTGGGGCTACCAATGGAGTAGAGAACCAGGTTCTCAACCTCACATACAAGAAAATATATCAAATCCAAGATGATCCTCACTGGCCGCCTCCTCTTCTTTTATAGATCTCATGGACCCCTGTAGAGCCTTCTATTTTATTATTATTTTAATCATGGAGCACTTTTCCCTCTTATTTTCCAATAAAAATATTCCTTTTTAATGCGAGAAAGAGTAAATCGGCTACCATGTCTCCTCAAGTCACTGAAACTCATGTCAACCATCCCATCATGTAGGTATTCTCGTTCCGGTTCCTACGAGCTATTACACTAAAGTTTTCTATCACGTATTCCTCTTGGAATGCCACCTTGAGCGTAATTAATTGAGTTAAGCCCAAAAATAACTCAGTTTTCCAAAAGTTGTCGGAATGCACCGGAACGAAAGGCAAACTGTGCAGCTGATGGAGTATATCAAGCGAATGCCACTGGTCCTCATAGAAACTCCTCAAAACTCCTCCAAAAAGCCCCTGGGCGTGTTGATGACATCGGCCTCTACTTGTGACCTGTCTGCTCCCAACTTTGGAAATCCATTCTAACCCTGTCATAAGGAACACCAAAAAAAAGGAATATCACAAATTCTTTGAGAAAACTACCAAGGAATCACAAGAGGAGCAAAGTGCAATAGTGAATGATCTTTATTAGGTAAAGGTTTTTTATAGTCTTTAGTTTTCTAAACGTGGACTATAATATTGAACCCAAAAGTAGCAAACTCTAGTTTAGGATTTCCAAAGGATGGAATCCTATAAAGTGGGGAATTGTCATTTGTAAAAAGCATGGTTGGAAGATAGAGAATTGCCCTTCAAGCACTTAATTGAATATCTTTGGGAGGATTGGAAGAAGGGAAATTTCAAGTTGAGGTTACTCTTCCTTTTTTCTACTTGTCATCAATTAATTTGATTGTTGGAATCACTCTTACAAACTGCTGATCTAATCTTTCAAGAAGGGTGATTTTGCCCCAACAAGAAGGGATAAAGTGGGGGTGTAACCCTTCTTTCTGTTATCATTCTTCAATGAATGGATATTGCATTTGTTATTTTTTCACACTGAGATGTTGTCGCTCCCCTTGTTCATGGTTGAACATTATATTTGGCTATTTTTTAATTTTTTTGTGGTGTATCTTTGGACAGGCCATCCTTTAATTTCTGCATATTTAAGAAGATTCATGTGGTTGGAGCATATTGTTAATATATTGACCAAGGATTTTCATTATATTCTAACCATCTTGTTCATTTGAATTCGACTTTGTAACCTAATTGGATAGGCACTAGTCTTGGTAAAACCCATCATCCATTTTTTTCGAAAAGCAAAAATAGAATGAAACAATATTTTCTAGGGTTTTCCTCCTTATGCTGGAAAAGAACTTGCCTAAAGCAAGAGGCAATATTGTTGTGGTAACATTGGAAAATCTTCCTTAGTGCCACTAAGGTTGCCTTTTTTCAAGGACTTTGTAAAATTTGAAGTGTAGATTTAGTAGGTAACAATGTGGGCCAATCTTTTGTTCATTAGCATGTTTTTTTTCCATGAAATAATATATTGTAATTTATTGTCTAGAATATCTTGAACAAGTGTAGATACTTCAATATGTTGACAATTTCCACTCATTAGTGCAATTATGTTGCAGGGACACTGATCGCAAAGTTGAGGATCCTGAGTTGCTAGAAAGAATCCGCTTAACCATCATTAACAATTTGTTAAAGTATCACCCTGTAAGTTATTAGTCAAATCAGTCATAATGGCTACTCTTTATTTACTTGCTTAATCACCTGTTTTTTTATGATTGACATGTAATCTTATAATTGGGTCTAAATAATTTTTTTGTTTGATTTAGGAAAGTAGTGAGCGGTTGGCCATGGGAGAAGCATTTGGGACAATACCTCCAAAGAAAAAGGTATGCTTGTAGGAATATAATTGGATATTGATCTTTATTAATATATCTACATACACAAACACACCTTTACTTTTTCACAACTTTCATTGAGGTGTTATTAGTCGAAAATGTACTTCCAAGACTTTACCACCAATCTTGCAAGGATCAATGTACATTAAGGCAGTATGCCCCTGATGTGGGAAAATCCTACTCATTATCATAGTTTGACATGTTAGTTAGAAAATAAATAGTTGACTGATTTTCATTAAGTAAACATAGGCTTATATAGCTTTACATCAGGACAACTAGCTCAACAAACCAAGAGAGAAAATCTCATCAAGATCCTAAAAACTAGCAAATAAGTACAATAATGAAGATAGTTAGAGATAGGATCTCAACTTCTCCACGAGAATAGGAAACCAAGAATGCATCGATACAATAATCTCCTATGTGTACACATAAGACAAATAATAATACGATACAAAGTACTAAAAATCCTACTTATATGTGAAGCACTAAATAATGCCTTCTTTCCTCCCAAAATAGAAGCATTATCCCCAAATGCTTTGAGCATAGAGGGAAAGTGTTGTTGCATTTGGTGTTAAGAAATTCAACCCTGATCCATAGCAAGTGGAAGATGAAAATCTAGAATGATATTGGTGGGATGATTGGTCAAGGTCTTTGTGTTCAATGGTGATTCATGATATATATTGACAACATTGTAGATGCTCAACTAATTTGGAAGATCTAATAAAAAACATTTTGAACCCAAAGGGAAGCTTCAATCGATGAATGATGCCGAACTAGGTTGTAAATTAGTGAGAAGAGACCAACAAATCTGAACTTCGAAGTGAGGAGAGAACTTTGTAATAGGTGAGAAACTCTCAAATTTTTAGGTTGTCCCCCTGCAGTGGTGTCTCTAAGTAATTGAGGCTGATGAGAAAGCAAAGAAAGCACTTAAGGAGGAAGTGTACAGGAGTCCTATAACATTGGTGAATGAACCTAGCACTTCAGATCTAAACACAATGAAGTTGGGGTAAGGGTTGTAGGATAGTGGCAAAGCGACTATCTTGTTTGTAACTGGAGGAATACAATGTAGGACTATGGGCTTCCATAAGTCTAGGCCAAGTGGTGATTTGGTTTTGATTTGCTGCATGTTCTACAACCAATAGCTTACCAAGCCTTGCAAGCTTCAACTTAGCAGAGGGAACCTTCTCATCTTCAAGGATCATATTATAATCAAACCATGTGTTGTAGTCATGGATCCAACTATCGAGTGCTTATGAATCACAATATACATTACAAATGGGCACCTTGCATTTTACGCACTAAGGAGATGGCTTTTTGGTGGAAAAATCATTAACCTTATTGACTAACAAGGAAGTTATGTTGGCAAGTTTTTCCACCCTTTGAGCAAGCATCATTGTTGCTATGACTTGTGTAGTCATTGCCTTTGGTGCTAGGTGAAAAGCGACATATTGATATGACCATTAGCAACTTGATTTCTTGTGAAAGTTTAAGTTTTATATAAAAAAAAGAATGAAAAAAACTCTCTTCAAAATTTACAATAGTTTCCCATACTAATGACGAGCAAAGGGCTTTCACAAGATGAGGAAAATCCTTTAATGGGTAAGAATAATATATAAATATGTCACTCTCTTGAAAAGATAATTTCCCAAATCAACATATTCACAACCAAAAGCCAACAAACTAAAGTATAGTGTAGAAGTAGTTTATGGAGAAAACTCTTCATATCACCATTTTCTCCATAAACTACTTCTACACTATGACTCACAATTGTCGAAATCTGCATTAAAAAAAACTACTCTTTAACATAAATTCCTTTGGGCATTAAGTGATAGTGAAATTTATTTAGAGAGAAAACAAAATTGATTAGGGTGAATGCTGTATTTTGTTGATTTTCATAGCATTAGAAAGTGCTCTAAGTCTCAAATTTGGTTCATGTTTTATTAAAATAATTGATTATTTTAATGGGGACCCTAAGTCTAAACTTAGGGAAATTAAATAATTAAAGGGTATTAATAAAACATAGTGTGAATCTTCTAGAGAATGAAGATCAAGTCATGTTTTAATCTTAGCCATCGATTAGACATCCTAATCTGGGCCGTTGATTTGTCAACGAGAAGATTATAAAAGGAAGACTTGAGGGTCATTTGAAAAAACACAGAGACACTGAATTGATCTAAGAGTTCGAAATTTGTGGGGCACGGTTTGTTGAGAAATTCGAACTAGAGATCTGAGCAGTGAGGGGCAGAGATAACATTCAGAGAGAGATTTTCTCAGTCCGGTGGAACATCAGTCAGAGAGAGGTAGAGGTAATCTAGCCTACCCAGTGTAGAAGGAAAGGGGCTGACGTAGTGACTGCGTAAGCTCACGCAGAAGTAGTGCAAAGGCAGAAGGAAGGGTTTTCGGAATTTGCTGGTGGATCAGTTTCGGAGGTCGGAATCCAGAAAGTGGCACCGGGAGGTTGTTCCTCAGCATCCATAGACGCAAAACAACTTGGCTGTGGCTGAACACTGAGCCTGGAAGGGGGTGACGCAGAGGCTGCAAGTTGCAGCGCTAGGACTGCGCAGAGCCTCCCCAGGGCAGGTTTTTCTTCATCTGAATCAATCGAAAACTCAGTGATTGAGTGAGGTATTTCTCACAAATTCTTCTGCCAGTATTTCTCTCTGTAACTGAATAACCCTTGAGGGTATTCAGAGATGTATTCAGACATTGCTACTACATAATAATAAAACCCTAATATTAGCTGCACCGGTTTTCCCGCATTAGGTTTTTCCGGGGACGTTAGTCCAAAAATAACTGTATCATATGTGTGAATGATTTCCTTGTTTCTGAATCTATTTTAGTGTAGACTGCTTCAGTAGTTACTTCAATAATTTAGATCTGAATTAATTATGTAATGTAATTTACTTAATAGGAGAAGGACACTCAATTGTTGCAGTAGGATTCATTAGATCTGGTTAGATCTTGGAATTGTCACATATTCATCAGTTAGAGATCCATGATATCCAGTTTTGTGCCCCAAACCCACATTTGGGGGCTACAGGATGATTTGCAAAGATATCTAGGGGCCAACCCCCAAACCTTAATTTTAGGAATCCTCTACACTTATAGGTCAAAGACTTCTTCTTGATGTCTTTTAGGATTTGTCATCTTGTCATAAATGTAATTAAGAGTCATGTATATGAAGTCATGTTACGTGTAAAAGACATTTCATTTATGTAAAAGTTATACTCCAAGAAACTGTCACTATACCTCTTGAAGTCGGTCAAAAGATAAACAATATTCTCCTTGTGAAGAAGTCGGCTTATCTCCATATCTCATGTTGGCCTAGATAGCAAAGAGGAGTCACTATATAAAGGGTGATCTGACCTCATTGTTGTGAAAATTTCTAAATGTTACTTATGCAGACATCTATTGTTAGATCTAGTTATACTTCTCCTACTTAAACAAGTTATTAATGCTGAAATCTTCAGATTAACATCAAAGTAAACACATAACAAACTTTCATCGATTCAGATCTAAAACAGAAAAGTACCTACACACATAGACAAAGTGACACAAGATTTTCTAGACAATAGTCCCTAGAAAAACCCAATGCGGGAAAACCGGTCTTCTGGCTGCTGGAGGGTTTGTATTATTAAGAGTTTTCTGAATACAACAAATCTGGGTACGACACTGGTAAACCCGACAGAGAAAAATATAGATCTGCAACTAACCTGCTGTTCTGAAGCCAAAACGTTGACTGATCCACAACCTCAAATGGGATTTACAAGGCTTAGCCAGATCTTGGCCCTAGAAACCCCAACGCTGCCCTTGAATCCCTTGCGTCAGCCTTTGCAACCTCTGCGTGCCTCTGTGCTGGCCTGGAGAGGGCTGCGTAACCATAGAATGGGTGATGCAGACCCTATGCTGCCCCCGAGGGTCTTTGTGTAACCCAGTTGGGTCCCCGGCTTACCAGCACTCCCCCATAAGGACTGTGTAGCACCTGCGCAGCTGAAGCTGCCCTTGTGTTGCGCAACTGCTGCCCTCTCTGCTGCTGTTGTCTCTGCTTTATCTGCGTTGCCTTTGGAAGTTGCTCTTTGCCTGTTGCTGATTCTAGGCATTAGGATCAAACCATCCCCTTTGCCTAAACTCCCCTCTCTGCAGCTAAAACACTCCTGGAAATTCCTAGCAAACCACGCCCTAGAATTCCAGCTTAGCTTCAGTGCTCTGCCTCTGTGTGTCTTCTCCAAGTGACCCCAAGCCTTTCCTTTATGCTTTTCTCGTTGGGAAACCAATGACCATGATCAGATCTTGAATCAATGGCTAAGATTAAAAGAAAGCTTGATTCGTGTGACTTAAGACAATTTCATCACATGTTTTAATTAATTACCTTTAATAATTTAATTTTCCTAAGTTAGACTTAGGGTCCATAATTAAAATTATTAATTAATTAATTATCTCCCAAACCGGATGAAATTTCCCAAATCCATTTCTGGGTATTGGAGATCTCATGTACTCTAGTCCCTCCACAAATTTTGGGAGCTAGAGCACATCCGATGCTACCCCATCACTCAAGAAAACTCAACAATTGTATCACCAAGCATCTCGGTCATCTCTACAATAAAGAGTGTAGATCTCAGTGCGAAGGTTTCAAGGGTAATACAGCAAAGAGGAAGGCTACAAATTAGTGCGTAAGGGTCTCCACAAATTCGGGCTAAGTCTATCATCTCACTTACGTAATCTCAGCGAAGGCCGAAGGCTATTTCAGGACTACTTCAGTTTCGGCAAGGGCTATATTCAACTGCAGAAGGGTCCTAGAAGGAGACCGAAGGGAGGAGACTCTTGGGGAATGAATAAAGGAGATTGTTGGAAACCGAAAGGACTGTATCAAGGGCTGCGGAATAGAGACCGAGACTCTCTAGGTGATAGTGCAGAACAGTGCGAGGAAGGAGGACAGAAGTGTGAAGGCCGAGGAGAACAAGAGATAGTGACAAGTGTCTTGGAGGAAAACTTGTGTCAAGTGTCTTTGTCAAGGGTATTGATATTCATCAATTGAAGCATCTACAAGAGGAGATTTGCGGGTTTTCCCCTCAAGATGAGGGGTTTTTGCCTTGACTTGCAACCTACATAGTGTCACTGTTCTTATTGTTTTGGTAATTGTTTGATGTATTGTTTATCGTAATAACAATAATCAAATAATAAGAAGCTAAAGTATAACACAAGCAATTATTAAAGAAGAGAATTGAATTGAACACTGCCCTACTAAATTCTCAACATGGTTTCAAAGCTAAGGTCATTTAAGGGCATCATGGAGGTCATCAAGAAGATTGCAAGCCATCTTAAGAAAGGTTTCAAGAAGATCTGGAATCTCTTATTCTCTTCCAAGGAAGTATCAACCATAAAAGATGAAGGTCTTTTCTCAACCCTCTCCGGTACATTTCAAGAAGAAGATATTTGGGTAATTGACAGTGGTGCTTCAAGACACATGACTGGCCACTCAAAACAATTGAAGACTCTAGAAAAAGTAAAATCTTCTTATTCTCTGGAACTAGGAGACAACAACAACTATCTCGTAAATGGCATTGGATCTACATCAATCAAGCTTGAAGACGAAAGCAATATCCACCTCAACAATATTCTATTTGTTCCAGGTTTGCATAAGAACTTGCTTCCAATTTCAAGTTTAGAAGACAAAGGAGATAGAGTAGCTTTCATTGATGGAAAGGTTGTTGTTTGGGGAAAAGACTCAAATATAAATCAAGCCCAAGCTCTTATAGAAAGGCTCTATAGATTGTTATCCCCTTTAGCCCAAGCTCTAGTTACTTTGAAATCAGTCCATGTGAACTATGGCATCAAAGATTTGGTCATCTCCATTTCAAAATCCTTCCCTCCCTAAGCTCCATTGTAGATGGAATCCCAAATCTTAAAGAAGACCATGAAGGTGTTTGCAAAGGATGTGCATTAGGCAAGAATGTCAAGAGACCATTTGGAAGCAGTGCTTCACGATCAAAAGATATCTTGGATCTCATCCAATCTGATGTATGTGTGTTGATTTTTGGGTAGCATCGGATGTGCTCTAGCTCCAAAATTTTGTGGAGGGGCTATAATGCATGAGATCTCCAAGACCCAGAAATCGTTTAGAGAAATTCCACCCACAGTGAAAGTTGTTTAAATAATTAATTATTTTTAATGGAGCCTAAGTTAAAACTTAGGGAATTAAAATAATTAAAGTGAAATAACTTAAATGTAGGTGAGAAGCCTCTAAATGATGAGGATCAAGTCTATTTTAATCTTAGCCGTTGATTAAAGATTAGATCACGACCTTTGAATTATCAAAAGTAAAAGTATAAATGAAGACTTGTGGGTCAGTTGAAGATAAGCCAGGCAAATACTTAGTAACCTAAGGGAAGTTGATTCTTCAGAATTTAGAATTCGATTTCAGAGGGAGAGTGGCAGGGCAAAGGAAGAGGAGGGTATCAGCATCAGTTAGAGACAGAGGAAGAGGGATGCAGAGTAGCATAAGAGCAGGTTAGAGGGACAACGCAGAGAGGTAGTGTAGCTGAGGACACAATCCTCATGCAGTCCTTGCGCAGAAGATCACGCAGAGGTGATGCAGTGGAGACCAAAGGGTCTCTTGGGTGTCAAAATTTCTCCAGAGGCTGGAAGAAAATTATCTCAGGTGTTTTCATGAAAGTTTCTCCATAATTCTGCAAGTCATTCCTTGTAAAGAGATTGTTGCTGAAGAATAGTAAATAAACCCTCATCGGCTGCACCAATTTTCCCGCATTGGGTTTTTCTGGGGACAATTGTCCCAAAACAACTGTGTTTATGTGATTGATTCTTGTGCTTATATTTCACTGTTCTTTCTCTATGAAATTATCTGATAATTGCAGTAGAATTTATTTTGATGTTTACTAAAGGGTTTTTGTAAATAACTTATTGTGGAAAATAAGTAGGAGAAATAAATCAGTTGCTGCAGTAGAATTTCAGATTAGAAATTTTCACATGGTATTAGAGCAGAGATCGGGCAACAGAGTTCGAGATTCTGCAATGGAACATGGTCTTGATGTTGCTGGAGCAACAACTCGAAAGGGTTCACGCAGTTATCCTGAGAAAGAGGAAAGCACAAAAGATACGATGGATCACGACATCTCTGTGTTGACTTCCAGATTAGAAGAAGAAGTTGCTTGCTTGTCAAGCTCTGCTTCCTCAGAGGTTTGGTATATTGATAGCGGGACTTCTGTGCATATGACGGGAATACGAGAATGTTTCTCAAGCTACCAAGATGAACAGATGAACTTCAAAATCACCATGGGAAATAAGGCTAAATGTATCAGGCTAAGAGGAGGGTATCAGCATCAGTTAGAGACAGAGGAAGAGGGATGCAGAGTAGCATAAGAGCAGGTTAGAGGGACAACGCAGAGAGGTAGTGCAGCTGAGGACACAATCCTCATGCAGTCCTTGCGCAGAAGATCACGCAGAGGCGACGCAGTGGAGGCCAAAGGGTCTCTTGGGTGTCAAAATTTCTCCAGAGGCTGGAAGAAAATTATCTCAAGTGTTTTCATGAAAGTTTCTCCATAATTCTGCAAGTCATTCCTTGTAAAGAGATTGTTGCTGAAGAATAATAAATAAACCCTCATCGGCTGCACCAATTTTCCCGCATTGGGTTTTTCTGGGGACAATTGTCCCAAAACAACTGTGTTTATGTGATTGATTCTTGTGCTTATATTTCACTGTTCTTTCTCTATGAAATTATCTGATAATTGCAGTAGAATTTATTTTGATGTTTACTAAAGGGTTTTTGTAAATAACTTATTGTGGAAAATAAGTAGGAGAAATAAATCAGTTGCTGCAGTAGAATTTCAGATTAGAAATTTTCACATGGTATTAGAGCAGAGATCGGGCAACAGAGTTGGAGATTCTGCAATGGAACATGGTCTTGATGCTGTTGGAGCAACAACTCGAAAGGGTTCACGCAGTTATCCTGAGAAAGAGGAAAGCACAAAAGATACGATGGATCACGACATCTCTGTGTTGACTTCTAGATTAGAAGAAGAAGTTGCTTGCTTGTCAAGCTCTGCTTCCTTAGAGGTTTGGTATATTGATAGCGGGACTTCTGCGCATATGACGGGAATACGAGAATGTTTCTCAAGCTACCAAGATGAACAAATGAACTTCAAAATCACCATGGGAAATAAGGCTAAATGTACACTTGTTGGAAAGATACTATAGTGTTTCAAACTAAAGCAGGAGATCGGCTTCGAGCCACACGGGTGTTTCCGAGCAGAAATCCCAGCCCTTGCTTCGATGGACTTCGAGTGCCAACCCAAGGAGGGAGTTCTACCTGAGTTCCATTGATACTAGTAGTAGAGAGGTCTTACTACAACACAGAGGAAGTCACAACAACGCAGGGACTTCGCAGTGTTTGGTGGAGTCACTCCGGGAGCTTGTGGAGTGAGGGGATTTGGAGCTAGAGATTTGGTGGGGAGGATTTGGGAAACCTTCTGACAGGGATTGCTGATATTTTGGGAGCATTGGGCAATAGATTTCACAGTAGGAGCGTTATACCCAGCAATAGAGCCACCCAAGCATAAGGTGGTCGATTTTTCGGGGTCAAGGTTTGGCCAAACCGTTCGTGGGTTTTTTTTGGGTATTGTGTGGGGAGGGCTCTAGAAACAAATTTTCTGAGTAGTGGAGAGGGCTCTAGAAACAAATTTTTGGAGGAAACAACACATTCTAGGTTATTCCAGCATAGAGCCAGGGCAGCAATGTTTCAACTGAGGAGGGTGACTTGTACCTCATTTTGGGCTTAGCTAGCTTTCTTAGACCAAGCCAAGGTGCACACATTCCAACACCTTATTTGTACACCCTTATTCAATAATAAAATGGCTAGCAGTTCGATTTTGGTGTAAAACTGTGCATTTGATTTATATTTTTGTTTGTGTGATTTTATCTATGCATGCCTGTTATTTACAGTAAAAATTTCTTTAGGGATATTACAGTCTATCTATTGGTTGCATAAAGGGATTAAAGATGGGGCACAGATGGGCGCCAACAATTAGCAGTGCTTTGCCACAACAGTCAGTTATGATCAGAGTGTTGCAATGACAACATGGAAGTCTCCTTTTGAGACTAGCATGGGAAGTCTCCTTTTTGAGATTAACATGGAAGTCTCCTTTTTGATACTAGGATCAGAATCATCAACCAACCAATTGTTATATCATTGTAAACCTAATTTCTGCAAATTTTTACTGTACATGACTAGTATGATCGTTTAATTTTGTAACAACACCTAGGTAAGCCTATGATTTTGGTGACGAATTTCATCCTAGTAGGTTTTTTAACCTCATTGAATTATCTGTGTTTCTAAACACGGATAATCGGCATAGTTTTTCCTCTAGCTTCAACCCCAAAGCTTTATATCGAGTCTTTGTAAAAGTGGTTTGGGAATACTTTAAGCTATTTGACTAAATTACTTTATTAAAGATCACTTGGTCTACTAGATCATATTGTGTTGTAGAATTGGGTAATTATTTTGAGGGTCTATATAGGTGTATTCCCCTTTTGAGGGTTGAATTTGTAATATCTTGTGTAAAAAATATTTTAGTGTATGGTCCCTCATACTTATATGCCATGGCTAAAATGTTTGAGGGTGGAAAAAATAATTAATCCCCTCTTGTGTCAATTAATTAAATTTTCTAGCAAAAATAAAATTAAATCCTAAGCCAGAAAATTAATTAATTTAGAGTAAAAAATAATTATAGAGAAATTAATTTCACTACTAGTGGAAAATCACCAAAAAGTTTGTGGGTCAGAAAGAAGTCAATTTTTGGAGGTCCCCCACCAAGGGAAAATGATTTTTTTAAGAAAATTTGAGCCCATGGACATTAGTGGTTAAGTCAAAGTCAAATTTTGAGGAAATTAATCCAAAAAATTAAAATTTTGAATTAATAAAAAATGGGTTTTATGAGAAATTCGAAATTTTCCTCAAAATAAATATTTTCGATGACAGATTAAAAGATGATCAAGCCAACTAGCCGTTATTTTCCACTTGGAGGATTTCTCTATAATAGAGAAGCCATTTGCTTCTCAAGTCATGGTGATGTCTTTGGTTTTGGACTATGTAAATTTCTAATGCTGGCATTGAGCCATTGCTTTGCCAGGAATGTTTGATATCATAATAAAAGACTTTGGGTTTTAGTTCATGGTGTCCTTGTCTCATTGATCTATGGTACATGCTAGTTATATGCTAATTTTATATTGTGCTTCAGTGCTATATGAATTGTTATTTCATTTGTCAATGACAGGAGCATTCTATTGGTAAATTTTGGATTTATCTTAGGTGATCCAATTCATTGTATGTTCTAACGATTTTTTTGGAGAAAGATTATAGAGATCTGCAAGTACACTAGCCCTTGGGTTCCAAGTTCAAAGACTGTGGGCATGGGCCGACATTGTTTATGTTCCGGGAAATTTATATGGTATTCTTACTTCGCTAAAGTGTTGAGATTTTGGGTAGCATCAGATGTGCTCTAGCTCCGAAACTTTGTGGAGGGGCTAGAACACATGAAATCTACAAGACCCAGAAACTGTTTCGAGAAATTCCACATGGTGTGAAAGTTATTCGAATAATTAATTATTTTAATGGAGACCCTAAGTCTAACTTAGGGAAATTAAATAATTAAAGTGAATTAGTTAAAACATGTGGGTGAGAATGTTCTAAGTGACATGGATCTAGTCTTTTATAATATTAGCCGTCAATTAGAGATTAGGTCACGATTGTTGATTGTTCAACGAGAAAAGTATTAAATGAAGGCTTGGGGTCAGTTGGAGTGGATAGATAGAGTGGTAGCACTTGAGCTAAGTTGAAATTCTGCGGCGCAGTTTGCTGAGAATTTTTGAGCGAGCTTGCAGTGCAGTGAGGGGCAGATCTGCAAAGGGATTTCTAAATCCGAGGCTGAGGATACTAAGGTAGAGAGGCAGATCTGTACCAAAGTAGCGCAGAGACCCAACAGGGGTGACGCAGCCCAGCCAGGCTCACGTAGAGGCAGCGTAGGCCCAGCGAGAGTAGTGTAGAGGCAGCACAGAGGCTCACGCAGGGCTGGAAGGCTGACACAGAGCTGGGAAAGGTAGCGCTGGGGTTCCAGTGGGCCAGAAAGGGCTCGTTTTCAGCAGATCCAGAAGGTGTGAAGCAACCACACTGAAGGGTGACGTAGTGATTATGTAGGCACCTGTGGGGTTCTTCATCCTCAGCTGAATCAACCTTATTTTCTGTCTCCAAGTGATAGAGGTATATCTGTCGAGATTTTCTCTGTTGGGCAAACCACTACTGGTGCCCTTGATTGTATTCAAAATTCTGCTTAATAATAAAACCCTAAAGAGCTGCTACACCAGTTTTCCTGCATTGGGTTTTTCTGGGGACATTTGCCCAAAAATATATTGTGTGTCCTTTGTCATGTGGGATTTATTCTTCAGTACTTGATCTCTATGTATGTGTAGGCTACAATAGTATTTACTTTGATGTTTTACTGAATAATTCAGAAAAATAACTTATTAGTTAAGTCAAACAAGTAGGAGAAGTAAATCAGAATACTGCAGTAGGGTTTCTGTAATAAGGATTCATAAATTTTCACATGGTATCAGAGCTATTGCAGATCAAAGGGAGCTAAAGCCATCATCGAAGTGACGAAGATTTTTGCTCCAGGAAGGCGACTGAGACATCACAGATCCAGAAAGAGGCAACACAACACCAGAGGGACAACGTAGACCCAATAGGGGTGATGTAGAGCTTGTCTAGCTGACGCAGAGGCTGACACAGGCCGAGAAGGGTGACACAGAGCCTGTCTAGCTCATGCAGAGGCTGAGGTAGGCCCAAGAGAGTGACGCAGTCCTAGAGGGGGTAACGCTGTGCCAGTTGTTGTGGCTGGAGGTGCAGTTTTGTTCTTCGAAGTTGTTGGTGGGCATTGTTTCTGCCGGTGCAGAACAGTGTCTAGCAGGGTTCACAAAGTAAGGGGATTCAGTTTCTCAGCAGACTTTCTACCCAAGAAATCTGAGATCCAATCAGCTGAGTGATTAGAGAGAACTAATTCGACATAACTGGGGAAGGATTTTCGAGAGGGAAATCACTTGTCAGAGGGAACGTATTCTCTAGAGGGTTTTTATCGCCAAGAAACCCTGATCCGAGTCTCTTGCTGAAAGCAGCAACAAAAGAAGGGAGAAGAGTATCCATTTCGACATCGTTGAGCAGAGATGGCCTCTCATGGATTGAGGGATTAAGATAGGTTAGATGGAGCATGTAACTTCGTCATCTGGAAGGCCAAAATCCTGTTAGTCTTTGATGAATGTCGCATCAAAGATTATGTCTAAAGGTTGTCGCTGTTCCTGTTGACGCTGATCCATTGAAGAAGTATGAGGAAGCACAAGCAAGGGCCAAGTGCTTGATAATGGACGGGGTAATGGATCATGTGGTCCCACACATTGCCGAGAAGAATACGACAAATGAGATGTGGACAACCTTGACAACATTGTATCAAGGTACTTGTGTCCAGAGGAATATGCTTCTGAAGAATCAACTGCGACTATATCAAATGCACAAGGGAGAGGAAGTTGACCACTTCCTCATTAGATTGAAGGCAATTCGAGATCAACTGGTTGCTATGGGGGCAACTCCTGATGATGATCTCATGGTGAGGACTGCCCTGAATGCAGTCACCGATGATTGGGAGACCTTTGTCTAAAGTATTTTGGCCAGAGCACAACTTCCAAATTGGGAGGACATGTGGGCAACTCTTTGTCAAGAGGAGATCAGGAGGATGTCAAAGATGGGCAGCAACATCGAAGGAGCCAAGATCAAGAAGGAGGAGGAAGATGCGAATCTCACATCTAAGGGATAGCGACAACAACAAGGGAAGAAGAGGAAGGACCTCTCAAATGTCCGATGCTTCAGATGTGGCGAATTAGGACATTTCGCCTATACCTATCCTCAGAAGAAGAAGGGCAAGGAAGATTCATATTCTAAGGCTGCGACAGAAAAGGGGGATGATTGCAGTGATGATGATGTGGTCGTGAGTGCTCATGTACCTCGAGAGAAGAGGTGGGGCAACATAGATCTGTAGATTGAGCTACAAATGGTGTAGGGGTAGGATCCTTGAGGTGCCCAAACTCTTGGATCACATACGAGCTATGGGAGCCCTTAATGACAATAACAGGATGAGTGGAGTCAGTTGGTGCAAAGGATTAGGGAGGCATGGTGGCAGTGAGGACGCTGAAGACTGGAGCAACGCAGAGGCTGATGGGACTTCAGTAGCACAGAGAGGCAGTGCTTATGCAGTGCAGAGCAACAAAAACGTAGAGCTTTAGAGGGTCAGCGCATTTCAATAGTAGAGGGTGCTTTGGTATTGAGATGAAGCCAAACTGACTTGTTTGTCAGTACTTTGGGTGATGTCCTTCAGTTACTTACTTCTCAGCAACTGAGTTGCAGTGCAACAGTTAGCAGTGACAGTGCTATGGGCAACATGATGCAGCATTTGAGAGGGAGCTGCAGTACAGATGAGGCAGTGAATGTGGTAGAGTCATTAGCAACAGTATAGAAAGCAACAACAAAGTGGATGAGGGGCAACAACCAAGCATCAACAATGCAGAGGACCGATGCCATGGATCAGACTAACGCTTTTGGAGTGTGAAGTGTTGCTAGAGCACATTCCTCACTAAGAGTGAGTGTTGAGATTTTGGGTAGCATCGAATGTGCTGTAGCTCCGAAACTTTGTGAAGGGGCTAGAACACATAAATCTCCAAGACCCAGAAATCATTTGGAGAAATTCCACCCGCTGTGAAAGTTATTCATGTTATTCAAGGTTGTCATTGATGTCAATATGGCATTATTGGGATGGAAATATTCTTGTGATATCATAACCTCATGTATATTATGATGATTTCCTTACTCATAATGACAAGTCCCTCTTGTTTGATAAGGATGCCATTAATGAAGGTGTCAAGCTATTAATGATGCCATTGTGATGTCAAACCACTAATGAAGAAGTCTTGTCCTAGATGTTCTTGAACTAACCATGAAGACACCATAACCTCATGTATCCTTGCTCTTGATCAAGAAGCCCTAGAAATCATGATGATGTCCTTAATCTTGATGAAGGAGTCCTTATTGATGCTCATAGTGACTCTTGAGGAAGAAGCTCTCCTTGTGATGATCTCGCCCTTGCTCTAACAAATTGATGAATGTTGCATATGGTTAATGACATATCATTGCACTATCTTGATGACATGGAAAATGAAGGAATTGGAGATCACTTGATGACATATGATGACTAAAGACATAACAAGCAATGTTGCGAACATCGACAAGGGCCTGGAAAACCAAAAAAACATAAAAATCGGCAAAATATCGGCAAAAAATCAACAAACATCGAAAAAATTAAGATACCATAAAAATATCTTTAAAAATCGGCAAACATCTGCTTGGCCAAAAAATCGTGATTTTGAGATAAAATCGGGATGTTATCAAGATGTTCGCAACACTGATAACAAGTGGAGATCTCACTTAAAAGCACTTGGTGACATATGACAATTAAGAAGCCCTTGCTCTCCTAATCACCTTTTGCACATAAAAATTCAAGGACAGTTATAAAGAAAAATAAAACTGGGCTCCTTGGAGGCATCCTATCAACATGGGTCCTATACCATCTTGTAGAGTATATTTTTCTCGTTCTAATGAGCCTTTAACTGCCCCAAAACTCCCAGCGGTTGAGGAGATATGGAATTTTTAAGTGTAGAAAAATTAACCCTAGCAGTGAGCCGACCTATCCTTGCCATCATGTCGGGCTACCTTCAGAAGATGTGTCCTTTCAGTTCAACGTCAAACTCATATAAAAAGGAGAGTTTAGCCATTCATTTGACCAAGAATTTTCGGTGAAGATTGCAGATAAAAGGGTTCAAAAACACAAAAGAAGAAAGAAGTTGAGGAAACAAGGAAAATAAGTGTTGGGCTAATTCTGTTTTTGAATTATTTGATTGAGTATACCACATAGAGATAACCGCATGCCTTGAAGGGAAATCTAGGCATTTTTGAAAGGTTTTTTTTTTCTGTTTTTGCAGATCCAAGCTAGAGAGGAAGGGTGCCGCAAAGGTAAGGGCTGTTCTGGGTTATTTGATATTGTGTTTGTGGCATAATATCGTTATTTGAGGTTGCAGATAAGTACAAGAGTTTGAATAATAAACCGAGCTCTGGTCTAAGGAGCTATAGGTGTGAACAAAGGGTTGGTTTAAGCCCTAACAACAAACGTATAATGCAGCCAATCCAAAGGAGGAAAGCCACAGCTAGTTAAGGACTTTTAGGAGCTGTTTGGGAAGTATATCAGAATTCTGTGGAAACCCTACCAGGCAGCCAAAGTAACAACAGTGTGCACTAAATTAGAGTTAGAGAAAAAGGTGGCAGACTTTGAAATGAGGTTGGAGCATCATAAAAGACATCATTGTTGAAACAACCCTTACGAAACTTTTTGAAGAATATCAAAGACATTTTGTATCCCTTGAAAACATAGTTGAAACAGACTTTGGAGGACGAACTTTGAAGGAGCAATATCATTGAAATCTTGTGTTAGGGATGAGCAACTTCATTAACGGATCTTGGAGCAGTATGACTAGAGCATCTTTAAGACATTGTTGAAAAGCACCACTGAAGTCTTCTAGCAGTTTTGGATCTGTTACATTGAGAGTAATATATTGGGCATTGTTTTGGGCAGTCCTTAGGAAGATTTTTGGTGAATATTTGGAATACATCTTGAAGTGAATTTGAAGAAGTCTTGGGGATATGTTTAATTAGCATATCTTGGGAAGTCATCTTGAAGATTGTATTGAGAGTATCTTAGAGCAACTTATTGAAGACATCCTTTTGGGAAGGATAGTTGAAGACCCCTGGAAGACACTTGTAGAAGCATATCTTGGAGGCATTCTTGGAGACATTGGTTGACCTCGTGATGCATAATTGAAGCCCTCTTGGAGATATTTATTGGAACAGTCCTAGAGAATACATCCTTGGTCTTGGAGCTGACTTTGAAGATTCATGGAGATCCTTGGAGACCATGATGCATTAGTCATCATGAGGTGACCTTGGAGATTTTGTTTGGGTGACATGAAGAACAGTGGAGACACCTTCATGTGAAGAACAAGGTTGTCATTGATGAAGTGATGTGGAGACTAAGTGAAGGCATTGCTGAAGATTGTCAGGGCTCATTGAAGAAAACATTGGGAGCCGTGAACAAACATCAAACTTATCTTGACAAATTGAAGCTGAGGGTTGGAGTCCTAGAGGTTGGAGCCTCATAGAGATAAGGTTGGTGCCTTGGAAGATAGGGTTGGAGCCCAAGAGGATAGGAGTCCTCAAGAAACCAGGTTGGAGCCTGTACCAGAGATAGGGTTGGAGCCCTAGAGGTTGATGCCTCAAAATTGACAAGGTTGGAGCCTTGGGAAGTCCAAGTCGGTGCTTGGCATAGTAAAGGTTGGAGCCTTGGAAGTCCAAGTTGGGTCTTGGCAAATATAGGTTGGAGCCTGGGAGATTGAATATTGATGTCTTCATCTAGGGTTGAAGCCCTACATATATTGTACTTGATTTATTGCAAAGAAGAAATTAATAAAAACATTTATTCTTATTGTTCATTTTGTGTTCTAAATATAAGTGATCTAACTGGTAAAAATAACAATTGAAAAGAAACATTGATTCACCCCCTCTTAGTATTTCCAATAAGTACCTTCATTCAAAGCCTAACAACTTGAAGGTTGATCATTAGAACACAAATGGCAAAGCCAAGGAATAAAGTCTCCAAAGCATGTGAAAATGTCTCTTCCTTATATAAGAATTCAGATGTAAACTAGGTCAACAAAGGTCCATTATTCAATGGAAATTTTGATATATGGGAAGCAAGAATGAGGAATTTCTTGAAGACTCAAGGAATTGAAGTTTGGAAATCAATGATTACTGATGACACGATGGACGAAGAATCGAAGGAGTACAATACAAGAGCAATGAATGCAATTTTGAATGGGCTACCAAACTCTATGAAGTTCATTTTTGAAAAATGTTCGTCAGCAAAAGTCATATGGGACAAACTTCATGATCTTCACTCAAAAGGAGCATTAATCATGACCTCTAGTCAAGAATATGATGGAAAGAAAGAAAGAAATCCAGAACCCTTCAAGGAAGTTGAAAATAAGAATGATGACATGAAGACCAAAGAAGACCTAGAAGAAGAAGAAAGCAAAGAAGACTTTGAAGAAGATCTCCTGACTAAGCTTATAGATGCCATGGAAGAAATTAACAGTTTGAAAAAGGAAAATGAGGAACTTAACAACCAAAGGATAATGCAGCCATTCCAAAGGAGGAAAGCCGCAGCTAGTTAAGGACTTTTAGGAGCTATTTGGGAAGTATATTAGAATTTTGTGGAAACCCTACCAGGCAGCCAAAGTAACAATAGTGTGCACTAAACCAGAGTTAGAGAAAAAGGTGGTAGACTTTGAAATGAAGTTGGAGCATCATAAAAGACATCATTGTTGAAACAACCCTTACGAAACTTTTTGAAGAATCTTAAAGACACTTTTTATCCCTTGAAAACATAGTTGAAGCAAACTTTGGAGGACAAACTTTGAAGGAGCAATATCATTGAAATCTTGTGTTAGGGCAGAGAAACTTCATTAACGGATCTTGGAGCAGTATGACTGGAGCTTCTTTAAGACATTGTTGAAAAGCACCACTGAAGTCTTCTAGTAGTTTTGGAATTGTTAAATTGAGAGTAATATATTGGGCATTGTTTTGGGTAGTTCTTAAGAAGATTTTTGGTGAAAATTTGGAATATATCTTGAAGTGAATTTGAAGAAGTCTTGGGGATTTGTTTAATTAGCATATCTTGGGAAGTCATCTTGAAGATTGTATTGAGAGTATCTTAGAGCAACTTATTGAAGACATCTAGTTGGGAAGGATTGTTGAAGACCCCTTGAAGACACCTGTAGAAGCATATCTTGGAGCCATTCTTAGAGACATTGGTTTACCTTGTGATGCATAATTGAAGCCCTGTTGGAGATATTTGTTGGAGCATTTCTAGAGAATACATCCTTGGCCTTGGAGCTGACTTTGAAGATTCGTGGAGATCCTTGGAGACCATGATGCATTAGTCATCATGAGGTGACCTTGGAGATTTTGTTTGGGTGACATGAAGAACAGTGGAGACACCTTCATGTGAAGAACAAGGTTGTCATTGATGAAGTGGCGTGGAGACTAAGTGAAGGCATTGCTGAAGATTATCAGGGCTCGTTGAAGAAGATATTGGGAGCCGTGAACAAACATCAAACTTATCTTGACAAATTGAAGCTGAGGGTTGGAGCCCTAGAGGTTGGTGCCTCAAAATTGACAAGGTTGGAGCCTTGGGAAGTCCAAGTCGGTGCTTGGCATAATAAAGGTTGGAGCCTTGGAAGTCCAAGTTGGTGCTTGGAAAATATAGGTTGGAGCCTGGGAGATTGAAGATCAGTGTCTTCATCTAGGGTTGGAGCCTTACATATATTGTACTTGATTTATTGCAAAGAAGAAATTGATAAAAGAATTTATTTTTATTGTTCATTTTGTGTTCTAAATATAAGTGATCTAACTAGTAAAAATAACAATTGAAAAGAAATACTGATTCACCCCCCTCTTAGTATTTCCAACAATTCAAATAATTAATTATTTTAATGGAAACCCTAAGTCTAACTTAGGGAAATTAAATAATTAAAGTGAATTAATTAAAACATGTGGGTGAGAATGTTCTAAGTGACGTGGATCAAGTCTTTTCTAATCTTAGCCGTCAATTAGAGATTAGATAATAGTCGTTGATTGTTCAATGGGAAAAGTATTAAAGGAAGGCTTGGGGTCAGTTGGAGTGGATACACAAAGCGGTAGTACTTGAGCTAAGTTGAAATTCTGGGGCGCGGTTTGCTGAGAATTTTCGAGTGAGCTTGTACTGCAACGAGGGGTAGATTAGTAGAGGGATTTATGAATCTGAGGCCGAGAATACAGAGGCAGAGAGGTAGATCTGTACCAGAGCAACACAAAGACCCAACAGGGGTGACGCAACCCAGCCAAGTTCATGCAGAGGCAGTGTAGGCCCAATAGGGGTGACACAGGCCCAGCCAGAGCAACGCAGAGGCTCACGCAGGGCTGGAAGGTTGATGCAGAGCTAGGAAAGGCAACACTGGGGTTCCAGTGGGCCAGAAAGGGCTCGTTTTCAGCGGATCCAGAAGGTGTGAAGTAGCCACACTGAAGGATGACACAGTAACTGCATAGGCACCTGTGGTTCTTCATCCTCAGCTGAATCAACCATATTTTCTCTCTCTGAGTGACAGAGGTACATCTGCTGAGATTTTCTTTGTTGGGCAAACCACTACTGGTGCCCTTGATTGTATTCAGAGTTTTGCATAATAATAAAATCCTTGAAGAGTTGTTGCACCGGTTTTCCTGCATTCGGTTTTTCCTGGGACATTTGTCCAAAATTTTTTGTGTGTCCTTAGTCATGTGGGATTTATTCTTCAGTACTTGATCTGTATGTATGTGTAGGCTGTAGTAGTATTAACTTTGATGTTTTACTAGAATAATTCAGAAAAATAACTTGTTAATTAAATCAAACAAGTAGGAGAAGTAAATCAGAATACTGTAGTAGGGTTTTTGTAATAAGGATTCATAAATTTTCACATAAAGGGCGTAGCCAATTTAATCGATCGAAAAAATACATTGATCCATTATTTAGAGTTAATTTTCTCAAAAAAATATATTATACAACCATTGTATATTTGTAAATATTTTGTACATAATTTTGTAAAACAAATTTTGTGTATATTTTTCTAACTCTTGTTTTGTAGCAATTGGGGTTTGGGATTTTTCTTTGAATTTCGTATATATCTGGCTGTTGGGGAAATTTTATTTTCATTTGTGCAGGTGATTCCTCAAGGAAAATTTGAAATTTTGCAAGGGTTTCAAGGGTTTCTAGCCTCGGAAAATTTTCATTGGGGTTTCTAGAGGGGGATCTAGGCCTAGGATGGCAATATCCACCCTCTATCTCTCCTCCAAGCTCAACATCCAAGCAGAAGAAGAAGCCACTAGCCCTTGATGGCATTTTCGTGGTGATTTTTGTGCAATTTTGGAGATCTGAAATTTGAATTTTTGCACGGGTTTGAAATATTTTTTAGGCCTTCCAGGCCTAGCTCAGCCTTCATTTTACCTAGCCGTAGCTTCCTCTTCTCTCCTTGGTGAGTTGCTGGCCTGAATAGGCCCTACAACCATTGTCGTGACCCTATTTAGCCTTACTGTCAACATTTCTAGGCCTTTCAGGCCTGGCCGCAGGCCTTAGTGGCCTCGTTTCCTCCTTCGTCAACCGTGCTTCTCATCTGCTAGGCCTCCGTGAGCTTCTCCTCCCCTTTCCGTCTGCCCTAAGGGTCTCAAAACCTTGGCCACAAGACTTCTCTCCCCTATGCTACCCTCTTTTCCGCTCTATCGTGGGCCCCACGACCTCCTCTCTCCTTGCCGCAATCTCAAACGGACTATTTTCGCTAGGCCGCAACCCTTCTAGGGGCTTGTGGCAGGCCCTAGAAGCCTCTTTGCCTTGGCCGCAGGCCTCATTCAGTTATTTTTTTGGTTATCATTTATATTTTGATTGCAGCAAATATTCATGAAATTGTGAACTAACATTTGTGGTTGTAGCTCCTAAGTCCTTGAAAGAATTTTTGGCAAGCACCTGAGTCACTTTCAAGCCCAAAACATCTATTGGTTTGCTCACTGGAACCCTCATTCTCATCACTGTTTACTAATAGCATTAATGATTTGCATAATAGTGGTAGGTCTTCAACTAAGTAACATCAATCTAATATAAGTCACCTAACATATAACAAGTTACTTGCATGGAATAAGTATTCATCGTCATATATCCTTTGGACTGCATAACAAGGTCTGATCACACTTGACATTGACATCATATATGGTCTTAAGCTCATCAAGGATTCATAGCTTGGTCTATATTGTGTGTTGGCAAAGTGATTGATTTTGAGCTGCCTTGTAGGCTCTCATTGGTTTCCATCATTTGCATTCTTGTATTGCATTTTCTTTTTGCAT
This sequence comes from Pinus albicaulis, assembly GCA_034641835.2. Taxonomy (NCBI): domain Eukaryota; kingdom Viridiplantae; phylum Streptophyta; class Pinopsida; order Pinales; family Pinaceae; genus Pinus; species Pinus albicaulis. The sequence continues at coordinate 28,422,897 of MU968411.1, read as the reverse complement.
TCATAGGCATTTCATCTATTTCATTCTAAAAGTGCTCTCAATAAGTAAATTGCAAGTGTTTAGATTAATTTGGCAACTTTTGTTTACTGGTATTATAAACATTGAGCATAAGTTACGTAAGGCATTCTTAACATTGTTCAATGCTCTAATGATAAGCATTAATATATTGTGAAAATGATTGATAACATTGTCAATTGGATTGCTAGATAGTTTGGAAATTTGTGAAGTTATTTTTGTTGTTTCATAAGGAGAATACTAACATATTGTTCACCTATGAGTTTCATAATCTAAGAAGCCTAGATTTTTCACTAATTGACTCACTCATATATGTTGGAAATTGTAACTAGTTTCGGTCTTCATTTAATGTATTGAAGTCATTATGAAATGTACTTGACAAAAGAATAAAGAAAAGAACTTTTATTATTATAACAATAACTTATTAAAGCATGGGTTTCATGCTTGGGTCATCATTATATTAGTCAAAATCCTCATTGTGGGCTCCTAGGATTAATATTGAGTTTATAGAGTCATTGTTCATTCAAAGAGACCCTTCTTGGGCTTTTGAATCATATAAAAAAGTTAAGAATTGAGTTGAATATGATTTATGTATCCTTCGCACCAAGTCGGCCTACGGACACCTATTCGACCCACAAGAAGCATATAAATACAAGCTAGTCGAAGTCATTTGGACCATCATCTCTCAAGCTAGTTCGATATCTCAAGAGTAGTTGGAGAAGTTCGAATTCTATTGCCGGGAAGCCAAATGAAGTGCGAATTTGGGGAAGTTTAAGGAGAGGAAGAAAATCGAACTTTTGGTACCTCTCTCTCTTTGTTTCGTGCCCTAGATTGGGAGATCAAAGTCTTCCAAGTTTTGTTGCTTCCACAAGTCGTTTGTTGCCTAGTCAAAATTGATGGAAAGGGGTTGAAGACCTTGGAGGCTGACTTGGTGTGGAGGGAAGGTCTGGTATATGTCTAGGGTGAAGACTCTCAAAGAATACTATTGAAAGGAAGAATTATCTTGACTGAGTTTTCCCCTCGAGGGGGGTTTTGCTCTGGCATAGTGCCTACACACATAATATGGTAATTGCTTTATGAAAAGTGTTATGAATATTTTATTAATTATTAGTTAGATATAGTTATATTAGGTTTTATTAACTGAAAGGGCATGATCAAAGATCATGCCTCTTCGCCAAGGGACACCTTGAGGCTGTATTTAAAGCCTAGGCGATCCCTCATTGTAATCATCTCATCTTTTCATCATTAATAATATATATTTATCAAGTTTACCAGAGTTTTTACACTCCATTGGTATCGGAGCCATCGCTCTTCAGGATCTGTGTGATCACCCAGGAATTACAGAATTCCAGAACTGCAATTTCAGATTGCAGATTTTTTATCAGTGCTGGTGACAGCATTTGTTTAAAATTTTTTACAAATACTCCCCGTCTCTCACATATCTCACAGTCCAGCGGCCCTCATCCCACCGTTCTGCACACTGGTCCTCTACCTTTCCCATAACTTTTCCCATAACCCTTCCCAACTCCCTCACATTAAAAAAAAAAAATAATAAAAAAATAAAAATTATTTAATTAGTTTACCCAACCCCCTCACGTACACATATACCACTCATTCCCTCGATCCTTTACCTGCGGCCCTCGCCTTACATTCCTACAGCCTACAGCCTACCCCACGGTCAATCCCCATCCGCTGCTATTTTTTTTCTTCTGGGTCGAAGAAGAAGAGAAAAACACATATTACCTGGGTCGAGCAAGCAAGCAACAGTGGTCAAAGCCACATACACAACCCGACAACCTCCTGACAACGCCTCAACCACTGCCACTTCCCACCATCAAGTCCACGTAACCCGTCTCATTCGTTGATGTGCCCCGACAATTTCCGTAGACCCTATCGATTTTTCCCTTAACCATCACGTCCAGCTATACCTCCCAATTGCTATCCCACCTGTGGGTCTTCTCTCTTTTGCCACACTGTTGACAACTGTACAATTGCTGCCCACGACAAGCCGCTATCTCCTGTTCGTGTCTCTTGCTCATAGACACAGAGAGAACCAGTGAAACCCCCGTCCACCTTGCTACCACTGGATTGGTATTTGTTGTTTGCACAATTGTCGTTGCAAACCTATTTGCAATATTGCAGAGCATATAATATTAAGCGTACAATTAATTTCACATTTGAAAGTTGCCGTCCAAATTCCAACGTCAATTGGAGAATAATGTGAACGTTTCATTTGTCGATAAGTCAAAAAAATATTCTCTACAGGTGCATAAGTGGAACAAATTCTAAGTCGAACACACCACTCCACCGAACAGTGGTCAAACGGACGGGCAATTCGTAAACAGGTATCGTTTAAACGGCCATCGATATATTAATAAACCGATTGGATAAAATTATATGAACAGGTGTGTCGTTTTAAAAAACGTTGAGCATCGATATATAATAAAACCGATTCGTTATAATTCGGAATTCCAGATTGGCATCGTGTTTTAATTCGGAACGACACATTCTAAAAACGATTTTTTTTTAATTATATAAAATATATATTATATAGTTAAATTGATAATTATATATATGTATATATATTATAATTATATAATTCATTTATATATATAATTTTCATTTAATAATTATATATATAACAATTATATAATTAAATTATATATATTATATAATTTTTAATTAAAAATTATATATATATATAATAATTATATAGTTTTAAAAAAAAAAAATTAATTAATTAAATATTAATTAATTAATTAATTCAAAAAAAATTAATTAATTAAATATTAATTAATTAATTTTAAAGAAAAAGAGGAAAATTTCGCAGAAAAATATCAATATGTCTTTATCAATGATGACGATTGATCAGATAAAAAGACAAATATGGCTAAAACAAATGGAGACTAAGGACAAAGAGAACAAAATATTGCAGAAATTTAATGCGATCATGAACAATATGACAGAACTCTACAGTAAGCTAAATGATAAAATAGATAAGTTAAGTCAGACACAATCCCCAATATCTCTTAACATGGAACAAAATCACCAAAACAATTCCGCAGATTCAGGGAACTCAGAAGAGCATCAGGAAAAAACTGATTTCCCACATCACCATGAAGATACAGATGTTTATAAACAACAAAATGTTCCATCCCCAGAATTGAACGAAACATGTGAAGCGACAAACACATCCGAAGCCACTGATATAACGACAGAAGCTATTGAGGCCTTCGGTGATGAAGCAGATATGGTTGTTAAGAATGAAGCATGTGATGATGAGGAGAAGTTACATCAGACAATAATTGTTGGTAACTTACCTCTAAATCTAAAAAGGAATCACAAAAAATTACCAGAAGAACAAGGAATAGCTGGGAAATATGAAAAAGTATTCCAGGATCTACCCATAAAAGTGCCTTTCGATAGGAAAATCAAACATCCAATAGAAGTCAAGACAGTATCCAACTCTGTCGATATCAGATCTTTTCACTATCCACATCACCAACAGATGGATTTCGAGAAGATGCTCCACGATCTTTTTAAAATATGGGAAGCAAGAGCTCATCGCTTGAGAAAACCAGACATTCGTCAACATTGTCCATCATTACATATGCTTTGAGGACAAAGCATCTTAAGAGAGGTGCAATGTTATGAATATTTTATTAATTATTAGTTAGATATAGTTATATTAGGTTTTATTGACTGAAAGGGCATGATCAAAGATCATGCCTCTTCGCCAAGGGACACCTTGAGGCTGTATTTAAAGCCTAGGCGATCCCTCATTGTAATCATCTCATCTTTTCATCATTAATAATATATATTTATCAAGTTTACCAGAGTTTTTACACTCCAAAAAGATAATAAAGAAGTCAAAGAAGCCAACACACTCACAAGTAATTATCAAGATGGGAATATCAAACCCTAATATCTCTACTTTGATTTTTGTTAATTTTGGACAACTAGGTCCAAACTCCATGTTGTGATGCTCAAATGAAGATACCAATATTTTTATTGGGTTCCTCTTTTGGAAAGGTGCAAGATCGATCTTGATCCGATGAGCAGAACATTTATTTTGAATTTATTCAAGATATGTGCAGGTCGGCCTTAAGGTTTTGTGCCCCAGTAGTTGTGTCACACACCCTCATTGATGGATATATATTGGTCAACGTTGGAGGACATTTTCACTCATCTCATCCTCACACATTTTCTCTCTCCTCATCTGATTGGTTCGATCACTTGGAGTCTCTTCTCTTCACACGTGGGAAAGTGCAGCAAGGAAAAAAACTGTTTTCGGATTTCTGTTTCGGCTAGGGTTTTTGTAGCAACTTTGACGAGCGTTGACTTTGGTCAACGCAAGGTCAAACAGACCTAAAACTTTCCCAAAATCTCGATTTCCCTAATCCGCATTTTCTAGCACTATTTCTGAGGCAAAACATTGACTTTGACTTTTCAGCATTGACCTAGCTGCTGCTGCTGTTTGCCTGGTCAAAGGGAAGTGGAGATATGCCACGATGTCACCTTTGACGAAGATGCTTCCCTGAGGAAAGTAGTCAATCTTTCGAGATCTGAGGAAGATCACGAAGCAAGGCATGGAAATCAAGAAGAACCGAAGAATGAGACGATGCCCGATGCTGAAGGACCGATGGACCCGATTGATCCACCTCCTTCACTGGGGAAGAGACCATCATGGCTCAGGGACACTCTCGAGGATGCTGAGGGACATATGGCCCCAAGGGGGACATTTCGTGAAAGGAAGAAGCCGAATAGATACCAAGGGTATCTAGCAGCGATGAGTACTATTGTACAATCTGAGTCTGGATCTTTTGAGGAAGTCGTAAAGCATCAAGTCTGGAAGGATGCTATGCACGAAGAGTATGAGTCCATATTGAAGAATGATGTCTGGGATGTGGTTCCAAGACCGGAGGACAAAGCAGTTGTCACCTCAAAATGGCTCTACAAGATCAAGCATGGATTTGATGGAAGTGCTGAAAAGTTCAAGGCAAGATTCGTTGCCCGTGGCTTCTCTCAAAAGGAAGGCATAGACTATGATGACATATTTGCACCTGTGGCCCAATATACCACCATCCGATCTATCATAGCCCTTGCTGCTACGCAAGGATGGAGTCTTCATCAGATGGATGTGAAGACTGCATTTCTGCATGGTGCGATAAAGGAAGAGGTGTATGTAGAGCAACCTCTAGGGTTCGAAGTCCAAGATCGGGACACCCATGTCTGCAGGTTGAAGAAAGCCCTATATGGGCTGAAGCAAGCCCCCAGAGCTTGGTACGAGAGGAGAGATAGCTACCTGATGAAGTTGGGCTTCACTCGTAGTAATGCTGATCCGAACCTTTACTTCAAGGTCGATAGAGAGAAGCCTCTCATTCTGGTGCTGTATGTGGACGCCCTCTTCCTGACAGGTGCTGACCCTCTCATTCATCAGTGCAAGAGGGAGCTCGTTGTTGTGTTCGAGATGAAGGACCTAGGATTGATGCACTACTTCCTAGGCCTGGAGGTTTGGCAGAGGCCTGGCGAGATTTTCCTTTCTCAAGGAATATACATTGTGAAGCTTTTGGAAATATTTGGTATGGTGGACTGTAAGTCCGTGTCGACACCAATGGAGCTCAACTTCAAGAAGTTGAGTGGCAGCACTGCTGGGCCCGTGTTAGCAGATCCTATTGAGTATCGTCAACTCGTAGGGGCCCTGATGTTCTTAGTGAACACCTGTTCGGACATATGTTTTGCAGTGAACACTTTGAGTCAACAGATGGTTGAGCCTCATCACACTCACTGGGTTGGTGCCAAGAATCTTTTGAGATATCTTCGGGGCATGATAAACCATGGGCTGAGATACACTACTGGGAGCGTGACACTCCTTGGATATACTGATGCTGATTGGGCTGGCAGTGTGGTGGATCATAAAAGCACATCGGGATGCTACTTCACACTTGGATCTGCTTTGATATCATGGATGAGCAGGAAGTAGAAGTCGGTGGCTTTGAGCACCGCGGAGGCCGAATACATTGCAGCGAGTATGGCTTGTTGTGAAGAAATTTGGTTGCGAAAGCTCTTCAGTGAGCTATTTGGTCATGTGCTAGATACCACCGTGATACTCTGTGATAACCAGAGTGGGATTCGGTTGTTCGAGAATCCCGTGTTCCATGATCGATCCAAGCATATTGATATCAGGTACCACTTTATCTGGGATATGGTTCAACGAGGCGTCGTAAGGCTCGATCATATTGGAATTGATGAGCAGGCCGCGGATTTTCTCACAAAGCCCCTGGGGAAGGTCAAGTTCATAACCTTTCGTGAGAGTCTTGGTATCGTGGAACAACCCTATGCTGAGGGTTCTGTTGGACGATGAGCTCTGGGAGCTCTGGGGGGTTTTGGGGATATCTTCTCGGAGCTATAATCAACCACAGGGCTAGGCTTGCCGAAGCTTGTTGGTGTGCTTCTGCCCCACCGTTGTGATGATTGAGTTGGTTCACCTCTCATTATCTGTGCCCCGTATGCATCCTACCCATTGAGTTCAGGGCTCATGGGAAGTACCTCTCATTTGGCTAGTGAGGTAGGAAAAGCTAGAGACTAGTAGCAAAGACTGATGGACGCATTAGAGATTGCCATACTCTCTATCTAGGATGGCACGGTCCAACCACTTGATCTAGGATCAAGTCTAGTGAGGTTTCGGACCTCCTACTGACTTCGGGTCAGATAAACCAAATTCTGGTTGGTATGAGACTCTTTGTGAGTCCTATAGAGGTTTCGGACCTCTAGGCTGAATCTGTCAGCTGAGAATGATGTCTTTGTGACTGACCCATTTCTGTTCTGAAATAAAGAAGCCAACAAAGCAAGTTACGGCGGGATGACGCACAATGTTTGGATTGCACAGGTGGATGAAGTTCTCCCTAGTTGAGAGGGAGTGTTAATTTTGGACAACTAGGTCCAAACTCCATGTTGTGATGCTCAGATGAAGGTACCAATATTTTTATTGGGTTCCTCTTTTGGAGAGGTGCAAGATCAATCTAAAGATCATCTTGATCTGATGAGTAGAACATTTATTTTGAATTTATTCAATATATGTGCAGGTCGGCCTTAAGGTTTTGTGCCCCAGTAGTTGTGTCACACACCCTCACTGATGGATATATATTGGTCAACGTTGGAGGACATTTTCACTCATCTCATCCTCACGCATTTTCTCTCTCCTCATCTGATTGGTTCAATCACTTGGAGTCTCTTCTCTTCACACTTGGGAAAGTGCAGCAAGGAAGAAAACTATTTTCGGATTTCTGTTTTTGGCTAGGGTTTCTGCAGCAACTTTGACGAGCGTTGACTTTGGTCAATGCAAGGTCAAACAGACCTAAAACTTTCCCAAAATCTCTATTTCCCTAATCCGCATTTTTTAGCACTATTTCCGAGGCAAAATGTTGACTTTGACTTTTCAACGTTGACCTGGCTGCTGCTGCTGTTTGTGTTGACTGTTGACTGACAACATTGACTTTTGGGTTGACTTTTGAGTTGACCGTTTGGTTGTCCTAGAGGGTTGTGTGACATTGTGGTTGGCTGACCATATTGAGACTTTGCTGGTTGAAGCATCCTGTTGACCGCCTAATGCACCAACATCCTTATATATTTCTAGCTTGTCTTCTGTCAATCTACTGGTATGTTCTATCAACATTTTACTTTATTGTTTATGTGATTGCGTCTGATATTAAAGAAAAAGTAAAGTTGCATCAAGCATAGATCATCTACATAAATTTACAATTTTCCAACATGGTATCAGAGCTAAGGTCAAGAAAAATTGATTATCACTTTCTTGGCATGGATTATCCCTCTTTGATGAACTACATAAGAATGGGTATCATCATTGTTGGAAGTTGGTTAAAGAAGGTCAAAAGTCAATGATTCTTGACTGCTCTTACAGGTTCTTCTTAATGATGACAGTGCATGGATCATTGATAGTGAAGCATCGAGACACATTAAAGGAGAAAGTAAACATCTTCATACACTATTAAAGGAGCCATCTTCTCATATAATGGAATTGGGTGACAACAAAAGCTATGATGTTAAAGGCCTGGGATCAACATTGTTGAAGCTAGATAATGGATTGAAGCTACACCTCAACAACATTCTGTATGTTCCAAGTTTGAAAAAGAATTTTCTTTCTATTTCGTGTTTAGAAGATAAAGGGGAAAGAATTGCTTTTGTTGATAGAAAAGTATTGGTTTGCGGAAAAGGCTCTAGCATTGATAAATCTAGGGTAATTGGAGTTCGTGAAGGAAGTCTTTATAGAGTCATTACACCACCTTCTCAAGCTTTGTTTCATATGGAAATAAGTCCCATTGAGCTATGGCATAGTAGGTATGGTCATATACATTATAAGGTCATCCCTATTCTTAGTCAACTGGTTCATGGTATTCCTAATATGAAGTTGGATCATGAAGGTGTGTGCAAGGGATGCTCTTTGGGAAAACAACCAAGAAAGCCATTTCACAATAGTGAAAATAGGTCTAAAGAGATATTAGAACTCATCCATTCCGATGTGTGTGGGCCCATATTTGACAAATCACTTGGTGGTCATCTCTACTATGTGACATTTATTGATGACAATTCTAGGAGGACATGACTCTACCTTCTCAAAACAAACGGTGAAGTATTTGATAAGTTCAAGGAGTTTAGGGTTGAAGTGGAAACCCTAACCGTAAGAAAGATAAAAACTCTGAGGTTTGATAATGGTGGGGAATCCACTTCTAAGGAATTGATTGCATATTGTAAGGAAGCATGTATTAAGAGGGAGCTCATTGTTCCCTATTATCCCGAACAAAATGATTGACCGAAAGAAAGAATAGGTCAATTGAAGAAGGCATTCAGACTATGCTCCTTGATCAAGATCTACCGAAGTTCCTATGGGGAGAAGCAACGATGACCACCGTACACTTTCAAAATAGATGTCCTCATAAGAGTCTTGATAATATAACACCCGAAGAAGTATTCACAGGAAAGAAGCCAAGTGTGGATCACCTCCGAATCTTTGGAAGTCCAACATATATCCATGTCCCGAAAGACAAGCGAAAGAAGTTGGACTCTACAAGTATTAGGGGAATATTCGTTGGATATAGTCTCTTTTCAAAAGCGTATAGAATCTACATCAAGGAAGGACAATATATTGAAGTAAGCAAAGATGTCATATTTGATGAGAATCAAGCATACAAGAAATCAAAGGATATTCCTATTGATTCTGATGATGAAGAAGTTCCCATATTTGAAGAAGAAGAAGATCATTATGAAAACTCTACTACAAATTTCGAAGAAGAAGGACCAAGTGAGCCTATTCAATTGGTGGTCATCCTAACCACAAGGAAGAGGCCAAATTGGTTGAAAGCTACATTGAAAGATGTTGAAGGACATGAAGCTGTAGGAACCTTTAGGGAAAGAAAGAAACTGTAAAGATATTATGGTTATGATGCATATATGACTAAATTGATAGAAGCCGAAACATCTACATTCAGGAAGCTGCACATCAAGAGGTTTGGAAGAAAGCAATGCGGGAAGAATATCAATCCGTCATGAAGAATGAAGTTTGGGAAATCGTTCCTAGACCTAATGACAAATCGTTTTTCACATCTAAATGGATCTATAAGATCAAACATGCAGTTGATGGAAGTATAGACAAATATAAAGAAAGATTTGTTGCAAGGGGTTTGTAATATCCCAAATGGGAAATAACAAAAATAACAGGCTAAAAGGTATGAAGGAGACAAAAAAACAAAAACTAATATCAAAACACCAACGAAACCATAAAATACTGCTGAGCCATTTTATTAGTTTGCTAGAAACGAGTACAATGGAGGTGCTGGAATGAAGGCACCTGGGCTTGCTCAAGGTAAGCTAGAGAAGCCCTCTGAATCAATGTTGAAATCCCCCACTGATGGTACGCTGTATGGCTATAGCTCTGCACTGCAATCTGCCAGAAACGCTGTTGCTGCTCCCGAAGAAATGCCACTAGGACCTACTACACTGCTTAGAAAATTCAGGGACTTTAAACCCGGACTCTACTCAAGAAACCCACAAAAATCCACGAAGGAATTGTCCAAATGTTGACCTCAGAATTTTGACCCAATTTCCCCTAGCTCTTCTAGCTGCTGGCTGAGTTAGGATCTCTATTTCACACCTCAAATCTGCCCAGAAAATTATGCCAAAATAATCTTGGCTTCTCCTCAATAAACCCAGATAAACCCAGAAAGGGTTCGCCCAAGCTTGACCCCGAAAATTGGCCCTCTTGGGCTTGGCTCACTGCACTGCTGGGTAAATCAATCCTCCAGTAAATCCTACTGCTGGAAGTCTCCAAAATGCCACAAAAATCCTTGTTAGGAAGCTCCAAGCCTCCCCACCAAATCTTAGCTGCAACTCCCTCTCTTCTTACCTCCCAAATTATCCTCACAAGGTGTGGAACTCCTCTCCTGAGCAGGCACTCAAAGTCCCCTGAGGTAGAGGTTGAGATCTCCGCTTGAAGTTCTCGTGTGTTAAACAACACTACAGACTTGGCTCTCCGGCTCAAGCTTGCTTTGTCAAAATGACAAGAAGAAAATAATTGAATGAATGACAGCCAAAATGAGCCTTCCCTTCTTCCTTTTATCCATTGAGGATCAATGTATGCCTTGGGTCCCACCTTGTCCAATCACGTGCTGCCTTCCTCTAGCCAATCCCACGTTGTCCTTTTCGTGCCTCTTCTATGCTGCCACCTAAGTCCAATTCGACCCCACCACCAGAGCCTCAATTTTTCCTGGGGACTTTAGGAAAAGACTTTATTTGGCTTAATTATTAGTTGTGGGTCCCCTACCCACTTTATTCCCCCCCGACATTAGGAAATGCCAAAATAAATCAAAATTAATATTCCAATTAGTTGACTACTAATTTGGAATATTATAGTCCTCCCCGCCAAAAATCGCTTGTCCTCAAGCAATGCCTGAACAAGCATCCTCTCTAGCTGACGCTCCCCCACGGTTACTACAAAATGTGCTAGGGTCCCAAATGCGTCGCTGAGTCATCCCTGACCTCTGCATCGCCCTGTTATGAAGGGATCCCTCAATACCAGGGTCCCAAGCCATCCTATCGAACATGAAGATCCCCCTACTCCACTCACCATGCTGCCACACATAAGTAGCAGAAGTTAGGGTTATTGGAGTTCAACAAAGGCAATTCTTTCTTTCGCTATAGAAACAGGGGACTTTTAGGCAAGTTCGTAGTGAGAGTTCGTAGCACCTTTGACTTTGACCATTTCTGCAAACTATTTGCTCCCTTTGCTAATCTGAGGTTGTTTAATGAGTCAAAATAAATAAATACAAGCCTTTACCTGCCTCCTTCATGACAAAACCTGTGATATATAGCCAAAAAGAATCTACAACGAGTTCATAGCGTTTTCTGGGCTTCAAGCCGGAGACACGCTACGAACTTGCCTAATTGACAATAGACTTGAAAATTCTGCATTTCTTCTTCAAAATTTACCCATGGCTCTATAAGTGATGATCTGAAATGATGCAAAAAATATTAAAAAGGTATTTTATCCCCTTTTCAAACCTTAGAAGCTTCACCCTTGGCAGTAGAGGCTTCAATTTCCACAGGTTCATCTATGACTGTTATTTTTAAACCTTTTTTCTTGAGATCTGATTGTATCATTTCCATCTGCCCTTCCAACTCTTTTACTTGACTTTTAAGCTTCTTTCTCTCTGCCTGCAACCAAATATTCCTTTTCCTTGTATGTTTCATGACCATGCGTAGAGGAAGGGTTCTCTTCAGCGTTTTCTTTGCATTGGTTAAAGCCTCATCATAATGATTAATTTGCTCATTGAATTTTTCTTTGAACTCCTTCATTTTTCTTCCTAGCTTAGCTTCCTCCAATTCCAACTTCGTTTCAATAACTTCCTCCCTGGCTTCCCTCAACTGCCCCTTTAAAAGTTGCACTTCATTTTTTTCAATGACTCTCTTTGCCTTCCATTTGCTTAATGATTTCTTCCTTAGTTGGAGATAAGTCAATGATGTCTTCTGCCATAGGTTGTTTGCCTTTTTCTGTCACTTCAGTGCTTTTGTCAGTCTTGACACCTTTAGCAAGCTGTAATATGGTGAGTGGTTTTCTTGGTTTGAACACAAAACCTGCATCTTCACCTAAGCAGTCAAGTTTTTTGGCAGTGAGGCACTTCTTTTTCTTCTTGCTTCCTTTGACATCCACAACTTTGACCATTGGAGTTTCTTCTATATCTATAGCTTGTAGAATGTCCTCCTGGTTACCTTTCCCCAGTGTTTGGCTCCTAGTTATTCTTCCATGACTCTTTTTGCTAGGCATTGGCTTGCTACTTGTAGGTGTGGGCTCTACAATGGGCTCTATTTCTAGTGCATGTTCTATTTCAATCTCCATGGGCTCTACAGTGGGTTGCATTTCCTCTTCTTGTACACCCTTTGCTTTAGCTATAGGTTCATCATTTTTATTTGAAGGACTAGCTTTAGATTTAGGTGTCTTCTTGGGAGTTAATGCATCTACTTCATAACCACTAAGAAATAGGAATGTGGCCCAATCTCTATTTAACTTTTTCATCTCCTCCAAAACCAGTAACTTGATTAATCCATGATGAAAAATTGAAGTTTCACTAGCTTTGGGCCTAGCTTGGACTTTATCTGACATCTTGCCTAGACTTCTAAATAAGAAGAAGGGAAGGTCCAAAGGCTACTTACCAGTCAAATGTAGCAAGAGTTTGAAGTGATACTGATAAATAATATGAAACCTCCCTTCACATGTGAAATATTTATGAATTACCAGCAGGAGTTTGGAGTAATTTTCTATAAGGCACCTTCTTGGGATCCCTGATGTCATATCCACTCCAATATGCTCAGGCTTCAAAAACTCATCACAGTTCTGTAATTTGAATTTAGTGGCTTTAAACCACTCTTCCCCTGTCCTCGGAATCTCTTTAGCTTGGGCAATTGTTTCAGCAAACACCACAAAACTCAACACACCCACTTTTGATGCAGTGCCAACAAAATTCACTGCAAAGTCCTTATAGACTTGGGCATGAAAACCTTGCAATTTCTGGCAAAACCTCATGCAACCAGCACTGGTGAAGGTTGCTGCAAAACTATGATCCTCATTGACCAATTTTAAATCCACGGGCTCATACCTGACCATTGAGCCCCCTATATTAGTCTTTTTATGCATGGCCATCTCTCTTAACACAATGCTGACCTCCTTGATAGTATGACACTTGCAAAGAAGAATTTCAAACAACAAGGTGCTTGCAGACAAGCTAGACCTTTCTAAAGATGATAACAACAACAATACTTAGAGGTAAGAGTGAAAGATGACAGACAACAACTCTCAAGGATAAATTTAAAAGGTAAGTTTCGAATATGAGGGGATGAAGACAAATAAGAGAAGTTAAGTGACATGATGAATGATAAATGATGATCACGCGTGTTGCATGACTCCAAATAACTGATCACGTGACCTCAGACTGACCTCTAACCCCTTAAAACTCGACACCTCACCCTTTTCTTTACCGGTGCAGAAAAACATGAGTTCGTAGTACTTCTCGTTAAAAGTTTGGCAGATTCGTTACGGACTGGTCAGGTGAGTCCGTAGCGAAAGCAATCTGTTTTCCATTGATTTTGCTGCGGACTGAGGAAAAAACAGACAGGTGGCTAAAACCGAATTTGGAACCAATGGATGGAGATTTTTGATGGATTTTTATGGATTTGACCCTGATGACATGACATGTGAGACTCTTCAAACTTAGGATTATGACCAATTCACAAAATTTTATCAATTTCATGAATTAATTTACTAAGACAATAAAACCTATGCCAAATGACCTTCCTAATAAAAAATGAAATTTTGCTGGTGATAACAGAACACATGAGATCTCCAAGACCCATAATTCGTTGGGAGAGATTCCACCCGGAGCTTAAGTTATTCAAATAATTAATCATTTTAATTGAGTCCCTAAGTCTAACTTAGGGAAATTAAATAATTAAAGTGAATTAATTTAAACATGTAAGTGAGAATGTTCTAAGTGACGAGAATCAAGCCTTTTCTAATCTTAGACGTTGATTAGAGATTAGGTCACGACTGTTGATTCGTCAACTAGAAAAGTATTAAAGGAAGGCTTGGGGTTAGTTGGAGAACACACAAAGAGTGGCAGGGCAGCATGTGAGCTAAGTCGAAATTCTGGGGCACGGTTTGCTGAGAATTTTCGAGTGAGCTTGCAATGTAGCGAGGGGAAGTTCGACAGTGAGATTTCTAATCCAAGGCCGAGAATATAATAGCAGAGAGGCAAATCAACACCTGAGGAGCAACACAGGCCCAACAGGGGTGATGCAGTCCCATCAGGGGTGACGCAGGCCCAGCCAGGCTCACGCAGGCCCAAAAGGGTGACACAGACCTAGAGGAGTTGACGCAGAGCCGGAAGGGGCAGTGCTGGGGTTTCGGTGGGCCAGATCAAGCTCGTATTCAATAGATCAGAAAGGGTGACGTAGCCATACTAAAGGGTGACGTAGAGCTTGCTGGGGACTGCGTAGGCACCAGAGCATGTATTTAGTTTAGATCTATATGTGTGGGTTGTTGATGTATTTACTTCGATGTTAATGCTTAATATTTCACATTAATAACTTCATGTAAGTAGACGTAAATATGAAGATTAATAGTAGGGTTTCCGTTTGAGATATTTAGAAATTTTCACATGGTATCAGAGCGATTGCAGATCTAGCTTGGGTCTCCAACAAGAAGACTGAAGATCTGTGCTGCAGAAAGCAACAAAGAAAGCAATAGCAACAGCAGAAAACTAGACCAAAGAGGACAACACAGTAGCAGAAGGAAGCAGAGCCGAGTAGAGGCAAGGGTGTCGCAGTGTCCACGCAGAATCACTTAGGCCCGCGTAATTACTGTGCAGAAGCTGCGCTGAGACTGTCTGCTCATGCAGATGCCAACTAGGGTGACGCAGTCTTGAAACTGATTGCTGTTTAGAGTGCCGGAACCTGAGCTGCAGAGCTTCAACAGTTGCTGGTGGGGTTAAAATTTTGTTGGTGCAGAATTTAGCCTAAGCTAAGTTGACAAAGAGCGGGAGGAGAACAACTTCTCAAAAGATTTCCTGCCAAAGAAGTTTGAAGATCGATCAGAGGATTGAAGAGAGCTGAATCGTTATTAATTGGTAGACTTCCAAGAGAGGGAGTCAGTTGTCAGAGGGAGCAGAGGGTTCCTGTCTCACCAAGGACCCTAGATCCGAGTCTCTAGTATAGAGAGGAGGATTCGTTTCGACACATTTTCTGAGTAGATGGCATCTCATGGACTACGTGATCAGGGTAGGTTGGATGGCCTGTCCAAATTGCAATCTGGAAGGCCAGAATCCTCGTAGTTATGGAGGCATACAGCTTGAGGGAGCATGTAGAGAAAGTCTTGGCCACACCAACCGATGATCTTCTCCTGGCGAAGCATAATGAAGCAACGACACATGCCGAGCGCTTCATAATGGACAGGGTCAAAGATCATGTGGATCCACACATAACCGAGAAGGCAACGACTCATGAGACATGGGTAGCTCTAACCACACTATATGAAGGAAGATCCGTCTAGAGAAAGATGCTTTTGGAGAACTAGCTGAGGTTATTCATGATGGCCAAGGGAGAGGAGATCGATCCTTTTCTGTCCAGACTACAATCGATCGGTGATCAGCTGATTGGCATGGGAGTTAAGGTAGATGACGATGTCATGGTGAGGACTGCTCTTAATGCAGTCACAGAGGACTGGGAAAATTTTGTCCAAAATCTCTTGGGAAAAGCGGACCTTCTCAACTGGGACAACATGTGGGCTATCCTCCGACAAGAGGAAATCCACCGGATGACGAAAAGACAGTACGACATTGGTTCAAGCAAAGTGAAGAAGGAAGAAGAGGAAGATGCAACCTTGGCATCAAAGAGGTAGCAAAGGAGAAAGAAGCGTGATCTGTGGAAGATCAAGTGTTTCCAGTGCAGAGAACTAGGACATTTCGCCAACAATTGTCCTCAGAAGAAAAAGGACAAGGAAGCTTCTAGCTCCAAGGCTGCTATGGCAGACAATGGCTCCGAAGATGACGTAGCCATGAGCATTCATGAACCACAAAAGTGGGGTGACATGGATTTGTAGAGCAGCTACAGAGTGAGGGCAGGATCCTTGAGTAGCCCAACTCTTGGATCACATACGAGCTACGGGAGACTTAAGACGGTAGTGGGACAAGTGGAGCAGTGGGTGCAGAAGATCATAGATGATGCAGAGGCAGAGTTGAATGATGAGAGGGAGCAACGTAGTGCAGATGCAGCAACAACACAGAGGGGCTAATGTGACTTCAGCAGCGCAGAGATGGCTTGCTTACGTAGTGCAGAGCTGCAACAACGTAGAGGCTTTAGGAGGACAGCGCAACGCAACAACAACGTAGGGGACTTCAACGCAGAAGTAGTGCAGAGTAGGTCTTTGCTTATGTAGTGCAGAGCTGCAACATCACAACAGCCTCCAAATGACAGCACAGAGTAGCAGCTTATGGAGCTTCAGTGATGAGATGCAACCCAACTGAATTGTCTGTGAAAGATTGGGCAGGAGTACTTCAGTTGCTTTCTCTCAACAATTGAGTTGCAGTGCAACAGTTGGCAGCACGATGCAACACTTTGAGAGGGAGCTGCAATACGAATGTAGCAGTGGCGGTGGCAGCATCATCGACAACAGTACGGGAGAGCAACAACAATGCAGTGATGAAGGGCAGCAGGCCAAGCATCAACACAGAGACCCACACCAGAGATCAATGTAGAACTTCAGTGTGAAGTTTGTTGCTAGAGCACATTCCTCGCTAAGAGGGAGTGTTGAGATTTTGGGGTGTTGGGGTAGCATCGGATGTGCTCTAGCTCCCAAACTCTGTGGAGGGACTAGAGTTCATGTGATCTCCAGGACCCAGAAAGTGATTTAAGAAATTCCATCCTGTTTAAGAGATATTTAATTAATTAATCATTTTA
The DNA here is from genome assembly GCA_034641835.2 of Pinus albicaulis. Lineage (NCBI taxonomy): Eukaryota > Viridiplantae > Streptophyta > Pinopsida > Pinales > Pinaceae > Pinus > Pinus albicaulis. Next base: position 28,405,863 of record MU968411.1, on the reverse strand, counting down.
ATTAAAGACCCCAAGTCTAACTTAGGAAAATTAAAAGATTAAAGTTAATTAAATTAAACATGTGATAAAAATGACTTAAGTCACACGGATAAAACATCTTCTAGTCTTAGCCGTCGATTTAAGATTAGATCACGACTGTTGATGTTACAACGAGAAAAGTATAAGAAGAGGGCTTCCGATCAGTTGGAGGACACAAACAGTGGTAGAGCACTGAGACTAAGCTGGAATTCTAGGGCGTGGTTTGTTAAGAATTTTAGAAGTGTTTTAGTTGCAGCGAGGGGAAATATTGGCAAAAGGGATGGTTTGATCCTAGGCCAAGAGTACAACCGAGGCAGAGAGGCAACATACTAGAGCAGCGCAGAGGCAGCCAGGAGCTATGCAGTCCAGTAGAGGCCACGCAGAGGCTGCAGGGGCCACGTAGGGCTGACGCAGGGCCAGCCAGGGCAACGTAACCCAGTCTGGGGTGACGCATGCCCTTCATGAGCAGTGGAGGTGCTGACGTTGGCCAGTCAGGCTGATGCAGAGGGCTTCAGAGCAACGCTGGGGTCTCTATGGGCCAGAAAGGGCTCGAGTTCATAATTCCCCGTTGAGGGTTGAATCAACCATATTTTCTGTCTCCGAAGATAGAGGTATTGCTTGCCGTATTTTTCTCTGTAGGGCCAACCAAGTTTGGTGCCCAGAAATGTTGTACTCAGATTTTGCATAATAATAAAACCCTCCAGCAGCCAGAAGACCAGTTTTCCCGCATTGGGTTTTTCCGGGGACAGTTGTCCAAGAAATCCTTGTGTCACTTTGTCATTGTTCATGTATTCAGTTTGGATTTGTATGTGTAGGCTGTTGATGTATTTACTTCGATGTTAATGCTGAATATTTCACACCAATAACTTAATGTAAGTAGGAGAAGTAAATCTGAAAATTAACAGTAGGGTTTTTGTTTGAGATATTAAGAAATTTTCATAGTTTAGACATACCTGAGGGGATGGCCAAGTTAGCAGGATTGAGCGACATGAGGTGAGAATGACGCCACACTAGCTTGGAGGGCTTGTTCCTTCCACAAAGGATTGCACATTTGATCTCTCCTTTGGGATTGGATGGTAAGAGGTACTGAGTTGGTAACCCATGGAGTAGGCTAGGTAGTTGGGTACATCCATGGCCACATTTCAGCAGAGTCCATGGAATACCAGAAGAACACGAGGGCCAAATTGTTGTTGGGATCAAGGTGGGATTTGCCATCACATCATAGAGTCAGTAGATGGTGGTAATAGTTGTGCGATGGATTTGATGTTTGGGCGCTCACACATTTTCGGATCTCTATCGGAGCCCCGGACAACCCTAGTGACAGGATGGTTCGATAGGGGGAATACACTTTTCATGAGTTATCCCAGCATATTGACTGTGCGTGGAGTCACAGGGTGATTAGCCTACTTTGGCAGGAGCTGGTAGGAGGAGGTGGTACCGGCAGGCCACTAGACAGGGCATTACATAGAGGCGGTGCTCTCTCATCAGTATATGGGACACTTGAGCTATGGAGGATAGGCGTAGTGGTGTCATTTTCGTTGGCATGTGAGGAGTCGGGCCGCTCTGGTCCTTCAGAGCAGACGGGGAGATGTAGCCCACATCATGGAGGGTTTACTAGTAGAGTGGTGGATATTTTGGCCCATGCAGGATACGATACGTCACAGGGTGGTACGACAGTGGGCACTGATACACAAGACTACACAAAGTTATGTCATAGGGTCCAGTGTTATGTAGAGGGATGCAGCCTGATGCATACAAACCTAATGCTAGGCCATAACATCCAGGGGTGTGCAGGGAGGAGCAGTGGCCTGCAGAGGAGCATGGAGATGCACATGGGTGTGTTGTAGTATGTCAGACTGCGCTGTGGAGTAGGAGTGCCTCACATCACATTGGGTACATGTGGGGAGTGATAGGTGTAGTGACACAGGAGGGATACATGACGATACATGATGGTATAGCCATAGTCGGGGGTGTTCGGTGGTGTACAGGGACAGGTTGCAGAATACAGTGGCATTTCGAGGAGTGCAGAGACACTTGGTGGTATGCGACACATGATGCGGTGCAACGGGCTCTTGGAGCATTGCCTCCAAGGGGACTTATGGACAGGGGCATTAGGTGTACCATGGGATGCAACTCACCTAAGATCGATGAGGATCTTGTTGAGCGTTTGGAGATACCCCGTTTAGTGGAGACATGGCTACGGGGGTGTTATCAGCAGATCCACGGTAGAGGGAGTGTCGTCCAGAGGATTACTCTTGGGCATTCAGGGAGTAGGGCATGGGAGGCTCACCCTAGGTAGTTGGATGAGATACCGCGTGTCATGATCAGGAGGAGACTCTTCAGTTGAGACACTTGGTAGGTGCACGAGTTGACAGGTACAGGCTTAGGGATGGCGTGGTTGATTGCCCAGGTAGTATATGTTCCACCCCTGGGCTCAGATTTGAGGGATGGTGGATGGTAGACTTTGTCTACAGGAGGGTACCCAGACTCCGAGCAGTGTCTAGGTGTATCATTAGGAGTTGGGATAGCGGATTTCCCTACGTGGTTTGGTAGGACCAGGGCAAGTACGCATGCATAGGACATACTCCTGATACATGGGGTCCACCTAGGAGATACATACAGGGGTCAGAGATGAGGGCCAGATGAGTTCTAGCAGTTAGCAATGCTATGCAGCGACATCCCGTAGGAGTGGGATTTGTGAGCTCCTAGCATGGTTGGGGGATCTAGGGATCTATTGGGCAAGTGGATCACTCCACTTTATGATGAGTAGGGCCATGGCAGAGGGTGATCCAGTCCACCTTGGGTTTGACACGTCGGGGAGCACCGAGACCTCAACTGCATGGCGAGGTAGACTTATCATGTTGTTGCTCATTTTCATGATTGGGAGTGGAGGGGTATATATCAACATCATGGAGATGCCCGGGCAGGATGAGCCTGACCTTCACAAAATTTTTGCCACAAGGCCCTAGGAGAGAGGGATACAGTCTGCACACAGTGGGGAGTATCTCATAGTCAGAGTGGCGCAGCGTCAACATGGTGGCACCTCTCCGAGATTAGTAAGGGACCTGAGCCTTATAGCTCTACACAGCTTGATAACCTTCAGGGATGCGCTGTATACTACATGGGGAGATCATGTAGATCTTCAATTGGGCTTTAGCGAGTCATTGATGGAGTGGGGGAATTCATTAATAGGGTAGGTTGGTCAGCGGGATGATAGCAGGAGGGGCTCATGTGAGCGAGACGTTATCTCTTCAAGGATTAGGTGGTATCTTCGAGGGTTTACTCTTGGAGTGCATGGGATTGACTACTTGTTCATGAGGAGTTGGGCATAGTGCCATATTATCATGATTGCCTACTCACTGATGGTGTTAAGAGGGCTTCTGCTACTTGTTCCTGGCAGGATGGTGAGTGGAGCAGGGGGAGCTTCATGTTGGATAGGATGGCTTGGGATCCTAGTATTGAGGGATCGCTTCATATTAGGGAGATGCAGAGGTCAGGGATGATTAAGTGGCGCATCTGGGATCCTTGCACATTTTGCAGTGGCAGTGGGGAGCGTCAGCGAGAGAGGATGCTTGTTCAAGTATTGCTTGAGGACAAAAAAATTTTGGTGGGGAGGACTGTAATATCCCCAATTAGCAATTCTGCAAATTAGAATATTAATTTTTGATAAACTTTGATGTTTCTAATGTCAAGCAGAAATAAGGTGGGTCGGGATCCACAATTAATAATTAAGGGAAAAACTACAGCCTACTCCTATAGTTCACAAGGAGAAATTGTGGCCTTAGTGCGGTCCATCTGGCCAACATTCGATTTGGAGGCAGCTCCCTAGGAGGCAGTGTGGGAATGTTCTATGGGGGTAGGGCAATGAGTGTTTGGATGAGGGGACTATGAAGTCCATGGTGGGCCTAAGGGAATGTTGGGGGCTCAATTAATAAAAGGAAGTGAAGGCAACTCATTTCCTCTTTCATTCATCTTCTATTTTGATTGTCATCTTGACATAGCATGCTTGTGCTGGGTGCCAAGTCTGTCGTGCTATTTAGCACACAAGATCTTCAGGCGGAGATTTCAACCTCTACCTCGGGGGAATTCGACTGCCTGCTCAGGAGAGTAGTTCCACACTTTTGGTGAGGAGTTGACATAGCATCAACAACAGGAGTGCGTAGTCCCTTCAGGACTGCGTAGAGGCAGCAGAGACTGCACAGTGATTGCGTAGTGCAGTCTAGAGGAAGTGTCGGGAGTGTGGGAGAGAAGAGGAGTTCAGTTGAAAGATTTGGACAGGAGGCACCTCCTACTAGGGATTTTGGCAGCATTTTGGAGACATCTACCAGTAGTTCCAACTAGGAGTCGAATTTCCCAGTAGTTTTGTGAGCCAACCCCAAGAGGGCCAATTTCTAAGTTCAAAACTAGGAGGAACCCTTTCTTGGATTTTTGAGGAGAAGCCAAGATTAATTTGGCAGAATTTTTTGGGTAGGTTTGAGGTGTCAAATAGAGATCCTAAATCAGCCAGCAACTAGTTTTTCTAGGGGAAAATAGGGTTGAAATTCCGGGGTCAACAATTGGCCAATTCCTTTGCGGGTTTTTGTGGGTTTTGTGAGTAGAGTCGGGGTTAAAAGCCCGAAATTTTCTGAGTAGTGGAAGCGACCAAACTATCAGTCCGAAGTCAACGAACAGCTTTTCTGGTCAGAGCAGCGCAACACTGGAGCCATGCAGAGCTAGTTGCAGAGAGTCATTTCAGCTTGGGTTGAGAAGTATTCCAGCCTACCTTGAGTAGGCCCAGGTGCACCTATTCCAACACCTCTTTTGTACTCAATTCCCAACATTAATAAAATGGCTCAGCTCATCTTTTGGCTTAAATTTCTCATGTATTGATGGTGTAATTTATTATGCTATAGGTTTAGTCTATTGTTGCTTGTATTACTGTCATTTCCCCATTTGGGGATATTACACAAACCCTCTCATTCATCAATGCAAGAGGGAGTTCGCTTCCGAATTCGAGATGAAGGACAGAGGGTTGATGCACTACTTCCTAGGCTTGGAGGTGTGGCAAAAGTCAGGTGAGATTTTCCTTTCTCAAGGAAAATACATTGTGAAGCTACTTGAAAGATTTGGGGTGGTGGACTGTAAGTCTGTGACTACTCTGATGGAACTCAACTTCAAGAAGGTATGCGAAAGTGTTGCTGGGGCCGATTTGGCCGATTTGGGAAATCCTTCCAAGTATTGTCAACTCGTGGGGGCCCTGATGTTCTTAGTGAACTCCCATCTCGACATATGCTTCGCAGTGAATACGTTGAGTTAATTTATGGTCGAGCCTCATCGCATACATTGGATTACTGCCAAGAATCTCTTGAGATATCTTCGGGGCACAATCAACTATGATTGAGATACACTACCGAGAATTTGAGGCTCCATGGATACTCTGATGCTGATTGGGCTAGCAGTGTGGTGGATCGTAAGAGCACATCTGGTTGTTGCTTCTCACTAGGTTCTGCTTCGATATCTTGGATGAGCAAGAAGTAGAAATCGGTTGCTTTAATCATCGCGAAGGCCGAATACATTACTGCTAGTATAGCCTTATGTGAAGCTATTTGGTTGAGAAAGCTCTTTAGTGTGTTGTTTGAGCATGTGGTGGATACCACTGTGATCTACTATGACAACCAAGGTGGGATTCGTCTTTCTGAGAATCTCGTGTCCCACGACCACTCGAAGCATATTGATATCAGGTACCACTTTATCCGGGATATGGTACAACGGGGAGCAATAAGGCTCCATCACATCGGGATTGATGAGTAGGTCGCAGATATTCTCACGAAGCCCCTGGGGAAGGTCAAATTCTTAACCGTATGTGAGAGACTTGGAGTTGTGGAAAGACCCTCCTATGAGGGTCCCGCATGAGTTGGACATTGAGCTCTGGGAGCTCTAGGGGACTTGGGGGTACTTCTTGGAGCTATGAGCGACTATAGAGTGAGTGGTTCACCTTCCCCTAGTGGTGCGCTGTGTATGGGGTGAGTGGTTCACCTTCCCTCGTGATACCCCATTATGGTTGGCATATGCATAGGATGAGTGGTTCACCTTCTCCTATGGCATATGAGCAAGATGAGTGGTTCACCTTCTCCTGCTGATGCCCCAACATACATCCTACCCATGTAGTCCGGGACTCATGGGAAGTACCTCTCATCTGGCCAATGAGTTGGGAAATGAGGATAGAGACTGAGCACTACCAATGGACGTATTGTGTATTGCTGTACTCTCTATGCTTGGATGCATCGTGTTCAAAGTCAAACATCTTGATCTGGGATCAGTTGAGGTTTTACCTCTGGACTAACTTTTGGTCAAGGTCTTGTGACTCATTCTCGATCAATTCTTCTTCATTATTTCTTCATGGTTCAGCAGAGCAGAGCAGAGCAAGAATGATAGAGATGGTACAGGTTCGCAGATGGATTGGCAGGTGGACTTCTCCCTAGTTGAGAGGGAGTGTTAAAATTGGCAACTAGGGCCAATCTCCACCTTAGACAACTCATATGATGGAGATGATATTTTTATTGGATTCCTCTTTTCGAGAGGTGCAAGATGTTCTAAAGATCATCTTGTTTGGACAAGCGAAAGTGTGATTTTGAATTTATTATTCACACATGTGCAAATTGTCAAGGTCGGCCATAGTAAAAGTAGGCTCATGAAGCCCAACAGTTGTGTCTCCACACCCTCAATGAATTGTATAAATAAGAGTGACCTTCACCTCGTTTGGTCATCACTCACTCATCACATGTCTTTCTTTCTCCTCTCTTGATTGGTTCGTACAACATTGGAGCAGCTCTCTCTAACTTTGCACGTGTGGAGATTGCAGGACGAGTTTCAGGAAAACAGGTCAGTGTTGACCAGCATTGACCGAGGGTCAGCTCACCTCCTTTGACTGCAATTTCAGGGCAGAAAATTCGATTTTTGAAGGTCGCATTTATTGGCACAAGTTTCAAGGCATTTGGAACAGTTTGACCGAGGTTGACTTCAGCGTTGACTTCAGGTTTGATCACAGATTTTACAGCAGCATTGATTGGTTTTGACTTGACTGTTTTGGGTTGACTTTGACCCTCTTGGAAGGCCAAATTGGATTGCTTTTGACCGAGCTTCTTGGAAGACATTTTGGAGCCACTTTGACCAGCGTTGACTTTCTGGTTAGGTCTGCAGTTGACTGTTGTTGACTGCTGATTTTGACAGGACTGTTTTGGGCAAGTTATTTTGATATTTGTACTCTCTCTCTTTGATATTTGTACTCTCTCTCGAGGGTGGTTTTTCCCTGACATAGTGCTTACATCTTGCATCTCTTGTTTTGTGATCTTCATACACACATAATATGGTAATTGCTTGATGAGAGATAAGATAATAAAGAAGTAAAAGAAGCCAACACACTCACAAGTAATTATCAAGATCGGAGAATCAAAGCCTAATATATCTACTTTGATTTTCCAACAATATAAGCACTTGACATTAATCTCAAGGTTGAATATCTTGTTGAATGAGTTGGTGTTATCTAATTGATCAATTGAATTTGGGCATTTTCATTTGTTCTTTTACAATTAGAATTGAAGATCTAATTGTTTAAATTGGCATTGTGACATCTTGTTGACATAACTTGAAGAATTGCTAATTGGGAACAATAATCATCTAATTTTCCATCTCTTGAGTAATTGTCTCTAATATCCTTTTCATATAAGTGTTAAAAAGAGCCTTGGTTAATTGTTCTAAGTAATATCATTGTGAATGTTTCATGGTTAATAATAAATATCTATTGTGGATCGCTTGGCATATTGGTGATTTGTTGTTAAGAACATCTATCTTATTTCTTGAGCAATTATCTCTTGGTCAGATTTGACACATCTTTTTAAGCACTAGTGAAATTGAGCACTTTATCTTGTATATAAGATTGTCTTCATTCATTAAGTACTTTGTGTAATAACTAAAGATAAATCATAATTAAGTACTTGAGATCATAACCAATCTTAACTCAAGAACATTCAAACCAAATTTGCATTTGCAGTCTAGGCCTAGTCCTGCATTAGTTTAACGTACCTCCAAGCATAAGCTTGGTTGATAAAAAGATAGGAACACCCTTCATCTCTTGCTTGCAAATTCTAGACCCTCTCTAGTGGCCAAAATAGTGACTTTGCAGTTGTCAGAGCTACAGTCTCTGTAGCACCGGAGGCACTGGGTATGTTAGATTTTAAGGGGAGGTATCGTTAACCAAGTCTTTGCTTGCTTTGCCTTGATTTTTCTCTACCACTTACTGTTGAGACTAGCCTCAAAATAGATAAGGATCAAGGGATACACTCAGCTAGGCATATAATTAAAATCAATCAAGATTTTTGCATCACACCTAGATTGTAGGACTTGCACATCATATAGGATAGAAAAGCATCTAAGCAGCGATTGTTCATCCGGCCACCTCGTATTTAATTGATCTAAAACAAGTAGTTGACTCCATAAGGAACTGGTCTCATATAACGATATAATCTAATCCCTTAACTTGCTAAAATAAACCAAGTGGCTAGGCCATTTAATCGTGTCTCCCGTACTTGTTGGTTGCCAACTAGTCTTTCACTTTTATATTTCATAGGGACTACCCCCCATAGCCCGTTGTTGGGAGACAAATAGAACGAAGAGGTCGGGGATCAGAGTGACATCCCCCGACCTGAGTCGTTGTCGCACCGTGTCTATACAATTTGAGCGACAACAGGACCCTGCCGTTACAGGTCTCGACAGCTCAACTACCATTATGGATTAGCTGGTATTTATAGGGGAAGATCACTCGGATCCTCCATGGGACTTCTGTTTGGCGGAGGGTGTTTCACTTCTTAGTGATTCATTGATGGTATCAAAGGTGACAATGGTTAGTTTATGTGGGCGAGGACCCTTTTCAGCAGGAGTTAGATTGTACTTTCAAGAGTTCACTCTTGAGGTATATGAAGTTGGTTTTCCAATATAGCAGCTTCCCGAGGACATAGCCGAGATTTTGCATTTCGAGATGCTCTACTTAATGCCAGTATGGAGAGGGCCTCTAGTATCTATGCCTTGTTGGGGAGTGTGTGGAGCAAGTAAAGCTTCACAATGATCATAATGGTTTGGGACCTCGACATCATGAGATCCATTAGTGTTGGGGTAATGCAATGTTTCGGAGTGGCTTTGAAGCACATTTGGAACCCTGGTATTAATTGAGATCAGTTTGTGGAGAGACAACGAGTGATGACATTGCTTGAGGACAATTAATTTTGGGAGGGGAGACTGTAATGTCCCCAATTTTACATTATCTTGTGATGAGATTAGGAGGCGTCTCTAGAGCTTATGTCAACCAATTCACAGGAGCTAGATTACATTATTGTTGGGCACAGAGAATTTTGAGGAGTTCTACAGGGTTCGACTAAGATCACTTGCCATATTTCACCATCATGATCAATTTTGCATAGTTCGCTCTTAGTTCTGTTGCATTCCGACAATTCCCATAAAACAAGGTTATTAACAGGCATATTTTAATTAATAACACTTAAGGTGTTGTTTCGGGTTGATTACGTGGGGAAACACCTTAGTGTAATAGCTCCTTGGAATCAGGGTGAAAAGATCTATAGGAAAGAATGATAAAAAGGGCCTTTGGGTGGCCGGTGTGACCATGGAGGCGAATTAAACATTTCTCAGGGCTAAAAGTGGCCTTAAATTAGTTAATAAAGGTCACTTTATTAAATAAAGAAAGGAAAAGTGCTTTTAATATTTTAATTGGAGGGAAAAGGTAAGTGAGTTCTAAAAAGGGAAATGAGAGGGTCTCTCCTTATTCTTTCACTTGTATTTTGGAGAAAAGGAGCTCTAAGAGAGTTTTGGAGGAGAAACTTACGGTTTGAGAAACCTAGCTGCCATAACTAACTTTGGTGTTGAAACTAGACACCATAGTTGATTCAAGAGAGTGAGATCACTCAATTTTCACTGCTGAGCTTAATAGAGTAAAGGATTTGCAAACGTTCTCAAGGTAAAGAGGTTTTATCAGTTGATTTTAACTTCTGAAAGGGTTTTCTCTAAATATATTTATATGAAGGGAGCAACTGTTGGGAGAGAAGGATTGCATATTGGTCATTTCTCTATTGATTTGAAGGACACACTCCCTGGAGGAAAGAACTGCAATATCTGAACCTTTATGGCTTGATTCTTCTTGTGAAGGGTGGGACGTATTGCCACACTACCATATTGGACGAGTTCTGCTACTAAATAAATCGGGCTTCCTTAAACAAGAGGTCGAAATTAGCGTTAGAGCTGTTGCTTGGGGTTTATACCAAGTGGTGTTCAAGTTTTGAGTGTGGAGTTGATTCTCTTGTCACCACAAAGGCCATGATATTTTCCCTTAGAGGTGGACGAATTTTGGGTGTTGTGATAGCGGGTGTACCTCCATCCATCAAGCCATTAAGGGAGCACGCAGTGAATTTTTCTTACCAGTCTATGAGAGGCATATAGAGGGCCATCTCTTTCTTTAGCAGGGGTATTATTTCACCCACATGCAAGAACATTTCTCGAGGGAACAAACTGCTGATATGCGGGGCTGATTCTTCCTGTAGATGAGCACGAGTTAACTGAAGTTTGGTACTCCTGTGGCAACGTGTATATATATATATATATATATATATATATATATATATATATGTATCAGCCTCTATCTCTCTGTGTGCATTATATTTTCCAAGCAAATTTGGAGACTGTTAATGGCGGACTGATATATATATAATTTCTGGTTATGTACTTAACAATGGGGAGCTGATATCTATCAACAACATCAATTAATGTGCCCATGACTTCTTGTTGGTGTATTTACCAGGTTCAATCTTTCTTATCTGCTCTCTGTGTAGTCATATTTCAAGCGAGAAAAGACTTTTTTGTTGGTGCTATTGTCATATATCAGCATTGTGTTAATTTTTGGGTTTGATATAAGTAGTATACATTTTTTGTTTTAAAGTGTTGGTAACACTGAGAGTGGGGTGAATCAATATTTCTTATCAATTAACACTTAATTAGTCTTTTTCAGAGCATTAGTTAATCTTCAATAGTATTACAATTATACAATAAAGTAGTAAACAATAATGCGGGAAGAGAGAGACAATAAACACAAGATTTTTAGGTGGAAAACCCCCTCTGGGTCAAAAACCACTGAACATTTTTCTAATAAATTCTTTAATCTTCAGCCCCAGCTGAAAAGAAAGCTACAACTTCCTAGAATTCTAGAAAATTATTCTTCTCCAACTCCCTCCGGAAGGACACCCCAACACCCTGCCTTTATCAACATGTGCAAATTCCAAATTGAAATCCTACTGCATTATCTAATGTTATTTCTTCTACTTATTATTCAGAAATAAGTTATTTGCAGAAATCTCTTCAGTAAATATCGAAATAAATTCAAATGTAGACTTCACCATACAATTACTGAGCAAAACAATAAGGAAATACTAGCACAAGAATGACACAGATATTTTGAACAATTGTCCCCGGAAAAACCCAATGCTGGAAAACTGGTGCAGTAGATGAGGGTTTCTATTATTTAGCAGTAATCTTCTTGTATAATTTACAATCAGCAGTAATGAAGAGAAATTCTCTATGATAACACTGGAGAAATTTCTCGCAAAAATTCTGATGAGAAATGACCTCGGAAGAACCCTCCCGGGCCTCCTACGTCACCACTGCGCTGGCTCTGCGTGGGCACTGCATCACCCCTCTGCATTGCTCCCTTCTAGCCTTTGCGTTGTCCCTTCCTTGAACTGCGTCACCTGCTCCTGCACCTCGGATTGCTGCTGAACCCTCTCTGCCTCTCCTCCACTTGCAACTCTCTCTCTGAATCGATTTTCTCTTGCCAGACTTCAGCCACTGAGAAACTCTATTTACTCGGGCAACTGAGTATTTGCACTAGCGTCTTTTTCAAATGACCCTAAAGCTATGTTGCCAGGAAACGTGGGTGCGGGTGCGAGTGCGGGGACGGGGACGGGGACGGGGACGGCATTTTTTGAAACAGGGTGCGTGGGTTCGTCTGGGTATTTTTATATTAATATATATTATAAATTATAAATTATAATTTATATATCATATATAATACTATATTTTGGACCTAGTTGCCCAAAATTAACACCTTTCCAGTTAGGTAGTTTGTCAAACATATCACATGTTCTTTGTTGTAGGTGAGTTCTCTTGTTTCAGTTTAGATTGGCCTTTAAAATCAGTGGCATAAACTCATAGATATCCCACAACAGAGATGTATTCATGCATTAAACTCAGTAATACAAATATTATTCGAGTAACACCATGCCAGAACAAAATCTGCCACTTTCCACTAACATTTTCAACTCGGAATTTTACAGTGAAATACTATTTAATAAATAGTAAATACTAAATATTAATAATTTAATAACAAGTTACAAAACATAACATCTAATTTTTTCCTATTTTTTCTACGGGAAAATGCTTCTATCTTTGCTTGACAGATGAAATTCCTCATAGTGGGCATTGCCATATATTATAAATTATAAATTTATATAATATATTCAATGGTTTAGGGCTCGGCCTACTCAACAGTTCTGATGTCTGTTCTAAATTCTAATAGGGGTTACAAGCCAGCCCTTTACAGAGGCTCAATCTACTTCAAAACAAAGTGTAAGGGCTGCCTGGAATTCGGTCTGCTCAAGCATAAAAGCTTGCCCTTCACTTCAGTCTGCAATCCATCCTGTCTACAGCCTGCAACTAGGGTATATTGGACCTGCAACTAAGACAATTTGGGCCTGCAACAAGGGCTGATTTTGGGCCTGTTCAGTTCTGTAATTTGGCTTGATTTCGGGCTTGTTCGGGTCTGCAATTCAGCCTGATTTTGAGCCTGCAACTCCATCTCAAAACCAATCTGAAGCCTATCCCCAAAACAATGCGGAATAAAGTCTCCTACAACCTTTAAAAGTTTAAAGTTTATACATCTGCTGTCAATTCTTTACAGCGTCCTATAGCCCTGCGGCCTTGATAAACCAAAGCTTGGCCACTTCCAAAATCCACGAGTAAGAACTTATATTTTATGCACATTGAAGAAATGGTTTGTTACTAAATAACTGTGGGCCTGCCGGTGGTGAGAGAGGGGTGGAGCCTGAGGGTGAGAGGGGCTGTCCAACAGTGAACACTGAAAATTCAAAACTTCTACAGTCTACTGTCTACCGTGCCACGTGAACGTTGCTGCCCGAAAAATGTTATGACTGCCGGCCAACTTGCAATGGCTGTGCGCTGTGCCTGCAATGGCTGTGCCACTGTGCCTGCAATGGCTGTGCCGCTGTTCGTATGTTTAGTGACTAGTCGGCTGTGCGGTGTGCTATGATTCATGAAACATGAAACATGAAACTTCAAAGTTCAAACATAGCCGGATAGGTAGAACTTAGGTTTGATTTTTAAGTTTTAATATTTTATTGTATTTTCATTTATGTTTTAAAAAATAGTTAATATTTTTAATTTATTAAATTATTTTTTATTTAATTTTAATATTTTTTAAAATTTAATTAAATTTTTTAAATTTTAATTATTTAAAAAAATATATATATTTAAGAAAATTATTTATGGAAGAACCCGAAGAACCCGAAAATCGGGTTCCAAGTACCCAAACTATGGGTTCGTCTGACCAAAAGAACCCAAAGAACCCGATTTTCATTTTTGAAGAACCCGGTTCTTCAAAGAAGAACCCGGTGCGTTTGGGTTCTTCTGAGAAGAACCCGTACCCGAATCGGGTACTTGGGTGCGGGAACCCGGTGCGGGTTCGAGAACCCCACCCCCGGGTGCGGGAACCCGTGCAACACAGCCCTAAAGTCTTCTTTTATAATCTTCTCATTGAGATATCAACGATAGAGATTAGATCTCTAATCAACAGTTAAGATCATAACTTGACTTGATCCATATTTTCTAGAAGATTCACACTCTGTTTTATTAGTGCCCTTTAATTATTTAATTTCCCTAAGTTTAGACTTAGGGTCTCCATTAAAATAATTAATTATTTTAATAAAACATGTTCCGAGTGGAACTTCCACAAACGATTTCTGGGTTCTTTGGAATACATGTGTCTGAGCCTCTCCACAAATTTTGAGACTTAGAGCACTTCCGATGCTACTAAAAATCAATACTCCGTCTTAGCGAGGAAAATGCTCTAACAATATGCCTGTTGCATACTGCTTTGAACTTGAAGCATCCTTTGCGTTGCTGATATTTGAAAACCTGTCCATCAACAACTGCGCTGCTGCTGCTACTATACTACTGCCCATGACACTGCCATTGCCACTGCTGCATCCGTACTACAACTCCCTCTCTAGTGTTGCTTCATCCTATACTAAAACGGATTTTCAACCATCCCCATATTTTCCCTAAAGTAAACAAACTTTGTTCTCCCTAGGGCCTTGATGAGAATGTCTTCTACTTGATCTCCCGTGGGAATGTATTGCAACTGTACTACTCCCCGTTGAACACAGTCTCTGATAAAATGACACCTGATGTCGATGTGCTTTGACCGATCATGAAAAACAGGATTCTCAAAGGGCCTGATGCAACTATGATTATGACATAGAATACTGGTTGCCTCCATCTTCCTTCTGAATAAATTCACGAGCAGTTTTCTAAGCTATATGGCCTCACACGAAGCTGTGTTGGCTGCCATATATTCTGTATCAGTTGTGCTTAGTGCTACGGAATTTTGCTTCTTACTGCACCAGGAGGTCATACCTGATCCAATGTTAAAGCGGTACCCTGTGGTACTTTTCCAATCTACCAAACTTCCTTCCCAATCTGCATCTTCGAATCCACGCAGAATGTTGTTCTCGCCTTGGGTGTATTTTAATCCATATCTGACTATTCCTCGCACATATCGGAGAATGTGCTTGGCAGCTACCTAGTGCGCCCTCTTTGGTTCTACCATGAACTGACTGAGGGAATTAACAGCGTAGCAAATGTCTGGCCTAGTGTTGACCATATACATGAGAGACCCTATGAGTTGCTTGTACGAAGTGGGGTCCACTTTATCTTCAGATGCATCAATTTTCTTCCAATTGGTAATCATTGGAGTAGCCATGGGTCTACAATCCTGCATTCTAAATTTCTTTAGAATTTCTTTAGTGTATCTTCCTTGACCAAGGAAGATTTCTCCCTTCTGCTACCAAACTTCCAATCCCAAAAAATATTAAATAGTGCATCGGCCCCAAATCCTTCATGTTGAATTCTTCTCCCAGATTCTTCTTGCAGTCTTTGATGAGCCTAGATGATCTTGTCAAAAATAAATCATCTACATACAATAACAAAATCAGAGGCTCATTCTCTACTGTGAGATGTGAAAATTCCTGAATACAATTATGCAGCCTACTATAGTATCATGGTTTACTTCTCCTACTTGAGATTAAGTTATGCAAGTTATTTAAAAAAAAAAAAAAAAAAAAAAACCGAAGTAAACACAACTAACAGCCTACACACATGTAGATCATTTACTGAATATTAGGTTCATTCAACAAAGTGACAAACAAATTTTTGGACATAAGTCCCCGAAAAAACCCAATGCGGGAAAACTGGTGCAACAGATATGAGGGTTTATTATTATTAAGTAGATTTTGAGTACAACAAATCTGGGCACCAAATCTGGTTAACTTGACAGAGAATAGGTAGATCTACAACTCACCTGCTGTTATGAGACCAAGATTCTGATTGATCCACACCCTCAAACAGGATTTACAAGACTCAGCTTGATTCTAGCCCTAGAAACCTTAGCGCTACCCCTAAAGCCCCAATGTCAGCCCTGCTAGGCTCTGCGTACCTCTGCGCTGCTCAAAAGGGGACTGCCTAACCCCAGAGTGGGTGACGCAGTCCTTACGCTGCCTCTGGAGGCCTCAGCGTAATTCTGGAAGCCCTTTAAAGCTGCACCGCTGCCCCTCCTGGGCCTGCATAGCGGCTGAAGCTGTGCTGCATAACTGCTGCTGCTGCTGCCCTTGCTCCTTTGCGCTGACTCTAAAAGCCACTCCTTTGCCTCTCGCTGACTCTTGGCTCTGGGATAAGATCATCCCCTTAGCCAATACTACCCCTTGTTGCAGAAAACTCCTTCGGAAATTCTTAACAAACCCTGCCCTAGAATTCCAACTTAGTTTCTCAGCTCTGCCTCCGTGTGTGTGTCCAACTGACCCTCAAGCCTTTCTCTTATACTTTTTCGTTGAGACATCGATGACCAAGATTAATTCACTTATCAACGGTTGAGATTAAAAGACTGCTTGATCCGCATCACTTAGAACATTTCAGCACATGTGTTATTTAATTCACTTTAATTATTTAATTTCTCTAAGTTCCGACTTAGGGATTACATTAAAATAATTAATTATTTGAATAACTTCAACACCAGATGAAATTTCTCCAAACGCTTTTTGGGTTTTGGAGGTGATGTGTTTCTTAGCCCCTCCACAAAGTTTCAGAGCTAGAGCACACCCAATGCTACCCCAACTACACAAAATCTCAACACTCCCTCGTAGCACAAAGTGTGCTGTACCAATACATCCACACCATGTATCACAAGATCTTGGTATTGGTTTATGTCCTGTTGATGCTTGGCCTGCTGCCCTCCATCCACTGCACTGCTACTTTCTATACTGCTGCCCATGTCACTGCCACTAACACTGCCACATCTATACTACAGTTCCCTCTCAAATTGCTGCATCATGCTGCCCATAGCATTGCCACTGCTAACTGCTGCACTGCAACTCAGTTGCTGAGAAGTAAGCAACTGAAATACAACTGCCCAGTCGTTGACAGACAAGTCAGGCTGCATCCCATCACTGAAGCTCCCTTGGTTGCTGATTTACGTTGTCCTCTTGAAGCTGCTGATCTGCTACAACTCTGCTGCATCCCATCACTGAAGCTCCCTTGGTTGCTGATTTACGTTGTCCTCTTGAAGCTGCTGATCTGCTACAAATCTGCACTGCTTAAGCACTGCTTCTTTGCGCTGCTGAAGTCCCATCAGCCTCTGCACTGCTGACACTACGCTGCTGCTGCCTCTGCATTACGCTGCTCCCTCTTCAGCTCTTCAGCACGACCCTCTGCTCCACTATGACCTTCTGCAACCATCTACCGACTTATCCCGCTGCCGTCTTAAGGCTACCGTAGCTCGTATGTGATCCAAGAGTAGGGCTGACTCAAGGATCATGCCACCTTGATCTGTAGCTACTCTACAGATCCATGTCACCTCACCTCTTCTCTTGAGGCACATTAGCACTCATGGCTACATCATCATCAGAGCCATCGTCCTTTGCTGCTGCAGCCTTGGATTCAGAAGATCCTTTGTCCTTTTTCTTAGGACAAGTGCTGGCGAAGTGTCCAAGTTTTCCACATTTAAAGCACCAGACCTTGGATAGGTCTCTCTTCTTCTTCCCTTGCTGCCTTTTTTCCTTTGATGCTAGGGTTGTATCATCTTCCTCTTCTTTCTTCATTTTGGTTGATCCGTTTCCACTGCTTTGCCTCTTGGTGAATCTCCTGATTTCCTCCTGACGGAGGATTGCTCACATGTCTGCCCATGATGGTAACGTTGCTTTGCCCAAAATGCTTTGGACAAACGTTTTCCATTCTTCAATGACTACATTCAGGGCAATCCTCACTAGGAGCCCCTCATCCTTATTTTGACCCATGGCACTCAGTTGATCTTGGATAGTCTAAAGTCTGAAGAGGAAGGGTTCTATCTTCTCACCCTTTTGCATCTGGAACAACCGCATTTGATTCTCCAGAAGCATCCTTCTTTGGACAGAGCCTCCCTGATACATCGTGTCAAATGCTACCCACATCTCATTTGCCGTATTCTTTTCGGCAATATGAGGCATAATGTGGTCTTTGACTTCGTCCATGATCAAACGCTTCGCCCACGCTTGATTTTCATTGTACTTATTTAGAGGATCTACATTGGTTGACACAACTAGGACTCTCTCTGCATGAACCTTGAGGCCATACTCATCCAGGATTGTCAGGATCCTGGCTCTCCAGATAACGAAGTTGGACATGCCGTCCAACCTATCCATATCTCTCAGTCCATGTGAACCCATTTGGCTCATCTCTGTCGGAAACAATACTCTTCTCCCTTCTCCTGTGGCAACACAGAAACACTGTATCTGGGCTTCTTGGTGACTAGAAACCCTCTAGTAACTGCTTCTTCTGAAATCTGATTTCCCTCCCGGAAATCTTCAGCCAAAATACAATCAGACAGTTCTCTTCGATCCCCTTGATTGAATCTCAGATCTGTTTGGCTCAGATCTGCTGAGTAACTATCTTCCTCCCGCTCTTTTTTGACTTAGCTTGGCACAATTCTGCACCGACAGAATCTCCACCACACTAGCACTACTGAAGATCTGAAGCACTGCTTCCGGATCTTGGAAAAACTTCTCTGCAACAGGAAGAATGATTGGACTGGGTCCCATTGATTGGCCCAAGGTAGCCTCAACGCTGCTCAGAAGTGGACTGCGTAACCCCAGACTAGGTGATGCAGTCCTTATGCTGGCCTGGAAAGGCTCTGCATATGCTTGATGGCCTTCTGTAGCTGCAACGCTACCCCTTTTTGGGTCTGCGTCCTCCTACTGCCAAGCTGCCCTTTCCGGATCTTTGCTGCTTCTGTTGCTGTCCTGCAGAAAAAATATTCTTCAACTGATTTGCTGGAGATTCAACTTGATCTGCTATCGCTCTGATACCATGTGAAAATTCCTGAATACAATTATGCAGAAATTCTACTATAGTATCATGGTTTACTTCTCCTACTTGAGATTAAGTTATACAAGTTATTTTCAGAAAAAAAAGAAAAATATTCAGAAAATACCGAAGTAAACACAACTAATAGCCTACATACATGCAAATCACTTACTGAATATTACGCTCATTCAACAAAGTGACACAGATTTTTGGACATAAGTCCCCGGAAAAACCCAATGCAGGAAAGCTGATGCAATGGATATGAGGGTTTATTATTGTTAAGTAGATTATGAGTACAACAAATATGGGCACCAAATCTGGTTAACCCGATAGAGAATAGGTAGATTTGCAGCTAACCTGCTATTCTGAGACCAAGATTCTGACTGATCCACATCCTCAAACGGGATTTTCAAGACTCAGCCCGATTCTGGCCCTAGAAACCCCAGCGCTGCCCCTGAAGCCCCAGCATCATCTCTGCTAGGATCTGCGTGCCTCTGCACTGCTCAGAAGGGGACTGGGTAACCCCAGAGTGGGTGACGCAGTCCTTACGCTGCCTCTGGAGGCCTCTACGTAACTCTGGAAGCCCGCTAAAGTTGCAACGCTGCCCCTCCTAGGTTTGCGTAGTAGCTGAAGCTGTGTTGCACAGCTGCTGCATAACTGCTGCTGCTACCCTTGCTCCTCTGCGCTGACTCTGAAAGCTACTCCTCTGCCTCTTGCTGACCCTTGGCTCCGGGATCAGATCATCCTCTCAGCCAATACTACCCCTCGCTGCAGAAAACTCCTCCTGAAATTCTTAGCAAACCTTGCCCTAGAATTCCAGCTTAGTTTCTCAGCTTTGCCTCTGTGTGTGTGTCCAACTGACCCTCAAGCCTTTCTCTTATACTTTTTCTTTGAGACATCAACGATCGAGATTAAATCACTTATCAACGACTGAGATTAAAAGACTGTTTGATCCACGTCACTTAGAACATTTCAGCACATGTGTTATTTAATTCACTTTAATTATTTAATTTCCCTAGGTTTAGACTTAGGGATTACATTAAAGTAATTAATTATTTGAATAACTTCAACACCAGATGAAATTTTTCCAAACGCTTTCTGGGTTTTGGAGGTGATGTGTTTCTTAGCCCCTCGACAAAGTTTCAGGGCTAGAGCACACCCGATGCTACCCCAAATAGACAAAATCTCAACATGAGATAGTAGAGTTTGGGATCACCGTTACTCTTGACAAATCCCATTTGTTGCAAGTAACCATCAATTCGACCATACCATGCTTTAGGTGCCTGTTTGAATCCATACAGGGCTTTCTTCAGCCTACATACATGAGTTTTCTTCTCATGCATTTCGAAGCCTTCCGACTGTTCAATGTCAACCTCTTCTTCTATCACCTTGTTCAAGAACGCAGTCTTGATGTCCATCTGGTGAATCTCCCATCCCATCTGCGCTGCAAGGGATATAATGGACTGATAAAGGTATATCTGGCTACAGGGGCGAAGGTTTCTTCATAGTCTATCCTTTCTTTCTGAGCATACCCCTTAGCCACGGACCTAGCCTTGTACTTCTCTACATTGGCATCTACAACATACTTAATCTTGTAGATCCATCTAGAACCTACAACTGATATGTCCTGTGGTCTAGGTACGACTTCCCAGACATCATTGGTCATGATAGAGCTATACTCCTCTAACATAGCATCCACCCAGACTTGATGGTGAATGGCTTCCTGAAAGCTAGAGGGCTCGACAACCTGTGCTAGCAATGCTTGGTATCTGTCAGGCTGTGTAGCAACAAAACTTGTATGCCTGTTGGCTTTAATTATAAAAATGGCTTTAATTATAAAAATACACAAGAGGTATTTATAATATTAAATATTTATTGATATGATATAAAAAGATGATTGAATGATTACAATAAGGCCTGCTTTTATACCCATGCAGGTGCCTTTTCACGAATGGGCATGTCTTTTAGACATGCCTTTTCAGCTAACTTAATCACTAATTTACATAGTTACTATTTAACTATTAATGACTATATTTATTACATTAGTTATGAATTAGATTCATAATAGGCTGTCTACGCTGTCTTTTCTTGGTTCTAGGAGCCCCAACAAACTCCTCTGCGTCTGTCATACTTCTCTGTTGATTTTGCTATTGGTATTGGGTGGCTCAATTATCTCTTCTTCTTGCTGTCCCATCTACTGCAAGCTATCTGGATTTTCTTCCCTTGAAGAAATACTAGTACTAGTCACAGTTTTAGATCTTGATGGTCGTCCATCTGTTGGATCTTCTCCTAGCTACCATTGGACAAGAGGTTCATCCTCAGACTGTTCTTCGGTAGGAATTTCACGGGATTTTCTGAAGGCTCGATCCTCCATGAATTTCACATCCCTCCTTACTACAAATTTCCTATTACCTGGAATGTAGATTTTGTATGCCTTCGATGTCTCGCTATTTCCTACGAGATACCCTTTCTCAACAGTCTGATCTAGTTTGATCTGTTTCTCATCTGGAACATAGCAATATGCCACACTCCCAAAAATCCTGTGGTGTCTTACCTTCAGCTTCATCCCTGTGAAGACACTCTCGGATGTTGTCTTGCCCAATGTTTTGTTAGGGGTCCTATTCTGGATATATACAACTGTGCTGCATGCTTCTGCCCACAAAAATATAGGCAGATCTTGGTCATACAACACTGTCGTTGCTGCCCCAACAATAGTCTTGTTCTTTTGTTCTGCAACTCCATTATGCTCCGGATTGTAAGGAGTGGTCCATTTTATTCTAATGCACTCCCTTGCGCAGAAATTTGTCAATTCCTTATCAGTATATTCGCCACCATTATCTGAACATAATACTTTGATTTTCTTCCCAGTCAGATTTTCTACTAGAGCTTTAAATTCTCTGAACCGGTCAAAGACCTCATCCTTGGTCTTTAGGAAGTAAATCCAAGTTTTCCTAGAATAGTCATCTATGAAAGTGTCAAAATATTCACTTCCACCAAGATCTCTAGTGGACATCGGTCCGTAGATATCTGAGTGTATTAGTCCCAATACACTTTTCGGCATATTGTTGCTCCTGGAATACGCTGCCTTAGCGTATTTTCCTAGAATGCACCCTCTGCATACGTCATCATGTTTGGTCCTAAGAACTGGAACTCTTTTAAGTATTTCTCTGAGCATTCTTAAAGTTCCATGGTGTAGATGCCCCATTTGTCTGTGCCAAAGTTTATTCAGATTTGACTCGCCACTTAGATTGTTGCCTACCAGTGCCATTGAAGACTCGAGCTGCAACTTTTATAGTCTGTTGCTTCGAGTCCTAATTTGAACCTTCTTCTTCCAGCTTGGATGTTTGACATAGACTTCTATTCCAATAAAGTATATGTCGTATCCCTTGTCTTGCAATTGAGACATTGAAAGTAAATTCATTCCCATACCTGGCACATGTAGCACATTAGTGGCTCAAAGACTCTCTCCTGCTTCTGTCTGAAATGCTATGGTCCCTTTTCCCACATGGGTACACTTTGTCTTGTTTCCCATAGTAATTTGGAAGTCCATCTGTTCTTCTTGATAGCTAGAGAAATGATCTCTTTCTCCAGTCATATGAGCTGAAGCCCCGCTATCAATATACCAATCATCTGATGATGCAGTGCTAGATAAACACGCACATTCTTTTTCCAGCCTAGAGGCCAACTCTGACAAAACTCGATCGTCTATCTTCTCTGTGTTTTTCCCTTCTCTAGCAGTTTTTGCAGAAGGAATGTGTAAGCCCTTAGGAGTACGATTTGCTGCCAAGGCAGCAACACGAGTTCCCTTTGGCGTAGACCTTCATGCTTTCTTGCCTAACCTTGCTCTGATACCATGTGAAAATTCCAACTTGAAATCCTACTGCATTATCTGATGTTATTTCTTCTACTTATTATTCACAAATAAGTTATTTGCTGAAATATTTTCGGTAAATATCGAAATAAATTCAACTATAGATTTCACCATACAATTACTGAGCAAAACAATAAGGAAATACTAGCACAAGAATGACACAGATATTTTGGACAATTGTCCCCGGAAAAACCCAATGCTGGAAAACCGGTGCAGCAGATGAGGGTTTCTATTATTCAATAGTAATCTTCTTGTACAATTTACAATCAACAGTAATGAAGAGAAATTCTCTATGATAACACTGGAGAAATTTCTCACAAAAATTCTGATGAGAAATGACCCCGGAAGAACCCTCTGGGCCTCCTGCGTCACCATTGTGCTGGCTCTGCGTGGGGACCTCATCACCCCTCTATGTTGCTCCCTTCCAGCGTCTGTGTTGTCCCTTCCTTGCAATGTGTCACCTGCCCCTGCACCCTGGATTGTCATTGAACCCTCTCTGCCACTCCTCCACCTGCAACTCTCCCTCTGAATCGATTTTCTCTTGCCGAACTTCAGCCATTGAGAAAATCGATTTACTCGGGCAACTGAGTATCTGAACTGGTGTCTTTTCCAAATGACTCTCAAGTCTTCTTTTATAATCTTCTCGTTGAGATATCAGCGACCGAGATTAGATCTCTAATCAACGGTTAAGATCATAACTTGACTTGATCCATGTTATCTAGAAGATTCACACTTTGTTTTATTAATGCCCTTTAATTATTTAATTTCCCTAAGTTTAGACTTGGGGTCTCCATTAAAATAATTAATTATTTTAATAAAACATGTTCCGAGTGGAATTTCCACAAACGATTTCTGGGTTCTTTGGAATACATGTGTCTAAGCCTCTCCACAAATTTTGAGACTTAGAGCACTTCCGATGCTACCTAAAAATCAACACAGTAGTCAGTTGAAAGGATGCCCCAGCACCCTAGCGAGCCACAACTCACCCTAGCTAGTAGCACCACCCTACCACCCTGAAGTGTTTACTGACCTCAACCTAAAGGTGACTTCATTCACCTAACTAGCAGCAGCCTACCACCCTATAAAGACAAAAACTAATTACAAAAAGTGTGGACTCTCGCACCAGGGACAATGATCTACATTACAATGATATTTCAATGATTTTCTTTGATTGACCAATAACACTAGGACCTAAGCCCTTGTCTCGACAAACCAAGAACCCTTGTCCCAACTACAAACCAAAACCCTTGTCCCAAAACAAATTTTACTTCTTCAACTCTAGGCAATGACACAAAGTCTTTACAAAATTTGGGCTCCTAAATCAGGGACAATGGCCCAATTACAATGATGTACAATGCTCGACTTCAATTGATAAAAAGGACTCTAGAATAAATTATTTACAATATGTACACAATAATGTCGTGCCAAGTGTTCTTAATGTTGGTGGTGAATTTTTCTACTGCTTTGTTTTGATCTTATATTGTTGTCACTGCTTCTGCCTTCTACTGTTTTGATGCCTTTGCTTTGTCCCTTGAGTGATGTTCCTTGAACTACTCTTCCTAAGGGTTTGCTTTAACTTTGGGTGTCTTGAGCCAGTTGTACCTGCATGGAAGCATAGTTCCAAGGAGAATCCCAATACCAAAAGAAAATGCAAATAACGCTTTAACCAAAAAAATCACTTACCTTTGCTTACAAAGGATGTATTGTAAAATATTATGAATGCTTACTTGCACTAGTTATTGATACCCACCACTTTGTAGGTAATATCCATAGGAGAAAAAAATTCTGCTAGATCTTGCAGTCCCCAGATAGCTTGATGTACCACTATCTCTGCCACCGGAGCCAACCATGTGGTCCCTCGCCCATTTGTTATAATCGTATGTTTGAAGTTGGACCTCCCGACCCCAAAGGTATGGCTTTTCATTGTGTAGTTGGGTAATTTGTTTACTTATCATGGACACTTTTGGGTATGGATTAGTGGGGGTATTCAACGAAAAGAGTGGGTTTGGTTTGTGCTCTTGTCTCCTTTGTCCAATTTGATAGTTAGCCTTGTATCCTAGTCCCGTGGGATCTCTATTACCAGATACTAGCTTTAGGGGTGGTACTAAATAGTGAAATCTCGATTCTGGTTGTGTGGTCCCACTTCCCGGCACCATATACATCACTCCCCTATGCTCATTATAACCCCTTTCACCATATTTCCCATCGGGGTCCACATTTGTCCATTGGGTCCACAAGGAGTTAGCCTCCCCCTCCCCTTGTCCACACCTTGGGTTGGGCCTGGAACGATGCACCGGAGGTTGATGCAGCTAAAAGAAAAAGAAAAAGCAAAATTCGGCCATTCTCAACAAAAAATGTACCATAAAATGCAATAGATGGCCGGGACATACACATTTAGCACGTGGGAAAAATCCAAACATGATCTCTACCCCTATCATTATGGCCATCACCCTAGTTCCTAGGTTCCCTCATATTGACCCCTTTCATCATTAAGGAGCCCATGATTGTCCAAACCCTCGGTGGGCGATGAACTGCCCTACCTTAAAAGGGGTGTCCACAGATATATCTTACACATCATGTTCTCATCCCCTCGATCCCTAACCAGTTATAAAAGAAAATCAATAAAAATCAAAAGGATTATGAATAAGAGTGGAAAAACAAAGGCTGGGGTAACTCATGTACCACTTCATGGATTTTTCAGGACCATGCATTGGAAGGGCATGGCACTATGAAGTGTCCATTTGATTCCATGTTTTGTAAGCTCTTTTTCTCAATCAATCTAATGATTTGTTGTACTGGAAGGCAAGGGGATGCATTGGATCCTATATAGGATTACAGGTGGGTTTCCATTTGGGGTTTGGTCTCCCTGTACTGGTCCAAGCCCTCTAGAGGGTCATATTGGCACTTGTAGGGTGAGCGTTGAGAGCCATGGGCCTACACCAGAGCAAAGAACAAATTGCCACTTCATGGATTTATCAACACCATGCATTGAATTCTCGTGTTCCACCTTTCGGATGAGGATGATGCACTTGGACCGACATGCCCAAACGGCTTCACACTTGCACCACACACTTGGCAGATGTTCCATGGCGCAGATGAGGACGTGTCTCACCATGGGAGACAGAGGGAGGGCTTATGTCATCATTCTAGTCCTTACAGATGGTATACAAGCATTATCGATCCACTTGGAGACCCATGAGGATGTCATTGTGCCAACACACCCATTTGGGGATACCACTTTGGATTTGTTTGAGTATCAAGGGGCCACCCCGTTGATCACTATGTTTGGAGCCTATTCTCTCACCTTGACACACTTTGGACTCCACTAGGCCTCTTCAAGGGCCCAACGACTCATTGTATCTACTATTTTTCCCTCTTGAGAGGCTTATCTTTGTGTTATGGAGCTATCTTGGTGGGATTGTCACCAAGTCATGTCTTTATTGTACATTATTTTATTATTAAGGGGCATTATTAGGCTAATAGTCTTTTTGAACCCCCTTATGGATTGTATAACTAGATGAGAGGCTCATTCATTTTGATCATCACATTTTTGGATTAGACTATCTCTTCTTGAGAATTTCGGCTAGCCTCTTTGATGGATGAATTGGAGATCTAATGCATTTTGATATTTGGAAGAGCTTAATTCTTGTCTTGGAGCTTTGATTTCTTTGCATCTTGATGATTAAAATAATTTTGCGATACTTGTGAGTCCCTTTTTCATGCTTATTTGTATTTTTTGTCTCATGAATTGTCTATGGAATATTTTCATTCATGAAGTTGGTGTAGCTACTCTTTAGCTTATGCGAAGTTGTTGGGCTTGCCTTTGCGAGGGCTTTTTATATGGTCATTTGAAGTATGGTGAATTATTGTCCTAGAGGTACATGAATGTTCATGAATTGGCTTGATGAGTCATCATTTGCAATATAAAGTATAAATTTCCTTTTGTAACCTAGTTGCGACTTGGGCCATACAAAGTTGTTGGGGAACTCCTTGGTTGGAATTAAGCCTATCTAAACGTTGATTTCATTTGACTCCATTCTCCCAATTGGCTAGGCACTGGTCTAGTGCTAAGGTGATCACGAAAGAATCTGCTTCTCACCTTCTCGTCCTCTTTCTAAGCCCTAACCTAGTAGGCCTCCTAGGGCATCATCTTAAAATCATTTTTAACCATTGAAAATCCTTGAAAATTGGTTCACTACTATGTTGAGGTCTTCTTGAGAGGTCCTTCAAATTTGAGGTTGATCCCACAGTGGAATCTCGAGATATTCCAAGCCCTAGCTTGAAGACCGTTCTCCTCAGGTATCCTTTGGTTAGTGGCTTCATGAGGATCATTGCACTCAAATTCCAAGATAAATTCAATTCCTTTGATCCTATTCTCCTCCCAACTTGGTCAAAACCATCAATTTGTTGCTACAAACGAAACCCTTGGCCTTGTTCGGGTCCACTTGGTCTTCTTTGTGGTCCCACAAGCTTGAAACTCCAATCTCACAAAGGACCCTTAGAAACCCTTTTTCTTTTAGGATTCCTTGATCTTGGGCACCTTTTTTTAAGTAGCACTCCTCAAACCCGAGGCCTAGGTATCCTTTTACCCCTTCTAAGAGAGCCATCCATCTTGCTTCTATAACAAGTAAGCCCATTATCAAACCCTCTCTTGTGAATAGGTTTTAGGAATCACGCCATATCTTATCATTGATCCATCTATTCTTGTGATTCTTCTCATACTGGGACTCCTCCCATCGGTGAAAGTTTGTAAAGAGCAGGGAGCTTTAGCTGAGGTGATAGTGGGCTATCGCTCCATTGTTGCCAATTGACCTAGTAGTTTCTCAATAGAATCCCCTCCTAGGACTCTTGCTAGTTTGAGTGGTAACATTTTTGGCATCGTTTCCGGGGACACGAGACGTGTGTCTTGTCCCCCATTTGACAATATTGGGATATCATTCTTGGTGACCCCATTACAAGAATGAAGCCCTAGTTCATCATTGAGCTTAAGGTCAATTCTTGTCAAGGCAATTTCATTCACCTTGGCGACTCCCATGTCCTTAAAGGCCCAACAACATGTTGACCACATATATTCCCGCCAAAGATATGACAGGGACTCCGCAATATCCTGCATCGGAATACATGAAGAATATGTCAATGTTTGATGGGGATCCACATGCCATAACCAATCACGTTGTAAGGTTCATGAGGTATGTTTCAAGGCAAGATATAACTCAACCTTGTGACCAAATGGAATTGATTGTTGTATCCATTGCCCCAAATACCGATTGGCTTGAGTCATGTGAGCCTAAAAGCGTTCCTTCTCTCTCAATGTTGGTTGTGCACTTCTTCTTGCATGAAGGGCCGGATTTGCAAACTAATGAAGACATATGCCAAATGCTGGAGGTGGCTTTTCGAGAGGAGGAAGTTATTGAATATGGTTATATGCTTGAGGAAGAATATCCTGATCCTTCTCCAAATTATCAAGATCAAGTTCTTGATGCATACCTCGAGGATTGTGCCAAAAAAGAAACTCGTGAATTGGAAAGCATGTCCTCCGAGGATGATGAAGAAGATTTGGACCCCAAGAGCCTCCAGGTGTTGCAAGAAAGGATGATGGAATATGACGAATCTTGTAAGCAGTTTGTGGCTACATATAACTCCGAAGATGTTTTCTCCCACTTATATGAACAATCAGAAAGGCTCTATAATATGAAATGTGACTATAACAATAACCCTACCGATGCCCTTCTCCTTGAAGTATTCTATCAAACTCGTGTAGTGGAGACCTTAGATAACATTCTTCGAGAAAAGATGAAAGAGGAAGGGTCCTTCCCGCTTAACAAAGAAGAGATTGAATTGCGGCTTGGCCAACATCAAATGCATAGTGAAGAAGGGAATGATTCTAAGGAAGATCATGATCATCAAATGGACGAAGAATCTACAGGTGATTTTTGGGTTGCTGATTGGGGAATTGGGCTTGATTATAAAAATGAAGGCCCCATAGTATCTCAAATCCATAGAGGTGAGCCCTTGAATGAAGAAAGTGCTTTGTGTTGAATTTCCATGATCTTGGGTCTAGGTTAGAATCTTAGAATCATTGACGCTACCAAACCAAGAATCTCAACAAGAACTACTTTGCACAGCGGAAAATATAAAGTAGTAAATCATATATGCACAAGTGTAGACAATTTTTAACAAATATTATACAATAATGTACAACCCAATCTTCGCTATATTAAACCAATTTGAATAATATAACAATCTATGGAATACAAGATACAATGACAATCTTTGTTGCAGCTTCTATGTCGTATCTTGTCTTGCCGTTCCTTCGCTTCCATACTGCTCTCTAGCTGCCCCTTAGTCCTTCAAAGGACAACACATAGAGACTCCAGGAGGGCTGCCACCTAACACTGCTGCATGTACACGAGTTGATCCAATTTTCTCTCTAGGCTGGCCAATTCTTGAGCTCCAATCCGCCAATCTAGCAGTCACTTTTGTCCATCAAAGTGTTGCACATTAGGTACCAACCTTCACCCAACCTTCAACTCTCTTTGTCACTTCAAGATTTCTTGTCTAGGGCTACTTTGGGTAGCCAACATGCTGCCCTCCACTAGACCAATGGCACCCAATCCAATCACTGCAAGATCTGCTCCTATGAAGGCTCTTGATCATCAAATCAAGCCTTCAACTTGGCTCCCATAGGCTGCAAACGAAACCGATCCAAACCTAATCCAAATCATGGATCCAACACCTACAAGAATGTTTCCCCAAACATACCTTAGCTCACTGTTTTGAGGTCTGATTTAATTGCTGCAAACTAGGTCTGGTTAGGGCACACCACAATCCCTTTACCAGCCTTATTTTCCACACAAATTTGCTCCAAGGTGTTGTGGCTGCCCTTCCTTGAGGGGATTAAACCCTTAGCTGTGATGCTGGGTTGTTCTAGCCCTCACAACCTCTTCAACCTCCCTCCAAACAACTGTGGCATGCTACAACAAGGTTGTTTAAGCCTGCGACAACCTAGATAAGAGTCTGCCCACCCTTTCCTCGGCCCTCCTGCAAAGCTCCTCAGCCTTCCCTCCAACAACTCGGTGACCTAAAATGGCCTCAAAACAACCCTTCAAACCCTCGTTAGTATGCCCTCCTTGCTGCAGCCTAGAACAAAAGTATTTCTCCTCCTCCAACGAGCTTCTATCTTGTGATGTGTTGCACAAATTTGGATGGATAAAATAACTTTCCATCACCTTCTTTTTATACACATAAGAAGAGATTCTCAAAACGTCCAACAAGGGTTTGTCCAACTATCAAGAGGCTTACTAAACTTACGCTGACCTTAACTCATTTGGTGCAAACCCACTCCATAACTTCAAAAATTCATATCTTCATTTCTACAACTCGGAATCGGATGATGCTTGTTGCGTTAGATTCGTCTCGACGAGAGCTATCGTCCTCATCTATCACATGTCAAAATGTGCTCATGGTTTTGTCCCAAATCACAATGGGTGAAATACCCCTACCTTGGGTTCCATGCCCACAAGTGACTCTTGTGGTGATTTTCCCTCCAAACCCCGAACCCTATGGCTTGGAGTACCTCCCAAGCTACTAAAAAATCAACACTTTTCCCTTTCTAATCAACAAGGTTGGTCCTTCTAAAGCCCTTCCTAAGGATTGGAAAGGTCTCTTCTTCATGTTTCAAGATGATGACAATTCGATCAAAGAAGATCTTTCCACCATTGCAAGTAATTCCAATAGCCCTTGTACGAAGATGCTTCCTTTAGCCATGTCACCGATAAAGGGTTTTTCTTCATGTCTGAGCGATCCCCCCTTGTTATTTTCCTAGCCCAGCATCGAATTGAACCACATGCTCCACCGCTTGTGTGGGCCCCCGTCAATTCCTTTGAGTTTCATTCTTGCGAACGTACTCTCTAGGTGGGATACTTAACGCGTTAGCTATAACACTGCGTGGGTCGATCGGTGGTTAGGTGCAATCACCGCGCCAAGTGCTATGTTAACTCATGGTTTTGCTACTTTAGGTCCTGTCCGCTCCAGTTGGACAGGAAGGGTCGGAGAAGAGATTATGAATTCGTGAAATTTGTGAATAGATAATCTACTTTCATTAAGAAATCTATTAGATAACTGTAAACAAAATAGATGTTTGTGATGAGGTTCATTCCCCTAGTTTTGATAAAGCACTGGTTTCGCCTATGAAAAATGGAGAATCATGGTTTTTCCGCACATACAATAACCAAGATAATATCATCATAAATGTGACTGAGTCACTCGCCCCTTCTTACCCCGAGGATGATAGGGCTGCGATAGTTCTTTATCAAAGGTTCATGTACTTGATAGTTGATATTTCCATCTTTTGGTTAGAAGAACAAATCTAATCCTCTCAGTTGGTGTCTTTCCCTTCCTTCAGGGTTCCTCTCTATGGCATATGGGTCTCTTATTTTCCCAGCTCCCCCCCTCGTAATCCTTGTACTATTCTTCCCATTTGTGTTGTTGGATCTGCTACATAAATAATCATAGAAGCACATGTTTTATTACCGATCAATTGATATGCTGGTTGCATTGGATTTATGATTATACTCAACGCTTGCATAATGTTGTATGCATGTTACAGTAGGATGCATTGCATACTGGTTTTGTGCATTAAAACTAACATCATATGACATTATCATGCTAGATTAGCTGCACTTCGATTAAATTTGCATTTAGACTAAAATTATATTTTTTGTTGATTTTATGGCCTAATATAAGCATGGGTGATCAGAAGATGCCGCAAAAACATGTTGCCCCATGTGCTCAGTTGGTGATATGTGCAGTTGAAAGGTTTGCAGTCCCAAGAGATTTCTGGTGTTCTCGTGACCTCCCCATTCGAGTATGTTCATGCGCACTTCTGAGGAATCATGTCCCAGTTGGAGCCAGATGTTACCCACCACTTTGTAGGCATATGCATAGGAGAAAATTTATCTCCTAGATGGTCCTCAGCCTGCAATTAGGAACCCCTTGCATCCCCCAGATACCTCGATGTGCCACTATCTCTGCCACCTGAGCCAACCATTTGGTCCCTTGCCCATCTGTTATGATCGTATGTTTGAAGGTGGACCTCTCGACACCAAAGGTATGGCTTTTCATTGTGTAGTTGGGTAATTTTGTTTACTTATCATGAACACTTTTGGGCATGGATTAGTGGGGGTATTCAGCGGAAAGAGTGGGTTTGGTTTGTGCTTGTTTCCTTTGTCCAATTTGATGGTTAGCCTTGTACCCTAGTCCCGTGGGATCTCTTTTACTTGCTACTAGCTTTAGGGGTGGTACGACATAGGGAAATCTCGATTTTGGTTGCATGGTCCCGCTTCTCGGCACCATATACATCACTCCCCTCTGCTCATTATAACCCCTTTCACCATATTTCCAATCTGGGTCCACAAGGAGTTAGCCTCCCCTTCCCCTTGTCCACACCTTGGGTCGGGCCTAGAGTTATGCACCAAAGGTTGATGCAGCTAAAAGAAAAAGAAAAAACATAATTCGACCACTCTCAACAAGAAATATACCATAAAGTGCAAAAGATGGCCAAGACATACACATTTAGCAGGTGGGAAAAAGCTGAACATGAGCTCTACCCCTTTCATTATGGTCATCACTGTAGTTCCTATGGTCCCTCATATTGACCCCTTTCATCATTAAGGAACCCATGATTGTCCCAACCCCTGGTGGGCGATGAACTACCCCACGTTAATGGGGTATCCACTGCGATATCTTACATATCATGATCTCATCCTCTCGAGCCCCAAGAAATTATAAAAGAAAATCAATAAAAGGAAAAAGGCATATGAAGAAGGGTGGAAAAGCAAAGGTCGGGGTAACTCATGTACCACGATTGCTCCCTCTTACATTCATACACCCAAGTGTGGGCTTCCCTTATTATGGCTACCCTTGTACTGTGGCATGTGGCTTGGAACTTTCCCCTGATGCCCCATTCCATTCCACCATTATGTCACATGCTTCCTATCGCTTGATGGATGTACCATGGACATGTCACCCCTTGTAGAGGTAGAAACCACTTAATAGGGTCCTTGGTTAAGCCCCTTATTGAGCTTAGAGACACCTGTACATGCTCGATCCCACTATGGAAGGGCATGTCACTATGAAGTGTCCATTTGATTCCATGATTTGTAAGCTCTTTTACTCCATTATTCTAATGATTTGTTGTATTGGAAGGGAAGGGGATGCATTCTATCTTATACATGATTGCAGGTGGGTTTCCATTTGGGGTTTGGTCTCCCTATATGAGGTCCAAGCCCTCTAGAGGGTCATATTGGCACTTGTAGGGTGAGAGTTGAGAACCACGAGCCTCCACCGTAGCAAGGAACAAATTGTCACTTAATGGATTCATCAGCACCATGCATTAATTGCTCGTGTTCCACCTTTTGGATTAGGATGATGCACCTAGACCACCATACCCAACCGACTTCACACTTGCACCACACATTTGGCAAAGGGAGGGCTTTTGTCATCATTCTAGCCCTTACAGATGGTATACACGCATTATCAATCCACTTCGAGACCCATGAGGACCTCATTGTGCCCCCACACCCATTTGGGGACACCACATTGGATTTGCTTGAGTATCAAGGGGCGACCCGATTCATCACTATGTTTGGAGCGTATTCTATGACCTTGGCACACTTTGGACCTCACTAGGCCTCTTCAAGGGCACGACTCATTGTATCTACTATTTTTCCCTCATGAGAGGCTTATCTTTGTGTTATGGAGCTATTTTAGTGGGCTTGTCACCAAGTCATGTCATTATTGTACATTACTTTTATTATTAAGGGGCATTATTTGGCTAATAGGCTATTCGAAACCCCCTACAGATTGTATAACTAGATGAGAGGTTCATTCATTTCTATCATCACATTTTTGGATTATACTATATCTTCTTGAGAATTTCGGCTAGCCTCTTTGATGGATGAATTGGAAATCTAATGCATTTCGATATTTGGAAGAGCTTAATTTCTTGTCTTGGAGCTTCGATTTCTTTGCATCTTGATGATTAGAATAATTTCGCTATACTTGTGAGTACCTTTGTCATGCTAATTTGTAATTTTTGTCTCATGAATTGTCTATGGAATATTTTCGTTCATGATGCTGGTGTTACTGCTCTTTAGCTTATGCAAAGTTGTTGAGCTTGTCTTTGTGAGGGTTTTTTCATGTGATCATTTGAAGTATGGAGCATTATTGCCCTAGAGGTACATGAATGTTCATGAATTTCCTTGATAAGTCATCATTTGCAATATAAAGAAGTATAAATTTCCTTTTGTAACCTAGTTGCTGCTTGAGCCATAAAAACTTCAAAGTTGTTGGGGAACTCCTTGGTTGGAATTAAGCCTATCTAAACGTTGATTTCATTTGATTCCATAATCCCAATTGGCTATGCACTGGCCTAGTCGTAAGATGATCAAGAAAGAATATTCTTCTCACCTTCTCTTCCTCTTGCTATGCCCTAACCTAGTAAGTCTCCTAGGGCATCATCTTCAAATCATTTTTAACCATTGAAAATCCTTGAAAATTGGTCCACTACTATGGTGGGGTCTTCTTGAGAGGTCCTCCAAATTTGAGGTCGATCCCACGGTGGAAAATCGAAATATTCCAAGCCCTAGCTTGAAGACTGTACTCCTCCCTACGTATCCTTTGGTTAGTGGCTTCATTAGGATCATTGCACTCAAATTCCAAGATAAATTCAATTTCTTTGATCCTATTCTCCTCCCAACTTGGTCAAAACCATCAATTTGTTGCTTTAAGCCAAACCCTTGGCCTTGTTCAGGTCCACATGGGCTTTTTTGTGGTCCCACAAGCTTGAAACTCCTATCTCACAAAGGACACTTAGAAATCCTTTTTCTTTTAGGATTCCTTGATCTTGGGCACCGTTTTTAAGTAGCACCCTTCAAACCCGAAGTCTAGGTATCCTCTTGGCCCTTCTGAGAGTGCCATCCATCTTGCTTCTATAGCAAGTAAGCCCATTATCTAAGCTTCTCTTGTGAATAGGTTTTAGGAACCCACACATATCTTATCATTGATCTATCTATTCTTGTGATTACTCTCATATCACATCTCCTCCCATCGGTGAAAGTCCATAACAGGCAGGGAATCATTGATCTATCTATTCTTGTGATTACTCTCATATCGCGTCTCCCATCGGTGAAAGTCACTAAGGGGCAGGGAGCTTTAGCTGAGGTGATAGTGGGCTATCGCACCATTGTTGCCACTTGACCTAGTAGTTGCTCTATGTTGATTTGGGGTAGCATCAGATGTGCTCTAAGTCTCAAACTTTGTGGAGAGGCTTAGACACATGCATTCTAGATAACCCAGAAATCATTTTGGTAAATTCCACCCAGAGACGGTTTTATTTAATAAATTAATTATTTTTAATGAGACCCTAAGTCTAAATTTAAGAAATTAAAATAATTAATGGGCATTAATCTAAACTGTGGGTGTAACTTCTAGAAAAAGCAGATCAAGTCAAAATGTAATCTTAGCCGTTGATTGGAGATCTACTCTCGGCCGTTGAAGTCTCAACGAGAAGACTATAAAGAAGACTTTAGTGTCATTTGGAAAGACACACCGAGAGATCAAGATATCGAATTTTCTGAAGTGAGCAGTGCTGAGAGGAAAACTTTGATCGAGAGATTCTCTCACAGAGGGGCAGAAGCAGTTTTGGTCGGAGGATCTTCTTCGGGGCCAAGAATACTTAGTAGAGAGGCAGAGAAAGATGCAGAGGAGGCACCGTAGTGCCTAGAGAGGGTGACACAGAGCCACGAAGGCCACACACAGAGGTAGCACAACATTTCGAGCAGAAGTTCGAGATTTTGCTGCGAGATCGGGATTTTGAGCCGAAAGGGCTGGAATCGAGTTTCCTGAGAGCAGATCGATCCAACAGAGGAGGTGATACAATCCTCTAGAATTCCCCATGCAGGCCCACGTAATTACTATGCAGAGGCAGTGCAAAGGGTGTTGGGGGTTCATCGTTTCAGTTATTGGATCAGCCGAAACTTGCAGCGTAGAGTGAGGTAATCTCACTAATTTCTTCTACTGAGTGATATTCTCTGTACTGGATTGCTAGCAAGGCATCTAGAGATTGTATTAAGAAATAACTACTGCTTAATAATAAAACCCTCAGATCTACTGCATTGGTTTTCCCGCATTGGGTTTTTCCAAGGACGTTTGTCCAAAAACAACGGTTTCTTGTGCGATGTTTTTCTTTCTGCTCAGTTTCTTGTTTCACCATATTTAATTAATTAAGTGAATGTTGCTTCAGTATTTACAGAAGAAATCCGTAAATAACTTGTTAATTTAATTTACATGTAGGTGAAGTAAATTCAGTTGGTTGTAGTAGGATTCCAGACTTGGAATTTTCACATGGTATCAGAGTGTTGCAAGTGAAATAAGAAGAGCAGAGCCAATGCTAAGCAGGAGGCTGAATCACTGCAAAAGGCAGCAGTTCGAGTCCTTAGAGGGATTGCGCAGTCCAAGCTAGGAGGGTTGAAATTTCGAGGAAAGTCTTTCTCTGAGTGAGTCGATAGAGAGGAAGGGCTTCCAGATCGAAATTTTCCCGTGGCAGATGGTGCAACACAAAGCCTCAGTATAAGTGTTGGTGGGACGCAATTTTCTGCAGGCAGAATTTGCTTTGCTGGGCATAAAGACATCAGAAGAAAGAAAATAAGCACAGTGAGGGAATTTTCTTCCTCGGGGAGTTCCTCGCCAGGGAATTCTATTTTTTGAGATCCGAGCAACAGATCTAGGTGGGTGATTTACCATCTCCAGCAAGGAGTGCGTAAGCCATTCCAGCGCTGCACAGAGGAGAAAGAGAGGGAGCATATTCCACATTTTCTTGACGGCTATGGCAGCTCACGGGCTTCGTGTGAAAATTTCTGAATCTTACACTAATGCAGAAATTTGCTCCTCCTACTTATTTATGTTATTAAGGTGAAAATTCAGATTAAAATCAAAGCAAAACACATAATAGACTTTCACCAATCTAGATCTAGAAAAAGTACATGCACACATAGACAAAGTGACATAGTGATTTTTTGGACAAATAGTCCCCAAAAAAACCCAATGCCGGAAAATCGGTCTGTTGGCTGCTGGAGGGTTTTATTATTAAGAATTTCCTAAATACAACAAACCTGGGTTCCAGATCTGGAAAACCCGACAGAGATAAAATAGATTTACATCTCATTGGCTGTTTTGAAGCCAAAATAATTATTGATCCACACCCTCAAATGGAATTTACAGAACTCAGCCAAAATTAGGCCCTAGAAAGCCAGCGCTGCCCCTAAAGCCCATCCTCTGAAGCCCTTGCATCCCTCAGCGCTAGCTTGGAAAGCGCTGCGTTACCCCAGACTGGGTGATGCAGTACTTACGCTGCCCCTTAGGGTCTTTGCATAACCCCTGAGGGCTTCCAGCTGAATCACGCTGTCCTGGGAGGGATTGTGCAACACCTGCGTAGCACAGTTGCTGCCCTCTTCGCTGCTGCTCTCCTGCTTCTCTGCGCTGCCTCTCTGAGCTGATCTCTGCCTCTTTGCTGATTCTAGACCCTGGGATCAGATCATCCACTTGGCCTAAATTCCCCTCCCTGTAGCTGAAACACTTCTGAGAATTCTTAGCAAACCTGCCCTAGAATCTCAGCTTAGCTTTAGTGCTCTGCCTCTGTGTGTCTTTACAAATGACCCCAAGCCTTTCCTTTATACTTTCCATGATCAGATCTTGAATCAATGGCTGATATTAAAAGAAAGCTTGATCCATGTGACTTAAGACAATTTCATCACATGTTTAATTTAATTAACTTTAATTATTTCATTTTCCTAAGTTTAGACTTAGGAAATACATTAAAATAATTAATTAATTAAATATCTCCCAAACTAGATGAAATTTCCCAAATCCCTTTCTGGGTCTTGTAGATCAAGTGTACTCTA
Organism: Pinus albicaulis; assembly: GCA_034641835.2. Lineage (NCBI taxonomy): Eukaryota > Viridiplantae > Streptophyta > Pinopsida > Pinales > Pinaceae > Pinus > Pinus albicaulis. The sequence continues at coordinate 28,368,294 of MU968411.1, read as the reverse complement.
TTCCTCCCACAAAATTTGGGAGCTAGAGCACAACTGATGCTACCCCAAATACACAAAATCTCAACACTTCGAGATCAGGATCGGTTGGAGGGAGCCTCCAACTATGTAATCTGGAAGGCGTGAATCACATGCCTTCTAGATGAATTCGATCTCAAGTTTTCATTACAAGTAAGCTAGTTGTCCCTGCAATTCCATATCCGTTGAAGGAGTACACGATTGATATGGCGAAGGCAAAGAGGTTGCCCCTTGATGGAGTCAAAGATTACATATTGTCCCACATAGCCAGCAAGGACACAGCTAGGCAGATGCAGGAAGCCTTAACAGCACTATACGAAGGCTCTTTTGAACGATGGAAGATGTACTTAGAGCAGAAATTGAGGATGATTTAGATGAAGAAAGGGGAGCGTATAGTTTTGTTTCTCTCGAGACTTCAGGAAATCCATGATCAATTAGCAGTCGTGGGGTCCACACCTCTGCCTACCGCGATGGTAAGGCTGGCCCTCAACGCAGTCACAAAAGAATGGCAGGTTTTCATCCAGAGCATCCTGGGCAGAGCAACCTTAATGAGTTGGGAAGAGATGTGGGTTTCTCTTCAATAAGAAGAGCTAAAGAGGGACCTAGTCAAGTGCAAACTTGATGGCAGCAATAGCAGTGGGTTGAAGGCAAAGGAGGAGGAGGAAAATGCAACCCTTGCATCCAAGGGACAATAAGAGCAGTGGAGACGGAAGGATGTCTCGAAGATAAAATGCTTCAGGTGTGGTGAACTTGGTCACTACGCAACACAGTGTCCTTCGAAGAAAAAGGACAAGGAAGAGAAGCATGATTCAAAGGCTATGTCCGCAAAGATCGAAGAAGATGAGTATGCCATGAGTGCCCACACATCTCTTGGAGGGAGATGGGGCGATATTGAATTGTAAGTTCGCAAGAACTTCAGTTGGGCAGGATCCTTGAGAAGTCCACCTCTTGGATCATGTCCTTGCTATGGGTGCTCAATATTAGTGGTAGCAGGTTGGAGGAGTTTCAGTTGATGCAAAGGAGTGTTGGAGCGACAGATGCAGTGGTTGGCAGCGCCAGAATCTGAGAAGCACAGTAGTGCAAAAAGGCACAACACAAAGCAACAACAACGCAATTTTTTAGAGGGACAACGTGGGACTAGTAGCAGTCAGAGTTTTAGCATTCAGATGCATCCTGAAGACTTGCTCAAATTTTTGGATGATTTTCAGTTGCTTCTCTCAGTAACTGAGTTGCAGTGCAGAGTTAGCAGTGGCAGTGCTAGCAGCAGATGCAACATTTGAGGGGGAGTTGTAGTATGGATGCAATGTTGATCGTGGCAAGGTCAACAGCAATACAGTTGCAGCAGCAGCGCAATAGTTGGTGGACAACATGTCAGACATCAACAACATAGAGGGAGATGCTTTAGAGTCAGAGTATGGTGCAACAAGGCATATTTGCTAGAGCACATTCCTCGCTAAGAGGGAGTGTTGATTTGGGGTAGCTTCAAATGTGGTCCAAGTCTCAAACTTTGTGGAGAGGCTTAGACACATGCATTCCAAATAACCCATAAATCGTTTTGGGAAATTCCACCCAGAGACAGTTTTATTTAATAAATTAATTATTTTTAATGAGACCCTAAGTCTAAACTTAGGAAATTAAAATAATTAATGGGTATTAATCTAAATTGTGGGTGTAACTTCTAGAAAAAGCAGATAAAGTCAAAATGTAGTCTTAGTCGTTGATTGGAGATCTAATTTCGGCCGTTGAAGTCTCAACGAGAAGACTATAAAGAAGACTTGAGGGTCATTTGGAAAGACACACCGAGAGATCAAGAGATTGAATTTTCCTGAAGTGAGCAGAGCTCAGAGGAAAACTTTGATCGAGAGATTTTCACGCAGAGAGGGGGCATAAGAAATTTTGGTTAGAGGATCTTCTCCGGTGCCAAGAATACTCAACAGAGAGGCAGAGAAAGACGCAGAGGAGGCGGCGTAGTGCCTAGAGAGGGTGACGCAGTGCCACCAAGGCCATACACAGAGGCAACGCAACATTCCGAGTAGAAGTTCGAGATTTTGCTGGGAGATTGGGATTCTGAGCTGGAAGGGTTGGAATTGAGTTTCCTGAGAGTAGATCGATCCAATTGAGGAGGTGACACAATCCTCCAGAATTCCCCATGCAGGCCCATGTAATTACTGTGTAGAGGCATCGCATAGGGTGCTAGGGATTCGTTGTTTCAACTATCGGATCAGCCGGGACTTGCAGCATAGAGAGAGGATATCTCACTAATTTCTTTTGTTGAGTAATATTCTCTGTACTGGATTGCCAGCAAGGCATCTAAAGATTGTATTAAGAAATAACTATTGCTTAATAATAAAACCCTCAGATCTGCTGCATCGGTTTTCCCACATTTGGTTTTTCCGGGGACGTTTGTCCAAAAACAACGGTGTCTTGTGTGATGTTTTTCTTTCTGCTCAGTTTCTTGTTTCGCCATATTTAATTAATTAAGTGAAGGTTGCTTCAGTATTTGCTTCAGTGTTTGCAGAAGAAATCCGTAAATAACTTGTTAATTTAATTTACAAGTAGGTGAAGTAAATTCAGTTGGTTGTAGTAGGTTTTCGAACTTGGAATTTTCACACTCTATAGGATCCCCTCCTAGGACCCCTGCTAGTTTGAGCGATAACATGTATAGTCTTATCTATCTATCTATCTATATATATATATATATATATGTCAAGAACGTTATACAATGTACTTATTATTTTCAATCTGTAGGTAAATTGAGGCTTCAATAATTTTACATAAATGCTCACAAATGATGTCTGTAGTCACAACAAAATATGAAGTCAATGATTGGCTTAGTGCATATATTCCTTGAGGATACTCACTCATACATAATGAGATTATGGTGAGAAATATTTTCATATATTGACAATCCTAGGTGAACAAACTTCCTACAATAGAATGTTTGTGCAAGACTGGATTAGACCTTTGAGAGAAATGTAAAACAAAATATTAACATACACTCAACATGACTGAACATTAAAAAAACTTGATTAGAGGCACAAAACTCGATAAAAGGGACCACTGTAGTATGCTGCAATGTCTTACCTTGAAGTACTGAAGCTTGATCTTCCACCTGCAACAAATGATTATTAAACAAATTTCATGCAACATTAAAAAGGAGCACATCAATATTTACCTGGACAATGCTTGATGCCACCGAGATTTTAATAATGCCCAGGACTTATCTCAGAACTCACTCATCAAAACAGACCTAAACATCAAGGCCTGTTGAATGAGCCTCCAAATAATGACACGAAATAACAATAACCTTGTATCTGAGGTGAGTTTCTTCACAAAGATCTGAAGTAACCATAACCTTGTACCGAGTGTTGTAGGTAGTAATTTCGCTCTCTCAATACAAGTCAAATTTGAATTATTTTTAAGGTTTTGTATCTTTGGTTTAGTCATAACCGAATCTCAAAAGGACACCTGAAGGTCAATAAATGCATAGGTTCGATTCCACTGAGACTCTTGAAATTTTCTTTGTGAAAGTGTAATCTGTGATATTCCCACTTAGCAAATATTGCTAAGTGAAAATACAATTTTGCTCCATTTTTGACATTTTTGGTTTTCAACTTAGGAAAAGTGGGTTGTAGGACCCCCACTTGCAATTTTTGGCCAAGGAAGGCTCCAACATAGGGAAAATGGGGCAAATCGATTTCTTAGTGGATGGTGGGGGCCACCCTCCCCAAAGGGAAATACACACCCCTTGGACAATTCACACTCTTGGAGAGAGAAAGGCAGGAGGGGGTCGATGCATGGGACCCACATGGAGAAAGGAAGCTCAAGGATAAATAGGAGAAGCATGCATCATTTGGGGGATTTTGAACCTTTGAGAATCGAACTTCCCTAGCACGCTTGAGCTGTTGACCCAAGTTTGCAAGTGTTGTTCAACACACGAGATTTCTAAGGGGAAGTATCAACTCTTTCTTCGGTGGACTTCGAGTGCCACCCAAGGGGAGCCTTTGGAGCATTGTGGAGTTGTTCTGTAGGTTTATTGATAGGGTATTTCATAGCATTCTGGAGCAGTTTGGGTGCAGATAGGGGCTACGCATTCCTGGGGAGAGTGAGCTACAAAGAAACATCAGTTCGGGGAATTTAGGAGAAAATTCCCTTGTGTTTTAGCAACAATATTGCAAGGGTTTTCGTGGTAGTTTGAGGGGCTACACTACAGGCCGAGTTTTCTTCACCTGGGCTAGCGCAAAAGTGACTGGACTAGACCTACGCAGTCCCTTGGTGTGGGGGGCTCACTCTGGGATTTTGGAGCTGGTTGGAGGCATAAGGAGAATTTAGGAGAAGGTTACTCAACAGTTTTGGTGGACTTCGGAAGCATAATTTCCTGGGGGTTTGAATTACCCAGTTGATTGAGGAGTACGCTTAAATCGGGGTGAATTTTGAAGGTTGGAAACAAGCCCAACCCTTTCTAGGTTTATGTGGGTTTTTTTAGGATAGGCTAGCGTTAATTTCTCAGAATTTTCTAGGCACTCTACAGGGGACAAACAACATCTTATTTCTAGCCAGCAGTTGCAGATTTCTAGGGCCAGCACAAAAATAGAAGGTGAAGTACTTCCTAGCAGTTGGGTGACATAATTTCTCACTTGGGATTGTCAAGCTTGCTTTAGCAAGCTTAGCTGCACTCACTCCATTTAGATTTGTACTTTCCTCTCGTATACATAATAAAATGGCTCAATTATGCGCATTTCTTGGATGAATTTGTGGGTTATTACTGCGTTTTGGATTTTATGTATTGCATGTAAATTTTTGCTTTGTTTATCCTTGTACTTCCTAAGTAGGAATATCACATAATTCGAGAGCTTGAACGCTATAGATAATGATTGGAAACCAATTGCTATAATCATTGACAACAACTATCCTTAAAAGATGCCAAGAGATACTTCGTTATCCTAGTCCATCTATAATACACACCTATAGCTAAACAGGGCCGAAAAGGATGTTCACAACAGAGTTGTAATTTCCAGGCGTGAAGTTAAACCATGCATAGTCCCTCGGTTTTCTTGGAACTATAAAGCTTGCATAATAACAATCTCAAACGAAGACCCAGACAATGTGAATATGGGCACGCTTCTTCTCGGAGATGTCTTGCATTAAAACTATACCCAAATTTCAAAGGACTGAACCCTAATCTACTTCAGATGTCTACATTGAATGCTCCTCAAGGTGGCTGAAAAAATCACAGGGGTATCCTTTTGATTATTTGTTCAAAAGCATGATCATTTAGATGAGGAATTAGTCTTCCTTTTATAGGTTATAAAATGTGTAAAGAAAGGCCTTTAAGATGTGAATGTTAGAGGCTTCATGATTCCTTAAAAATAATTTTAATTTGAATAAGAAACACCTTCTATACTAAGGAAAGAGGTTTGCTTTCCTTTAGGTGGTCTTCATCTTCTTTTAAGTGATGAGGGCCACATCCTATGGATGGAATGATACCCTACCTAAGAAATATTATAGCACTAATATTAATAAATAATAATTAATCAACCTTAAGATAAAAATTTAACAATTCTAACAAATAAATATGTCACATGACACCTCCTCATGGGATTTTATCCACTGATGGTCTTCAACTTCAAACGTAAATATCTCTCAAATCGTAAGAACTACGTGGGGTGCCACATACTGCCAAAACGAATTTTTTGAGAAACCAACTAGAGTGATTTGGATGCGAGAAACCATAAATTTTCATGCCAAACCTGCCAACGAAGATCGGGGTAGCTCTTGGTGCTTCTTGGGTTGACATGAATGACAACCATCTATCAACAATCTCCCCCTTTGGCATTGATGGAAACACAAGTACTCTCCTTGCGATCACGACTCCCCTTGACATCATTCTTCTGTCCTTCTTAATGCTTTCTCTTCCCCCCTTTGACATCAATGGCAAAGGGTGACTCCCCCTGACAACTTGCCTCTCTTGTGGACCTACAACCTTCCTCGATCCCCTTGTCTGCTTAGCTAGATAAAAGAACACTCTAATGGGAACTTGGGAGAATCCCAAGTTTTTGGTGAAGATATGCGAATGTCTCAGGTGGTAAAGGTTTGGTAAAGATGTCAATGATTTGTTCTTTAGTCCCAATGTATTCAACTTTGATATTCTTCTCTGTAACTTGTTCTCTAACAAAATGGTACTTGATCAGAATGTGTTTCGTTTTTTAATGCATCATAGGATTCTTGGAGATACTGATGGCACTGGTGTTATCGCATAATATTGGAATGGGCTCATCAAACTTTACTTGAAAATCTTGCAAGGTTTGTTTCATCCAGAGAACTTGCGTGCAACATGTTGTTGCTACTATGTATTCTACTGCCGCTATGGATAAGGATATTGAAGATTGCCTCTTTCCCAACCACGAAATAAGACAACCACCTAGATAGAAGGTTGCTCCACTAGTGCTTTTGCGATCATCAACACTTCTCGCCCAATCAACATTTGTATAAGCGACAATGGTTAACTCATTTCCTTTAGGATACCATAGTCCATATTCTGTTGTTTCCTTGAGATATCGAAAGATTCTTTTTACTTGTTCCCTTGAGATATCGAAATATTCTTTTGGTGCTGCTTGGAATCGTGTTGTTGAGATTTTGGGGTAGCATCGGATGTGCTCTAGCTCCGAAATTTTGTGGAGGTGTTGGAGTACATGAGATCTCCAAGACCTAGAAAGCGTTTGGGGAAATTCCATCAGGTTTAAGAAATATTCAAATAATTAATCTTTTTAATTAAGGACCCTAAGTCAAACTTAGGAAAATTAAAAGATTAAAGTGAATTAAATTAAACATGTGATGAGAATGTTCTAAGTGATGTGGATCAAGCAACTTCTAATCTTAACCATTAGAGATTAGATCACGATCGTTGGTTTCCCAAAGAAAAGTATAAGAGAAGGGCTTGCGGTAAGTTGGAGGGTGTGGTTTGCTAAGAATTTCAGGAAGAGTTTGCAGTGCAACGAGGGGCAGTATTGGCGAGGGATTCTGAATCCAAGGTCAGGAATACAACGGAAGAAAAGAGGCAACATATCCAAAAACGCAGAGACAACCAAGTGCTACGCAGTCCAGCCAGAGCCCAGTGAGGGGCAGTGCAGAGGCAGCAGGAGCCACGCAGGCCCAATCAGGGCAGTGCAGGGTGTTAATTTTGGGCATCTAGGTCCAAACTCCATGTTGCATTACTCATATGATGATGGTGATATTTTTGTTGGATTCCTCTTTCAGAGAGGTGCAAGATTGATCTGAAGATCATCTTGTTTGGATGAGCAGAACTTATATTTTGATTTTATTTTCCACACGTGCAATTTGTCAAGGTCGGTCTGAATTGTAATGTAGGCTCACAAGCCCAACAAATGTGTTGCACACCCTCATTGATGGATATAAATTGGAGAGACTTGATGCTCATTTGTTCATCATCTCATCAGACACATTCCTCATGATCTGATTGGTTCGTATAGCCTAGAAGAGGCTTCTCTCTCTCCCATGTGTGAATCTGGATGCCGGAAATATGGATGATGCCGGAAATCCTTTTGTTGACTTCCGTTGACTGTTTTGGGGGTTGTCTCATGAGGTGTGTGTGACATTAAAGGAAGGTTGATCTTGTATGTGCTTGACTGAACCTCCGAGAGGTTGGAAGAGCTGCTTTGACCAGCCAAAGTCTTTGCTGGCTAGGGCATCCTATTGACTACTGTAACAAACATTTCTCTGTAACTTTGCTGGACAAGAAGAATTGTAAATTCTGATTTATTATATTGGCTCGTCTTCTGTCAATCTATTATTATGTTCTATCAGCATTTACTTTCAATGATTATGTGATTGCTAATCTGCATTGGGCCTATAAGAAAGATTGAAGTAAACTGCTTTAAGCATAGAACATACCATGGTTATCTAAATTTAACATGGTATCAGAGCTAAGGTGAAGACAAAGCCCAAGCTAGTGTGAAAATAGATCACTGAAGAAGTTGTCCTATCAAGGACCAATGGCCTCGACATACAAGGGTTTCAAGAGTGATGATAAGCTGACTGATAAGTCCGATTATCATGCCTGGAAGATGTCTTTGGATTTGGTATTGGAAGGTCAAGAAGTCATGGACTATGTGCAAGGAAGATAAATGAGCCTCCATCAAATGCACAGACTGCCACAAAGACGAACTATAGAAAAGGGGAAGTCAAGGCGAAGATGATCATCAGGGATTCTATTCATAAGCACTTGGTTGCTTATATCTCCGAGCTGGGTACATCTAAAGAGATGTACGATAAGTTGGTTAGCATGTTCAGGGCTAGCAATGTTAATCAAGTTCTTTTCTTCAAGAAAAAGTTGAAGAATATCAAGAAGGGCAAAGAAGAATCCATTCAATCCTATTTTATGAGGCTCACAGAAATCAGGAATGACCTCTTAGCTATTGGGGAAGAAGTAGCTGATCAAGAGCTCGTTCTCATTGCTCTTGGAGGACTCCCCTGTGATTGGTATGTAATCAATACTACTATTCTTTATAATAATGTGATTCTTGATTTTGATGAATTTTTGACAAGATGCACTCAAGAGGAGACAAGAATGATGGAGAGAGACCATCCCTCAAATGGGAATGGAGGTGACCCTACTGCCTTTACCGCTCATGCAAAGAAGAGGAAGGCTCCCTTTGATCGAAGTGGAAATGGTCAACCTTTCAAGAGGTCAAGGAATTCTAGGTATGATGAATCCAATGTTGTTGATAATAAGAAAAATGAATATATTCTTATATCTGCCCTTTCTGCTGCATCTCCTCCGAACACCCTGGATGTCTGGTTGATTGATAGTGGTGCTTCAAGACACCTCACTAGATATAAAGAAGCCATTTCTGATTTGATTGAGAAAGATACTAATTTGGAGATTATCCTTGGATACAATGCCACCTATCCCATGAAAGGGACAGGGACTGTGACCCTTCATCTAACTCAAGGTCAAGTCCTTCGCTTGCAAGAGGTGTTGTACGTACCTGATTTGAAGAAGAATCTAGTTTCCATTTCAGAAATGGAAGACAAAGGATTCAAGGTGGCATTCATCGATGGAAAGGTACGCATTTGGAAGAAGAACTTCAATGAATATCTTACTAATGGTTTTAGAGTTGATACACTCTATCAGGTTGGTACAAGTCCGTTAGGGGCCATGACATGTGACACAACTCTTCAAACCGAGCTATAGCATCGAAGGTTTGCACACCTTCATTACAAACCCCTTTCTGAAGCAAGGAAGGTGGTGGCATGGATGCCCGAGTTCAAAGATGATCATGAAGGTGTTTGTCAGGGTTGTGCCGAAGGAAATAATACAAGGAGACCATTCCCCTCAAGTGTCACAAAGACATCTGATATTTTGCAATTGGTACATTCCAATCTATCTGGTATGATGCCAGTAACATCCTTGGGAGGATGCTTGTATTATATCACTTGTATAAATGACTTCTCCCCCAAGACTTGGATATACTTCTTCAAAAAGAAGGATGAAGCATTCAAGTGGTTCCGTACCTTCAAGGCCTTGGTGGAAAATCAAACAGGGAAGAAGATCAAGATTTTGAGGACCGATAATGGCACCAAGTATGAGTTGAATGATTTCAATGACTTTTGCAGGGAAGCTGGCATAAGAGGGAGACCACTACTGTGTATACTTTCAAGCAAAACAAAACAGTGTTGCTGAAAGAAAGAATAGAATCATTGTGGACGCTGCCCGTGCCATGCTTTATGATGAAGATCTTCTGAAGTTTCTATGGGGAGAAGCTGCCAACACTACTGTGTACGTTCAAAATAGATACCCACATTCTGCATTGGACTCCAAAACTCTCAAAGAAGTCTTCTCTGGTAAGAAGCCTGCTGTCTCCCATTTTAGAGTTTTTGGAAGTCCTGTTTATTTTCATGTGATGAAGGAAAAGAGAAGCAAGTTGGATGCTTCTGGGAATAAAGGAATGTTTGTGGGCTATAGTGAAACTTCGAAGGCATATAGAATCTATGTGCCTGGTCAAAGAGAAGTGGAGATATGCCACGATGTCACCTTCGATGAAGATGTTGCCCTCAGGAAAGTCCAGGATCTTCCTATCTCAAAGGAAGACAAAGAAGAAGAAGAAGAAGCAGGGAAGCTGGAAGAACCAAAGGATGAACCGATGCTTGATGTTGAAGGTCCGATGGATCCTATTGATCCACCTCCTTCAATTAAAAGTAGACCCTCATGGCTTAGAGAAACTCTCCAAGATGTCGAGAGACATATTGCTCTGAGAGGAACATTCCGTGAAAGCAAGAAGCCGAATAGATACCAAGGGTACCTAGCATCCATGAGCACTATTGTACAATCTGAGCCTGGAACATTTGAAGAAGCTGTAAAGCATCAAGTTTGGAAGGATGCTATGCACGAATAATATGAGTCTATTATGAAGAATGATGTCTGGATGTGGTCCCAAGACCAAAGGACAAATCTGTTGTCACCTCGAAATAGCTCTACAAGATCAAACATGGAGCTGATGGAAGTGCTGAAAAGTACAAGGCAAGATTTGTTGCCCGAGGCTTCTCTCAAAAGGAAGGTATAGATTATGACGATATATTTGCACTTGTTGCCCGCTACACCACCATCCGATCGATCATTGCCCTTACTGCAACGCAAGGATGGAGTCTCCATCAGATGGATGTGAAGACTGCTTTCTTACATGGTTCAATCAAGGAAGAGGTTTATGTGGAGCAACCTCTAGGGTTCGAAGTCCAAGATAGAGACAAATATGTATGCAGGTTGAAGAAAGCCCTCTATGGTTTGAAGCAAGCCCCCAGGTCTTGGTATGAGAGGATTGATAGCTACTTGATGAAGTTGGGCTTCACTCTAAGTGATGTTGATCCAAACCTTTATTTTAAGGTTGATAAAGATAGGCCTCTCATTCTGGTTCTCTATGTGGACAATCTCTTCCTGACAAGTGTTGACCCTCTTATTCATCAATGTAAGAGGGAGGTAGCTTTTGAGTTTGAGGTGGACCTAGGACTGATTCACTATTTTCTAAGCTTGGAGGTCTGGCAAAAGCCATGTGAGATTTTCCTTTCTCAAAGAAAATATGTTGTGAAGCTGCTGGAGAGATTTGGGATGGTGGATTGTAAGTCTGTGTCAACACCGATGGAATTCAACTTTAAGAAGTTGTGTGGAAGCGCTACTGGTTCCGAGCTGGGAAATCCCACCGAGTATCGACAACTCGTAGGGGCCTTGATGTTCTTAGTGAACTCACGTCCGGACGTATGTTTTGCAGTGAACACTTTGAGTCAACATATGTTTGAGCCTCATCACATTCACTGGATTGTTGCCAAGAATCTATTGAGATATCTTCAGGACACAATCAACCAAGGGCTGAGATACACTGCCGAGAGTATGAGGCTCCTTGGATATATTGATGCTGATTGGGCAGGCAGTGTGGTGGATCGTAAGAGCACATCTGGATGTTGCTTCACCATGGGTTCTGCTTCGATCTCTTGGATGAGCAGGGAGCAGAATTCGGTTGCTTTGAGCACCGCTGAGGCCGAATGCATTGCAGTGAGTATCGCCTGTTGTGAAGCTGTTTGGTTGAGAAAGCTCTTCAGTGAGCTATTTGGGCATGTGATAGATACCACCGTTATCCTTTGTGATAACCAAAGTGGGATTCGTCTTTCTAAGAATCTCGTGTTCCACGACCGATCCAAGCATATTGATATTAGGTACCACTTTGTCCGGGACATGGTATAACGAGGCGCCGTAAGGCTCGATCACATTCAGACTGATGAGTAGGTCGCAGATATTCTCATGAAGCCCCTGGGGAAGGTCAAATTCTTAACCTTATGTGAGAAGCTTGGAATCGTGGATAGACCCTATTGTGAGGATCCTGCTTGAGTTGGACTATGAGCTCTGGGAGCTCCAGGGGGCTTGGTGATAACTTCTTGGAGCTATAAGCAACCACAGGGCTAGGTTCGCCGAACCTTGTTGGTGTGCTACTTCCCCACCGTTATGATATTGAGCTGGTTCACGGTCTCTTTGATCTATGCCATGCACGCATCCTAACCAAGGAGTTTTGGACTCATGGGAAGTACCTCTCATTTGGCCAATAAGGTGGGAAATGTGGATAGAGACCAATAGAATGACCGATGGAGTCTGGACGCATCGAGGATTGCCATACTCTCTATGTCTAGGATGGGATGTGTCCAACCACTTGATCTGGGATCAAGTCTGGATGAGGTTCTTACCTCTAAAATGACTTCGAGTCAATATGTGACTCTCTTGAGTCCCATTGAGCTTTTAACCTTTAAGCTAACTTCGGGTTGGCAGAGTGTGTTGTCTTTGTGACTCACTCTCGTTGTGTGAAGAAGAGCCAGCAAAGCATGTTACAGCAAGATGACACAAGAGTGCAAGATGATATATGATAGTACACTATGGTACTGTATGACAGGATGGCACAGGTGGACAGATGGAGTTCTCCCTAGTTGAGAGGGAGTGTTAATTTTGGGCAACTAGGTCCAAACTCCATGTTGCATTGCTCATATGATGATGTTGATATTTTTGTTGGATTCCTCTTTCAGAGAGGTGCAAGATTGATCTAAAGATCATCTTGTTTGGATGAGCAGAACTTATATTTTGATTTTATTTTCCACATGTGCAATTTGTCAAGGTCAACCTGAATCGTAATGTAGGCTCACAAGCCCAACAAATGTGCCACACACCCTCAGTGATGGATATAAATTGGAGGGACTTGATGCTCATTTGCTCATCATATCATCACACACATTCTCATGATATGATTGGTTCTTAGAGCCTAGAAGAGGCTTCTCTCTCTCACATGTGTGAATCTGGATGTCGGAAATATGGATGATGCCAGCAATGGATGCTAGAAATCTGGATGCCAGAAATGGATGCCGGAAATCCTTTTGTTGACTTGCGTTGACTGTTTTGTGCGCTGTCTCATGAGGTGTGTGTGACACTGAAGGAAGGCTGATCTTGTATGTGTTTGACTGAACCTCCAGGAGGTTGGAAGCGCTGGCTTGACCAACCAAAGTCTTTGCTGGATAGGGCATCCTGTTGACTACTGTAACAAACATTTCTCTCTATCTTTGCTGGACAAAAAGAATTGTAAATTTTGATTTATTATATTGGCTTGTCTTCTGTCGATCTATTATTATGTTCCTTTCAGCATTTACTTTCAATGATTATGTGATTGCTAATCTAAATTGGGCCTATAAGAAAGATTGAAGTAAACTTATTTAAGCATAGAACATACCATGGTTATCTAAATTTAACACAGGGGTAACATAAGCCCAAAGAGGGTGACGCAAGTCCTTCTAGAGCAACGCAGAGGCTGACACAGAGGGCTAAGGAGTAGTGTTGGGGTTTCCGGTGGGCCAAAAAGGGCGCGAGTTCTATAAATCTCGTTTGAGGGTGTGAATCAACCATATTTTCTGTCTCCGAGAGAAAGAGGTATTGTTGCCGTGATTTTCTCTATAGGGCAACCCATGTCTGGTGCCCAGAAATTGTTGTATTCATATTTTGCATAATAATAAAACCCTCCAGAGCTAGCCGCACTGGTTTTCCCACATTGGGATTTTCCGAGGACATTTGTCTGAAAAATCTGTGTCACTTTGTCATATGAGCTTGCTATTCATTAAATGATCTGTATGTGTAGGCTGCTATTTGAGTTTACTTCGCTGTTTTTTTGAATATTCAGATTAATAACTTGTATAATTAATAAAGTAGGAGAAGTAAATCGATGGTTAGCAGTAGGGTTTCTTAGTTTAAGAATTTTTCACATGGTATCAGAGCACTGCAGATCAAGCTAAATCTCCAGCAAATCGATTGAAGAAATTTTTGCTGTAGTTTAGCAGCTGAAGCAACAAAGAATCCGGAGAGGACAGCGCAACACTAGGAGGATGCAGTCCCAACAGAGGTCACACAGGGGATGACGCAGTCCCAACTGAGTTACGTAGAGGCAACACAGAGCCTTCTAGAGGGACGTAGGAACACCCTGCACTACACAGTTGTTGCACTGAGCTAGTTTGCTCACGTAGAGGCCAACTAGAGGGACGCAATCCAATTTTGAGTTGCTGTGCAGAGTTGCCGTAGTCCGGAAGCAGAGCTTCAGATCTTCAGTAGTTGCTGGTGTGGTGGAGATTCTGTCGATTTAGAATCGTGCCGAGCTAAGTTGAAAAAGAGCGCGAGGAGAACAACCGCTCAACATATTTTTGCCAAAGAAATATGAGGATCGAGCGAAGGGTGATCGAAGAGGGCTGATTCAGAAGATTTGGCAGATTTCCAAGGGAGGAAATCAGTTGTCACAGGGAGCAGAGGGTGCCTTTCTCACCAAGGACCCTAGATCTGAGTTTCTGTATAAGGTAGCAACAGAAGAGAGGAGTATCTGTTTTGACAGTTTATTTCTGAGCATGTGGCGCTATACAGACTGTGTGATCATGATAGGTTGGACGTCTTGTCCAACTTTGCTATCTGGAAGGCCAAAATTCTGACAGTCCTAGAGGCATACGAGCTACGGGAGCATGCAGAAAGCATCTTGGCTACACCAATCGATGTTGTTCTTCTCGCGAAGCATAATGAAGCTGAAGCGCATGCTAAGCGTTTCATCATGGACAGGGTCAAGGATCATGTGGTCCCACACATAGCTGAGAAGAAGACGACTAATGTATGTGAAAAGCATTAACCACATTGTATCAAGGGAAATCCGTCCAAAAGAAGATGCTTCTGGACAACCAAATGAGGTTGTTTATGATGACTGAGGGAGAGGAAATCGATCCTTTCCTCTTCTGGTTGCAGGCGATCCGGGATCAACTGATTGCCATGGGGGTTAAAGTGGAAGATGATGTCATGGTGAGGACTGCTCTAAATGCAGTGACAGGTGATTGGGAAACGTTTGTCCAAAGCATCTTGGGCAGACAGGACCTTCCAAACTGGGACAACATGTGGGCTGTCCTCCGACAAGAGGAAATCCTCCGAATGACCAAGAGACAAACGAACACTGGATCAAGCAAAGTGTAGGAGGAAGAGGAAGATGTAGCCCTGGCATCTAAGAAGCAGGAAGGGAAAAAGAAGGGTGATCTATCAAAGATCAAGTGTTTTAGATGTGGTGAACTTGGACACTTCGCCACCAATTGTCCTCTAAGGAAGAAGGACAAGGAAGCTTCTAGTTCCAAGGCTACCGCAACTCAATAAGACGATGGCTCCGATGATGACGTGGCCATGAGCGCTCATGTACCTCGAGAGAAGAGGTGGGGCAACATTGATCTCTAGAGCAGCTACAGAGTGGAGGCAGGATCCTTGAGTAGCCCAACTCTTGGATCACATGTGTTACGAGAGCCTTAAGACAGTAGCGGAGATGACTGGAGCAGTGGGTGTAGAGGATCGTGGTGAAGCGGAGGGTAGAGTTGGAACGCTGTAGAGGGAGCAACGCAGTGCAGTGGCAACAACAACGTAGAAGCAGCAGCGCAGAGGATGCAGTGCTTACGCAAAGAAGATCTGCAGCAACGCAATGGCTTTAGGGGGACAACGCAGTGCAACAGCCAAGGGAGCTTCAGTGATGAGATGCAGCCCGACTGAATTGTCTGTCAGTGTTTGGGTAGAGGTCCTTTAGTTGCTTACTTCTCAGCAACTGAGTTGCAGTGCAACAATTGGCAGGACGATGCAACAATTTGAGAGGGAGCTGCAGTACGGATCTAGCAGTGACTGTGGCAGAGTCATGGGCAGTAGTACAGAGAGCAGCAACAACGCAGTGATGAAAGGCAGCAGGCCAAGCATCTGCGCGGGGATCAATGCCAGAGATCAGGGCAATGCTTTGGTGTGGTTGTATTGCTAGAGCACATTCCTCACTAAGAGGGAGCGTTGAGATTTTGGGGTAGCAACGGATGTGCTCTAGCTCCGAAATTTTGTGGAGGAACTGGAGTATATGAGATCTCCAAGACCCAGAAAGCATTTGGGGAAATTCCCTCAGGTTTAAGAAATATTCAAATAATTAATCTTTTTAATTAAGGACAACTTAGGAAAATTAAAATATTAAAGTGAATTAAATTAAACATGTGATGAGAATGTTTTAAGTGACGTGGATCAAACAACTTCTAATCTTACCCGTCGATTAGAGATTAGATCATGGCCGTTGGTTTCCCAATGAGAAAAGTATAAGAGAAGGGCTTGGGGTCAGTTGGAGAACACACACATTAGTAGAAAACTGAAGCTAAGCTGAAATTCTAGGTTGTGGTTTGCTAAGAATTTCAGGAAGAGTTTGCAGTGCAGCGAGAGGTAGTATTGGCGAGGGATTCAGAATCCAAGGCCAAGAATACAACAAAAGTAGAGAGACAGCATATCCAGTAGTGCAGAGACAGTCAAGTGCTACGCAGTCTAGCCAGAGCCTAGTCAGGGGTAGCGCAGAGGCTACAGGAGCCACGCAGGGCTGACGTAGGCCCAGTCAGGGTAGTGCAAGGGCAGCGTAAGCCTAGAGAGGGTGACGCAGGCCCTTCCAGAGCCGCGCAGAGGCTGACAAAGGCTAGTAAGGTTGACGCAGAGGGCTGAGGAGCAGGGTTGGGGTTTTTGGTGGGCCAGAAAGGAATCGAGTTCTGTAAATCTCGTTTGAGGGTGTGAATCAGCCATATTTTCTGTCTCTAAGAGAAAGAGGTATTGTTGCTGTGATTTCTCTGTAGGGCCAACCATGTCTACTGCCCAGAAACTGTTGTATTCAAATTCTACATAATAATAAAACCCTCCAGAGTTAGCTGCACCGGTTTTCCCGTATTGGATTTTTCCAGGGACATTTGTCCGAAAAATCTGTGTGTCACTTTGTCATATGAGCGTGCTATTCAATAAATGATCTATATGTGTAAGCTGCTATTTGTGTTTACTTCGTTGTTTTTCTGAATATTCAGATTAATAACTTGTACAATTAATCAAGTAGGAGAAGTAAATCGGTGGTTAGTAGTAGGGTTTCTTAGATTAGAAATTTTCACACGTGCTACCTATCTAATTGCCTGCATCACATCTGGCATAGAAGTTGTTACATACAGGAGGCTGCCAATCATAAATCTATACATCCTCTGATCCACATCTTTGGATGAGTCATCCATGCTTAACTTGCAACCTGCCACCATTGGGGTGAGAAATGGCTTACAGTCTTCCATCTGAAACCTCTTCAACATTTCCTTGATATATTTGGTTTGACAGATAAATATCCCCTTGTCTTGCTAAGATATCTGAAGTCCTAAAAAGTATGTTAACTCACCAAGTAACGACATCTTGAACTCACTTTGCATATCTACTGCAAACTTCTTGCTTGACCTATCATCATCACTTCCAAAGATTATATCATGCACATATACTTCAATAATCGTGTCCTACGACTTGTACGATGTCATGGCAACATTCATTCCATCACTCGAGCCCTTACAGAGGTTTTATAGGCATCTACGATTCATATGGAGACCCATGGGGTCACTTGTTTACCCCAACACCCACTGGGAGCACCACAGGTCTACTGCTTGGAGAACAAGGGGCCACCCTCTTGTCCATCATATTCCGACTCCTGAGGAGTTTATTCCTCATCATGGCACTTCAGGATATTATTGTTGGAAATACTGAGAGGGGGGTGAATCAATATTTCTTTTCAATTGTTATTTTTATCAGTTAGATTCTTCCCAATTAAAATAGAGAAGTGTATAATAATAATATCATTAAGGATCAAGTAATACTTCAATCATTTTTCAAATAATTGAGTACAATAATTATGTGAGGGCACCAACCCTTTATGCTTCAGGCACCAACCTGTTGCCAAGCACCAACTTGGACTTTGATGAGGCTCCGACCTCTAGGGCTTTGATCCTATCTTCTTCAAGGCACCAACTCATTGGACACCAATCATTTTGTCTTCTTTTAATAGAGAATGTGAAGAGTACTTACTTGAACATCCTTGACATAATTCTTCACTGTTTAATCACTTCCAAAATTCTTCACTATCTACTTGTTCATCACTGCACTTCAATTAACTCATCAGAGTTTTTTGTCTTCACTGTCCAAAAGGAGAAATAGTCTGAATCTTAGAGTCTATGAGGAGATCCGATCCAATGAACTGTCTGAGCCAAAGGTAGTAATATTTCTATGTTCACCGTGCCAAGGTAAGAAATGTTTCTGCACCAAATATATGCTTGAGTCACAAATCTGAATGCTCACAGGTTCGAGCCTCCTAAACTGTATGTGCTTGTTCACAGTTCCAAATCCGAGGGTGACAGTAATGACTGTCCTTCTAGCATCGAGCAATAGGACTATTCTCCCATAGATAAACAATTTTGGAACTTGACTGTCGTGAGCTGCAATTCTGAGCTGTACTGAGATCGCAAATACAGATCTGAGTTCCTGAAGTGGAATCAAACCTCTGTTCTGAAGCTTCTCACAATACTGAGCGCTTACTATATTGATGCCTAATCCTGTAGCTTCTGTGGAGGGGACAAAGCTCCCAAATCAGCTATACCTTATCTCAACTAGGTCCGAAGAGTTTGTATTCTACAAAAGTAGTCCTATCTGAATAGATGACACAAAAAAGAACCTATGGTGCTAGAGAATTGGGTTGTTCTTCTCCTTAAGGGTTCACGAGATGTGAACCTGTTCCTTTCTTTGTGCTCTTACTTCTTCACCGAGCTGCCCTGTTCAAAATAGAGGTCCGAAACATGTACTTATAGTGTTGGTTTTTGTTATGAATTGAAAGGGCACATCAATAATATTGAGGTCGACATGAGAGACCTAACACAGTTCGGCTCAAGGACTAGATAAATATCCTTGACTTGAAAAATCTATTTCTCCCAAACTATTTGGAATTTTGGGCCAAGTAAGAGCTCATATGAAAGCTAAAATTATGCTCTAAATGATGGTGAAGGTTTCATAGAAAAGTTTTGTCTCCAAGGTAGTGAAAATATAATTTTTAATGTGATTGGTCATTTACAGGTGCAGAAGTAGAGGTAGGACAAAATGTCAAGAGGTTCTTTATGGTTTGGTTCTCCAACATAGCCTACTTTATCATAAGGTTATCATGCCATAATGATATGTCTTCATGAGTCCTCCATCATCCAGATGATCATCTAATCTTTCAGTATGGTCATTCATCATCATGCATCCTATTTCCATCAATGACAACTTAGATTAACAATCTCCCCCTTTGTCATTGGATGGCAATATTTTTCTTCTCTCCCCCTTTGACATCAATGGCAATGAGGTGCCAATGTACTCCCCTTGTCATGCTGCTCCCCCTATCATGCTGTTCCCCTTGAGATGTTGCTTGATTTGATGTTATGCAAAAGCAATGACCCCCATCTTTTGGCGAAGATACTCAAATGCTTCTCGTGGAAGGGGTTTTGTAAAGATATCTGCAATTTGCTCTTTGTATTGACGTATTCCAACTTGATATTTTGTTCAGCAACTTGTTCACGAAGAAAGTGGTATTTTATTGGAATATGTTTGGTCTTTTGAGTGCATCATCGGATTCTTTGGAAGACTGATGGCGCTAGTGTTGTCACAAAAAATAGTAATCGCTTGCTTAGTTTCTATGTTGACATCCTTCAAGGCTTCCTTCATCCATAGAATTTGTGTACAACAATTAGCAACAACTATATATTCGGCTTCATCTATAGAAAGAGATATAGATGTTTTCTTTTTGCTGAGCCAAGATACAAGACAATCTCCCATAAAGAATGCATTTCCACTGGTACTTTTTCGATCATCCACGCTTCCGGCCCAATCAACATCAGAGTAAGCTGTCACAATAAGAGTTGAACTCTTAGGATAACAAAGACCGAAATCAACCCTTTCAGATATCTGAGAATTCTCTTCACAGCTGCTAGATGAAATTGTTTAGGACTTGGCTGAAATCTTGCTACCATTCCCACTGCTTGCATAATATCTGGTCTTGTAGCAGTTAAGTATAGGAGAGCTCCAATTATTGACCTGTAAAGAGTCGCATCTATAAGAGGGGTATCATCATCTTTAATTAATTTACAATCTGTGGTCATCGATGTGCTTATGGGTGCACAATCTTCCATCCCTTATCTTTTGAGCATGTATTTGAGGTATTTTGTTTGAGATATAAACATGCTTGCAGAGGTTTGAGATATTTGTAGCCCAAGAAAGTAAGACAACTCACCAATCATTGACATTTCAAACCTTTTGGACATATTTAGAGCAAATTCATGGATCATCTTATCAATCATTGCAAGCAAAGATTAGATCATCAACGTATACAAGAGTGATCAAAAGTTTTTCCTTGTCCATCTTCATGTAGAGATTGCTACTTGCTATTCCCTTTTCGAAACCTTCTTGTTGTAGATAGTGATCCAACTTTGCATACCATGCTCTAGGGGCTTGTTTTAATCCATACAGGGCCTTTTTCAGCTTGCATACAAAGCCTTTCCCTTTGACAAGATCAAATCCTTTTGGTTGCTCCATGTAAACTTCTTCCTTGAGATCTCCATTCAAAAATGTTGATTTTACATCCATTTGATAAACCTTGAATCATTTGCAGCAAGTAAATGCCAAAAACATTCTTATGGCTTCCAATCGAGTTATTGGTGCAAAGGTTTCTTCAAAGTGAATTCCTTCAATTTGCGAGTATCCTTTGCAAACAAGTCTAGCTTTATTTTTGATAATTTGTCCATCATCATTCATCTTGTTTTTGAATACCCATTTTGTTCCAATTATATTTTTATCTTGTGGGCGAGGTACCAGCTCCCAAGTCTCATTCTTTTCGATTTGAGACATTTCTTCTTCCATGGCCTTTATCCAATGAGGATCTTTACTTGCTTGAGAAAAAATTTCAGGTTCTATTAATGATAAGAGAGCAACATCATCTTTTCTTGGAGTGTTTGTCATCCTTCTTCGAGTTTGAATTCCTTCATCTATATTCCCAATAATTTGTTCTTCCAGATGATGTTTTTGAAGGAATTTGATCTTTAGAAGGAGTTTGTGAAGGTTCACTTTGTGGTTCTTCATCTTTTTCATGTTCTTCTTCACTTTCTTCAAGGAAGGGCTCAACTTCATGATCCTCAATTTTATTTTCTAGAATGCCTTCATCAATCTTCACATCAATGCTTTCCACTATTTTCCATAGACGATTGTTGTAACATTTGTAAGCTTTGCTCCTTGTGGAATACCCAAGGAATATTCCTTCGTTAACCCGAGAATCAAATTTTCCTGGTGAGTCATCATTGGTTTTTATGAATCATTTGCTTCCAAAAATCCTAAAATATTTTACTGAAGCAGGTCTTCCTTTCCATAATTCATAAGGATTCTTTTCATTATTTGGTCTTAGTTGGGTTCGATTTAAGGTATAAACTGTCGTCCCAACTGCTTCTCTCCAAAACTTTGGTTGCAAATCAGCTGCTAGTAGCATTGCCCTTGCCATTTCTTGAACGATTAAGTTTCTTCTTTCAACTACTCCATTTTTCTTGGGAGTCCTAGCAACGGAGAGTTCTCTTTTGATTCCATGTTCTTTACAGAATTCATCAAATTCTTTTGAGGTGAATTCTCCTCCTCTATCCGTTCTAAGACATTTATAATCTTAGAATCTTTCTCATTTTGAACGAGAGCTTTAAGATTCTTAAAACATTCAAATGCTTCAGATTTATATTTTATGAAATATATCCACATCATTCTAGTATAGTCATCAACAAATAAATCAAAGTACCTTCCACCTTGAAGAGTTGGAGTTCTAGTTGGCCCACATAGATCTGTATGAATGATCTCTAGCGGTTTTGATGTTGAAAATTCCTTAGTTTTGTGGTTGGTTTTAGTTTTCTTTCAATGCTGGCATGGGCCACATACAACTTGATCTGGCTTGAACATATTAGGAATTTCCCTTACTGCATTAATCTTATTGATATTGATCAAGTTACCAAAACTCATATGCCCCAATCACTTGTGCCATAACCAACTTTCATCTGTTTGACTCAAGTAACTTTTATCTCCTTGGATTTTTCTTAGAATGTAAACGTTATCTGGTCTTCTTATTCCTTTTGCCACAAGTTCTCCCGAGGATGAGTCTCTTATTTCACAATTTTTAGTACTAAAGACAACATTATGTCCTTGGTCACAAATTTGGCTAACACTTAAGAGATTGTGTTTGAGCCCTTCAACCAACAAGGTATTTTCAGCCTTTCCTGGTCCATTAATGAGAGTAGCTATTCCTTTTCCAGTGATCTTAGCATATCCACTTCCAAAAGATACATTTCCGTTCTTTTTGTTTAATGAGACAAACTTGTTTTGGTCACTTGTCATATGTGTTGAGCATCCACTATCCAAGAACCAATGATTCTCATCACTATGAGCATATAGAGCTAGGCCACATTTATCTGTATTGGGATTCACCTTTTTAGCTTCCTCCTTTTTGAGTGGGAAATTTTGCTCATTATGACCATGATTTTTGCATGATGAACAAGTTGGATCAAACTTAGCCGAAGGATCAAAAGAATTGTAAGTCTTGATTTGTCCTTGCTCTTTAGGATCACATAGTTTGTTTGTTTGATCTTTCAATCTTGGTGCTTCATTTTTATGAGCCTTGCAATGCTTAGCTTGATGACCAAAGTTTTTATAATAGGAACAATACCCAAGAAAGCTAGTTTGGTACCTGTAGTAAGAGCCATAACTTGAATCAACATTCTTATTTGGAGTTGCTCTTCCTTCATTTCTTAGGTTGGAGATGGGCCTTTCTTCTTGGCGAGATATTTTTTCCTCTTTTGGATGGCAAGAAAGTACGCTGGCATAACTCCTTGTATTATCCTTTGAAACCAATCCCAAATTTGTCATATTGAGGTTTTTGACTATTAAGGATGTTATCAAGTGTTTGAGAGCTTTTCCAACTCCTTTTGACTTGCTCCAACTTCTTCCTTAGAGATACTATTTCAACTTCACGTTTTTCACAGATATCTTCCTTTTCTTTTAGCTTATTGTTCAAGAAGTCTTCCCTTCTTTTTTCTTCCTCTTTTTCTATTTTGAGAGAAACGATTTTCTTTCGTAAATTCTCATTCTCTTCAATGGCACTTATCAGTGATTCATCCATATTTCCTTCGCCTTCTAGTTCTGAATCATCATCATTTGTGAATGCCATGAATAACACTTCTTTGCTTCCAACATAGTCATTTTCTTCATCTGATTCATCATCTCCTTTATTGTGATGAGGGAAATTTCTAGATGATCTCTTCTTGATGACTACAAATTCATCTTCATCAGACTCATCTTGTTTGGAGAAGATGTTTTATTTATTGAACTCTTTATTTTTCTATGCCATCCTTTTAGAATTCTCTTCATCATCACTATCATGTTTATGAGGACATTTTGTAGCATAATGACCTATTCTTCCACATTTGAAACAAATAAGAGGGTACTTACCTTTTAGCTTAGATCCCTTCTTTAGTCTTCATACAAAGTGAACTAATTCGGTTTCAGTATCAGAGTCATCACTATTGTTATTCCATCCTTTTCTTCTTTTTGTTGATTTTGAGGCTTTGAATGCTACTTCTTTGGAATTTGGAATTCCTTTTCTCATTTCATAAGCAATGAGGATTCCATGAAGTTCATCCATCTTTAGTGTATCTAGATCCTTCATTTCTTCTATGGCACTTACTTTGGAGTCAAATCTGTCAGGATGAGACCTTAGGATTTTTTGAACAATAATGCTTTCTTCAATATTTTCTCCTAGCCATTTAAGAGAGTTAACCACTTCAGCTGCTCGGATGAAGTATGATGCAATATCTTCTTCATCATCCATTTTCAGACTCTCGAATTTTCTTCTATAAGTTTGAAGCTTTACCTTCTTAACTTTGGAGTCCCCGTCATATAGGGCAATCAACTTATCCCATACTTCTTTGGCCGAGTCACAATTCATGACTTGTGAATTCATAATCGGTGATTCCACTAGTGATGGAATTTAAAGCTTTGGCATTCGCAATGTAGGCTTTTCTTTCATCTGGATCAGTTGGAAGAGTGGAAGGGGCTTTGTACCCATTCAAAACAGAATGCCACACTTCAAGACCAAGGGACATTAAATAGTAGGACATCCTCTTCTTCCAGAAAGAAAAATTTGTACCATCGAAGATAGGAAACTTCCCTGTTGCTTTTGTGCTCTTCGTTGTGTCTAAGAATCCTTCCTCCAACTGTTAGGCTGATAATGAAGAAGCTGGCTCTGATACCAATTGTTGGAAATACTGAGAGGGGGGTGAATCAGTATTTCTTTTCAATTGTTATTTTTACCAGTTAGATTCTTCACAATTAAAACAGAGAAGTGTATAATAATAATAATATTAAGGATCAAGTAGAATTTCAATCCTTTTTCAAATAATTGAGTACAATAATTAGTTGAGGGCACCAATCCTTTATGCTTCAGGCACCAACTTGTTTCCAAGCACCAACTTGGACTTTGATGAGGCTTTGACCTCTAGGGCTTCGACCCTATCTTCTTCAAGGCACCAACCTTGTGTTTAGGAGCACCAACTCCTAGGACACCAATCCTTTTGTCTTCTTTTAATAGAGAATGTGAATAATACTTACTTGAACATCCTTGACATAATTCTTCACTGTTTAATCACTTCCAAAATTCTTCACTATCTACTTGTTCATCACTGCACTTCAATTAACTCATCAGAGTTGTTGTCTTTACTGTCCAAAAGGAGAAATAGTCTGAATCACAAAGTCTATGAGGAGATCCAATCCAATGAACTGTCTGAGCCAAAGGTAGTGATATTTCTGTGTTCATCGAGCCAAGGTAAGAAATGTCGCTGCACCAAATATATGCTTGAGTCACAAATCTGAATGCTCATAGGTTCAAGCCTTCTAAACTGGATGTGCTTGTTCACAGTTCCAAATCCGAGGGTGACAGTAATGACTGTCCTTCTAGCACTGAGCAATAGGACTATTCTCCCACAGATAAACAATTCTGGAACTTGACTTGCCTTGAGCTACAATTCCGAGTTGTAGTGAGATCACAAATACAAATCCGAGTTCCTGAAGTGGAATCAAACCTCTGTTCTGAAGCTTCTCACAATATTGAGCCCTTACTATATTGATGCACAGTCCTGTAGCTTCTGTGGAGGGGACAAAGCTTCCAAATCAGCTATACGTTATCTCAACCACGTCCGAAGGGTGTGTCTTCTACAAAAGTAGCCCTACCTGAATAGATGATATAGAAAAGAACTTGCGGTGCTAGAGATTGGGTTGTTCTTCTCCTTAAGGGTTCACGAGATGTGAACCTATTCCTTTCTCTGTGCTCTTCTTCACAGAGCTGCCCTGTCCAAAATGGAGGTCCGAAACATGTATTTATAGTGTTGGTTTTTGTTATGAGTTGAAAGGGCACATCAATAATACTGAGGCTGACATGAGATACCTAGCAGAGGTCGGCTCAAGGACCAGATAAATATCCTTGACTTGAAAAATCTATTTCTCCCAAACTATTTGGAATTTTGGGCGAAGTAAGAGCTCATATGAAGGCTAAAATTATGCTCTAAATGATGGTGAACGTTTCATAGAAAAGTTTTGCCTCCAAGGTAGTGAAAATATAATTTTTAATGTGACTGGTCAATTATAGGTGCAGAAGTAGAGGTAGGACAAAATGTCAAGAGGTTCTTTATGGTTGGTTCTCCATCATAGCCTACTTTATCATAAGGTTATCATGCCATTATGATATGTCTTCATGAGTCCTCCATCATCCAGATGATCATCTAATCCTTCAGTATGGTCATTCATCATCATTCATCATCATCAAGCATCCTATTGCCATCAATGACAACTTAGATTAACAATTAGGCCTTTGGGGGGCCCCACGACATGTACATATTATTATTTTCCCCCTTGTGAGGCTTATTTTTCCATTTATGAGCTAGTTTGGTGGGCTTGTCACTAATAGGGGTTTTATTTGCATATTATTTTATCATTAGGGGCTAATGTAGGCTCATAGGCTAATTCGAACTCCTAAGAGGGGTATTTATTGATGTTAGCTACATTCGTTTGTATCATCACTTCACTTGGTATCTCTCTATCTTTAGAGAACTTCAAATTTCTTCTTGGAGGATTATTTTGGATAAATGGATGAATTTTGATGTGTGGATTTGGGCCATTTTTATCTTGGAGCTTCTTTTTTTGCAAATTTGATGTTGATTGGATATACTCTCTAACACTATAAGTGAATTTTAATGATATATTCTTGTTGTTTCATACTATTGAACTTCGCTATAGTTAGGGCTAGTTGTTGCGTTATTGGAATGTGGAAATAACTGTCTATTTAGCTTGTTTAATGTATGGGCCATTGTTAGATGAATGAAATGTGCTAGAGATTGTTTTATCTCGATAAGCTTGCACTATTTGTATGAAGTATAAATGCTTGAAGGTCACTTTTCTTCGTTTTCCCTTAACATTGGACAAAGTTGACTTTCCGAGCCTCCTTGATCAAAAAACCGAATTATTAATCATAATCATCCTTCACTCCATATCCCCAAGGGAAATAGGCACTGGTCCCTCAAAAGGGTGGTCATTTTCCCCTTATTTTTCATGTTTTTCCCTTTTTCCCCAGGTCTAACACTAATAGGTCACATACGGCATCAATTTCCCGATAATTCACCCTCAGGAAAACTGCAATCTCTTGGAGGCTACTTTGTTGGTGGGTCCCCTCCCTCTCCTCTGAATTGGAGGCAATTGCAATGGTGGAATCTCCGAGAATCCCAAGCCCTAGCTCTAGGACCAAGTCTTGCCTAAGCATCCCCAAGGCTAGACTCTAGTTGGATCAATTTTACCTTTTGAAGCAAAATTTCTTGTCTGATCCTTTCCCCTCACCTTGTCCAGGATAGGAAAATCATTGGTTGCTATATTCCATCTTCGAACCTGGGCTGGGTCCACTTGGTCCTGTGTGGCTTTGTTTCCTATCAAAGACTAATCATCAAGGGCTATTTGGGAAACCAAGTTCATATAGGATTTTAGGGATCGGGAAGTACCTCTTCAAGTTGTATCCTTCTCCTTTATCCTCATCCCTTCTCCCTTGGAAGGCAAGTCCCTTGCTTAAAGAGCAAGCAAGCAACATTCCTTCACCTACTCCTTGGGAAAAAGGTTACTAGGATCACTTCACACTTATCGATTGACATACCCTTTATAAGTGGCTTCCCAAAAACATCGGGATTCCTCCCATTGGTGAAAGTCCGTAAAGAGTAAGGAGTCTTAGTCGTGGTGACAGTGGGCACCATTGCCTTTAGTCTAGCAGTTGCCCTCGTAGGAACCCCTTTTAGGTCCCCTGCTGGTTTGAGTGGTAACAACACTAACAATACTCAAGGAAACAAGGGATTCCCCTGTCGAGTTCAAATTACAAGCCGGGACCATAAACACAACCATTTAACTGGAAGTAACACAAGCCTGCAAACATATCATTTGTTTGGAAAGGAAAACTAGGCAAATTAATAACAAAAGTTCCTATTACACTAATACCCACTATGGAGTACTGATCAAACTGATCACTACAACTAAAACCAGTTATTTAAGCAGGGGTTTTCCCATGCCATATCTGCACAAAGACAACACACTCAACCTTTTAGACTTTGGCATTAACCGGTGCATAGTATGGATGCTTCTTTGTATAAAATGCAGGGACCTTAAAGTCAAATTATTCAAGCTCATAAGGTCGTGCCTCACCCAGCACAGGATATAATTTTATTAGACTGAGTTATTGATAAATGAATGGCAAATCCCAAAACAGGGTATGCAACGCTAAAGACTTGAAGAATACCTGCATACAAGCAGCAGGTCAATGAGGATAAAAGAGGAAATCCTCCATATTACCATATCGCAACACAATAATGCAATGCGAGCTTGGAATCAACAGAGTTCGCATATTGCAATAAAGATGGAATGCTTATGCTAAATATTGTTGTAACATAACCTACATTCTCACATGCTATCACAGTGCCTTTAAAACATTAACACAACATACCAATCAATTTTGTAAACGTGAATTACACAATCATGCCTCACGTATTAATGGAAGCAATTCAATCTAGAAATAGAAGGCTCATTCATTGACATAAGCAACACATGAGAAACACTTATGAATCTTTTTGGGCAACTGAGACTGGGACTAGGGCTCTCCACCCAACCGTAGATAGCTGCAACCAGTTTTCTCTTGCAGCTATGACCCCCTAGCTAGATTCCAGAGGCTGAGGGGTTTGTTGCTCTAGGCTGAAAACACCAACTCCAGTTGCTCCCGGGACTCCAGATATCCTTTTTTCTCCACCTTCCAATTGAGTGGTAGTCAACAAGGTACAAGGAATCCAAAGACTCACTGTCTCCACCCTTCAGCAAAATCATGACAAAAACATAACAAGGAATCCAGAGACTCACTGCCTCCACTCTGCAGAACTCAACACCGTGTTTCCACCCAACTTGGGGAATCCATAACCAAAACAAATCAAACATACAGTAAGGAAGCCATCCAGAAACACTCCAGGAATTTTACTGGGAATAATTCCTCCACCCCAGCCCTTAGGGATTTCCAAGAATCACCATCTCCACCCTCAGGCAAGTGGGGACTCGAGAGGCAATTCCTTCCCCACCTGGAAGTGATTTCCTCCCGGACTTCTCCTGCCAACTGAATGTCGCTATTGCTCTCTGCGTTCTTCTTTTCCAAGCTGCTCCCGCTTGCCCTTCTGCTGCTTCCTCTCTTCATCTGTCTATCTGTTCTCCTATTTCCCCAATTCTCTTCTCCGCATTTGAATGTTCTTCTAGTTTTCCCGCTTCTGAGTGCATGCTCTCTTTATTCTACTGCCTACTGAGTGTTCTCTCCCTCCTCATCCACGGTGGTTCTTTTTTTCCTTATCTGCCTGTTCGAGCCGTCTTCTCCTCTGCATAACCTCTGACAGATGACACTGCCAGCAGATCTTGTCATCCATTGACAAGCAAGCCACGTCTTCCTCTGTCATAAATTTATTAATGGGGTTCAATGGCCCACTCTTCCTCGCATGCTCCGGGCATAATTTCTTAACAACACAGTCAACTTCCTTTGTCGCTGTGTCCTCTCTTGCTTGCATTATTCTCCAAGAGAGTATGGTTCTGCATACTTTACCGCAGTTCCATTAAATTTAAGGACTACTCCATTAAGACATGCAACAGCCAGCCTTTTATGGCTGTCCCAACAACTCAGATTTTACTGCCTTAAGGAAGGTCATACCATCCAGCAAAGCAACCTCCCCAGTCCCTGGAATCCGTGTCCCATAACTCATCCAATAATTCTTTTATGAAGTTATTTACATTGCAAAATGAGGTTAAGAAATTGGGATGTCACAAGCTAATTATCATATCATACTTTGGCCGTCTTGTTGCCTTGCCAAACATAGCATAGACTGGATAAACTTTTTTTTAGTTTCTGAAGATTATCAGGCATAAGCAGCAATAGGACTAATGTTTCTGCATGAGATTTATGCTTTGTGAATATAATGGAAGTGCTTAAAAAGAAGAAAATATGCAACATATGCACTGTTACAAGTCACAATTTGCAAAGGCACGTGAATCACCAGATTTAAATGGAAAAATCCCCTCCTTGTTTTATTTATTCCTTTTCTGATTTAGAAGTTGGTTTTTATTGCAGCTGGACGTTGATGTTGCTACTCATATCCATATCGAGGATGATGGTCCAAGGAGGAGGTTTGTGATTCTAAGACACAATTATATATGAGATATTGTGCACATCATATTTTGGACATCTATTGTTACTATGCATTGTATATAGACATAGATTATGTAATGTAAATGAAAATTTCTATGTATTTCATCAAAAAAATGAGCATTTCTTCGTATTTCTGTACTTTCCTAGATTTTCCCAAGATCAGTCAAACTATTGACCACTTATTTGGATAATGACTTTTCCATCATGTGTGGTCATCTTTCGTCTCTATCGGGTTTTGGAAGATTATTTTAATGTCTCATTTGGTTTGTCATATTTTTATTTTGTCTTTATTAGGCCCTATTTGTGTCCCTTTTCTCAACACTATGTGGGTTCTTTTCCAAATCCAAGTTGTTTTTCCCTAACGTTGAGCATTGTGAGAAATGAAAGGGTGCAAAGAATATTCCGCTGTTAGAAATGAAATAATTTATTCTTGGATTCCTGGGGGTGGTTATTTTTATTGTAACTCTATGTCGAACTTGAAAGTTCGTTTTTGCTTACACTAATATCAGGCATATCGAGATGTTATGCAACTCTTGTCTATTGTACATTTTCTCTAGCTTCTTTGTTTATAATGTTATGTAAGACTAAGGGAAGGGAATTTTGTAAACGCAGCACATTATATTTAGAAACAGCTGATCGTCCAGGCTTGCTACTGGAGATTATTAAGGTTATTATTGATTCCAATGTTACTGTTGAGTCAGCAAAGATTGATACGGAGGTAAATTCACTTGGCCTAAAATAATTAAAGAATCTTATGCAAAGTTGCAAACACAACAAAGAATGCTTTTGCTGAAACGTTCTGTGGTTAATAGTCTTCCTGTTGTCAAGTTTTTTCTTCTCATAGACCTTTCTTTTATTCAGGGTCTCGTTGCAAAAGATAAGTTTTATGTAAGCTACCAAGGAGCTGCTTTGAACAATTCTATAGCAAAGGTATTTTGGTGTATTCTCTCCATTATTGATATAATATTTTGATCAGTTTACAATGTAGAAGATTGACTATTTCTTCTGCTTTAAATGTATCAGGTGCTGACAAATTCCTTGAGATATTATCTGAGAAGACCGAAAACAGACGAGGGAAGTTATTAGAATTTGTTCATGGTTCAACAGTTGGACTCAAGCGATTATCCTGCTTGAAAAATATTTTTGACTTAGTGCTTATATACTCGAGAGCTTTCAGAATATGCTGGACTGATATGCATTGTAATTCCGAATATTGTGTCAAATACTGATCCAAATAGTGTAAATAGAATGCGTATGACAATAATTTAGAATAGGGAACATTTTAATTGATCCTCTGGTTATCTTTCCAGAAAGAATTCATATTTTCTGTAGCTAATTTCTGATTTAAAGACAGAATTACCATATGTAAGAAATCATATTTATGTGAATTAAGTGGAGGAGTCTTTTACGTGGGTTATTTATATCAGAGCTTTACTAATCAAGAGAATTGGAATTGTCAAGAGTATCATCGATTGCTTTTATTCGTGCTGCATCCAATAACCACCAGCCAGTTAAGGTATAACCATCCAATTAATGCCAGTAAAGAAATATTCTTTAAACTGGTTACCATTTGAATGCTAGTTTTAGTCAAGAAGAAATAACAGGAACAAAGTGGCTCCCTATTGCTATTGTGGTTGTCGAGGATTAGCAAACTTATTAATCATTTAGTTTGTAAGGAAGGCCTTATTAAAGGATGCCATATTTATCCAAAGGCAGACCAAGGGATGTGTTACCCACCATTTTGTGGGTGATATCCCTAGGAGGGAATTTTTCTCCATGATGGTCCTCAGCCGGCAGCCAGCAGCCACCAACTAGCTCGTTGTTCCATTTCTCCGCCACTTGAGCCAACCTTGTGGTCCCTCACCCATCTGTCATGATCGTATGTTTGAAGGTGGGCCTCCCAAACCTAAAGGTATGTCTTGTCATTTGGTAATTGAGTATTGTAGTTTACTTATCATGGAAACTCTTGGGCATGGATTAATGGGGGGATTCGGCAGAAAGAGTGGACTAGGTCTGTGCTCTTGTCCCCTAGGTCTCTTTGGATGTTAACCTTAGACCCTAGTCTTGTTGGATCTTTTTTACTGACCTTTGGCTTTAGGGATGGTACTACATGGAAAACCCTGATTTTGGTTGTGTGGTCCCGCTCCTTGATTCACATATATCACTCCCCTTCCACTTATTATAACCCCATTCATCATTCCTCCCACCTGGGTCCACATTCCTCCACTGGGTTCACAAAGTGTAAGCTTCCCCTTCCCCTTTGCCCACACCTTGGGTTGGGCCTAGAACGATGCCCAAAGGTTGATGCAGCTAAAAGAAAAATAAAAAGCATAATTGGCCACTTTCAACAGGAAATTGTACCAAAAATGCAAAATATGGTCGGGAAAAACACATTTAGCCCATGGGCAAAAGTCATTACGTGAGCTCTATACCATTCCATGGCCATCACCCTAGTTCCTATAGGTCCTAGATGAGCCTCCTATATCATTCAGGAAAACATGATTGTCCCAAATCCTGGTGGGAAATGAACTGCCCCACCTTAAAGGGGGTATCCAATGCTATACTTTACACATCATGCTCTCATTGCTTGAGCCTGAGCAGTTGAGCAAAGAAAAATCATAAAAGGAAAAAGACATATGAAGAAGGGTGGAAAAATCAAGACTTGGGTAACTCATGTACCACGATTTCTACCTCCTACACATTATTTACCCAACTGTGGGATTCCCTTTATTAGCTACCCTTGTACCATGGCATGTGACCCAGGATATGCCCCTTCATCCCCTACTCCGTTCCATCACTTTATCACATGCCACCACCATTTGAAGGTTGTACCAAGGACAAACCATCCCCTTTAGAAGTAGAAACCACCTAATAAGGTGCTTGGTTAGCCCCCCTTGGAGCTTGGAGACATTAGCACATGCCAAAGGTCACTATGGAAGGTCATGCCATTATGAAGTGTCCAGATATTGTCCATGGTTTGTAAACTATTTTACTTGATTTTTTTAATGAATTGATGTACTGGAAGGAAAGGCGATGCATTGGATCTTATGCAGGATTGTAGATGGTCTCCATCTTAGGTTTGGTCTCCCTATACGGGGTCCTAACCCTCCAGATGGCTACATTGACACATGTAGGGTGTGTGTAGAGAGCCCTGGGCCTCCACAGCAGCAAAAAACATTCCATGGATCTTCAAAGTCATTCAGAGATTGCTCGTGGTTCACCTATTGGACAAGGAAGATGCACCTAGTTCACCATGCCCAGTGGGCTCTACAGTTACACCATACACTTGGCAGATGATCTAGGATCTATATGATGATGTGGCATCACTTATACCATCATCCTAGCCCTTGCAGATGGTCTACATGCATCTTCAATTTGTTTGGAGACCCATGAGGACACTTATGTGCTCCCACATTCATTTGGGAGCACCATAGGTTTATTGTTTGGAGAACAAGGGGCCAACTCTTTGTCCACTACTTTTAGGAGTCCTATTTTACATTATGGTACCTATGGACTTCATTAGGCCTCTCTAAGGCCCAATGACACATGTTCTTGATCATTCGACCCTCTAGTTTGGTGGGCTTGTCACTAATTGTTATTATGTACATTATTTTATTTTAGGGGCTACATTAGGCCAAAATTAGCTACATCGAATCGATTAGGCATTGTATAATTAGATGATGAGTTGATTCATTCTCTCATCATCACTTAGATTGGATCATATCTTCTTGTGAGATTTTTGCTATCTTTTGAGGATGAGAATGGATGAATTTCAATGTTTGGTTATTCTTATTTGTCTTAGAGCTTCTATGATTGGC
Organism: Pinus albicaulis; assembly: GCA_034641835.2. Taxonomy (NCBI): domain Eukaryota; kingdom Viridiplantae; phylum Streptophyta; class Pinopsida; order Pinales; family Pinaceae; genus Pinus; species Pinus albicaulis. The sequence goes on along the minus strand of MU968411.1, from coordinate 28,334,750 downwards.
ATATCTTGGTGATTGGATGTATTATTATTAAATGTAAGTACTATTTCGATATTATTCTTGTTATTTTATTTTTTTTGCATTCATGATACTGGGATTTTCGCTATTCTAGGGTTAATTTGCTGCTTTTCTTGGAACGAAATTGTGGAAATTGAATCTTTAAATAGTGTTGTATTGTGTATGGACCATGTTTGAATGAATGAATGTTTCTAGAGACATTCTTGTTGAAGTTGTCTTGATAAGTCACCAAATATTGTTGAACGAAGTATAAATGTCCTTGAATCTGCTTCCATTAAGCTATAATGTCTAGCAAAGTTGTCTTTTAGGCCTACTTGACAAGTGGAAATCAATCCAAACCCCAAATCTTCCATGACTCAATCTCTCCCAAAGGAAAAAGCACTGGTCCTCCTCTAGTGATCACTTTAAATTTCATCTTTCTCTTTCACCTTCTTTCTTTTCCAGGCATAGCCCCATTGGGTCTCCTATGACATCAAGTTTCTTGCAAACCACCCATCAAAATATTTTGATCTCTTAGTTCCTACTGCGTTGGTGTGTCTCCTAGGTCCCCTCCAATTTTGAAGAATTTTTGACGGTGGGATTTTGAGATATCTAAAGCCCTAGCCTCAAGATTGAATCTTTCCCTTGGTTTCCTTAGGGTGGTAGCCTCATAGGGATTATCACACCATTTCTCTTGAAGATTCCTCCTTTAATCCCCTTCTCCTCCACAATTAGCTCAAGTATCCCCTTGTTTGATCAAATCTTCGTCCTTGACCTAATTCTGGGTCCACTTTGTTCCGTGTGGTTCTGCAACCTCTTGAAGAAAAACTTCACAAAGACCACATGGAATCCAACTTTCCACAAGATTTCTTGGGCTAGGATCCTCCATTACAAGTCTCATTTGCAAAAGCCTAGCCCTTGAAAATCCCCTTGGCCCTTCTAAGAGAGCCCCACACCTTGCTTTTCAAGCAAGCAAACCACAATTTGACTCTCTTGTGAATAGGCCTTTAAGGATAACCCTCTCTCCCTTCATTAACCCATTCATCTAGGTGATTCTCTCCATACTGAGACTCCTCCCATCGACGAAAATCTGTAAAGAGCAAAGAGCTTTAGCCGAGGTGACAATGGGCTATTATTCCATTGTTGCCCTTGACCTAACAGTTGCCCCTTCAAGATCCCCTGCTAGTTTGAGCAGTAACATTTTTGGCATCATTGTCGGGGAGGAGGGAGGTTTACCTCCCTAGCAAATCATTAAGGAATTGATTCATTGACCACACTTTATAGTATTCCTCTAGTGATTCCACAACATCCTTCTTAGAATGGAAGACCCTGAGACCATGACCTATCATTGTAGAAAGGATGAAGGACCCCACACTCCATTCTTTGATAGACAGATTAACAGATTGAAATGAAAACACATGTTTTCCATTCCTCTCAACCTTTCAAATATGATTGGGGTCTGTTGTCGCACAGAATGTTTAGGCACCGCGACAACGGTTTAGATCGGGGGCTGTCACCCTGATCCCCAATCTCTCTATCTACGCTGTCTCCTTGCAAGCTAAGGGAGGTAGACCCTAACGAAAATGAAGGAGAACTGGTTGAAAACCAACCAATTCAAGAGACACGGTTAAATGACCAAATAGTTGTTAAGATTAACGAAATTATATAGATTCAAATAGATTTGAAGCTTTTAAAACCAGTGCCTTGTGGAGTCAAAATATCCCATTATGAAATTAAAACCAAGTAATTGATAGGTAACTGCTGCTATGAAAAATCAATTCACCACAATGATATTCAATAAAACACCCTTTCTAGTCATGCATCAACAATGTTTGATAAAGACATGTGATTTATCATTAATTGAAATACTCTCACAGTTGACCAAAACAATTAATCATCAATTTCAAGCAACTTAAAACCACAATTAAAGATAGATCAACGATCATCAACCACAACTAAGCATAAAAATACCTCGAACCAACAATTTAAACTTCGAAACGAAAATATTATCACGAGAGAATTATCGAATTTAAATGCCACACATTTCCAGTACTTTCCAAATTTAAATGATATTCGAAGTAATTCCAATTTTAAAATTTTAAAATTTTCCTGTAGTCATATTTTAGATTAAAAAAAGTTCCACCTTCGACTTATGGGAAAATTTTAATCCAAAACGACTTTTTTTACCCTTTTCTAATTTTTTTATTATATATTTTCCTTCTTTTTTTTAAAATCTAAATTTAATAAACTGAAAGCAAAAATATAGATACGACTAAAGCTAAAGTTCTAAAAAAAAATGAAAAAGTAAAAAAAAAATTAAATTTGATTTGATTTTTTCTTTAAAATTTCAAAAAAAAAAAATCTAAAAAAAAACTAAAAAAAAAGTTGAATCCTAGAAATAAATTAAATCTTACGCTAGCTAAACTAAACTAATTCTCAAAAAATATGAAATCAAAATCTAAAATTTAAACTAGAAACAAAAATTTAAAACTAAAATTGAAGCAAATAAAATCTGAAGTCTAAAAAAAACTAAAGCTAAAAGGAAAAACGAAAATTCAAAACTTAAACCTAAGCTAAAAACAATAAAAACTGAGAATCTGAAACCAAAAATAAAAACACAATGAGAAGTCGGATTTGGGTTACGCTAATGCTGGGAAGGTCGATGACAAATGAGGATGAAAAGAGTAGCGAGAAGATGGGCAGCGAGGGCGTGAGGTTGTGCGTGAGCAGGGCAGGCAACGAATGCCGCAGGTCGAGGAGATAGGGTTGAGGGAGAGCTTGACGGCAAGCAATGCAATGCGTGGAGGAAGAGAGGGTGAAAAGGTAGCGTACATGAAACGTGGAATGGGAGAGCATAATGAATAAAAATGAAAAGTGAAGTCTGCTGTAGGTAAGGGTATGCAGGCAGAGGGAAAGCATTGGAAAAGCTTGCATGAAGAATGAAGGGAAGCTGCAGACAAGGAGCGGAGCGTAGATCAATGGCAACGAGGGTGGAGGGAAGGAGGACGTAGAGAATGAATGAGCGCTGAGACAGTGTGAAGACAGTAGCAAAGATTTTCAAATTTCTCCTTCTGTCCAGCAATAAAACTTACATAGAAACTCAACTTTAGAATTTTACTTGAATATTTCTGAAAAATCTTGATTTTGGGGCACAATGCTGCCTAGATCTGCAACCAAATTGATCCTAAGGCCAGATCTTACCCTCTAGGGCCTAGATCTGGCTCAGATCCAAATTTTTTTTTTAGAATCTCCCTGTAAAACCTGCACAAAACCAGAAAAATGAGGAATCCAAACCCAAAACTATGCAAAAAAAATAAACCCTTAAACCCTGGTGAATATTTGCAGAATTTACAATGCTATTTTACAGAGAAAAAGCCCTCATGGCCAGATTTAAAACCATTTTGCACAATTAATAAAAAGAGAGATTAAAAGAGGCACAAGCCCAAGAAGACCCTGCAAAAACAAAAATTCCGTAAGATAACTTTGGGAAGTAGGAAACAATGGGCTTTTCAAGATTTTCTGAACTCTGAGAGTCGACTGATCTAACTGAAGATTTCCTCAAACGCTCAAATTTGAATAATGATATCTGCACACTTAGATCTGAATTTTAGATTGATAGAGATTAAAAAAAAATAAACATGAGACCTTTTAGAAAAATAGATAACTAATATTTTCGTCAAATCAAAATGCCATTTTAGAAACCCAGAAAACTGCACAAGATACTTATATGCAGATCAATCCATAAAGGCTATCAACCATCAAAATGCCAATAAAAGTAGTAGAGTTTAGAGACAATATCACCACATAGATCTGGAAAAGGAACACGAAAGTTTGTAACCTCAAAGTCTTTATGATTTATTTATCAAAAGATTACAAGAGCTTCCAAGAACAAGTGTACGATTCAAAGATCAGATAACTGAAAGACTGACAAAGACCTCTAATTTATAAGATAAAACTTCCAACGGCTAGTTTAATTGATCATTTTCAAAATAATCTCGACCGTCGAAAATATTTAATTATCTTTTAATCTGGACCGTCGAAATTATAATTTTGAGTAAATTCGAATTTATCATTTAATTCCATTTTAATTAACTCAAAAATAATATTTTTGAGTTAATTACCTAAAAATTTTGACTTTAACTTAACCACCAAAGCCCAAGGGTTCAAAATTTCTTGAAATTCTCAATATTCCCTTGGCCTCGGACTTTTAAAAATTTATTTTTTAAGTACCCACAAATTTTGCCTTTGAAGAATTTTAACTCACCTACAACTTAAAATTAATTAAATTTCTGACTTACGATTTTTAATTAATTTGGCTAGAAAATTTAATTAATTGACTGAGAGGGGATTCAATTATTTTTTCCAACCCTCTTTACATAAAATAATTACATTTAGACATATAAATGGGGAATACCCATTCGTATAGACCCTAAAAAAGCTACCCAATTCTGCGACTCAAAACATGATCTAGTAGACCAAGCAGCTTGTAATAAAATAATCTAGCCAATTAGCTAGGATTATTCCGAAACTACTTTTACAAAGACTCGATAGAAAACACTAGGACTCACTTAGCATCTTGATGACAAAATCCACCCTATCTTTGGGATGGAGCTGGAGGGGAAAACTCTGCTGATCACTTGTGTCGAGAAACAGAAATGAATCAGTGAGACAAAAAACCTCCTAGGATATAAATCATCACCAAAATACTAGGCTTACCTAGGTTGTTACATACATGGTGGTCTTACTTAGATCATTTACATCATAAACATGCAGAATGGATTTACATCATTTATAAAATTATCGAGGAAATCTGAATGGTTTGAACACCTCGAACATAATGAGTCCCATTTGAAAAAATGGGGGTGTACTGCTATGGGGTCGTTGAAAAAATGTGGTCAACATCTAGCTCTACTTGAGGACACGTTGCTTCATTGAAGGAATGTGAGAATCCAGAATTTGCATCCAAGCAACACACAGAATTACATAAGTAGCATCTATCCAAATATCATCATATAACATTACGCACATGAAAAATAGAAGCTCTTCTATCATTTATTATTCTACTTAACATGAAAAGTAAATCTTATCTAACTACAAAATGAAATGCTCAAAGGACAAGGAGTAAGGTTAGAAATACAATACAAAGGATGCCCAATGGCATGAGATGTCATCTCTGAAGAACAACTTGAGCAGTTGGCCATTCGTAGGTAACTGAAGTGGTTCACCTTCCAACGTGCTCAAGTGGAATGAGTTTGGTCCAACAATGTCTCTGATAATATAAGGTCTCAGCCACAAACTGTCAAATTTCTTGCGTTTTCCGGGCTTTTCATTCTTTCGATCCCAAAGTAATACCATGTCTCCAACCTGCAAAGATCTAGATCGAGATGATTTATCAAAGATTTTCTTAATGTTAGATTGATTCTTACACATATTATCTAAAGCTTTCCTACGAGTTTCATCCAACTCCACAATATGATCAATTCTATTTTGAACAACATCTTTATCGGTGGAAAAATGTTGAAGGAGTTGGTAAGCTGGTAATTTAAGGTGCACAGACAAATTTACATCCAAGCCATAAACTAATTCAAAAGGACTTTTACCAGTAACTTTCTTTTTAGTAATTCTATCTACCCACAAAGCATACTTGATTTTTCTATCCCAAGATCGCTTATTATCTCATACTATCTTCTTGATAATGGTTATAAGATTTTTATTACTTGACTTAGTTAAGGAATTACCCTGAGGATAGTAGTTAGATGAATGAGATAATGTAATTCCATACTTAAAACAAAAAGATGAAAATTCAAAAGAACTAAAAGCCTTGGCATTATCAATAGTGATTTTGTCTGGGACACCAAATCTAGTAATGATTTGATTTTCAATAAAGTCCATAATGACCTTTTCATTGGCATTCATAGTAGGAATGGCTTCAACCCATTTTGTAAAATAATCAGTTTCAGTTAAGATCCAAGAGTAGCCATTGCTAGAATTTTCATGGACTTTCCCTATGAAATCCAGACCCTAATGTTGAAAAGGTGCATCAACAACCATAGATTGTAGGGGCAGGGCAGCTAGCTTCTGCTTCCCAGTGAAAAGTTGACAGGCTTGGCAACTTTTGACAAATTTATGCACATCTGAAAAAATCGAAGGCCAATAATAACCAGCGCTCAGAATTTTGTGGGCAGTAGTTCTAGCAGCATAATTACCACCACAAAATCCTGAATGAAACTCAGAAATCAACTTCTTAGACTCAATCTCATCAACACACCTAAGTATTATCCCCTCAGGATTTCTCCATCCAAGGCCATCCTTCATGAGGCAATACTTAGTGACTTTAAATCTAAGAGCCCTTCTTCTATGAAAAACTAAGTGGTCAGGACATGTAAGATTTAACAAATAATAAATAATGTCCCTATACCATTCATGCTCTCCTAACCTTTGCAGCTCAGATGCATCATTAAGACAAATCAAACCAAGCGCTTTCTCATTACCTTCAGTAATCATTTCAGCCAAGCCTTGACCCTTGACTAACTTGGTGGGCCTAATTTCTAAATCATACTCTTGAATTTTAGTAACCCACCTAGCACGAGTCCCTAAGAAATCGGTTTGAGTTAATATAACTTTAATCGCGGAATGCGAGACGAAAGCAATGATTTTAGAATAACCCACATAAGTCCTAAAATACTTAAGAGACTTGACCAAGGCATAGGCTTGCTTTTCCATAGTAGTATAATTTAATTCAGAATTTTGAAACGCTCTACTCATGAAAGCAATAGGTTGTTCGTGATCTTCCTTATTCTTTTGTAATAAGACACCAGCAATGGTATCTTTAGAGGCGAAAGAGAAAATCATGAAGTCCTTAAGTAATCAGGACTTGCTAAAACTAGAGTTTTGGAAATAACACCCTTAATTCCTTGAAAAGCCTTTTTACCATCTTCTTTCCACAAAAATTTACATATTTTTTCAGAAGACTTTGAATAGGTTTAGCTATTTTTCCATAATTTGGAATAAATCTTCTAAAAAAATTAGTTTTTCCTAGAAAAGACTGAATGGATCTGAGATTATGAGGTAGAGGAATCTTTTGGATTGCCTAAACTCTTTCAAGATCAATCTTGATTCCATCTTTGGAGATGATATGACCAAGTAATTTCCCTTCAGTTACTCCAAAAACAGACTTAGCTGGATTGAAGGAAATCCCAAATTCTCTACACCTATCAAAGACCTGCTTAAGATGACCTATGTGGCTAACACCAACTTTAGAAAAAAACAGTAAGATCATCCTGATAAATTTCAATAATTTTTCCAACTAAACTTTTATTCATGAAGTAAATTTGTCAACTTTTTCCTTTCTTCTTCATTAGTACCTTTACCAATTTTGACAATCTTAGGGTCCTCAGAGGCACCAATATTTACTTCAATGAATTCACCAGGATCCATTTTATTTTCCTCTTTCATATTTGTGGCATCATGCCGATCAAAATGCTGCTCTAAAGCAACAATATTCCCAGGAGTAGGATTTATAATATCATCATGATCATTAGATCCATCCTCCCTAGAACTTATCCGAAAATTTTCAAACTCATCCAAATTATTAAGAAAACGAATGACCTGCTTTTTATCATTAAAAACTAGCCAATGCTCTAAGTTATCCGGGACTGAAGGTCTGAAAATAATTTCCATTTTTATCTTATCCTTAATTAATTCATCAGATAATTGTAAAGTAGAAGCGGCCACAACAAGCTCATCCGCCAAGCTATTCTTTTCTCTTGGAATAGCTTCAAGATTAATGGCATCAAAGTGTTCCATAACATCCCATACAACATTTCGATAATTCCTTAACCTTTGATTTTTACATGTAAATTTATTCTTAACTTGCATGATAACCAAATTAGAGTCCCCCTTGATACTAAGTAACTTAATTCTTAAAGCATTTTCCAACTCAAAACCCAACAACAAGGCTTCACATTCAGCCACTTTTTTGGTTGCATCAAACTCAAGTCTATAGGCAAACTTAAAAATATGACCAAGGGGAGACTTCAATACAATTCCAGCACCCTTACCATGCCTAGATGCTGCACCATCAAAATACATGTACCAAACCTGATCCCTTAGGTCCTCAAACTTCTCATCAACCTTTTCATCTAAGGGAACTATGAAATTAGACATAATAGCATAATTTCCCATGTCAGGTTGTTCCTTAATTATTTCATTATGAGGTCTTTTAGGATCTTCCACATGGAATCTTCTTTCAAGGTCTCTATTTAGCTTCACAAACCCTTCACCTCTAGGGGCAAGAATCATAGCATAAGACCAATTCATCTGAATACTTCCTCCTAGATTAGAGGCCCACTTTCTAGATAACAACATACCCCAAGCATCTGGAACATCAACTACAACTATGTCCATAACAATCATTATGTCAGGGTAAACAGATAAATAAACTTGCAAATCCTTGATTAACACATGAACTTCGATTTTCTTAGAATCCATGGAGCATATGTTGTAGTATGATCTAGAAACTCTTAAATTAAGCTATTCCATGACCCTCTTGGTCATGATACAAGCTAAAGCACCAGAATCTAGCATACAATTATTCAATTTATAACCATTAACCATCAAAGTAACAAAAAATGGTTGATGTTCCTTGTTATCTGACTCCATTTTTTGCAGATATATAGGGGCATCTTGATAAGAAGATTTAGGAGTCTTATCTTGAGTAACATTAACATGTGAAACTCCTAGAACATCCAAAACCTTAGCCCTATGAGTGGGAAGTTTTAGCATCTCAGTGACAGGCACCAATATCTTAGCATTATTCAACCACGTGCCCAAATCAATATTCAAACGAGGACTAGGATTAAAAATTTGAGGGGGAGTTAGATTATTACCTTGCTCTTTATCTCTTCTTTGATAAGTTAATCCTTTGTCCTTAGCAATTTTCAAAACTTGATCAGGAGAAGGCTTTTCACCAAATAATTCAATCATCAAATCCTTCTCATGATTGAAATTATTGATACTATGCGAAGATGTAAAAGGCCTAACATTTTGACTAGTTTCCTTAACTTCCATCCAATCTTCCATAGACAAAGAAAACTCCTAAACAACAACATTTATCTGATTACTTGCCCCAAACATTCCACTATTCATGATTCTTTTAACAGTGGGACAAGTAACCTCCTCATGAAGAGCATCACAAGCTCTATAATAAGGTGGAGCTTCATCAACCCTATTAGTAGATTCAAGCAGATTATGAGGTCTCTGCTCACTAAGCTGACCTTTTTTCTGCCAAGTATTATTAACTCGATTATTATTATTATGATTCCTAGGTTGGGAATTTTGCGCTTGAGCCCTTTCCATTTGAACCAACCTAGACTGCAAAGTGCTTATTTCCTTAGCATGGTCAGAGATTAATTTTTCTTGGTTAAGCTCCATGCTTTCGAGCTTTTGCATTAACTTTTTCATAGGGTCATCATCATTTTCCAGAGGCTCTTTACCTTTAGGTCCTTTCAACTTAGTCGCAACCCTATCAAAACCAGGAATTTCAGATTTTCCCGATGCCCTTTTGTCCTTTTCAAGTTCTTCAGCTAAAGTTTGGCAAGATTTACAATCAACAATCTTAGCACGTCTTAGCTCATATGAAGTATCAAAATCAAAAGCATCAATGTAAAAATTCAGAAGAGATCCATCAGAAGGCTTATGAGTTTGAGAGATTTCCCTAAGAATACCATTAAATCTCTTGTTAAATTCTTCCATCGTTTCATTTTCTTTCTTTTTTATGGTACTGATATCTTTCACCAAATGCCTATCTTCCCTTTTATCACCAGACTTATCCTTGAAGGCTGCTAGAATTCACTGAAAAGTATCAAATGAATTATAAGGCTTTTCAGTAAACCAATCCATAACATCTTGTTCAAGGGTAAGAATAAAAAGACACATCTTTACATCCTCGAAATTATTATTTCTAGCCCATTTATTCCACCAACCAGTGAAAGCGCTTAAATGAGATTTGATACTAACTGCATTATTTCCTTGAAAAGAAGGTAACTTATCCATTCCATGTTGAGGGAAATCATGGGGATAACCTAAAATATTAGCAAAATTACACGGGGCATATAAGATCCATGATATCATGCTGAAGAGGATCACAAAAAAGAGAATGGATATCAGAGAGAGCTTCCTAGATGAGATTAACAAGAAGTGTACAAGAAGAGAGCTTGTGTAATCGGACTCTGAGAAGCTTTTTAGGATCTGGAGTAGGATTAATCAAGCTACTTGGATGTCTTCTAGTACAGATTCTCGTGGAAGATGAAGCCAATGGAGTCGCCACGAGGACAGGAAGCTAACTCAAATATCTGAGATGAAAGACAAAGAAAGAGATGAATGTCGTAAAGCCAAAGTCCAATAAATTGTTCCCTGGAAACGATGCCAAAAAATGTTGTCGTACAGAATGTCTAGTTACCGCGACAACGGTTCAGATCGGGGGCTATCACCCTAATCCCCAATCTCTCTATCTAAGTTGTCTCCTTGCAAGCTAAGGGACGTAGACCCTAACAAAAATGAAGAAGGAGAACTGGTTGAAAACCAATCAATTCATGAGACGCAATTAAATGACCAAATAGTTGTTCAGATTAACGAGATTATATAGATTCAAATAGATTTGAAGCTTTTAAAACCAGTGCCTTGTGGAGTCAAAATATCTCGTTATGAAATTAAAATCAAGTAATTGATAGGTAACTGCTGCTATGAAAAATCAATTCACCACAATGATATTCAATAAAACACCCTTTGTAGTCATGCATCAACAATATTTGATAAAGACATGCGAATTATCATTAATTGAAATATTCTCACAGTTGACCAAAGCAATTAATCATCAATTTCAAGCAACTTAAAACTACAATTAAAGATAGCTCAACAATCATCAACCACAGCTAAGCATAAAAATACCTCGAACCAACAATTCAAAATTCGAAACGAAAATATTATCATGAAAGAACCATCGAATTTAAATGCCACACATTTCAAGTACTTTCCGAATTTAAATGATATTCGAAGTAATTCCAATTTTAAAATTTTAAAATTTTCCTATAGTCATATTTTAGATTAAAAAAATTCCACCTTTGACTTATGAGAAAATTTTAATCCAAAACCACTTTATTGAAGGTTTTTTTACCCTTTTCTAATTTTTTTTTTGAATATATTTTATATATTTTCCTTTTTTTTTTAAATCTAAAGTTAATAATACTAAAAGCAAAAATATAGATACAACTAAAGCTAAAGTTCTAAAAAAAATGAAAAAGTTAAAAATAAAAAATAAATTTTATTTTTTATATCTTTAAAATCCAAAAAAAAAAAATCTAAAAAAAAAGTTAAATCCTAGAAATAAATTAAATCTTATGCTAGCTAAACTAAACCAATCCTCAAAAAATATGAAATTGAAATCTAAAATTTAAACTAGAAACAAAAATTTAAAACTAAAACTGAAGCAAATAAAATCTAAAGTCTGAAAAAAACTAAAGCTAAAAAGAAAAATGAAAATTTAAAACTTAAACCTAAGCTAAAAACAATAAAAATCGAGAATCTGAAACCAAAAATAAAAACACAAGGAGAAGTCGGATTTGGGTTACGCTAGTGCTGGGCAGGTCGACGGAAAATGAGGATGAAAGGAGCAGTGAGAAGATGGGCAGTGAGGGCGTGAGGTTTTGCGTGAGCAGGGCAGGCAAAGAATGCCAGAGGTCGAGGAGATAGGGCTGAGGGAGAGCTCGACGGCAAGAAATGAAATCCATGGAGGAAGAGAGGGTGAAAAGGCAGCGTACAGGGAGCAACGTGGAATGGGACAACGTGATGAATAAAAATGAAAAGTGAAGCCGGTTGTAGGTAAGGGTATGCGGGCAGAGGGAAAGCATTGAAAAAGATTGCGTGAAGAATGAAGGGAAGCTGCGGACAACGAGAGGAACGTAGATCAATGGCAACGAGGACAGAGGGAAGGAGGATGCAGAGAATGAATGAGATCTGAGACAGTGTGAAGATAACAACGAATATTTTCAAATTTTTCCTTCTATCCAGCAGTAAAAATTACACAGAAACTCAGCTTTAGAATTTGACTTGAATATTTCTGAAAAATCCTAATTTTGGGGCACAATGCTGCCTAAATCTGCCACCAAATTCATCCTGAGGCCAGATCTTACCCTCTAGGGCCTAGATCTGGCTCAGATCTAAAAAACTTTCTGAGAATCTCCCTGTAAAACCTGCACAAAACCAGAAAAATGAGGAATCCAAACCCAAAACTATGCAAAAAAAAAACCCTTAAACCCTGGTGAATATTTGCAGAATTTACAGTGCTATTTTGCAGATAAAAAACCTCATGGCCAGATTTAAAACCATTTTGCACAATTAATAAAAAGAGAGATTAAAAGAGGCACAAGCCCAAGAAGACCCTGCAAAAACAAAAATTTCGTAAGATAACTTTAGGAATTAGGAAACAATGGGATTTTTCAGATTTTCTGAAATCCGAGTGTCGGCTGATCTAACTGAAAATTTTCCCAAATGCTCAAATTTGAATAATGATCTCTGCACACTTAGATCTAAATTTTAGATTGATAGAGATTTAAAAAAAATAAACATGAGACTTTTTAGAAAAATAGATAACTAATATTTCCGTCAAATCAAAATGCAATTTTAGAAACCCAGAAAATTGCACAAGATACTTGTATGCAGATCAATCCATAAAGGCCATCAACCATCAAAATGCCAATAAAAGTAGCAGAGTTTAGAGATAATATCACCACATAGATCTGGAAAAGGAACACCAAAGTTTGTAACCCTAAAGTCTTTATGCTTTATTCATCAAAAGATTACAAGAGCTTCTAAGAACAAGTGCACGATTCAGAGATCAGATGACTGAAAGACTGACAAAGACCTCTAATTTATAAGATAAAACCTCCAATGGCTAGTTTAGTTGATCCTTGTCAAAAAAATCTCGACCGTCGAAAAGATTTAATCATCTTTTAATCTGGACTGTCGAAATTATAATTTTGAGGAAATTCAAATTTATTGTTTAATTCCAGTTTTAATTAACTCAAAAATAATATTTTTGAGTTAATTACTTCAAAATTTTGACTTTGACTTAACCACCAAGACCCAAGGGTCCAAAATTTCTTGAAATTCTCAATATTCTCTTGGCCTCGGACCTTTAAAAATTTATTTTTTAAGGACCAACGAATTTTTCCTTTGAAGAATTTTAACTCACCTAGGACTTAAAATTAATTAAATTTCTGGCTTGGGATTTTTAATTAATTTGGCTAGAAAATTTAATTAATTGACTGAGAGGGGATTTAATTATTTTTTCCAACACTCTTTACATAAGATAAATACATTTAGACACATAAAGGGGGAATACCCATTCATATAGACCCTCAAAAAGCTACCCAATTCTGCGACTCAAAACATAATCTAGTAGACTAAGCAGCTTGTAATAAAATAATCTAGCCATTTAGCTAGGATTATTCCGAAACTACTTTTACAAAGATTCGATAGAAAACACTATGACTCACTTATCATCTTGATGACAAAATCCACCCTAGCTTTGGGGTGAGGTTGGAGGGGAAAACTCTGTCGATCACTTTTGTTGATAAACACAAATGAATCAGTGAGACAAAAAACCTCCTAGGATAGAAATCATCACCAAAATACTAGGCTTACCTAGGTTGTTACATGCATGGTGGTCTTAGATTATTTACATCATAAACATGTAGAATGGGTTTACATCATTTATAAAACTGTCGACTGTCGATGAATTCTGAATGGTTTGAACACCTCGAACATGATGAGTCCCATTTGAAAAAATGGGGGTGTACTGCTATGGGGTCGTTGACAAAGTGTAGTCAATAGGGCCCTTTTAACTTCCTTGCCTGAAGATCTTGATAGGCCAAGTTCACTGGAGAGGAAAATCCCCAAGATCATCTTCTAAAGTTCGAGTACCAAACATGTGATGCATCTTACAATGATTTTAGCCATATGCTCGCTTTTTCCACAACCCTAATAGGAAAAGCCCGATTGTGGTATCTATCCCTTCCCCCATCCTCCTCCTTTTCATGGGAAGAATTTGTTGAAATATTCGAAAAGGGGTGCTACCATAAAAAATATGTAGTTAAACTATACAAGGGTTTCTTATCTAGTGAAAAGGGTAATGATGAATCTGTTGTTGAATTCAATCATAGGTTTAACATGATCAATCATTCTATTCCCCAAGGTTTAGCTCCCCCAAAGGAGGTGGCCTTAATTTCTTACTTCCATGCTTTCACACGAAAATTAGCCTTCGATGCTATGAACACAAACCCCACTAGCCTCTTCCAAGCTCAAAATGTCATGTTTGATCTAGATCAAGCCACGAGGCAAACTTCCATCAACATGTTACAAGTTGAAGAGGACAAACCTCCTGCCAATGACAAAGATTTTTCCCCTCACAAAGATAACACACTACACAAGAATGAAGGAAGAACAAAGAAGGGCCACAAGAAGGAGCCCCTTGATATAGATATAAGAATCCCTCTAAGGTTAGTTTTGAACATGAATGACCCCTCCACATTTCCCCTAGAATAAACAATCATACCTTGAGAAATTGTATTCTAAGGGTAGCCCAATTCACATCATGTCCTCAAGCATTATGAGGAAGATTGAACTCAAGCTTTCGCAGGAATGTTTCAACAAGATGATCCTAAATTATGATGAGCTTAAGGTGTGTGGAATAGTGGAAGGAGTAAGGGAATTTTTTCATACATATCCTGAAAAGGAATTCTTCATGAACATAGTCATAGTAGAAACGAGCCCTGCATGGGGGATCATTATGTATAGGCAACTGGTTTAGGATATAAACTTATCCATTAATGAAGATAACTCCACGATATATCTCCCTTTGAAGGAGAACTTCTATGTATCCATTCCTAGACATGAGGTTTCTACCCCCATGATTGCCTCCTCCCAAGAGATTGACAACGATTTAGAGGAAGAAAGCGATGATATTAGGGAATAGAAGATTTTCAAAAAAGAACACATTAATACCCACCCCCCCCCCCCCTATCTTGGACCGTGGATAATTTATTTTGATGGATCCCACTAATCATCTCCCCATCGGAAGGATATCTACTATTTTCCGTAAGACTCTAATTTTCTTGCTATTGAAAAGTGTAACTAGGTCGGTCTTCATATTGACTATGTAATTATATATTTTATTTAAAGAATAAGACAAATAATAAAATATATTTTTGGTTGTACTTGCCTCATGAGTTTCATGAGAAAGATTTTATTATAGGTCAATAGACTTCTTCTTGATGTCTATTAGGGTTGTCTTCTAGTTACATGTGTAATTAAGTGTTTAGTAAATGAAGAGTCTAGTCATAAATATATGCTCCAGACCTTATCATAAACCTTGTCACAAATCCTTGAAGGAATGGCTCAAAACAACCCTCACTCAACGCTGGAATATAAACATCAATACAGTGAAGAAATGCCTCATTAAATGTTGGAGTAAATACACTACAAGTCGACTTCTAAACTGTGGAGAAGTCGGCCTAATAGCTGGTTGTATGGTCGGCCTAAATCCAGAATTGATATCACTATAAATACACAACAAAAAATGAGGATTACAGAGGTGCAGCAAGTGCGGATCACAGAGGTGTAGGAAGTGCAGGAAGTGCGGATTTCTGAGAGGAACCAATGCAGATTAAGTGTGGATTTCTCTGAGTTTTTGTAGAAATAAAAAGTGTGGGTTTCAGTGTACTTATACAGGGTTAAGAATTGATATATCTGCGGTCTAATAGGAGGATAAAGGTGCAAACTTCATGACACATCTGATATATATATATATATATATATATATATATATATATCAGATCAACAAAGAAAGACACTACACAAACAAATCTGGAAGAAGACATATGTGGACAACGTGACAAAGTTTGGAAACACAAAGTGAAGGGCAAAACTGGTCGAAAGGAGAAGCAATCTGAAAGGTGTGAAAAAGTGAGGAAGGTAAATTTGTGATTTACCTTCCTAACTACAACTCAAGGAATATGATCCGGTCTCCAATGTTTGTCTAAAAAACAAGAAGTAAAACTCAGAGACCGAGTTCTCTAGTACCAGTGCAGAGCAGTGAAGTTTGGTGAAGAAGAGAAGAACCAAGTTCAAAGAAGAAGTGACAAGGTCTTGGAAGCATACCTAGGTCAAGGGCCTGAGTCTTGGTCATGGTACTTGTCATTTGAAGATCTATAAGAAGAATTCTTTGTGGGTTTTCCTTTCCAAGAGGGAGAGGTTTTGCCTTGGGTCTAGGAGCCTAATTTTGTGTCTTGTGTATTTTGATAATTGACTTGATGAGAGACTAAATAAGATAACGAAGAGAAGACATAAGTAACTCAAGTAATATCACAAGTAGTTATCAAGAAGAGAATTTGAATTAAACACCAGCCCTCTAAATTCTCAACATGGTATTAGAGCTAAGGTGCTAAAGACAAAGGGCTATTTGACAAAGAGACACTTAAGGATCAAAATTCAGTTTTCTAGAAAGCATCAAAGCAAAAGTCAAAGTCTACATTGTAAGGTCAAATCAGTTTGCAAGGAAATCCTCAAGCCATCTTAAGAAGACTTTCACCCTTATTCAAGGAATCCACACATCGAGGAGGTAATCTTTAACATCAAAGATTCTTGATATTGAAGACATTGTTGGAAGACACATCATTAAGCATCACTCAACACTACTAAAGACATCTTCATTCTGAAGTAATCCTTGATCATCAAGGATCCAAGATCACCTACTTTGAAATCAATGTAATAGGGAGTTCTTGCCATCATCTCCAACAAGGAAGCTGATAGAAGAAGAAAAACATCTACTCAAGAGAAGAAATATGAGATCAACTACAGGAACTAGGAGAAGTAATGTCTGACACTAAGATGACTACAATGGTGTTGAATGCTCTGCCAAAAGAGTGGGGAAACTTCACTTCAAGTTTATACGCGAAGAAAGAAGCCACACCATTGCATGATTATGTAAAATAGAGGAAACAAGATTGAGAGCCAAAGGTGTTAAAGGATCAAGTGAATGGAATCAAGCCTTTGCAGCCTCGTCAAGGAAGAAGGGAAGATTCAGTAAGTTTGGTCCTTAGAATAGTATGGACAATGCACAATGGTTTGGATGTGATAAACTTGGGCATTATAAAATAGATTGTCCTAAATCTGAAAAGGACAAGAGAAATAGGGAAGAAGCTCATATCTCATAAATGAGGGAAGAAATTGATGCAAAGAAATCTAAGAAAGAAGAAGCTAGGGATCTCTTCTATGATTGAGATCATCTTCTCCTTTAAGAGATTTATGCTGGTTGTAAAATAGTATGATAGGAAGCAATGTATATTATAGCATCATGCTCTTTTTAACTCCAATGGTTTAACTTCAATTATACCTCACAATATTTAGATATGTTGTTTTTAACAACCCTTACTAATTTTAGCCAAGTTTGAGGACTTAACACAATCAAAAATGTCTATTGACTCTAGCTCCACAATTCATATGCCTTTGTCACTAAAATTTGGACAAGTTATTTTGTTCTAAATTTTTCTATTTTCATTAAGATATCCTAGAGGGAGACTATTGGGTTTCATCTCCCAATGGATCTTTGTCTTCCAACTTCTCTTATTTTTCTATTTATAAGATTTACATATGATTCCTAATCCTCAAATATTAGGTGTTCAACATTCCCTCCCTTAATCTTAAGGGATGTTGATTATTCCAAGCATCATTCTGAATCTTTCAAACTTTTCCCTTCCGAGCGCTTTGGCGAAGATGTGCAATTTTCTCATTTGTGGACCAATGTCATAGGTGTATTATTTTTTCCTCAAGATGATGTTGAATCAGATGGTATTTTTTATTCATATGCTTTGTTCGATCATGGAACTTTGGGTTCTTGGCCAAATTTATTGCAAAAGTGTTGTCGATCAAAAGATGAGTTGAATGTACTTGTTTCTCTTGTAAATCTTCCAAATTTTTCTTGAGCCACACAATTTCCTTTTTTGCTTCAGTTGTTGCCACATATTCTACCGCAATTTTGGAATCTATTGGAACTGATTGTTTGTGTGACCTCCAAGAGACAACTCCTGATCCAAGACTCATAACATAACTTGAAGTAGATACCCCAATTTCTTTATCTCCACCGAAATTTGAATCAGAGTATCCAATCAATCTAGAGTCATCCACCTATGTATACTTGAATGCAAAGTCTTGAGTTCCCTTCAAGTACTTTAGAACTATTTTTGCAGTAGACTAGTGACCCTCACAAAGATTTTGCATAAACCTGGAGCGGATTCCAATAACAAATGAAATTTTTGGTCTAGTAGTAGTCATATAATTGAGAATTCCTATGAGTTTTATATACTTTTTTGCATCCTCAAATTATTTTCCTTCAGTGGATGTGAGCTTTAAGTTTTGTTCCATTGGAGTGGTCAAGGATTGCACTCAGTCATGCCAAACATGTTCAACAGATCTCAAATGTACTTCTTCTGAGAGAGGAATATAAACTTCAAATTTTGGGTTACTTCAATAACAATATAGTAGTTAAAATGGCCCAAATATGTCATTTCAAAACCATTTATTAGGTCTTTCTTTATGGATGCAATTTAGCTCTCATTATTCCCTGTCATTAGAATATCATCTACATTCACCACAATATATACATTTTTTTACCAAATTTCTTGACAAACAAAGTTGCATAATCAAGATGATAATGTTTGAAATTGAGTTTCAGAAGATGCTCAGTTAACTTCTTGTACCAGGATCATGGTGCTTGCTGGAGGCCATACAAGGATTTTACAAGATTGCATACTTTATGTTCCTGGCCCTTCACAACAAATCCTTCTTGTTGGCACATAAAAACACTCTATTTCATATATACATTCAAGAAATGTTTTTTTGCATCCATTTTATGGAATTTCCAACCATTCTGAGCTGTCAAGGAAAAGAGTGTCTGGATGTTAGCCCATTTTTTTAGGGGGAAAAAGTATCCTCATAGTCGACCCCATCCTTCTATGCAAAACCTTTTGCCACAAAATTGCCTTTGTGCTTTTCAAGTGAGCCATTTTCTTTATAATTTTTCTTTAAAACCCACTTGCACCTTATTGGTTTGATTCCTAATGGAGGATTAACAAGCTTCCAGGAGCCATTCTTTATTAAGGCATCATATTATTTCAACATTGCTTCTTTCCATTCAGCATGAGAATCGACTTATTTGAAGTAATTTGGTTCGAAATTTGTAGAAAAATCCAGTTCACAATCATAAGAATCATCCATATCAACATGTGAATCAGAATCGTATACATCACCTCCATTCTTTCTAGTTGAACTTATTTTTCTTGTGTTTCCAACCTTATCGAGACGAACACTTTCAAGTGTCTTTGTCAGCCATTTTGGAGGACCTTTTTGAGATGGCCCAAGATGATCAATTGACTGAGATGGGGTTGTAGATATTGTAAGAACAATATGTACATAAATGGATTCAATTTGATCATGCGATATGCTAAATAAATATATTGAATCCTTCTACAACTCAATTGAGGAAAATAAACACAATCGCAAATCACAAGAAGTAAAGAAAGAAGCAAATCAAACCACAACACACATATTTTCCTGGGGAAATCTTACTGCTAAAAACCCCTCTATATTATATTGTATATTCACCAAGGAATCATGAAACAATTAAAATGCACTCTTCTCACAAGAGTATCCTACACTCTCACAACTGTCTCACACATATCCGGACAAAATCGAACAACAATTAGCCAATTTTCAGCCTACCTTTCTTGCGTAATTCATGTGGAATTAAATCCCTATCCTTTAGGAAATTCAGCCTTCCAAAACTGTGCAATATTCATGGGCAATCCTATGGTTTTTTTACTGCATGTGGGTAGCCTACTAATGATACAATTGACAGTTAACACCCCTTTAACCTTTGTCTCAACTGGGTCTCCACTGGAACTGACATGCATGCAACTAATAATAGTAAATCATCAGTTGCATGAGATATCATTGCATGTGAATTAAATCTGATTTAATGCACTTGACCTCTCACTAGTGCAACAAACAATTACAACTATTTCAATTGACTTTAACTCAATTAATTAAGTTAACTGATTTCTCATGCATTAAAATAATGCACTAATTGCAACTCAAACTCCATACCTAATAGAATCACTCTGCATTCCTCACCAACCACCCTCAACTTGAAATTCATGAGCTAACTGGTTTTATCACACTCAGTTAACTATTACAAGTGATTAGAAGATAATATTACATTTTATTGTCTAATTTAATTAAGGGAAAATTATATTAGACACACATTTATTGTTGATTTTTCAACAGGGGTTGAATCAAGATATAACCTCCCAATTTGTTTAATCACATCACTCAAAGTGTCATCAATGGTTGGAGCTTCATGTGGGGGAGAGAGTGCTTTAGAAGAAGAATCCACAGATTGATCCAGTATAGGATCCCCCTTCAATATGTGGAATCTCATTATCAAACTCTTGAATATACTTTGCATGTATGAATCCATCGAAGCGATCAAGATTATTCTCAACAACATTGTCAGTCTTGGAATATTCAAGAAATATAACATCTCTAGATATTAAAAACTTCTTATTCACTTCATCATAGAGACAGTATGCTTTGAAGGTATTTGATTACCCCAAGAAGATACATTTTCGACTCCTTGCACCGAGTTCGTTTCTTTGTTCCTTAGGTATCAAGGCATAATAGGTGGAACCAAAAACCCTGAGAT
The DNA here is from genome assembly GCA_034641835.2 of Pinus albicaulis. NCBI lineage: Eukaryota > Viridiplantae > Streptophyta > Pinopsida > Pinales > Pinaceae > Pinus > Pinus albicaulis. Next base: position 28,313,941 of record MU968411.1, on the reverse strand, counting down.
GCCTTACCGAAGGAATGTGGACATACCACATTTCATACCGAGTCTTTTTTTTATAGCATGAGATGGAAACCTATTATTTATATACATAGCACATAGAACTGCATTAGCCTACTAACATCATCTTAACATTCTTGAAAAACATCTTGGAATGTACCGTATTTAATATTGTCATGTTCATTCTTTCAACTACTCTGTTATGTTTGGGATTATAGGGCACAACTATTTTATGTTTGATCCCATGCTGGTGAAGATAGTTTTCAAATTAATTTGAAGTGTATTTGTTTCCATTATCAGTATGAATAGAGCCAATATGATATTGTGCATCATTTTCAATCCATGCATGAAATTTCTTGAATGTTTCAAAAGCTTCATATTTATTCTTCAATAAATAAACCCAACACATTCTGGTGTATTCATAAATAAATGTCATCTATATTTATTACCATTTTCAGAAGGAAAATTCATTGGTGTTACACATCATTTTGTCACCATTAGGAAAATGATCGCCAATGTGAATCTTTCGCTATCTATTGAAGTGTTCCAAAGCATTCCCCTGCAATGTTAGAAGCAAAACAATCCCAAGGAGAATGATAATTTTTTATTACATACTCCAAAACCCCACTTTTGATCATGTGTGTGGTTTGCTAGCTAGATTTTGCGCATACATGGTTATTACCATTATAGCTAGTGCAAATCTACGTTATGTTTTCCACTATGAACTGTGCAAATCACTTAACGTAAGTAAAAGTAAAAAGTGATTTCTAGAAGCTTTGTTGGAGGAATATTTCCCAAATGAAATATTCGAGCTTATTCTTACTTAAGCCACATCCTTCTATTCATGGAGAAACTTCCCTCTCCTTGTGGAACCCTAATACCTTCTTTCTAGGATCTCATCCCTTGAAATGAGGATCACAAACTTCCTCTCTTGGCCTATAAATCCAACATAGACCAGAGGATTAGAAGGAATTTTGAATGCAAACTTATGATGTTGGGATAGGGATAGAAATCTTGTCATCTAACGAGAAGATTGGATACCATTGGGAGGAGGCATACATAATCAAGGCTAAGTTTTTATTTCTCCTTCATATTTGATATTAATACAAAATAATGTTTCTTTCCTACTATATTGATCAATGGAGTTGATGAATTGTGTGTTTACTTCTATCTTTCCATTGATAATGATATTAGGCATTAGTTTCCTTGATCACTAGTATGGGTTTTATTGATTCATTTATTTATCATATGCCTTTGATCTTTTGTTGTTAGTATGTTTGTAGTATATTTTGAGAACTGAGGAGTTGCATCAAACCATACCGAGGATATTCACCAGGCATTTCGTTTGAAAGGTATGGTTTTCACATCTCATCACTCTTGCTTATGATCAATAGGAATGAACTCAAGAAAATATTTACTAGTTTGTTTTTTTGTTACGGGATTCAACCATTGAATCTAGGGAGATTTCTCTTGTCTGCATGAGCAATTTGTCTGCCACAAAAAATTGGTGACTCCACTAGAGAACGTCTTGTTCTTCATCAACTCCTTTTCTGAATTTTGAACCTTTTCCCATATATTTATTTGAGTGTGTGCAAGATATTAAAAGCTTGGATTTTGTGGATTTTTTGGTTTTATTTTTATTTTTTCTGTTTTTATCTTGGCTTGCGGATTTTATCTTTAGCAATAGTGCACAGATCTGTACACTTAGTATTTAGCAACAGTGTGGATGCACATTGGATAAAACTAATAGCATGCGCGAATACTTGAATTTTTTGAAAACACAAGTTTTCCATTCACTAAGTCTAGAAACTTTTGTTTTTCATGTTTGGTTACATTTTTTTGCATCTTCAGAAAGTCAGTGTCAGTTCAATTGGGTGTTGTGGAGAGTCTTCTTGAAAAATTATTATTTTCACGAATTAGGGTTAAAGGCTTCATCTGATATTTTGTGGATCTATCAAAGGAAGGATTGGTGGTTGCTAAGTTTTTATATGTCTACCTTTCTTCTTTCAAACAATCAGATTTAGTGTTAGTCATGTTTTCGAAAGATCATTTTGTTAATGAAAATTAGTGTTTTTCTAGAATAAGTATTTTTCGCTTATAAAAGTGCTTATTTTTCTGAATTTGAAACGAAAATTTATTCTTCTTTCAGTAGCGAATTATCTCATAAGTATACTTTAGACAATATTATGTTCATAACATTCATTTGAGAGAATTCATCTGAAGGTTTTGATTTGTTTCCTTGTGCATTTTGAAAAAAATTGGGTGATTGTGTGTTAAGAGAAATTTTCGTGATCTTTGAGTTATTGGGTGAACTGAAATATAAAATATTAATTTCTGCATTTGGGTCAACTTGAAAGCGCAAATTTGCATACATGAAGAGAAATATGGTGAAATTAGGATTTGAATTTTCTTTGAAAAATGAAAAGACTCTCTTTACCATAGCTAGAAATTCATTCAAACGAAAGGCTCATTTTCGCATATTTGTTGCATTAGGGTTGGAAGTAAAACTTGATATCATTTACATCAAATATCTAAATCGACTTAATTAAAAAGGAACTATAAAATTAATAAAAAAAATTAAACAACCAAAGATATTGGTTCTAGGTTAGAATACATGTTTCTGCGTTTATAAACATAACGGTAGTTGTTTCTTGTGTGCGGCACATTCTACGGGTAGTCAGTATTCCAAGTACGTAAGTATATGGGAACGTTCTTCACGTTCCTTCGGGTATATCGGATGGTGTTCCATGTATGAAAAGTGTATGAAAATTATATGGGGATGCTTCCTATCGTATAGGCTCGCATTAGACAAAGCTAACATAGACTACACCTCCACGTACCTCGAGTATATTTTGGAGGCCCCCTTCTAGGTTGCATACCATCCATAAGTAATTGAGTTTGTCACTTTTTCATCTATGATACACCAAACACAACATTCAAGGAGATTTCCTACTCGTACAGAAATCCTTGGTTTACCAAGGTTGTATATTTCAGTTCATGATGGCTTAGTAATCCTTGATACCTAGTTACCCCTTTTTTTATTTATTTTATTTATTTTATTAAATAAAATTGGAAAATACTTTAATAAAATTCATCGTGTCTAATTCACTGATATAGCCGCGTAGAATGCACGGTTTACCCCCTGAATATACACCTAGTCAATTGGATAATATTAAATCAGAAAGGTCGAAATCATCAAGATTTATAACCTCAGATCAACTTGAGAAAAATACAATTGTAGAATCGGAAACAGTAGAAACTAAAGTGATTCAACCACACAAAGTAGAATTAGGTTTGGTTCAATATGGGCTGAAAGTTATCGAGATTATTCAGGGAGAATATGATACCGAAGAAGTTTCATAAATAGAATTAACTGAACCAAAAAATAAAGAACCTAAATCTAACATTTCTGAACCTGAATGACCTTCAATTTCTATATCCCCTACTCCTGCATCGACTTCACCTCAAATAAAAACTATAATTACAATTGTTTTACCTCCTGGTCCTATAATTATTGAAGATATCACTAAATAAGATGAGGAAGAGTCACCACACAATCCTGTTATTGTTCGATATCCCATAGTTTTTCCAATACTTCCTTTTCATCCCTTTCGAACAGATCCTAGGTATTTTACCCCCTTGAACTATTTAGGTCAAGGTATTCCACATTTTCGCACTCCTTTCTATTTTTCACCTAAACAAAACATGTCAAAAATTCCTCCTGTGATTCAACCTAATGATACCTCTATGTATATGAGCTCTCTGGAGTCATTATTATATGGTGATCCTTCGGTTCCTATTGGGTACTAGTCACTATCTGGCACTTTTTCAGGAGCCATTCCTTCTCCTCAAGTTTCAAGTTGGTCATCTAGTTTATCTACCTCTACTACTCAGAGCATGACTTATATGCTTGAAATACCTTTAGCATCACACCAATATGTTAACATGATATCTAGTACTACAAGTAACCCCAACTGGAATTTATTATCTGCCTAGGGGGAAATCATCTTATCCTCCACCTCGAGGACAACCTGTTGTCGAATCATATCCTACAGTTGTAGGACAACCTCTTGTCGAAAATTATGCAAATTTTGGTGAGGTACCTCAGGTTGGTCCAAGTCAACCTATTGTGTATCAACCCTTGATTAGTGCTCCTTATCTAGGAATGAATACTATTTGGAACCCCTCTTATGCTCAACAGCCTATTCAATTTTATCCACAAGTGCATGTTTATCAATATATTTTCCAGTATATATTTATCCTATTGGAAAATATATTCCACAAATTCATATTCAAGATATTCCAATAATTTTTCAAGGGATTCCATAAACACCTATTCAACAACTTCTCCAAGGAACTCCACAAACACTTGTTCATCAACTGGTTCATCAACTTGTTCAGGGTAGTCCTCAAACACTTATTCAATCTATTATTCAACAACTGGTTCCAAGTACACCTCGAACACATATCCCAGTAATACCACAAATGATTGTCCAAGTTACGCCTCAAATACTGATTCAACAACCTAAATAGGTTATTCCTCAAGAATTTTCTTATCAAAATGGTCCTACTTTCTAGTCAACAACACATATTCCTATCGGAAAACCTAGTATAGGTATTATTCAAACACCGTATCAAGGTCAAGCTTTTCAAGGCCAGCCTTTTCAAAGTCAACTTTTTCAAGGTCAGCCTTTGCAAAGTCAACCTTTATAGGGGAAATACTACTTGGTTAAAATGGTTCAAACTCCACCTTTTCAGATTCAAAAATATCCTAGTCATACTTTTCAAATTCCATCTCAACCACAACCTGGTATGTCTCACCCTGGTTACCCTAGAGGAATGAAAATACCAACCACTCAAGTTATTCTAGGATATCCTAGGTATCCTCCTCCAAGAGCTGGACTTAATCCTCAGGGTTATAAATATCCACAATAAGACTTCAACTAACAGTTACCATTCATCACAACCTTATATTTTCTAGATTTATCGAGGCTTACAAACCATCCTATATATTATCATCCATTTTGATCGGCAATTCCTACTATGTTGCCAAGTGATATACCGAAATTTGAAGGTAAATCAGGAGAGGCCCCATAAAATCACGTCATGACATATCATCTATGCTATACTTTGAATTAACTAATTAATGATTCTATCATATTATGCCTTTTCCATCGAACATTAACAGGTTCAGAATTAAAATGGTACTTTGAGTTACCATGTTCTGCTTTCCATAATTAAACTCTTTAGCAACAACATTTTTGACACATTTTCATCTACAAATTCAATATGACACTGGTACTGAAATTTTGACCTCATTAAAACAATCAACATTTGCCTACTTTTTAGATCATATACATGAATGGAGGTGTAGGCGTCATTTAGTCAAATTTTATATTCCAGATCAAATATTAGCTGAATGGTTCACTAAATCGTTACTTCCTGATTTACGGAGGATGTTGCTAAAGGAGCTGTTGTAAAAGAAGAGAAAGTAAGTCCTCTTTCCTAGTACCTAGACCTTGTATATACACAATCTGGCACTTTGTACAAAAATATCCCAAATCTGCCTTGCCCAGCAAATTCAGATCAACCAGATTCAACTCCTACAGGATCTCACACCACTGATGGTGTAATTGGTTCAGTCAACCATCAGTAAAAGAGTAAATCATATAATAATAATTCTAAAAATACTCATACTTTGGCTATAAAATATTCACCCAGTGAAAACATTTCTCCGGAAATTACTTCTGAAATTAATGTTGTAGAACAATCTACTATCAAGAATCAACGATCTGGAGGTAAAAATAAGGGGAAAGGTAAATAAAAGAAAAATGCTTCTAAAATGAGAAACTAACCAAGAATTAACCTTCTGACGAGAAAAATAAATATGTAATGAAGATCATTATACAAAAAAAATTCCCGCATCGAGCAAAGGTTGGTAAATTTATAAAAATTTCTCCTACACCTATTGTTTTGAAAGATCCTTTTCCTTCTCAAGATAGTAAAATAGTTTAACATAATCCATCCTCTTCATCCACATCAGCATATATCATGATGATTTCTTTGCAATTTTCGATAGCAACAAGATCTAAATATTATGGATCTAAGGGTCCTATAGTAAATGGAAACGATGCTAGTCCATCTAGTCAACCTTCCGCATCAATTCCTTATCCTTATGAACCTTTATAGATTCTTCTGCCTCCCAAAAGTTTTGTTCGAGAGTCATCTTTTAATCCACATGATATAGTTTCTCAGAACTACAACATTTTTTAAGACCTAGCAATGTCCCCTTCAGCAAAGTCGGCTCTTGAAGTGCTTCAAACATGTCCAGCACAAAGGAAGTTACTATTTTTTCCCCAGGAATCTAATATTATAGTCTTCGATCTTGAAAATCATATACCTAGGCTCCCACATCAATTGGAATTCCAAATACCAGTTTTTTCCAAAACCAAACAAGTCTTTTGCACAGTAATTGACGAAGGAGCCTCTAGGTGTATTATGTCTATTTCTTGTTGGAAAGCTTTGGGTTCTCCAACTATAAATCAATACCCTACCAGTCTAAAATCCTTTTATGGAAGAGGTTTTCATCCTTACGGGATTTTTAATGATCTACCGATAGAGTTAGAAGTTAAAACAGTTGCAATTGAGGTAGAAGTCATTGATGCCCAACTCAATTACAATATGTTACTGGTTCAAAGTTGGACCTATGTTATGTCTGCAATGGTCTCATCACTTTTCTGCATTATATTATTTCCTCATCAAGGAAGGATAATGAAATTATACCATTTGCCTTATTATACTTCTAACCCTAAATCTACAGATATTGTACCTTTTTTGGGGAAAACAATTACTCCCTATGAAGATGTTGGTGTTGGTTTGTTAAATGATTCATCATTTATGGGAAATTTTACACTCCCTCCACCCATATTTTATTCTAATGTTTCCCAAGTCAATATGATCTCATCAAGCACCGTAGAATCTTATGATCCTTGGATTGTGCCTTCAGAATATGAACTGGCCATGTATGGCAACGAGATGCCTCTAAGCCCATTCGAATTATCTTATTAGGAGGTTCAAACGTTTTCCAACCCACTACCCTTTGAAAATGATCGAGTGAATGTGATCGTTGATGATTATTCTCAATTATCTTGGCTGCAACCAATATCATTTTGTGATCCTTTCAATAATATGTTTCCAACATATGAAAGTATCATGGAAATTATGACATTGCATGAAATACCATGGGACAATTATCATCATCGTCCATATTTTCTTCCCAACCTTGAGAAAATCGAGAATGATTAATTTTCTACCATATTTTCACCTGAGATCATAGATAATCTTGAATGCCATATATCAATTATTCAATCTGAATCTAAAAATAACTGAGGAAATATGTCTACAACTATCCCAATTAATATCTCAGTTAAATCTAGAATTATTGAAAACATTCACATAGGTGCTTCATGTTCACTTGAAGAAATTAAAACTTACAAAGCCTTATTTCAAGAATTATACGAAATTTTTGCCTAGTCTTATGAGGAAATTCTAGGAATTGACCCAAGTATTGTTGTACATGAAATTAAGACTTATCCTGATGCTAAACCTATTAGACAAAAAATATGTCCAATGCATCCTTGAAAAGTTGTTGCTATCAAAGTTGAGGTTGAAAAACTTCTCAAAGCAGGTTTTATCTATCTTGTTCCCTTGACTGATTTGGTTTCCAACTTTTTCTTGTTAATAAAAAATAAGGGACCACTATAGTATGCATTGATTATAGGGATATTAATAAATCTTGTCCCAAAGACAACTATCCTACCCCTTATATCGACCAAATCATTGATTATTGTACCAGTAATGAAATATTTTCTTTCATGGATGGATTTTCTAGATACAACCAAACCAACATACTCCCTACTAATCAGCATAAATCCACATTAATTTGTCCATGGGGAAATTTTACCTATTTGAAACTCCCATTTGGGCTAAATAATATTGGCACCACCTTTCAATGGGCATGTATTGTGTTTTTTAGGATATCAAGTATATTGTACAACCCTATTTGGATGATTTACCAGCTCATTCACTGAAAAGGGAAGATCATCCAATGTATTTGGCATCTATCTTTATCAAATATTGATATTATAATATATGCTTGAATCCTCACGAATGTTTTTTTTTGTGTAAAATCTGGTCGATTTTTGTGGCTTTTCATATCAAAATAAGGCATTTGTGTTGATCCACTTAAGGTAGAGGCTATTTTGAATTTGCCTCCTCCTTCCCATTTGCGCAAACTTCAAAGTTTGCAAGCGAAAGAAAAAAATTTACGTTGATTCATCTCGAACTATGTTGATCTAACTAAAGGTTTTACTTGACTGCTGAAACATGGCATCTCAATTACATGGTATGAATTTTCTCAAAAATATTTTGATGCACTCAAACATGTGTTAACTCATACATAGTTGTTGCATCCGCCCGATTATTGTCGAGATTGCTTATTGTATTTAGTTGCATCTAATGTCACCATTGGCATGGTATTAGTTTAGGAAGATGAATTGAATGAGGAACATGTGATTTATTATTTAAGTAGAAACCTTATGAAAACTAAGATAGAATACTCACATATGAAAAAAATGGCCTTGGAAGTTGTGCAAGTTATCAAAATATTTCATCACTACATTCTCTTACGTAAAAAAACAGTGATTTAAGATTGAAACCCTATGGTTTACATTCTTACGAGGCAGTTTCTAGGGGGGATATTATAAATGGACAGTTATCCTGCAGGCATTCAATTTAGAATTCATAAAATCTAAGTCCAAGAAATCATTGGTGTTTGTTGAATTATTATGTGAATTTCCCTACACTTAGACAGAAATCGTGGAAAAGGATTCTCTTCCAGATGAATCACTCTTTATTATCAGTACATTAGACCCTTGGGATAGAGATCTTATTATGTATCTACAAACTCATACTTTTTGGCCAGAATTCTCTCGAACTGACCGTCGTCGTATTCGGTACCAATCTCAACAATACACTATTGTTGGCAATACACTTTATCGTCATGGTGTTGATTCTATATTTAGACAATGTTTGACTTAAGAAGAAGCCAAAAATGAATTAAATAATTTTCATTCTTGAGCTTGTGGCAGTCATATGTCAAGGTTTTCCACTACCCAAAAAATATTGCACACTGGGTATTTCTTGCCTTCAATGTTCAAAGATTATATAGATGCAGTCTAAAAATGTCACAATTTCCAAATCTATCATCACAAAATGCATGCACCTCCTTCTCCTCTTCACCCAATCATTGTTGTTGGTCCTTTTGCAAAATCGTACAACGGTTTAATTACATGTAACCCTCACTCATTTGGGGGGCATGCGTATATTATCCTAGTTGTGTATTATTTTACAAAATGAGTCGAGTTGATGCCTACATATAAGAATGATGGTGAAACTGCAACTATTTTCATATTCAATCACATGATTTCTAGGTTTGATGTTCCATAATCCATTGTCACAGACCATGGTAGCCATTTTCAAAACTTTATGATGATTGAACTTACTACAAAGCTAGGTTTTTGTTATGATTGTTCAACTCCATATTATATTATGCAACCAGCTCACAAAATATAGGAAAAGATAGATCAATGACTTAAAAACTATCCTCTTCGAGGGTGAAACCCCCTTTACATTACATAAATGAAAAAAATTTGGATGATACAAATGAAAAGACCTCCATAATATATATATATATATAGGATTCTAAGGGGTCACAGTATAACTAGAGCCTACATAACAATAATAATGTAAGGGCACAACAATAACAATAGTGGGCTTCTATGGGGCACAACAATAACAATATGGGGGCACAACAAAAACAATAAAATGGCTACACTAACAATAACAATAAGGTGGCTACACTAGTATTATAGGGACCTAACATGCTCCTCTCCTTAAAAAAGTGTTTCCCTCAACACTTGAGTAGTTTTGGATGCTTCTGTATAAAATTATCATCCTCCCATGTGGAATCTTCAGTAGGTAAGTTCTTCCACTTAATGAGGTACTCTACAATTGATCGATTATGTAGTAATTTGGTTCTTTTTTTCGTGACTGCTGATGGGCCTCTAAATTAGACATAAAATAAGGCCCATCTAACCTTTCTTAAGCCCATCTACCTTCCTTATGCACATGAATATATATATTAAATCTCTCCTTCTGCACTTAATAATGTTTTCTTATGCTTTAATATTTTCTTAGGAAGATTTAAAGGTAATTACATATTTGTGCCTAATATTGATTATTTTTGTAGAATATTGTGATAATATTTGGCATATTATGCAGATTTGGAGAAGGAGATTATTTAGGGACTTGCTCCCTCCCACAGGAAGATCAAGATTGGAGAATAAATGAGCACAATATCAGGAAATTAAGGAGAAATATTGCAGAGATTCAAGGGGGTTGTCCACCCTCCTTAACTCTTAAAGGCAGCCAAAGGATCCTCATGATATCCCCTCCATCAATTCGAATTCCAGAGGCAGCCAAGTGACTCAAGACCAAGTGCACTCAAGCCATACTTCACTTGGAGTTAAGTGGACTCATTGCCTATTTTTTAGGGAGTTGTTGGTATCTTCCCTTGAGGATAAATAAATCTAATCATGAGCTAATTAAGGTCGATTCTATTCCATTCTAGTCTAGCCATTCAATTCTGGTCCATTTGATACAGTCCATTCCATTCCATCCCGTGCCATCCATTTTCCATTCTATTAGGATTTTTTTGTTTAAGACCTTCGGGATGTAATAAGATTTCATTTTAATGCAATGAGTATTTAGATGAATTTTTGTTGATCTAGTTCCAGAGAGTTGGGCTTTTGGATTAGGGCCCAATCCATGTGACTCAGCTTCTCTGCCTATTACCATTCTTTCCTTTCTGTCATTTAGCTAGTTTGTTTCTGTCCATTAGTTATTTTTTGTTTCTGTCATTTAGTTAATCTTGCTTCTGATAGTTTCAAGTTAGTGTTTCAAATTGTTGTTGTATTTTTTCATTTGATTAATAGAATGAAGGATAAAACTCTAAAATTTGTGGATATAGACTTCCCTTCTCATGTCTTTCAATAGAGCTGGAGGGGGCTAGGCTTTCCCACAGGCCAAAAAATTGATTTATGTTCACTTTTTTTATCACGCATTCTTTTATGTTTTCCTGTGCATGAATCTACAGGTTTGTTTGCAGGAAGCAGTATTAAAGTTCCGAAGAATTTCACCCTCCCCTTCCTGCTTCATTTTACATCTCTATGTTACCCTTCCAAACATCTCTGTTACGCTCCATTTCCCTCCTTCTTTTCTCTTCCTATCAGTTGTCGCGCCCTTTTTATTCATAGAAAGCATTTAAGTTTTTCCTATGATATTTTACCTTGGAATTTCCTAATTATCACATCTCATCCATCGCAGAACCCCTTCTCTTTCCTTTGGCATTCTTCAACATCTCAGCGATTTTCCCTTTTCACCTCACCTTTACCTTTTTAACGCAAAAACGCTTGAAAATCTTTAAAGTTTTACCTCTACCCTTTTCTTCTCGGTTCTCCCGCTACCATACATCCCAATCACACTTCGCAGTTTTTTCCTTTTTCATCTTTTAAGACTTACTGCTCTGATCCGCCAATTGTGATATTGCGATCGCGCTCCACCGCTGGTCCCACTGCCACGTCACCTGTCGCATTTCGCACTTCGCACTGTTTAATTGGTTTTCATTAACACTTATCGCTTCCAACAGCCAATTGTGATATTGCGATATCGCATATCACACTTCACAACATTTACCACATTGAAAATTGCAATGTTTACCCCATCTCACTTCGCACTTCGCAGATTTTACCTTTTTGCAAATCGCACATTGCTCCCGCTCCCGAACTGTACTCCCGCTTCTCCTCCATCGCACTTTTCAAAACATTCTACTCCAAAGCATTTTTGCACTATAGTGAAGTTTTAATAAGGTTTAAACCCCCTTTTCCACTTCTAAGCCTCGTTTCATGTGTTAAGCCCTCGATTAGCCCCTTTAGCCCTTTTTTTTTCCTCCAAACTATGGGCAACACCTCTTCAAATTAGAATTAGGTCTTGAATAACTGCATAGATAGGAGCATGATAGATAGAGTAGGGTGTTTTTAGCTGGTTGGCCAAGTTAAGTGTGGTTTAAGTTAGTTTCCTTTCTACAATATAAATTAGTTTCATTTCTGCAATTTAATTTAATTTCCTTTCTGCCATTTATTTTCAACAATTTAGATTAGTTTTCTTCCTGTCATTTATTTTCAGAAATTTAATTTTGTTTCCTTTCTGTCATTTTCTTCCTGCAACTTAGTTTAGTTTCATTGAAGTGTATGTTGATTGGTTGTTTTAATTGATGTCAACCCAAGCAGCACTAGGGGCTACCCCAATCTTGCATGGGAATTTTGACCTACCAAATTACTATATTCTAAGTCAAGGATATTTTTTATGGTTTCCGCTTTTTGAGATGTTTCCATTGATATATGGCACGCCTCGTAATTCTTCATTATTTGAGAGATATTCATGTTTGAGGTTAGTAACCCCAGTTAGTTGGCTAAAACCTCATGGGGTTGTGGCATGACTCTAATAATTGGTTGTCGTCATTGAACAGTCAATAATTAAAAAAATTTAAGCTCCTAAAATCCCTCCCACGTTCACTTATTGAAGACCCTCTCAACCTAAGTATTTATATAAATTGTGATCCTCATATCCTCCTCATGTAGGGATTTCGCTACTTGAAACAGGTCATCGTGGAATTTTTGCTATCAATTTTTTTCTACGAAGGTTCAGAAGCTGAAATTTTTATGAGGTGAAGACGAAATCCTGAGGAAGCTCCTGTAATAATTTCAGATCATGGTGCGTGATATTTTCGGAGATATGATATGTGGAAGTTAGGATTTTTGCAGGCTCCTGAACTTCATCTCAAAGAGGTGACCTTGGGAAAATTGTCATAACTCTCTCTCTATGAGTATCAGATTGGAATTATGTAAAAAGTGGTGGATAGTGCACAGACTTCATTTTTCTGTTTATCAATTTCAGATCCGAATGAGAAAACAGTGACACATGGCACACTGTACAATTTCGCTCTACTAAACAAGTCCAAAATTAATTCATTGTGAGAGATTGGGAATAACTTTGTCTTGAAGAATCTAAAATGGGTCAAGCCTCTTGTATTGGAAATAAGATTCATAGGACTACTATAGGACCGAAAATCACATATTGGGGATATGAAATAATGGATATACACTAAATTCAATATCGAGATCCTAGAAGGCAGGAAAAAGCTAGATCATGTGTTGTCAAGGGTTGCAAAGGACTAGGCTTTCTAGGGAAGCAAAGCAAAGCAAGGTGCAGCAAAGGTAAGCTCCAAGTAATTATATTATGTATATGGATGTTCATCTCTTAATTTCATTAGATTCTTTGTATTCTAATTTGTTTTTTTTTTGTTTAGCAATAACATATGCTTTGCAGGATGAGGCAAGTTTTTCTATTATCATGTCCTGGGTATTTCCTTGAAGACTTTTTCCAGGTATTATATATTCATCAAGATAATAATAAATTCATGATCTAATGTACTGAAGAGTGAGAAAGGGTAGCATGACAAGAGCATCAATCAAGGTACATAACAGCAGCAATAAGTTCACCACATGAAGTCTTCATGTGGGAAGCACTGCATATAATCATTGTTAAGGTATCATTGTACTGAGTCATTGTAAAAGCATCATTGTAAAATTTGTACAAGTATCTATCTTCCAATAATTGAAGAGGTAGTGTCAGGAGTGTAGGAATTTATAGGGTAAGTTCCGTAGATCAAAAACAAAAGGTCACAGCTCACAAACATATCATAAATCAATACACTAGTATTATTACGTAGTTAAAACCCTCGAAGAGGGAAACAGTCCACGGCCTGAGCTAATGTGGCCACTTCAGGCAATTTATTAATATAAAAATAAAAGTTACATATGTTTCTCTTATAAACGATTACCAGAAAAATGACCCTCCATGCTCTTTAAATAGAGATCATGGACCAATCGGGTGTTAAGCCATGGATCAAGTGTCATTAATACTGAGGAGAGAGTGAACCATCAGATCACTACAAATCGTGACCGTCGGATTATAAGTTACAAATGTACATAGTAAAGAAACACATTTTACCTAACTCTATACTAGACTAAGTTATTCTTAACTATTTCCTATGTGTCGGAATATCCTAACATCCCACCTTAAGAACAAGTTGGGATAGGATTGAAGAATTTACAAAGGTGACACAAAAGGAGCCCATTTCCTATGTGTCGATGTTGTGAAACCAACTCCAAAAATAGAAGAAAAGAGATATCAATGCCTTAGAAATAAGCCATTTCGAGGGGGCAACCTCCAATACATTACATAAATGAACAATTATTTGATGATACAAATGACCAAAACCTCCTTCTGTATATAGGAGTCCATGGAGCCACAATGTAATCCTAGCCGACCTAACAATAATAATTTAAGGGCACAATAATAACAATATTGGGGTTACAGGGGTACAACAATAACAATAAGGGGGGCTACACTAACATAATAAGGGACTACATTATTAATATATGGACCCAAAATGCCTCTCTCCTTCAAACAAGTGTTGTCCTCAACGCTTCAGTAGCTATGGGTGCTTTTGTATAAAATTCTCATCCTCCCATGTAGAATATTTAGTGGATAAGTTCTTCCATTTGATGAGATACTCTGAAATTGATCTCTTTCGTAGTTGTCAAGTTCTTGTTTCCGTGACTACTTTAGGTTCGAATATGGTTTTTCCTTCCTCATCAAGTTCTGGCAATATTGTTTGAACTGGAATTTTTTCCCCTATAACATTTTTTAAGCATGAAACATGGAAAACTGGATGCACTTGCGAAGAAGCAGGAAGCTCCAATTTGTATGCCATAGTACCAATATTTTGCAAAACCTTGTAAGGACCATATTACTTTGGCGATAATTTATTATCCTTCTTAGCTTGCTTGAGGGACATTTGTTTATATGGTTGTAGCCGTAAAAATACCCAATCTCCTACATCAAAACTTCTCTCGCTGTGATGTTGATCTGCCTGTTGTTTCATTCGATTTTGTGCCAAATTCAGGTTATCCTTTAAGAGTTGGAGAACTTCTTGCCGATGCTCGATGTGATCTTCCACTGCTTGAACCTTCGAATTTTCCCTTAAAGATGATGTGATGGATGGTGGATGATATCCATAAAGTGCCATAAATGGGGTCATTTTTGCTGCAGTATGGAAGGAAGTGTTATACCACCATTCAGTGAGAGGTAACCACTTGACCCATTGTGCTTGCTTATCAGATACAAAACAAAAAAGATATCCTTCCAAATATTTATTCACTATCTTTGTTTGACCATTGGATTGAAGATGATAAGATGAGCTATGAGCTAGTTGACTACCCAAACAAGAAAATAATTCCGTCCAAAAATTTCTTGTAAAAATGAGATCTCTGTCACTTACAATAATTTTTGGGTTTCCATGTAGCTTTTGAATTGTTTCCATAAATGCGATAGCAACTATACTCGCTTTAAATGGATGAGATAATGCACAAAATTGTGCATACTTGGTAAGTCTATCAACTGCCACCATGATGACGCTCCTTCCTTCAGACTTAGGTAAACCTATGATAAAATCCATTGAAATCTCTTCCCAACGTTGACTTGGAATGGATAAAGGTTGTAGAAGACCTGAGGTCTTAATTGTCTCAACTTTATTTTGCTAGCAAACCAAACATTCTGCCACAAACTTTTGAATATCATATTTAAGGCCATCCCAAAAAAATTATTTCTTCACCATGTGGTAAGTTTTTAAAAATCTCGAGTGTCCTCCTAAAGGAGAAGTGTGCAATTCCAAAAGAATCTTTTGTTTTAGTTTGGAATTCTTGCAAATATATAAGCGATCTTTGTACCATAAGGAATAATTTTTCCAACTAAATGCATCAGCTGTACTAGGATCTTGCTACAACTTTTTACTGAGATTCCACACTTCTTTGTCCTTCTTCCATTCATCCCTTGCTTCGGTTATCCAATCTGGTTTGATAATTGAAATGGCACAAAGCAATGCTTCCACTTCTTCATCCTTTCTTGAGAGTGCATCTGCAACAACATTTAGCTTCCCTTTTTTGTAGACAATTTCAAAGTCATAACCCAACATCTTTGTGACCCATTTTTGCTGCTCTTCTAAAGATAGTCTTTGTTCCAAAAAGTGTTGAAGACTATCATGATCAGTTTTTACCTTGAAGTGTCTTCCCATTAGGTAAGGTCTCCATTTCTTTAGTGCATGTAGTATTTCCAACATTTCCTTCTCATAAATATCCTTTTGTAAATACTTTCCTTTGATTGAATGACTTTCAAAATAAATGGGTATTCCTTCTTTCATTAAAACAGCACCAATTCCATTTCCTGAGGCATCACATTCCACAATAAAGGTTTTTGTGAAGTCTGGCGTAGCTAAGACTGGTGCTAGGCACATTGCCTCTTTAAGATGTTCAAAGGCCTTAGCTGCTTCAGGAGTCCATGAAAATGCATCTTTCTTCAATAGTGTTGTTAGAGGTGCTGCTATTCTCCCATAATTCTTAACAAACTTGTGATAATACCCTGTTAACCCGAGAAATCCACGCAACTGCTTTATGTTTGTGGGGACTTTCCATTCCTTAATGGCTTTAATTTTGTTAGGGTCTACGTTAACACCCTCGTGAGATACAATATGACCCAGATATTCCACCTCTTGTACTCTAAAGAAACATTTGGATGTTTTTGCATATAATTGTTTCTCCTCCAATAGTTTGAGCACCCTTCCAACATGTTGAACATGATCCTTCCAAGACCTGTTGTAGATTAGTACATCATCAAAAAATACAACACAAATTTTCTAAGGAAGGATTTGAAAATGGAATTCATCAACCCTTGAAATTTAGAAGGTGCATTGGTAAGGCCAAAAGGCATGACTAAAAATTCATAATGACCCTCATGAGTTTGAAATGTTGTTTTCGAAATATCTTCAGTCTTCATTCTAATTTGATGATATCCTGAACGAAGATCCAACTTGGT
Organism: Pinus albicaulis; assembly: GCA_034641835.2. NCBI lineage: Eukaryota > Viridiplantae > Streptophyta > Pinopsida > Pinales > Pinaceae > Pinus > Pinus albicaulis. The sequence continues at coordinate 28,296,835 of MU968411.1, read as the reverse complement.
AAATTAAATTGTTCCATGTAATTCATCCAATAATTCATCAATCACAGGAATGGGAAATGTATCTTTAATAGTGAGCTTATTGAGCTCCCTATAATCTAGACACATGCGCCATGATCCATCTTTTTTGTGCACCAATACTATTGGAGCAGAGAAATAACTTTGACTAGGTTTAATTATACCAGCCTCTAACATTTCTACAACCATATGTTCAATTTTTCTCTTTTGGACATAAGGATATCTATAAGGCCTGATGTTTGGAGGAACACTTCCTGGAATCAAATGAATAGCATGATCATGATCACGAATAGGTGGGAGTCCTTTGGGAGTATCAAACACCTTGGAATGATTGTCCAATACTTTTTGGAGATCTGGAGAAATAGATGGTTTTGATGTTGGAACTTCTGGTGAGCATAATTGTGCAATTACGCCTGGTTGTTATTTCTTTAGAAGCTTTGTCATGACATTAGAGCTTATTATCTTTCTTGGCTTCCCTGTGATACCACGTAATTCGATTTCCTTTCCTTCCGAAAAAAAATTCAAGAAAAATTCTTGAAAATTAAAAGCTACCATCCCCAAAGATTGTAACCATTGTACTCCAAGTACAACATCAACACCTCCCATTGGGATGGAAAGAATTGGACTATTCAACACATATTCCCCCATGGCTAGCTTGATATTATGGCATTTTCCAGAGCAATTTATAGTTCCTCCATGTGCAACCATCACTTCACATTCTGGTGCTGGGTATAGGAAACAATTCAATTCCTTGGCTACCTTATAAGGAATAAAATTATGGGTACTACCCGAATCAATCAACACTATTACCTTTTTCTTCTTGATATGTCCTTCTATCTTAAGAGTTTGAGGAGTGGTAATTCCTGCCAATGCATTACATGATATGGTCGGACTCATTTCTTCTTCTTCTAGGGTTGGTTCCTGGTGTATATCCTATTCTTGTTCATTTTCTTCTTCCTCTTCACAATCTATGTAAAATAGTTTCTTCTCAGCACACTTATGACCTTTAGTGTATTTGCTATCACAACTGTAGCAAAGCCCTTTTGCTCTTTTTTCTTCCAATTGTTGTGGTGTCAACCTTGTAGTTTGTGGAAATCTAGGCGTAGCAACACTTCCTTCTTTATAAAAGTAAGTGGTAGGCTTCCTTGTCGCCATAATTTTACATTCAATTTTTCTTGCCAACTTGAATTCCTTCTCCAATGAATCAGGTTCCAAAACGCGAACTTCATGTTGGATGTTATCCTTTAAAGTACCCATGAAGAGATCAATCATGTGTTCCTCTGGAATATCAGTTACCCTTATATTCAATTTTTGAAAGTCCTAAATGTGCTCCCCCACTAAACCATTTTGTTTGAGATTTATCAATTGGCTAAAGAAGGTGTTGCTCTTTGTATCCTCATAATGTGCTATCATTTCCTCCGTAAAATTTGACCAAGTGACAATTTTCTTACGGGAGTAAAGCCATCGATACCATATAAATGTATTTTGTTCTAAATGTAAATTTTCAATGCGTACCTTTTGTGTGTTTTGCACATTATGGAGATCAAAATATTGCTCCATCTGTAGTATCCATGTTACAGGATCCTTTCCATCAAACTTCCTCATATCCATTTTTGGAATATGGTGGTTCTTCCCGCCAACATTAGAGTTTATGAAATCACGATTAACATTTATTTGTTCTCATCATGAGTTTCCTCTACTATCTTTTCACCATTAGGAAACATTTCTTGTATCAACTTTGTCAAACCTTCCATGTCTGCTTTTAGATCATTCTTCATGTTTTCCATGTTGTCTTTCATTTTTCATCGATCTTAGCTTCCATGTCATCCATCTTAGATTCCATGCCAGCTTCCATGCCATCTATCTTAGATTCCACGCCTTTCTTCAAACCATCCATATTATTCTTCAAACCATCCATCTTCACTTCCATGCCTTTCTTCAAAACTTCCATTTCATTTTTTGTTGCTCTTTGCGAGAGCGAAATTTGGTGCACTTTCTCTTGTAATTTTGATAGATCATGTTGCAATTCTTCATCTTCATGAGTCATAATAGAGCCTTCTGAAGGCTTAATGGGTGTTGAATTATTTTTATGGGGCATTTTTTAGAACCCAATACTGATATCTATTCTACAATATTCCCTTGGAATCAATTCAAATTGATTCTTCAAACAAGACTTATGCAATTCAGAAAAAAAATACACACCTTTTTCTTGCTTTTGAGGAGCTTGATATTGAAATTGGATTATCTCTGTGATTGTGGCTCTTCAATATCTAAAATTTGGCACTAAGGTAGCCCTCTAAATTCTCTTTCAAATGCCACAGGTTTGACCTGATTTGGATTCTCCAAGACAAAGTTATGTCCAATCTCCCACAATGACCTAATTATCGATTGGTTCAGTAGAGCGAACTTGTACAACTTACCACGTGTCACTGTTTTTTCCTTCAGCTCTACAATTGATAGCAAAGAAACTACAGTCCATGTACTTGCGACCACTTTTTACGGCACTCCAATCCTATGCTCAGAGAGAGAGTTATGAATATTTTCCCACGATCACCTCTTTGAGATTAAATTCGGGAGCCTGAAAAAGCACTACCTTCCACATATCATATCTCCGAAAATATTGAAAACCAATATCTGAAATTTTGCGACAAGTTTCCTCAGGATTTCGGCTTCACGCCCTAAATATTTCAGATTTTAAACCTTCGTAGACAAAATTTATAGCACAAATTCCACGCTAACCTGTTTAGAGCAGCAAAACCCTAGAATCCAAAGCTTTGATACCAAATGTTGTGAAAACAGCTCCAAAAATAGAAGAAAAGAGAATCTATCAACGCCTTAGAAATAAGCCACTTCGAGGGGACAACCTCCAATACATTACATAAATGAAAAATTCTTTGATGATACAAATGACTAAAACCTCCTTCTATATATAGGAGTCCATGGGGCCACAATGTAATCCTAGTCATCCTAACAATAATAATTTAAGGGCACAATAATAACAATATTGGGGTTACATGGGTACAACAATAACAATAAGGGGGGCTACACTAACATAATAAGGGACTACACTATTAATATAGGGACCTAACAGTCGAAATATCCCAACATCCCCCCTTAAGAACAAATTGGGATAGGATTGAAGGATTTACAAAGATGACACAATAGGAGAAGGAAGGAGGCATTAGAGCCTATCCCCCGCTTAATGATAACTTTCCTAAACTCCAAGCATGGATCGAAGTTTGGTAAACTTCGCTTCTGTGAGATCCTTTGTAAAGATATCGGCTACTTGATCATTGGTTGGACAATACCACACTTCAATAACATGATCATGAATGAGCTTTATGATAAAGTGTATGTGGATCTCAATGTGTTTCATACGCTGATGTTGAACTGGATCATTACATAGTTGAATGGCACTATGATTATCACACCAAAGTGTAGTTGGATGTTGCTGATGAAGACCAAATTCAGACAGGATCTTGCAAAGCCACATGGCTTCCTTGCTAGCTTCAACTGCACCACGATACTCTGCTTCTGTTGAAGCAAGAGAGATGGCACTTTGTTTCTTACAAGACCAAGTAATAGGTCCTGAACCAAGAGTGAATTCATATCCTACAGTAGACTTTTGATCATCAGGGTCACTAGCCCAATCAGAATCAGTGAAACCAATCAACAATGGAGATGCTCCTGCACTGTAATGAATCCTGAACTGAACTATACCGCGAATATATCAAAGTATTATTTTAGCTGCTTTCCAGTGACTTTCATGAGGTTGGTTCATAAACTGGGCAACAAGACCAACGGAAAAAGAAAGGTCAGGACGTGTATGGGTTAGATACAGAATTTTACCAACAACTTGACGATATAAGGTAGCATCAACTTTAGGGGTAGTACAAGTGACTGAAAGCTTGACTCCAGACTGAAAGGGAAAAGGGGCTAGCTTAAAATCTTCCATGTGAAAGTGGCGTAGAAGATCACAGGCATACTTGGACTGAGAAAGGGTAATACCTTCTTTGGATTACAAGACTTGAAGACCAAGGAAATAATGCAAGTGTCCTAAGTCTATCATTTCAAACTTATTTTTGAGGCTAGAATTCACATGTTTTATATGGTTGGGATCACTACCATTAAGGATAAGATCATCAACGTAAAGAAACTTACCCACTTTCTTAGTATAGACAGTGTTGTCATAATGACACCTAGAAAAGCCATTATCTAATAGAAATCTATCCATTTTGGCATACCAAGCCTGAGGAGCTTGTTTGAGACCATAGAGAGACTTCCTAAGGCGACAAACAAGGCTGGAATCGTTTTGGATAAAGCCAGGGGGTTGTTCCATGTAGATTTCTTCATGCAAATCTCCATGTAAGAAGGTGGATTTAACATCCATCTGATGGACTTCCCATTTAAAGGAGGCAGCAAGGGAAATAACAAGGCGAATAGAATTCATTTTGGCAATAAGCGAGAAAGTTCCAGTATAGTCAATGCCTTCAACTTGTGAAAATCCTTTAGTGACAAGAGGAGCTTTATGTCTATCCACTTTTCCTTCTGGTCCAAAAATTTTTTTGTAAACCCATCTGCATCTGACAAGATTTCTTCCTTTTTGAAGAGGAACAAGATCCCAAGTATCGTTCGACAATAAGGAACGATATTCTTCATTCATAGCTTCATCCCAATCTGGATGATCGGAATCTTCTTCAAAGGTGTCTGGATCAGGATTTTCTGGAACTTGAGCTAATAAGGAAGAGGCTCTTTAGAAATGAGAACGTGTACGTCATCAATCTACAGGGTCACATGCAAGAGAACTTGCTGCATCCCGAGTAGAGCGGACCCATCTTGGAAGTTGTGGAGTAAAAGGAATAATTTCAAGAGGTGGAGAAGGATTTTCATCCTCGATGTCATAATATGAACTAGAAGGAATGTTATTAAAAATAGAATAGAGAGAGAGAGGTGGCACATATTTCGAATCAGGCTGGTAGGCCAAAGGTGGCACACCCACCGAACTAGGCTCACAGGCCGATATATTTTCATCAAATTTTACATCTCTTCTAATGATTATATTTTTGGATTTTGGTTGAAGAAGTCAATATCTTTTGACATCTTCAGAATATTCAAAAAAAATACATTTTCCACTCTTAGGTTCTAAGGATTTATGTTTCACATCTGGAATATGGGCCCAAGCATCACTTCCAAAAACACGAAAGTGACTTACATCTGGTTTGATCAAGCTCTAAGCTTCTTCTGGAGTTATATTCTTTAAAAACTTAGTAGGAGTGTGATTTACTATGTAATTTTCACAGTTAATTGTTTCTGCCCAAAAATTGAGACTAAGTCCTTTAGATTGAAGAATACAATTAGCCATTTCTTTTAAGGTGTGATTCTTCCTTTCAGCTACACCATTTTTTTGTGGAGTGTATGGAACAGTATGTTGTGACTGAATGCCATTCTCAGTGCAGAAGATAATAAATTTTTTGTTGACATATTCTCCTCCATTGTTTGATCTTAACTTGAGAATTTGATGTCGAGATTGTTTCTCAACAAAGGCCTTAAAGGCCAAGAACATGTTAAAAACTTCACTCTTGAGTTTTAAGAAGTATACTTAAGTGCGTCTAGAAAAATCATCAATTAAAGTTAAGAAGTACTTGCAACCAGAGAAAGAAACAACAGGAAGTGGACCACTATTGAGCTTCAAAGATTTTCTTCTCTGCCACCACATTCCACTTCATTTCCTTTGTCCATTATTAATTTCAAGCTTAAATGATCAATAAGATTAGTTAAAATTGCTTTGAGATTGTATATAATGTCTAACTTGCTATGTTTTCATGATTTCGTTGTTGGAGTACTTTTTTACTACACCTAGCTACAGAATGCAGACATTCTGTAGCTAGTTGCCGATTCTGCAGCTGTCTTCATGTCTACGCAGGTTCCAGGTGTCATCTCAGGGAAAAACACATATGGTCGTATTCCACATCATTCCCTCATCATTTTTTGCTCCCCACGAAGTCTGAGTTAAAGTATCAAAGCGGTTATGCACGAAGAAGAGAGGCAGTTTCCTATCAAAACACAGACTCTACAGATGTCCGCAGTAAAGCACAAGACTGTTAATAAGAGTTTGAATTTGATTAGGAATGGGAAAGACACTTATCCCTGTTTTTCTCAAGAAGTAGTTATGTAATTTCATTATAAGTATGACTCGAGAGACCGAGAAACTTTTGGTTAGATTGTGTTTCTGTTGCTAGATTTTGGAAGGCTGTAAATACTCTGTTTTGAAGAATTTCTCCTTTAATGAAAGAGACATCATTTTATTGCACGAGCTGAGTCAATATTGAGTAGATTCGCGTGCTGATCCGGTGGTAGAGGGCCCCTATTGCCCGTGAAGCGTTATGCATTTGGTTTAGATAAGTAGCCATAGCTTTGTTTCATTCTCAATTTAAATAGTTTTCTGAACTTTGCTTACAGTTGATATTATAGTTTAGCTTTGTTCTCATGAAGTATTTCAAAAGATCACTAATCCGGAATGAGGCATAATTGTAGCAATTTAGAACTTTACATTTTTTTGTGTTCAATTGTAATTAGTTGTTACAGCTAGTCCTATTCTCATTAATCTCTTCCAAAATATCACTAACTTTGGATAAGGCTTAGCTGTAGTGTTTTGGTTTACCTGCATATTGTTATGTTTTTATGCCCATTTGCATTGAATGATACAGCCAGACTTGTTTGTACAAACTATTCCAAAATATCACTCATCTTGAACAAGACATGGCTGTAGTATTTCATAGAATTAGTTGCATTTTAGCTCAGTTAATACTCCGGAGGTAGATGTCATTCTAGTTTAATTTTGTCACTATATTTCAAGCTTGATAATGGTACTCTAGTTTAACTTTGTTCACTGTATTAGTATCATTCTAGTTCAGCTCCAATTCATTTCAAGTTAGATAATAGCACTCTAGTTTAGTCTTAGTTCACTGTATTAGCATTCTAGTTTAGTTGTTATCCATTACATTTTAAATTGTATTAGTTGTTAAATTTAGATACCACGGTCTTCATTATCTACAAAACTTCTTTTGTTCTAACTTCATATTAATACATCATCATCTGGACAGAAGCTAGTAATATCAGTTTAAGGCCTTGAGTATTTTGAAACCTTTTTACAATTTCACAAACAAGCCTTCTCTCAAAGACTATTCTAAAAAGAAATCTATAACTTTTGAATAAGGCCTAGTAATGCTAAATTGAGTTGCAGAATAGAATTAGAAGCTAGTTTAGAGTAGAAATATTATTGTGCTACAAATGTTCTTTTCCAATTATGTTCCAATAAACCTTTAACCATGGATGAGATGTTGTAACATTGTAAGTTGATTGTTGACTTAGGAAAACCTCAATTGCACTAAAAACTTATCCTTTTCTCAAGCTAATCCAATATATCTCTAAATAAATGAATTGGATGAGTTCATGATATGGGTTACTAAGTTCATGTTGTGATGTGTTTCTTTGCTATGAGTCCTTATCAAGCTTTGCATTTTCTGTCCTCTAGTGCATACTTATTTTAGAATAGTTTCACTCTGTTTTAGTATAAACTTCTTAGCTCTTTTTCAACATAAAAACCATAAAACCAAAAACATCATAAAAACACTAAACACAAGGTAGTGAGAAACAGATACCTAGGCACATACAGTGCACCACACTTCAGCAGTTTACTAGCCCTGGTTGACAATTAATGACCTCAATTTAGGAACACTAATTTGAGCACAACATTTTGGCGCCGTTGTCGGGGAAGTGTAACTAGGTAGCCTTGTTTCTTATCACCCAAAAACAATGATATGCGTAGAGAAAGAGACTCAAGGGGTAGATTCATAAGAAGCAGAAGCTTGATTCCTAGAACACCACTTGTTTCACCAAGACCTAGAGCCACACCTCCAACTCAAAACCACATTCCATCCTTTACTGATCCTAGACTTCCAGAGAACTTAAGATCAGATATTCCATTAGAAAGACCTTCCACTTTACCCACTGAACCTATCTTAGAAGGAGATTCAGGAACCTCTGCTAGGGACATAAACTTTTCAACTTCTACAGAAGAATCAACTATGGCAGAAGAGGGGGGAGGAGGAGTTTTTAATGGAGAACACACACTATTTGGAGGGGGTAGAGGTAGAGGTAGAGGAGAAGGAGGTAGAGGTGTAGAAGGAGAAGGAGGCAGAAGAAGAGGTAGAAGAGAGATGGGAAGCTCTTTTGGGTTTCCTATGGTAGATGAAGAAACCAATGCAACTATGAAAAAAATTTCACCCTATGTCCTTCCAAAATTTTATGGACTTAAAACTGAAGATCCTGAAACCTTCCTATTTGAATTTGAAGTCCTGTGTAGAACTTATGACTACTTGCAAGATGCTCAAAAACTTAAACTATTTCCTTCAACATTGAAAGGAGCAGCATTGAAGTGGTTTATGAGTTTGATCAACAGTTCTATTAGGATATGGGAAGACATGAAACAAGCATTTCTAGAGAGGTATTTGGATTATTGTATGCCAGACAATCATAAGGAGGAAGTGTTTAAGATGCTACAAAAAGAAGATGAAAACTTGGAAGATTTCATTACAACATCAAAAGAGAAAAAATGGAAAACTTAGACCAAGACACCTTAAAAGCTCTCTTGTTGAAAACAATTAGGGATGAATGGTTAGATATCCTTAACATGATGGGAAAAGGGGATATATCTCAGCTCAAATTACCTGAAATCGCTGAATTATGTATCAACCTTTCAAGAGGGAAATCTAAAACTGTAAAAGGACCAAGAGACCCTACTCTTGCAAGGGCAAGTAAGTCTGCTTCTGGGACAGTAAGTAGGGCAGAAATAGTACATATGCTTTATGAGTTCAAATCTAATATCTTGGGGAGTCTTAGTGAAAAAATAGACACCCTTAAGTTACAAAACAAGAAAAAAGCTGAATCTGATGCCTTAGCAATATTTTGTCCCAAATGTAGAAAGAAACATGCCCTGAGAGAGTGCCCTTTGGATGCCAAAGTTGTGGAGACTTGTGTAATTTGTTTAGAAAAACATGAGACCAAGAGTTTTCCTTCACTTCCTGGTCTTAAAGTTGTCTTTCAAGAAGATACTCCTACAAGTTCCACAGAATCTCTCAATTTTGTCTTTAGAAGGCCTTGGCAAGGACCTCAAACACAAGGATTCCATGATCAAATGTATAATCAACCTCCACCAAATTGGAATTCTTGGCAGCAACCTTGGCCCCAATTTCAAAATCAATCACAAACCTGGGCGCAAGGAGTACAAAATCCCTATGGAAGATACTCTCAGTATTACCAATATCCACCATCCTATCCACCATATCTACATTTCTCTCCTCAACAAAATCCTCAAAATCCACAACATCAAAATCAACCACTTCCATTACCATTTCCTCAGAAAAAAAATCATTTGCCTACCCAACCCATACCAAACCCCAACAATAAAAATCCTCAGAACACATACATGATAGAAGGCCAACAGTTTCCAACTTATTTGATCACTCCTTTAGACCTTAGTGATGTTCAACTTAGGTCTGGAAGAATACTTGAAAAGAGGAAACCTTCTGTAATCATACAAGAACAAGACAATTCTGAGGAAGATTCTCTACGGGTAAATAAAAGTCTTGAAGAGAACACAACTTTCCAAGACTGAACCATTGAAAAATCAAAACAAAAAGAACCAATAATTTCAACTCCTATATTAGAGCATCCATCAACATCCACTTCTACACCTCCCTTCCCAGAAAGATTACAAATTGATAGGGGTGTAGAAAAACAAATTATGGTGCCTAATTATGATTTCCTAGATGAGCTGAGAAATGTTTGCATTAAGATTCCATTATTACAAGCTATCAAGGAAATTCCAATTTTAGCAAAGACAATAAAAGAGTTGAGCATGAAGAAAACAAGAAAAAGAATAAGAGAGACAAAGAAAATTCAACTGGCAGGAAAAATAGCAGACATTATGATGGGTAAGATTGCTATTCCAAAGTATCTAGACCCAGGAAATCCAGTTGTTAAAATTCACATCAATGGAATTGAAATTCAAAACACACTCATTGATTTAGGAGCAGCAATCAATATCATGAGTAGGCAAATCATGGATAAACTGAAACTTCCTAATCTTCTCTTTACACCCACATTATTACAATTAGCAGACAGATTTGTGATCAAACCTGATGGGGTAATAGAAGACATTCCAGTGTCCCTAGATTCTTGGGAATATCCTGTGGATTTTATGATCCTAACTCCTGAGAATAATCTAGGAGGGCATCCTATTATATTAGGAAGACCTTGGTTAGCTACAGCTGATGCTTTCATTAGTTGTAGATCCGGTGATATGTACATCTCTGATGGTAGTTCAACCAAGAAATTTACCTTGTATCCTCCAACAAAGACAATTACAGAATTAGATGATACTCAATGGATAGAGGATGAAGAAGACTTACAACCTCTCTTCACAATTTCAGAAATTAGTGAAGATAGCCAAATTCTAAATACCTTGGAAAACTTTGAATCCTCTTCGGAATATAAACATGAACAATTTCAAGAAGAATCCAACATTGAGTTTTTGTCATCAAGGCAGATGTCTCTCTATTCCATGGATAAATTTGGCAGCTCTACAATTGAGATATTTCTAGGCAAAACTTTAAACATAAACAAGAACCTAGAGAGATCTCAACAGGAAGAGCTAGTCAAGATATTATAGAGACATTCTTCTGCATATGCATGGGAGTACATTGATATGAAAGGGATAAGCCCCAAGACTTGCACTCAGCACATCTACATAGAGGAAAATTGTAAACCAATCAGACAACCTCAGAGAAGGATGAATCCAAATCTTAGGGATATTGTTAAAGAAGAATTGCAGAAATTATTGAATGTCAACTTTATCTATCCTATTTCAGATAGTCAGTGGGTTTCTCCTTTGGTAATTGTGCCAAAGAAAAATGGTGAATGGAGGGTATGTATTGACTACCGGGAATTAAACAAAGCTACTCTTAAAGATCATTTTCCCTTACCCTTCATAGATCAGGTGTTAAACACATTAGCTGGCAAAAAGTACTTCTCATTTTTAGATGGGTTTAGTAGTTATAATCAAATCCAAGTAGCACTGGAAGATCAAGACAAAACCACATTTACCTGTCCTTGGGGTACCTATGCTTACCGAGTATTGCCATTTGGACTATGCAATGCACCTGCAACATTTCAAAGGGCAGTACTAGGAATATTTTCGGATCTAATACATGATTGTGTAGAGGTATATATGGATGATTTCACAGTTTATGGAAATACATTTGAAGAAGCCTTAGCAAACTTGGAAAAAGTCTTAAAGAGATGTAAAGAAGAAAATCTTTCACTAAGTCATGAAAAGTGTTTTATGATGTTTACTGAAGGAATTGTTTTGGGTCATCACATTTCAGGGGATGGGATTAGAGTTGATGAGTCAAAAGTTGAAGTCATCTCTAACTTATCTATTCCAAGTTGTCAAAAATATGTTAGGAGTTTTCTATGATTTACAGGATATTATCGAAGGTTTATAGAAAACTTCACCAAGATAGCATCTCCACTTTTCAAATTACTTACCAAGGACTGTGAATTCAAGTGGAATCCTGATTGCCAGTTAGCCTTTGAGACCCTGAAAACAAAAATCTCTGAAGCACCTATTTTAAGGGGACCTAACTGGAAGCTACCTTTTCATATTTCAACAGATGCCTCAGATACAGCTCTAGGAGTAGTATTGGGACAAAAAGACCTGATTCCTTATGCCATCTACTATACCAGTAAAAATTTGACTCCTTCAGAGTTAAACTATACTGTAACTGAAAAAGATTTTTTAGCTATTGTTCATGCCATAAACAAATTCAGACACTATATAACATGCTATGAAACTTTTGTTCACACAGATCACTCTGCAATTAGATATTTAATGAACAAATAAATTACTAATGGCAGAGTCATAAGATGGTTATTTCTTTTACAAGAATTCAACATTACCATTCTAGATAGGCCTGGAAAACAAAACACAGTAGCTGATTTCCTATCTAGACTCAAAAACATCCAAGACAATACCCTAGTTGAAGATCAATTTCCTGATGAATATCTTTTGCAATTTCTACTCAAACTCCTTGGTTTGCTGACATTGCTAATTATTTAGTTTCAGGGAAATTTCCTTCAATAATGAATGCAAGAGACAAAAGAAAGATCATTTATGACAGTGCAAAATATTCATGGGTTGCTAATGAGTTATACAAGACAGGTCCAGATTTTATCATTAGGAGATGTGTTTGGGAAGATGAGATGCCTGAGATTCTCAAGGCATGTCATGATGAACCTTGTGGTGGACACTTTGCTGATAAAAGGACAGCCTATAAGATCCTTCATTTGGGATATTATTGGCCATCCCTTTTCAAAGATGCTAAAGAGTATGTTAAAAGGTGTGACAGTTGCCAAAGGGTAGGGAAACCTTCTCCTTCAGGTGAGATGCCATTGCAGCCTCAGGTACATATTGAACCTTTTGAAAAATGGGTTTTGGATTTTGTAGGACCTATTAGTCCTCCATCAAGACAAAAGAAATATATATTAGTTTGCACTGATTATGTTACTAAATGGGTAGAGGCCAAGCCATTACTTTCTGCTACTGAAGCATCTGTAGTTAATTTTCTTTTTGAGGATATTTTTACTCATTTTGGTGTCTCAAGGGAAATTGTTACAGATCAAGGAGCTCAATTTACATCAAGGCTAGTGGAACAAATGATGGAGAGGTACAAAATCAGACACAGAAAATCTACTCCCTATCATTCACAAGAAAATGGTCAAGTGGAATCTACTAATAAGGTCATTGAAGGGATCCTAATGAAGATTGTCCATTTACATAGAAGAGATTGGGTAGATAGGCTTCCTGAAGCCTTGTGGGCCTATAGAACTACATGGAGAAGCACAACAGGCCATACTCCTTATGAACTTTTTTATGGAAAGCAAGTTTTGTTTTCCATAGAATTCCAGATTCAAACTTTTAAAATGGCAGTTCAGCTAGGACTTGATCTATTAGATGCACAAAAGCACAGATTTGAGCAGATTAATGAATTGGATGAGATCAGACAAGATGCAGTTCAGAAAACAAGTATAGTCCAACATCAAAGGACTAGATGGCATGATAAGTACATCAAGGAAAAGAAATTCAAAGAAGGTGACTGGGCTCTCTTGTTTGATTCAAAGTTCAAGGATTTCCAAGGTAAATTCCAAACACATTAGCTTGGGCCATATGAAATTATAAGAATTTTTGACAATGGAGCAATAAAAATTAGGACAATAGATGAAGAAGAGGTCACTTTTCTTGTGAATGGTCATAGATTGAAGCTGTATCACAAACCACTCTCAAGAGAAGAATTTGTCAAGATATTCCAGAAAAACAGTGATGTGAAGTTAATGAAGAAGAATTTTTCTTCTTCATCAATTTAATTAAATTTTCTGAAGTCAGATGATTGAAAAATAAATAAATAAATAAAGTATAAACATGAAAACCAATCACTGATTGGCATGTTTATACAGAAAAAGTGGAGTGAAAATTAGAATCTTTCTGACACTCTAGCTTTTCAAATATGTTCTTTCTACAAGCAGTTATTACAAAATCATAAGTGCAAATCCGTTTCACTTATGATCCATCTCACTCCATTCATCCATATTCCATTTCATTTCATTCATCCACACTTCATTCATTTCATTCCATGGTCCACCTCATTTCCATCTCAGAGTTTTAATTTTGATGTTTTTCTGCAATTAAATAATACACATCATGAATTGCAGGCTACTTTTCACACTCCACTCCACTTCATAAGTTGTGATCCATTTCACTCCATTATTCACTTCATTCATATTCCATTACACCATATTTCATTATCCATTTTCACTCATTCCATACAACATTCCATTCATGCTCCAAACCATTCCATTTCATGTTTCAAGTCTTCTACAGGTACAGTCTACAATCAGTCAGACATTCTACAGCTAATCAAACATTCTGCAGCCATACAGACATTCTGCAGCCAGAGATCCTGAAAGCACTGTCCAGTAATTATTTTATCTGCAACAAAATGATCCTGCATATCCATGACAACAAGAAAAATCAAGGGAGTTATGAAGACTCAAAGATTAATGATTTTCAGGGGAGAACAAAGCATATGAAGATCACAAAAATCAGAGGAAAGGCAAAGGTAAAAGTTATGAAATTATTATAATGACAGATCATGAAAAATTTTAGTATAGTTAAGTTATGTATAGTTCAAAAAGTTGTTTTAATTAATTGTGTTGATCATGCCTAACAAACCTCTCATAAAAACTTTGGATAAAATTCCTTCTATTCCGCCATTCCAAATCCCATATCTGATCATCATTTAAAAACTTAACGGTTAAAGTACTGAGGTGATTGGATTAGTCACGTCACTAGGCCAAAGCATTTAATGATGATTTTGAATTTCCTACAAAATATCTCCGCGGTCTTTTCTTCGAAGATATTTCCCAACTCATTAATTCGTTTACATCACCCTCACCTCATTATACTCATTCCGTAACCACTCCATATCATTCTTTCCCGTAGCCAACTCTTAACCATTTCGGTTTGTAAAACAGAGGAAGCATCTATGAGGCAAAAACATATCTTTAACAGTCATTTTCACTGTGAGCAAAGGAGCAGTAATTTGAAGGTTAGAAAGAAAAAAACTATGGGTCTCATAGTGAGGACTGAACCGGTTGGAACTAAGTACTTGGAGGGATATCCACAAACCAGAGAAATGTTATAGCAAGCAGGTTGGTTGCAATTTTTGGAGAAATTTAGGGGTTTTCATAAAGAGGTGCCTAAAACATTTGCAAGATCCTTCAATGGAGCCGAGGTCGAAATAGGAGACATTAAATTCACTGTTACAGAGGCTTTCATTGTAGAGGCAACGGAACTACCTAGACAAGGAGAAAGGTGGTTCAAAAATAGAGAATTCCATAATGAGACATGGAAGTAAATACTCAAGTCACCACGTATGGATGTTTCCATTTTTAAAAAGGGTATTCCTAGCTCGGCATTAAAGAATAAGTGGAGGAACATGTTACTCATTTTGAAAAAATTTATCACTTGTGAAGGTAGATTTGGTACCTTCTATGTTTACCATATTCGGTTAATGATGCATTTCTTAGAAGAAGAAATCAACTTGCCCTTTTTCTTACTTCATAGTTTAAAGAAAATGGCCTCAAGTTTTCAAAAGAGAGTTCAATTTCTGGAAACAACCTTATACCACCATGGTTTAGTCAAAATCTTGATTGAATATCATTTAAGAAAAATGGGAGATAATTGGGATGAGTTCTTAGTGAGAAATCACTTTGAAGAACCCAAGGAACCTCCACCTGAAGACAAATCTACAAAAAGAAGCAGAAGATGGAAAACCTCCAAAACTAAAACTGAAACTGGTAAAACAATACAAGAGGACAGTGAAGAAATGATTTCTGAGAAATTGGCCCAAATTAAGAAGCAGCTTAAGAAAGAGAAGATAATAAGGAAATCTGCCAGAGAAAAAGGAGAAGGGCCATCTCAACCAAGACAGAGCCACAGACTTAGAGGGATACTAAAGAAAACAAAGGTTAAACAAACTGGAATTATAAACATTGAGGATGAAGAAACACCTAAGCATCAGTATGAGGAGGATTTTGATGAAGAAGCTCCTGAAATAGACCCAGCACGGCAAGAAATTTACAATTTTGTTGAGACACTAGAGAAGAGAGCTTCAAAAAGTAAAGACAGAACTCCTAGTCCACCAAAATTTGCAATTGATATCCTAAGAAGAGATAAATATGAGTTAGAAGTACTCAACAGGCATATCAAGAATGAGAATGAAATTCTAAGGGAGCAAGTTAAGCTAAAAACTGATATGAATTCAACTCTGTCTCTACAATTGCAAAAGTTGTACAAGGCCAGTGAAAAATTGAAAAAGAAAAATAAAAGGTTAACCAGGGCACTCACAAATTTGAGATTCAAGTTATTCATAAGGAAGCCCAAAAGGCCATTGACTACCAGGCAAAGCAGAAGAAGAGGGTTGGATGTCCTTGCAGAGGTCTCAGAGTTCATGGAATAGTTGCATGAGGACATGCAAGAACCTAGCAGTGGGGGTTTGTTGAGCTTCAAAGATGTTCTTCTCTGCCACCACATTCCACTTCATTTCCTTTGTCCATTATTAATTTCAGGCTTAAATGATCAATAAGATTAGTTAAAATTGCTTTGAGATTGTATATATTGTCTAACTTGCTATGTTTTCATGATTTCATTGTTGTAGTACTTTTTTACTACACCTAGCTACAGAATGCAGACATTTTGTAGCTAGTTGCCGATTCTGCAGTTGTCTTCATGTCTACGCAGGTTCCAGGTGTCATCTCAGGGAAAAACACATATGGTCGTATTCCACATCATTCCCTTATCATTTGTTGCTCCCCACGAAGTCTGAGTTAAAGTATCAAAGCGGTTATGCACGAAGAAGAGAGGCATTTTCCTATCAAAACACGGACTCTACAGATGTCCGCAGTAAAGCACAAGACTGTTAATAAGAGTTTTAATTTGATTAGGAATGGGAAAGACACTTATCCCTGTTTTTCTCAAGAAGTAGTTATGTAATTTCATTATAAGTATGACTCGGGAGATCGAGAAACTGTTGGTTAGATTTTGTTTTTGTTGCTAGATTTTGGAAAGCCGTAAATACTCTGTTTTGAAGAATTTCTCCTTTAATGAAAGAGACATCATTTTATTGCACAAGCTGAGTCAATCTTGAGTAGATCTGCGTGCTGATCCGGTGGTAGAGGGCCCCTACTTCCCGTGGAGCATTATGCATTTGGTTTAGATAAGTAGCCGTAGCTTTGTTTCATTCTCAATTTAAATAGTTTTATGAACTTTGCTTACATTGGATACTACAGTTTAGCTTTGTTCTCATGAAGTATTCCAAAATATCACTAATCCGGAATGAGGCATAATTGTAGCAATTTAGAACTTTACGTTTTTTTTGTGTTCAATTGTAATTAGTTGTTACAGCTAGTCCTATTCTCATTAATCTCTTCCAAAATATCACTAACTCTGGATAAGGCTTAGCTGTAGTGTTTTGGTTTACCTGCGTATTGTTATGTTTTTATGCCCATTTTCACTGAATGATACAGCCATACTTTTTTGTACAAACTATTCCAAAATATCACTTATCTTGAACAAGACAGGGTTGTAGTATTTCATAGAATTAGTTGCATTTTAGCTCAGTCAATACTCCGGAGGTAGATGTCATTCTAGTTTAATTCTGTCACTATATTTCAAGCTTGATAATGGTACTCTAGTTTAACTTTGTTCACTGTATTAGTATCATTCTAGTTCAGCTCCAATTCCTTTCAAGTTAGATAATAGCACTCTAGTTTAGTCTTAGTTCACTATATTAGCATTCTAGTTTAGTTGTTATCCATTGTATTTTAAATTGTATTAGTTGTTAAATTTAGATACCACGGTCTTCATTATCTACAAAACTTCTTTTGTTCTAACTTCATATTAATACATCATCATCTGGACAGAAGCTAGTAATATCAGTTTAAGGCCTTGAGTATTTTGCAACCTTTTTACAATTTCACAAACAAGCCTTCTCTCAAATACTAATCTAAAAAGAAATCTATAACTTTTGAATAAGGCCTAGTAGTGCTAAATTGAGTTGCAGAATAGAATTAGAAGTTAGTTTAGAGTAGAAATCTTATTGTGCTACAAATGTTCTTTTCCAATTATGTTCCAATAAACCTTTAACCATGGATGAGATGTTGTAACATTGTAAGTTGATTGTTGACTTAGGAAAACCTCAATTGCACTAAAAACTTATCCTTTTCTCAAGCTATTCCAATATATCTCTAAATGAATGAATTGGATGAGTTCATGATATGGGTTACTAAGTTCATGTTGTGATTTGTTTCTTTGCTATGAGTCCTTATCAAGCTTTACATTTTCTGTCCTCTAGTGCATACTTAGTTTAGAATAGTTTCACTTTGTTTTAGTATAAACTTCTTAGCTCTTTTTCAACATAGAAACCATAAAACCAAAAACATCATAAAAACACTAAACACAACGTAGTGAGAAACAAATACCTAGGCACATACAGTGCACCACACTTCAGCAGTTTACTAGCCCTGGTTGAAAATTAATGACCTCAATTTAGGAACACTAAGTTGAGCACAACAACCACATAAATCACTGTGCACAAGCTGAAAAGGGGTAGAAGCGTGCCAAGAGGCATGTTTGTCAAAACTATCCCGATGATGTTTTCCAAGTACACACCCGGAGCAAACACCATCTTGGAAAGATACCATAGGAAGACCTGTCACCATATTTTCTTTACATAGAGTTTGAAGAGAGAGATAGTTTAAGTGACCAAATCAATCATGCCAAAGTTTGCTCACATCGTCATTATGAGCAACAAAAATGGAGGGAAGACATGATGACCCAAATTTGTCAAACTTATAAAATCTTGTGGAGTCATCAGCATTGTTGTAATGTTCCCACAATTTTTTCTTCCAAGCTAAATGGAACATTAGAATTAGCAGCAGCTTTAGCCGGTAAATAAATGGGTAGAAAAGCCCATAAGTCTCCTAAGGAGGAACAAAACACTCCAAGTGTGAAAGGAGACACTCTTTCTAGCTCAATAAGACATCTCCATGTGTGAACAGGGTTAAATTGGAGCTTCTTTGACTAAGTCAACAACGCAGTTTTATTGGAGGAGGAATCTTAGGATGGATAACGCAATTTTGGAGGGAGATGTAACTTGGGTTAGAAGTAACCTAAGTGAGTGGGGTCGAGGGCAAGAAAACTCACATATTGTATAAGGAAGAGGATGGTAGCATTATTGATCATGTTGTAGATTATTATTCTTGGCTGCCAAGAATTGTTGCTACTTTGCTGCTTAGCAAAGCTGTAGTGTTGTTTAGCACTGGGTCTTCCCGGGTGGGAATCCCACCTCTTTCCTTTGAGGAGCCTCATTGGGAGAGTTTTCTTTCATCATTCCACATCAGATTTTTATGCCAAGCTTCAGCCATCTTCATCAACGCAGTTCTTGCCAAAGCTTGTGCAGTGTTGCTGGGTGCAGCAGTGGAAGGGATTGGAATCCCGACATCTGAGCTAGTTTCTCATTGGAGAGAGGTTTCCTTCACTTGAGAGACCTGTTTGGAGAGATCCAGAGCTTATTTCATATATTTGGTATCAGGCCACACATTTCCCATACATTCCCAGCGTTTTTTCTGCTAGGGAATGTGTTATTTTGGAGGCAGTGTTCATTGCATGGTTTGGTGGCTCCATTGTTGAGTTTCCTTGTGATTAAGAGGTCCATCCTTTCATGGGAGGAAGTCCTTGAGGGTTCTACATTAGATAATATATCTTTCCAGCCTTCTATACTCTTGTGCTTCAGTGTTGCAGTGATTATTCAGTAATTTTTTGAAGATCACATTTGTATGCAGAGTATTTGACAAGAAACCCTTGCCGGGTTCTCTTGTATTTTGTATGAGGAGACTAGATCTTTGTACTTCAGCATTATTCATTAATATATGAGTAGATATATTTTTCTCCCATGTTTTTATGTTAAAACCCTCTTTAGACTTTTCAGTCACTTTATGCAGCAACTCTGGCAAAATGCAGTTTTGGGGTTTTTAGTCATTTTCAGCTACACTGGTTTGGGAGATCTGTTTAACCCACCTAGTTCCATTTCTTTCTGATCTCCTCTTTTATTTACATGCTACTTAGATGAATCCATGGGATCCAAGTAATGATTTCACTTTTTTTATTGCATATTTTGCTGGAAATGCGTTTTTCATGCATGATTCATGAGCAGTCCTCAAAAAGGAACATTACAGTGGTATCAAAGCATGATCTTTTGCTTAGCCTATGAGATCCAACTATCAAAGGAAGGAGAGATGGATAGAAGCTAGAAAGCTTTAGTATGTGACAGAAGAAAGGAATACAGGCTTACAAAGCTTCTTCCAAAATCTATGCAAAGCTTTCAAGGAGAGCTGAAGAAAATGAGATTGGAGATGGGATCTCCAAAGGAGGTTGAATCTAGAGTTGAATCTAGATTTCACATGGTGAGTGTGAGCATGCAGCTGCACGCCATGATGCACAACACAGTCAAATTCCCAGAGCTATCTTGAGATGGATGGGAGGAGGAAAAATTCCTAAGAGGAGAACTCTTAGTGATTTGTTGCGGGAGTATGAATCTCAAACTAAGAGGTTTAGAGATCATACTGATTTCCAAGAGTTTTGCAAGATCCAGATGGAGAAGAGCCAGCAGCAGGATGCAGATAGATTTCTTATATCTACTTTTTCTGGATCACCCACATGTTTAGCTGGAGCCTGGGTGAAGGAGCTAAATTCCTATTTGCAACTGCACCATATTTCCGAAGGAGAAGCCATTAGAGTTGCAGCGCTGCATTTTAGAGGTAAAGCTCATGCATGGTGGATTTTTGAATCTTGTTCCTTAAAAAATGAAAATACTTTCTCTTATGCAAGATTCATAATAACATTGATGGAGAGGTTTGGTGAAAAACTTCCTAAGACACATGAGCAAGGAAAAATGGAGAAAACAAAACCCTTGCATGTGATGGAGGAAACTCCATTTTAGACAACCATGGGAGGAGCTAATGTCTTGCATTACACATTTCCAGAAGCAAAACCTCCAGTTCATATTCTTGAACAAGAGGGCATGGGGATCACTTTTCCACAAACGGATCCAATTGTTGAGATGTTGCCTACACACATTGATGAAGAAGAGGGCAACAGCGCTGTCACATCTAGAGCACATTCAGTGCCTCATGCAGAGGGAGGAGGAGCACATGCTCCCACAAGAGGGATTCTTGTATCTTTGCAAGAAGTTCCCAAAGATATCATACATAGAGGTCCAAGCACAATCAGTGAGTAGCATGATTGTGCAGCATTGCAGCTGGAAGGAGAAGGTAGGGAGGAAGAGCAGCATCAGATGATGAGAAGCACACACCCTACTCTGTTTTAGAGAGCTAATGCAAGGAAGAGGCAGACTGATTTGCGCAGTGAGGGCAAGGGCAAGGTTGCCCAACCATATGAGTAATCTATTGATGTCTCACTATATGGAGGCATTCCACCTGGGAGGCCACCTGATCTAGAGCAAAGGGAAGACATCTTGTCTTTGGATTCACCACTCGGTGATTATGGAGAGGTGAAAATTTTGGAGGAAGACTTTGGCATGGGGGATGTCAAAGTAGCAGGTAGCAGCATGGGGAGAACTTCACATGCCAGATCACCAACGCCGTCTTTGAGGAGGATGGATCCTTATTGGAGGTCTCAGCTTTTGGTGGAGTACTCCAAGGATCTTGGTGCATGCATGATTCTTGATGACCCAGATGGAGATGATAGATACATGGTCGATGATGTGGTCATCTATTCCTATGGCAGGATCTTCTTGACTAGATCTTCTAGTCTCAAGGAGACTCTGCTACATGCAGCACATGAGGACTTCTCTTCTATGCACCTTGATGCATATTTCCATTTGATGGAGGAGTTCACTTGGGAGGGCATCCAGCAGGACATATATCAGCATATGGAGAGATGCATAGCCCGGATGGTGATGGAGAGGATGTCACAGCCACCTTCCTGCTCATTGGGAGTGAGGGAGAATTTCCAGTTGAGCCATTTCATCTCAAGACCTCAATTACATAATGGAGGAGGTATCATTTCATGTTTTGTATTGCACTTATTTCCTTTATTTGAACAACATGATGTAACAAGAAGAGATATTTATTCTTGCATATTGTATGATGATGTACTTGCAGCTACTTGTAGCATTGATCTTGGCTATCCTTTTGATGAGCTGTGGGGGAAGCCATATGTCTCTTGTTGTGCACCATTGGCACCAATTTGTAACTTCATGTTTTCATCTTATGAGATGACTGTGGCAGCAAACAAGTGGTTGGAAAAGCACTTGTTATTTATTATTTTGATGCAGGCCAAGGATGCACTGCTCTGCTTCCATGAGAGGGACCATGATTCACTCTCTAGTTGTCACTCGGAAACTTTTTCTCATTGTAATTTGCTTCCATATGTTGCTGATATGTATATGTTCATAGGGAGCTTTGTTTGGAGAGTGGGATTGAGATTGGAGGTGCCCATTGGGAGCATGATTCTCCTCACTTTATGTGCAGTACATTTCAGGAGGAACCATGGGAAAACCATGATTGCCACATCACACTTTTTCTCTTCTTGTGGGAGGAACCACTTGGAGAACTTGAGAAGGCACTTCATGGCTGATTGGTTTGTTGGGACACCATACAAGTTGACCATCATGATCTTACTCTATGGATTGTATGAGGGAGAGAGGAGGCAACAAAAAAGGTTGTTGTTGCTATGGTTGCACTTGGGAGAGTATGGGAAAAATTATTCCCATACTTTTCATGATATTTCTGAAGAGAAGAAAGGCACATTCATGGTGCAAGGAGGCTACCCTTCATTATTGGAGGATCATGAGAGACTTCCATGCCGGAATATGATCTTCTCACATAGCAACATGGTGGTGGATGGCTTTGGCATATGGAATGTCAAAGGGAGAAGTCATGGAGCCTTATTCTTAAGGCCTACAGCACTGTCACATGGGAGTATGTTCTTATTGATGGAGTGTTCCAAGAAGTATGTGTATCCCTTCTTCTTGCATATTTTTGTGAGGGGATCCTCATGGGGGAGCTTATACATGGACCTCACTTTTAGCCTACTCACTATATATGGTAGGAAATGCATTTCTGCACTTGTTGATTACTCCATTGAGTATTTATACTATCCCACCATGTTTGAACAGTGCATTGCTCCTCAAAAGAGCAAGAGTATTTTTGGGTTTCATGGTCACTTTAGGGCCAATGTTTATGATGATATTAGCCCATCTATACATGAATTTGGGCAAGTGTATTGTCATTTTATCTATGTACAGCTAATATACACTGATACTTACTTTCCCATGTTGGGAGAACAAACATATACAACTTGTAACTTGTTGCGGGACCACTTGCCTTATGACATTCTCAACCAGCAGTTGGGAGAACTGCGCTGTATCCACCAAAGAGACCATATGTATCATCCAAACTTGCACATAACCTTCAGCCATTTTCTGATTTGGATGCCATGTGGTGATGATGTGCCATTCATCTTGAATGGAATGGTTTGGGTTGGCATGACTCATGATTTTGGAGGAAGATTATTTGGAGGCTCAATCTTCTTCTTGCCATTGGAAGTCAATCATGTTTCAACCCAAGATCAGCATGCCCTCTACACTTATCATTAGTGGAGAGGAGGATAGTGTGGGATAGGCCCTCTTGCCTATCATGTACATTCACTCAGCCCACCTTCATTTCAGGAGCACAAGGTGGAGGAGACTTTTCATGAGTTACCATGTTGGAGGGTGACTCACTTCATTTGGATGATAGCATGGGTGAGGGAAGCACTCATTCACCATGTTGGTCATCACTCCTACTTTGTGGAGGCCATGAGATAGTTAGCAGGTTTCCATTCACACTTTCCACCTTTGATTGATGCAGACAATTTGGCTTTGCACACTTGGGAGGAAGCATGGGATGACAGTTTATTTTCAGTTTCTCTTGATACAGTGATGGAGCCTATTGATGAGAGGCCACATGAGGAGGAGGGGAGATATTTTTCTCTCTTTATGCATTTTCTTGAGGAAAAGCAAATATTTTTGAGGGGAGGACTGTAATGTTCCCACAATTTTTGCTTCCAAGCTAAATGGAACATTAGAGTTAGCAGCAGCTTTACCCGGTAAATAAATGGGTAGAAAAGCCCATAAGTCTCCTAAGGAGGATAAAAACACTCCAAGTGTGAAATGAGACACTCTTTCTAGCTCAATAAGACACCTCCATGTGTGAACAGGGTTAAATTGGAGCTGCTTTGACTAATTCAACAACGCAGTTTTAGTGGAGGAGGAATCCTAGGATGGATAATGCAATTTTGGAGGGAGATGTAACTTGGGTTAGAAGTAACTTAAGTGAGTGGGGCCAAGGGCAAGAAAACTCACATCTTATATAAGGAAGAGTATGGTAGCATTATTGATCATGTTGTAGATTATTATTCTTGGCTGCCAAGAGTTGTTGCTGCTTTGTTGCTTAGCAAAGTTGCAGTGCTGGTTAGCACTGGGTGTTCCCGGGTGGGAATCCCACCTCTTTCCTTTGAGTAGCCTCATTGGGAGAGTTTTCTTTCATCATTCCACATCATTTTTTCAGTCCAAGCTTCAGCCATCTTCATCAGCGCAGTTCTTGCCAAAGATTGTGCAACGTTGCTGGGTGCAGCAGTGGAAGGGATTGGAATCCCAGCATCTGAGCTAGTTTCTCATTGGAGGGAGGTTTCCTTCACTTGAGAGATCTGTTTGGAGAGCTCTAGAGCTTATTTCAGATCTGTGGTAGCATACCACATATTTCCCATACATTCCCAGTGTTGTTTCTGCTAGGGAATGCATTATTTTGGAGGCAGTGTTCATTGCATGGTTTGGTGGCTCCGTTGTTGAGTTTCCTTGTGAATGAGAGGTTCATCCTTTCATGGGAGGAATTCCTTGAGGGTTATACATCAGATCAGATATCTTTCCAGCCTTATATACTCTTGTGCTTCAGTGTTGCAGTGATTATTCAGTAATTTTTTGAAGATCACATTTGTATGCAGAGTATTTGACAAGAAACCCTTGCCGGGTTCTCTTGTATTTTGTATGAGGAGACTAGATCTCTGTACTTCAGCATTATTCATTAATATATGAGTAGATCTATTTTTCTCCCATTTTTTTATGTTAAAACCATCTTTAGACTGCGCAATCACTTTATGCAGCAACTCCGTCAAAATGCAATTTTGGGGTTTTTAGTCATTTTCAGCTACACTAGTGTGGGAGATCTATTTAACCCACCTAGTTCCATTTCTGTCTGATCTCCTCTTGTATTTACATGCTACATAGATGAATACATGGGATACAAGTGATCATTTCACTATTTTATTGCATATGTTGCTGGAAGTGCATTTTTCATGCATGATTCATGAGCAGTCCTGAAAAAGGAACATTACAATTTCCAGCAGCTAAAATATGTCTATGATTTTTGAGGTCCTTGATTACAACATCATGAGGTGATAATTCTACTATTTTCCCTTCACCTGAATGAGTTATCTTATAAATAGATAGAAGGTTGCATGACAAGGTAGGAACACATAGTACATCATTAAACTGACCATTATCTAGATGAATGGTGCCATATCCTACAACACTAAGAGATCTATCATCACCAACATAAATATGTTTGGTGTTAAAATCATTTAAAGAAGAAAACATGGCTTTATTTTTGGCCATGTGGTAAGAAGCTCCAGAATCAATGAGCCACTCATGAGAATGAGAAGAAGAAGATACATTTAATGCATAACCAGATCTTGATGCTTGACAACCACAAGCAGAAAGTTCCATTCCTGAGGATGAAGGTGAAGAGTGCTCCAAATTGATGTTGTGCTTCTTCATTGATGCTTCTAAGTCTTCCATCTTCTTAAAACATTTGGACTCTATATGGCCATCACGATTACAAAAGTTGCATGTCTATATGTCTTCTTCCCTTTGTTTTTATTTGCCTTATCATTTTGGTGAGTTTCTTTTTCAGTTTGCGACTGAAATTGCTTAGGACCCTTGTTTGGTTTAGGACCATACTTTTTAGGATACTACTTCTTGGGATTATTTTGATATGGTTGTTGTTGGGTTGCTAAGGCTTTCTTATAAGCGTTTCCAAAAGTGATAAGACCAAGGTGTAAGAGTTTTTCTTGTTCTCTTATCAAAGAATCGCAAAAGGCATCAAAAGAGGGGTTCTTGTAGGTGGTTCCTGAAGAAATGATGCATTCTCTAGTGGAATGGAAGGTGGAAACAAATATACAGTATGGAGGGTCAAGCTTAGCAAGAATGGAATAGATAAGGCTACCATCTTCCTTTTTTACCTTACAACCTTCTAAAAGAAGTCTAAGGGTCTTGAATTTGGACAAAAAGTCTTCAATAGAGGAGAAATTATTAGGGTCCAAAGTAAGCAACTCATTTTCAAGCTGGTGGGCCCTGATTTGATTTTGAATTCCAAAAACAGTATTTAGCTTTTTCAGGGCTTCATCAGGGATGTCAATGTCAAGGATATGAAATCGAAGATCTTGAGCAATGGACATTCCTATCAACCCTCGTGCCTGATCTTTTTTATTTTCCCATTTAGCGACTTTATCATCATCGGAAGGTTTAGTTTCTAGTCCTGTGGCTATTCTATAAAGCGTTTTACTTCTAAGTATATCTACCATGTGAGGTAGCCATTGGAAATAATTGGTGTTGTTAAGAATAATCGTGCATGCACTTTCCATTTTTTTTTAACTAAAGCTGAAAAGAGTTGAAACTAACTGATGCAATGGAAATATATCGAAAAAATAGGCCGATTAAAAAAAACGGCTTGAAAAATGACTTCCGGATGAAGAAGTTTTGCCTTTTTGAAAAAAACTGAGTTCAATATGTCGAATAGTTATGAGAACGGTTTGAAATTTGATGATGAAGTTCAAATTTTAAAAAATCCCACCCCTTTAACAAACAAAAAATTACAAAAAAAGCTTGAGAAAAAGACTTGAACCCGAGACCTCTATTCTCATAAACTAAATTCTCACCAAGTGAGATAGTAAATGATTTTGTAATTGTTTGAAAGGAGGAAGGGGTTTTTTTTTTTTAGTCTTTAGTGTGCGTGCTTTTTCCTGCACAAAAAACACAAAAATCCGAGAAAAAAAAATGAAATGAAAGCCTTACAGTAGAATGTTAGATTTTTGGTTAGCCTTATCGGAAACTATCTATTTTTTCACTATTTCTGATTTCCCGAGATCGCACAAAGACGCGGCGAAAGAGCATACGTAGCAAAAAAATCCCTTCTTCATGTTTCTGATTTGACGAGATCGCACACAGCGCAGAGCAAAGAGCATACACAGAGAAGAGGGCATAGATCTGGAAAATAAATAAAACCTAAAAACCGAAATAAATAGTGGGAACCGAAATAAGCAGAACTATTAACAATTATAACTACAAAACAAATACTTTATACCTCCATATCTAAACTGACATAACTTGGGCAACCGGAAACCTTTTCGCATGAAACGAAAGGTGTTCCTCACTATAACAGATGCTTTGGACACAACAGAGTAGTTCTCCAGGCCCGAAAATGTTCATAAATAGTATATCTAGAAAATGGAATTCACATGCAGTCAAACCGGCTTCGGATTTGGATCAACAACAGATGCGGCTCTCAAAACAACTCTGATACCATGTAGGAATTTATAGGGTAAGTTCCGTAGATAAAAAACCAAAGGTCACCGCTCACAAACAGATCAAAAATCAGTACACCAGCATTATCACATGGTTAAAACCCTCGAAGAGGGAAACAGTCCACGGCCTGAGCCAACGCGACCACTTCAGGAAATTTATTAATATAAAAAGAAAAGTTACATATGTTTCTCTCATAAACAGTTACTGGAAAAATGACCCTCCATGCTCTTTAAATAGAGATCATGGACCAATCGGGTGTTAAGTCACAGATCAAGTGTCGTTAATACCGAGGAGAGAGTGAACCGTCGGATCACTACAAATCATGACCGTCGGATTATAAGTTACAAATGTACATAGTAAAGAAACACACTTTACCTAAATCTACACTAGACTAAGTTATTCTTAACTATTTCCTATGTGTCAGAATATCCTAACAAGGAGGTCTAGGATCATCATTAGGTATTTGTGTCATAGTTGGGGTTATGGTCTAGTATGTCTTCTTATTCTACATCATTCTATATCATTGTAAAGTGGACCATTTTCCCTAGTACAGGAGTCCATTCTTCTTTTATTCTTCTTTTATTCTTCTATAGGGTGGTAGGCTAGTGCATGAAGTCACCAACAGGTTCAAGCCTGTGAAAACTTTAGGTTGATAGTATGGTGCTAGGGTGAGTTTTAGCTCATTGGGTGTTGGGGCATCCGTTCAGTTGACTACTGAAGAATCTCGGGCGTTGGAGCATCCATCCAATGGAAGCTTGAGAAGAATAATTTTCTATATTCTAGGAAGTTGGAGCTTTCTTTTTAGTTGGAGTTGAATATTAAAGAATTATTAGAAGATAATTCAGGTGCTTTTTATCCAGGAGGGGGTTTCCACCTTAGAAACTGTGTGCATTTGTGTTCCTTTCATTTACTATTATCATTGTACAAACACTAATAATAATTGAAGATTAACTAATGCTCTGAAAGATTAAAAATAATACTAATTGAAAGGAATATTGATTCACGGCCCCTCAGTATTTCCAACAATGTGATAGAATTCATTAAGAACCCTTAGAAATAGCACCCTTTCGTAAATCAAAAGAGGATGACATGAAAATAATGCATCTTCTGTGTATATAGCACTGTCACCTCCAAGTTTGTACAAACCCCGGGTTGATAAAGTAAAGTAGGGCAGCCCTTAGGATTTGCAGCACTCTTGGTGCAATACCAGGGCTCACCACTTTTTGGCGCCATTGTCGGGGAGGTGTCTAGTAGATGCTTTGAATTTTTTTTTAGCATTCTTTTATGCTTTCCTTTCTTTTCATGTCATTTCAAAAATATTAAAAAAATAAAAAAAGATCTGATTTTCATACCTCATAGGAGTAGGGATACTCAGAAATATTTTTTTTTAAATACTTCTCCAATACCAACCCCCCCACTTGACCACGTGGTGCAGTAAGAACCACATCACCATACACTTTTGAAGGTAGAAGAGAGGGATGGATATGATGAAAATGAAGAAGATCTTATTGGGTTTCCCATTCAAGATATGGACATCAGTGTACATATGAAGAACATCCATCCATATTTCCTTCCCAACTTCCATGGTATGAGGACAGAGGATCTGGAAACATTTCTCTTTGAATTTGAGATACTTTGTAGGCCTTATGGCTACTAATCACACACTCAAAAATTGAGATTGTTTCCTGCAACATTGAAGTATAGAGCTCTTAAATGGTTCATGAGTCTAGGTACTAATTCAATAAGATCATGGAATGATATGCAAAAGATATTTCTAGAAAAATACAAAGATCGTGATCTTAGAGAAGAAATTTTTATAATGAACCAAGAAGAAGATGAGAGCCTTGAGGATCTAATAGAGAGGTTCATGTGTAATGTTAAGAGGGAAAATTTTCATCATTTAGGATTTGACACACTAAAAACCCTCTTACTTAGAACAATTAGGGATAAGTGGATTGATCTCCTTAATCTCATGAGTAAAGGAGATGTTTATCAATTGTCATTTGAAGAAATTTGTGAAACATGCAAGCACATATCAAGAGGAATGGAAAGAGTAAGTAAGTGAGCATCAACATTGGTAAGGCAAGATGAACTTGGAAATTTTCTTGACAACTTTAAAGAAAAAATTATTAGCAATCTAAGTGAACAAGTAGAAATGTTAAGAATGAAAAATGAGCAAAAATAATATGTTGATATTTTTGTTATCCATGCAAAATCATATGCTACTAAATGTTTTTCATCATTTCCCAGGTTTAAAGAATTTTACCTGGAAGACAATGGAGCAAGGGAATCACCAAAGAAGTTATGTTATGTAGCTCCAAGGAGACCTTGGAAGCCTAGTCAACTTTATATGATTCAAGGACCCACTTCACAATTTCAAGCTTATTCACATCCATATAAAACTAATTGGGATACACTCCCTCCTTGGAAACCTTGGCCATCTCAACCCCAAAACCAATATTGGCAACATGGTTGGCGAGGTCCTTATTGGGAAAATCCTCAACATCCTCAATATTTCCCTCAATATCCTCCATACCCGACTCCATGATATCACTACCATCCACCTCCACCACAACCACAAACTCAACCACATCCATCTCATATATCCACCCCCACCCAACTACCTGTACCACCATTTCCAAACCCATATAATGAAGTATCTCAGCTCACTTACAATGCTAATGTACAACACTACCAAACATATCCTCTTGATCTAAATGGTTTGCATCTTAGTTCAAGAAAGGTATTGCAAAGAAGATATTTTCTTAATGTCATTTAAGGAAAACATAAAGAAGAAGAAGATCCAAATAATGAGATCAAAAGATTGAGGGATGCACTTGATGACTCAGTAGAAATCAGAATCAGATATTGAGAAACTTCCCTCATGTTTACCAGCATTTCCTCCATGTGTTCAAGAGAAAAATCAGCAAAAAGAGGAAGATTTGAGTGCCATAATAGAAGAGGACATCCAAGGTGATCCAACTCAGCCATTGAACCAAGGGCATCACAACTATATTGACATATCGTTCCAAACAGTCATTAAGTTGCAGCAACACACTCTTCTCCAACAGTACTTGATACAATCCTAGTCAAAGAAATTCATCTCTCATGTTCAGGTATATGTCAAAGCATGTATTCCAAGTGTGCACATGATTTTGTTTGTGATCTTGATGTGTGCATGGCTCCATTGGAAGTATTCCTATACTTGAAAAAGGTTTTGTTTTTTTCAAGTAGAGTAGGAAAGTGAAAAAGAAAAAAAAAGGGAAAGAATAAAATCTCAGGTGAAAACCTCTTTTGAGGCATCTGAGATTGGCCCACTGATTGAAAACCTCCATGAGGTGTTCATTGGGTTGGGAAAAAAAAGAGAGAAAAATAAAAGATCCTAGGTGAAAACGTCCTTTGAGGCGCCTAGGCAGACCTACTAGTGGAAAACCTCAAAGAGGCAGCTAGTAGGCCTTATAAAAATAAATAAATAAATAATAATAATAATTTCATTTATCCATATATCTCTCCCTAATGAATGTATGTGCTCTCCAACCTTTGCAAGCCGGAAAACAACAAGTTGGAATAAAAAGAAAATTTGGTCAACACCATGGTTAAAGGTAGTCAAACTTGGACATCCTCCTCCTATGCTCAAAATCTCCAAAAGGACCTCAAGCAGATTATCACATGCAGCTTCAGAACCACCGAAGACAGTTTCAACAGCCATATCAGCAGCTTCAATATCACCTACAAAAAAAAATCAGTGGTAAGGCTCAAGTATGCAATCATCTAACCCTTTCTTCAAATCTATTTTAGCTTAATAAAACATTAAAAAGTGTGAGAAGGAAAGTTTTTTTATAAATCCAAAATCAGTAGCAAAGCAACCTCAGCCTTATCTAGCAACTAGCCTCACTTTTTCCACCAATAAAAGGAACAAGACAAAAGTAAAAAGGACTTGAGAAAGTTGGTAGTAAGAAGTTCATTGTAATAGAAGACAAGGAGTGCCAAGGGATAACCAAGGGTGAACTCAGTTCATAGAAAAATTAATTGTGAGTTTACTTTGCATGCAATAAAAAATAAATAAATAAAAACAAAAACAAAAATAGAGAGAACAAAAAAATAAAAATGAAGGTGGATCCACCACCTCCTGGCATGTAAAATAGATTTTCTTAAGGCATCTGAGGACCTCCATGAAGCACCTACAAGAAGAAATGCAAGAAGATTAGCAAGAGGAGGAGCGCATGGGCCCATAAACAGAAAATGAAATAAGCCAGCATGAAGGAAAAACCATAAGGCAGGGAGGATGAATAGGTTGCTCAGAGGATGATCAATAGTTTCAGTAGGGGCTGATGATGGGCCTCTAAATTAGACATAAAATAAGGCCCATCTAACCTTTCTTAAGCCCATCTACCTTCCTTATGCACATGTATATATATATTAAATCTCCCCTTCTGCACTTAATAATGTTTTCTTATGCTTCAATATTTTCTTAGGAAGGTTTAAAGTTAATTGCGTATTTGTGCCTAATATTGGTTATTTTTGTAGAATAATGTGAGAATATTTGGCAGATTATGCAGATTTGGAGAAGGAGATGATTTAGGGACTTTCTCCCTACCACTGGAAGATCAAGATTGGAGAATAAATTAGCACAATATCAGGAAATTAGGGAGAAATATTGGAGAGATTCAAGGGGGTTGTCCACCCTCCTTAACTCTCAAAGGAAGCCAAAGGATCCTCATGAGATCCCCTCCATCAATTCGAATTCCAGAGGCATCCAAGCAACTCAAGACCAAGTACACTCAAGCCATACTTCACTTGGAGTCAAGTGGACTCGTTACCTATTTTTTAGGGAGCTATTGGTAGCTGCCCTTGAGGATAAATAAAGCTAATCAAGAGCTAATGAGGTTCAATTATATTCCATTCTGGTCCGGCCATTTGATTTTGGTCCATTCGATACAGTCCATTCCATCCCATGCCATCTATTTTCCATTCTAATAGTATTTTGTTGTTTAAGACCTTCAGGATGTAATAATATTTCATTTTAATGCAATGAGTATTCAGATGACTTTTCGTTGATCTAGTTCCAAAGAGTTGGGCTCGTGGATTAAGGCCCAATCCATGTGCCTCATCTTCTTTTCTTGTTACCATTATTTGCTTTTTGTCATTTAGCTAGTTTGTTTCTGTCGATTAGTTATTTTTTGTTTCTGTCATTTAGTTAATCTTGCTTCTGATAGTTTCAAGTTGTTGTTTCGAATTATTGTTGTAGGTTTTCATTTTCTTAATATAATGAAGGATAAAACTCTAAAATTCGTGGATCTAGGCTTCCCTTCTCATTTCTGTCAATAGAGCTCAAGAGGGGTACGCTTTGCCACGGGCCAAAATATTGATTTATGTTCACTGTTTTTATCACGCATTATTTTCTATTTTCCCATGCATGAATCTACAGGTTTGTTTGCAAGAAGTAGTATTAAATTTTTGGAGAATTTCACCCTCGCCTTCCCACTTCATTTTCCATCTCTGTGTTATGCTTACAAACACCTTTGTTATGCTCCATTTCCCTCCTTTTCTCTTCCTAGCAGCTCTCGCACCCTTTTTATTCATAGAACCATTAAAGTTTTGCATGTGATATTTTACCTTGGACTTTCTCGATTATCACACCTCGGCCATTACAAAACCCCTTCCCTTTCCTTTTTCGTTCTTCAACATCTCAACGATTTTCCCTTTTCACCTCAGCTTTATCTTTATAACGCAAAAATGCTTGAAAATATTTAAAGTTCGACCTCTGCCATTTTCTTCTTAGTTCTCCCACGACCATACATCGCAATCGCACTTCGCAGTGTTTTCCTTTTTCTTATTTTAAGACTTAACGCTCTGATCCGTCGATTGCGATATTATGATTGCGCTCCACCATTGGTCCCACCGCCACGTCACCCGTCGCATTTCGCAATTCGCACCGTTTAATTTGTTTTCATTAACACTTAATGCTTCCAACGGCCGATTTCGATATTGCGATATCACATATCGCACTTCGCAACATTTACCACATTGCAAATCGCAATGTTTACCTTGTTGGAATTTTCACTTTGCAGATTTTACCTTTTCGCAAATCGCACTTCGCTCCCTCTCCCGAACTTTACTCTTGCTTCTCTGCCATCACACTTTTCAAAAAATTCTGCTCCAAAGCCTTTTTGCGCTATAATGAAGTTTTAATAACGTTTAAACTCCCTCTTTCCACTTCTAAGCCTCGTTTCATGTCTTAAGACCTCCATTAGCCTATTTAGCCCTTTTTTTCCTCCAAACTGCGGGTAACACCTCTTCAAATTAGAATTAGGACTTGAATAGCTGCATAGATAGGAGCATGATAGATATAGTAGGGTGTGTTTAGCCGATTGGCCAAGTTAAGTGTGGTTTAAGTTAGTTTCATTTTTGCAATTAAAATTAGTTTCCTTTCTGTAATTTAATTTAGTTTCCTTTCTGCCATTTCTTTTCAGAAATTTAGATTAGTTTCCTTCCTGTCATTTCTTTTCAGCAATTTAATTTAGTTTCCTTTCTGTCATTTCCTTTCTGCAAGTTAGTTTAGTTTCATTGAAGTGTGACAAACTTCACTGAGAACCCTTAGAAATAGCACCCTTTTGTAAAATAGAAGAGGATGACATGAACATAATGCATCTTTTGTGTATATAGCACTGTCACCTCCAATTTTGTACATACCCCAGGTTGATAAAGTAAAGTAGGGCAGCCCCTAGGAGTTGCAGCACTCTTGGTGGAATACTAGGGCTCACTAACTGCTTCAAGCTCAAATATTGTTTTCCTTCTTTGTCAAGTTCTGGAAACACTATTTGAACTGGAATCTTGTTGTTGATAACCTTATTTAAGCTTGAAACATGGAAAACTAGGTTTATTCAAGAAGTTGCAGGCAGCTCCAATTTGTATGCCATAGTCCCAATATTTTGCAACACCTTGTAAGGACCGTAGTAATTGGGTGATAATTTATTATCCTTCTTAGCTTGCTTGAGGGACATTTGTTTGTATGGTTGTAGCTATAAAAATACCCAGTCACCAACATCAAAACTTCTTTCACTATGATGTTGATTTTCCTATTGTTTCATATAACCATTAGAGTTAAGTATATACTTGTAAATGAAATTTTTCCATCATAATCCCAAAGAACCAAGTCAGTTGACAATGGCTCAAGGAGACAAAGCTCACGATATTCGGGCAAACTCCTTTGTTAAATTTGTTGTTATGTGTTGATGCTTATTTGCTGCACTTTATGGTTGATGTACTTGCTTAATATCAGCAAAAACAAATGTTTTAATTCCACACTTAAAGCATTAAAACAGTTTAAAACACACACACCTGAATCAAGAATTCAATTCAGTCAAGTATAAGCAAGGTATTAATTTCTTTAATTGAGTGGGAGGTTCTTGCAAAGCATAACAAGTTAACCACCCATTTCAGATCAGGTGGTATCAGAGCACTAGTTTTCTTGCTTAACAGATCACTAGGTTTCTTGTTTGACAGAGCACAAGGTTGCTTGCTTGCTTGTTTAACTTGAAAGGTGTTTAAAAGTGCAAAGAATTTAATTTTTTGCAAATTGACTGGTGCTTACAAGTTTGAGTTTGCTAGATGTGAAGGGGAGCTATTTCTAGCTAAGTACAGAAGAGGACAAGAAGGAAGAAGGATGAAATAATTATCCTTACCCAAAGGACCTCAAGGAAACCCTTGAAGCACAAGAGGGATTGCTTGCAAGAGGTTTCTTGAATAAGAGATACAAGCTACAGAAAAGAGCTTGAATCTATAGCCATATTTTTAAGAAGATTTATCAATTTTTATTTAATCTTTTTGAATTATTTTTGAATTTATTTAGTTCATTTACATAATGATGAAAACTTCTTCAAGTGAGGTTTCAAAATCCTCCTTTACAAGACTCTTCGATGAAGAGATGAATTGCGACATCTACATCCTGAAGGATATGGTGCAAAGTCTGTATGAAGATGGAAGGGAAAACACTACACTTCATGAGAAATTGGTTGATATGAAGAAAGAGAAAGAAGGACTTGTTAAACCTCAAGATTACCCTCTCCTTTACAGTTTTCTTTTCTCATTTCACCACTTTTCCATAAATTCATAAACCCTAATCAATGAAGAATGCTAAGGTTTTGTCTCAAGGTTACATTTAAATGATTTTCATTTTATAATTTCATGATTTTTCTATTTTGATAAGTTTTTGCAAATTAGCTCCAGAATGCAACCTGTTCTGCAGCTAACTGTGTGTTCCACAGCCACTCCTATGGTTTACCAGGTTCCAGGTGTCAGTTGAGGAATCAAGCCACATGGGTGTTTCTATAATCCTTCCTACATGGATTCTATCCCACTCAATTGATCTAGATCGACATAAGGAGGTGCCTAAACCTACGGTAAAAGTTACAAGTCAAAGAACGTTACCTAAATCAATACGACTCCTGATTTTATCTTCGAGGTCAATCATGAGTCCAATAGTCCTATTTTGATTGTAATTCAAGTCAGACACCTGTAGCTAACTTAGCTTGCAATTAGTTATGTAATTCCTCTTTAAATAGTGGTTCCACGGAACCAAGGGATAGTTAAGTTCAGTTTAGTACAGTTTGGATTTGCAAGTGAATACTCTGTTTTCCAGACTCTATTTCAATAAAGAAGTTCAGATATCAAATGCTTGTTTGATTTCACTTTTTACAAGCTAGGAATCAACCAACTTAGTAGCAGAGGGCCCCTGCTTCTAAAGGAGGTTTTTATTATGCTTTCTAGTTAGATTTCTTTCATTCTGTTTAGCAATTTTTGTTATGCTTCATTTCCAATCTTTTTCAAAAAAAATAATGATAGATTGAAACTGTGCATACTTGTTCTTCCAAAACGTTTCAAGAAGATAGAAATTATGTTTTCAATATTGGAGTAAGGATTGAAGTGCTAGAAACCATGGTTGTTTAGCTTCACTGTTCTTGCCTTTTCATTTTCATAAAATATAATTGCCAATTGTTGTGTCAAATTGATATTCATGAAAGCCATTTTCAATATGCTAAATTTATATTAAATGGTTAAATGTCTCACATGTGAATTAGTTGAATTTCTCTTATTTCTTGTCATGTGCTTGCTAATAATCAGAGGCATAATTGATTTCTCCAAAGACACTTCAAGAGGTTAAAAGCTTCACATTTGAGTGTGACTAATAAGTCAATTATACATTTGGTTGATCTTAGTTAGACCTTGCATGTCTTTAATTTCAAGACCCTCATTTGACTGCAAAAAACGATCTTCCTAAAAAACCACTCTAAAAGGAACTAATCTGAACATGTTAAGAAGGGATGGTTGAATGATTAAATGTAATGCAACTTTTGGGTTATTTACAGAGCTTTCCTAGTTCTTTAATTCAAAACAGGTGTAATTAGCTTACTCAGACATTACTTCAAAGAAGGTCACTCTTTACACTTGAATAATTGGAGTAGCTAAACACATATTAGATATTTCCATTTTCATTCCTTGTTTTCTGTTCTAGAGACTTAGCATGCTAAAGTACAAGCAGTTACTAAACTCCATCTCAATAGGTCACACCTAACAATTCGACGAGAAATAATTGAAGGTGCAATATTTGATTCATTTCCTGCTTTCATAGGTATAGTAATTCTCAATTTTAGTCTTTTAGAAGTAGATCCGTGAATTAGGATTAACAAACAAATTAGATAGATGATTTGATTTTCAAAACTAGGTCTTAAACTAGCTCTTAGTTTTAGGTTTGATTTTATGGAAATTAGATTAGTTTTAGTACGCTTCCTTTTCTTCCTTCTAAAATTAAATTAGATTAACTTAAATATTTTCATAATTCTAGGTTAGTCATCTCTAGAACTCAAAGAATAAAAACCCTCCTAAAAATAATATAAAACACAACACAACGAAGTAAGGAATAGGTTGCTTAAGCACATATGGTGCACCACACTTCATCAATTTGCTAGCCCTAGTTGATAATTAATGAAAGAAATTTAGGAACACTAAATTGACTAAACATTTTGGCATCGTTGTCGGGGAAGTGCAACTAGGTAGCCTTATTTCTTACATCCCAAAAACAATGATATGAGTAGAGAAAGAGACTCTAGGGGAAAATTTGTAAGAGGCGGAAGCTTAATCCCTACAACACCACTCACTCCACCTAGGCCAAGAAGTAGTACACCACCATCCCAAACTCATATCCCTTATTTCACTGGTCATAGACTTCCAAAAGTTCTAAGATCTGATATCTAGTTAGGAGGATCTCCTACTTGATCCACTAAGGCAAGATTAGAGGAAGAATACCCTAGGACTCCAACAGAAGGAGTAGCCTTTTTCACTTCTAAAGGGGAATATATCCTAGTTGAAGAGTTAGAAATCCCTGGTGAAGAGGAAGAAGAAGAACCTTTCTTCAACATACCATTGATAGAAGAACCAGAGGAATAGTTAACCCTGCAGGCTAAACCCTATATCAGCTCTGAATAATCTATCATGGCAGGAAGAGGAGAAGAAGGAGGAGAGGGAGAAGAAGAAATTTTTAATGGAGAAAATTTACTATTTGGAGGAGGTAGAGGTAGAGGAGGAGATAGAGGAAGAGATAGGGGAAATACAGAAGGAGGTAGAGGTAGAGGAAATAGGGGAACTGAGAGTTCTTTTGGATTTCCTATCATAGATGAAGAAACAAATGCTAGCATGAAAAATATCTCACCTTTTGTTCTCCCAAACTTTCATGGATTAAAAAGTGAAGACCCTGAGACCATTTTATTTGAATTTTAAGTCTTGTGCAGAACTTATGATTATCTACAAGATGCTCAAAAACTCAAATTATTTCCTTCAACATTGAAGGGAGCGGCTCTAAAATGGTTTATGAGTCTAATCACTAGATCTATTAGGACATGGAATGATATGAAGAGAGAATTTCTAGAAAGGTATTTGGACTATTGTATACCTATTAATCACAAAGAGGAGGTGTTTAAAATGATGCAGAAAGAGGATGAAAATGTGGAGGATTTACTTGAAAGGTTTAACTATAACATTAAGAGAGAAAAAATGGAAAACCTAGGTCAAGACACTCTAAAAGCTCTTTTGTCGAAAACAATTAGAGATGAATGGATAGATATCCTTAACATGATGGGGAAGGGAGACATATCTCAACTTCCATTAGCTAATATTGGGGAACTATGTATTAATCTCTTAAGAGGAAAATTAAAAATTTTGAAAGGACCAAGAGATCCTACTCTTGCTAGGGTAAAAAAATTTGCAACTGGAACATTGAGTAGGGCAGAAATTGGGAACATGCTTGATGAATTCAAAAAAGACATCTTAGGGAGTCTTAGTGAACAAATAGACACCCTTAAGTTACAACACAAGAAAAAAGTAGAGACTGATGCTTTGGCTATTTTCTGTCCAAAATGCAGAAAGAAACATGCTTTGAGAGAATGTCCTCTTGAAGAAAAAGTTGTAGAAAATTGTGGGATTTGTTCTGAAAGTCATGAGACTAAGAATTGTCCTTCAATTCCTAGTCTTAAGGTTGTTTTCCAAGAAGAAACAACATCAAATCCTATAGAATCTTTTTGTTTTGTCTCTAGAAGACCATGGCAGGGGCCACAAGTTTAAGGTTTTAACAACCAAATGAATACTCAGCCCCCACCAAATTGTAATTCTTGGCAGCAACCTTGGCCCCAATCTCAATTTCAATCTCAACCATGGGCTCAAGGTATGCAGAATCCATATGGAAGATTTTCTCAATACTATCAATATCTTCCATCATATCCAAATTATCCTCCCCAGCAAAATCCTCAACAAAATCAACAACCTTCGATCCAAAACCCAAATCCACAACTCTCACTACCATTCCCTCAGAGACCAAATCAGTTACGTGCCCAACCATTACCAAACCCAAACAATAAAAATCCTCAGAATACCTATATGATAGAAGATCAGCAATTTCCAACCTATATGATTGCTCCTCTAGATCTTAATGATGTCCAACTAAGATCTGGTAGAATATTAGAAAAGAGGAAACCTTCTGTAATCATTCAAGAACAAGACAATTCTGAGGAGGATTATCTACAAACCAATAAAAGTTTTGAGGAAGAAGTAGCTCTTCAAAACCAAAATTCTGAAGATAAAATAAAAAACAACAAATAAATTCAACTCCTATTATAGAGCAACCATCATTATCTACTTCTACACCTCCTTTTCCTGAAAGATTACAAATTGACAAAGGAGTAGAAAAGCATATTATGTTTCCTAACTATGATTTATCTAGATGAATTGAGAAATATTTGCATCAAAATCCCTTTGTTAAAATCCATCAAGGAAATTCCAATTTTAACTAAAACAATAAAGGAGTTGAGTATGAAGAAACCAGGAAGAAAAATGAAAGAAATAAAAAAAATTCAGCTTGTAGGAAAAATAGCAGACATAATGATGGGAAAAATTGCAATTCAAAAATATTTAGATCCCAGAATTCCAGTGGTCAAAACGCATATCAATGGGATTGAAATTCCAATTACATTGATTGATTCAGGAGTAACAATAAACATCATGAGCAAACAAACCATGGAACAACTCAAGCTTCCTAATCTTCTTTATACACCTACATTACTGCAATTAGCAGATAGATCTGTAAGCAACCCATATGGTGTGTTAGAAGATATTTCAGTATATCTAGATTCTTGGGAGTATCCTGTTGATTTTATGATATTAACCCCTAAGAAAAATCTAGGAGGACACCCACTCATTCTAGGAAGACCTTGGTTGGCTACAGTTGATGCTTTCATTAACTGTAGATCTGGTGACATGTATATTTCTTATGGTAATTTAACTAAGAAATTCACTCTATATCCTCCAGCAAGAACAATCACAGAAATAGATGAGAAGGAATGGATTGATGATGAAGAAGACATACAACCTCTCTCCACTATTTCAAACATTAGTGAAGATAGCCAAATCTTAAATACAATAGAAAATTATGAATCATCTCCACAATATGAACATAATCAATTTCAAGAAAGATCTAATATTGAATACTTGTCATCTAGGTATATGTCTATTTACTCTATGGAAGAATTTGGTAGCTCTACAATTGAAATCTTTCCAGGGAAAACCTTGAATATAAAAAAAAAAACCCTGAAAAAAATTACAACAAGAAAGGCTGATCAAAACATTGCAACAACATTCATCTGCATATGCATGGGAATACACTGACATGAAAGGAATTAGTCCTAAGACTTGTATACATCACATCTACATTAAGGAAAATTGCAAACCTATCAGACAACCTCAAAGAAGGATGAATCCAAATCTTATGGGAATTGTAAAAGAAGAGTTACAAAAGTTGTTAAATGTTGCCACTCTTATGGTTTACCAGGTTCCAGGTGTCATTTGAGGAATCAAGCCACATGGGTGTTTCTAGAATCCTTCCTACATGGATTCTATCCTACTCATTTGATCCAGATCGACATAAGGAGGTGCCTAAACCTATGGTCAAAGTTACAAGTCAAAGAACGTTACCTACAGCAGTAGGACTCTTGATTTTCTCTTCAAGGCAAATCATGAGTCCAATAGTCCTATTTTGATTGTAATTCAAGTCAGACACCTGTAGCTAACTTCGCTCGCAATTAGTTATGTAATTCCTCTTTAAATAGTGGTTCCATAGAACCGAGGGATAGTTAAGTTCAATTTAGTACAGTTCGGATTTGCAAGTGAATACTCTGTTTTCCAGACTCTATTTCAATAAAGAAGTTCAGTTATCAAATGCCTGTTTGATTTCACTTTTGACAAGCTAGGAGTAAACCAACTTAGTAGCAGAGGGCCCCTGCTTCTAAAGGAGGTTTTTATTATGCTTTATAGTTAGATTTCTTTCATTCTGTTTAGAAATTTCTATTATGCTTCATTTCCAGTCTTTTTCAAATAGTTTAATGATAGATTGCAACTGTGCAGATTTGTTCTTCCAAAACGTTTCAAGAAGATAGAAATTATGTTTTCAATATTGGAGTAAGGATTGAAGTGCTAGAAACCATGGTTGTTTAGCTTCACTGTTCTTGCCTTTTCATTTTCATAAAATAGAATTGCCAATTGCTGTGTCAAACCGATATTCATGAAAGCCATTTTCAATATGCTAAATATATATTAAATGGTTAAATGTCTCACATGTGAAGTAGTTGAACTTCTCTTATTTCTTGTCATTTGCTTGCTAATGATCAGAGGCATAATTGATTTCTCCAAAGACACTTCAAGAGGTTAAAAGCTTCACATTTGAGTGTGACTGATAAGTCAATTATACATTAGGCTGATCTTAGTTAGACCTTGCATGTTTTTAATTTCAAGACCCTCATTTGAATGCAAACAAAAATATTCCTAAAAACCACTCTACAAGGAACTAATCTGAACATGTTAAGAAGGGATGGTTGAATGATTAAATGTAATGCAACTTTTGGGTTATTTACAGAGTTTTCCTAGTTCTTTAATTCAAAACAGGCGTAATGAGACTACTCATACATTACTTCAAATAAGGTCACTCTTTACACTTGAATAATTGGAGTAGATAAACACATCTTAGATATTTTCATTTGCATTCCTTGTTTTTTGTTCTAGAGCCTTAGCATGCTAAAGTACAAGTAGTTACTAAACTCCATCTCAATACGTCACACCTAACAATTGGAGGAGAGCTAATTGAAGGTGCAATAGTTGATTCATTTCCTGCTTTCATAGGTATAGTAATTCTCAATTTTATTCTTTTAGAAGTAGATCCATGGATTAGGATTAACAAAAAAAATAGATATATGCTTTGATTTTCAAAACTAGCTCTTAGTTTTAGGTTTGATTTTATGGAAATTAGATTAGTTTTAGTACACTTCCTTTTCTTCCTTCTAAAATTAAATTAGATTAACTTAAATCTTTTCATAATTCTAGGTTAGTCATCTCTAGAACTCAAAGTCAAAAACCCCCCTAAAAACAATGTAAAACACAACACAACGAAGTAAGGAATAGGTTGCTTAAGCACATATGGTGCACCACACTTCATCAGTTTACTAGCCCTAGTTGATAATTAATGAAAGCAATTTAGGAACACTAAATTTACTAAAGAGGACTTCTTCAAATAATGCATGAGATGGATATGAAGCTCCATCATGCCCAAGAGGCCTTAACCAAACACATGCGTGAAGTAGAGGTAAATCACTCAAATTTGTCTTCAAATTCCTCTTCAGATAGATGTGTAGGTTCATTTGAAAATCACACTAGAGGTGTAGGGTCCAAGTTGATGTTAAAAATGGTCTATGAAGGCAAGGGTTTAGGAAAACATGCACAAGGCATGATTGAACCTATTATGGTTGAGGAAAGGCCTGAGAAGTTTGGTCTAGGCTATGTTCAATCTTATGGTGAAAACTCTAAAGCCATGAAGGAACTTGAGACAGTTCCAAGAAGAACTTGTGTTGCAAGTTCAAACCCACAAACATGTCAAGTTTGTTTTCAATATGACTGCCATTGTTTGAAGCCTATGTTGCAGCAGGATGTTTGTGTACATGCAGCGTATGGCAAGCAAAAGAGTTCTGACAGCTTTCATGACATGAAAATTGATGTTGTTCTTCAAGAGAAAGTTGGAACCTCTTCAAGTTCATCTCCTCAAGAAGGTAAAAAATATGGACATGCAAAGCAACATTTGAGGTATAATTCTTCCTAGAGTCAAGTTTATTATGTTTATGTTAAGCATGGAAAATCTACATGCTTGAAAGGAAGAAAGAGTTGTTGTTCCTATTGTGGTCTGTGTAACCATGAAGTTTCAAAATGCTAGAAGAGGATGAAGGCATACAAGAAACAGTTGAAGTGAAGGAAACTTGCAAAGAAGATGCAAAAGACTTGCACACATTGTCAAAAGAAGGGACATCTTATTGCCCAATGTTGGACACTGCATCCAACTAATCATCCCAAGCATTTGAAGCAAGAAGATAAGAAGATTGGTGAAACTGGAACCAAAGATTCCATCATTGATGTGAGAACAGATGTTTCACAAGAAGAATATTTTTAGCAGCAAAAATCGCCATGGAAGTGGCTTGGTAAGAAGTGGTTTGACTTCTTGACCCAGTAAGACATACATTCATTTGTTTTTGCATATGCAAATTTTAGTCACG
Organism: Pinus albicaulis; assembly: GCA_034641835.2. Classification (NCBI taxonomy): domain Eukaryota; kingdom Viridiplantae; phylum Streptophyta; class Pinopsida; order Pinales; family Pinaceae; genus Pinus; species Pinus albicaulis. The sequence continues at coordinate 28,253,304 of MU968411.1, read as the reverse complement.
TATGCATATATTTTGTTGAAAACCTACATTTTTTTGAGCTACCTTTGATTGATGATCAAGGACATGATGTTCAACTACCTTCAATTGAAGATTTCTCAATAGAACTTTCTGGTTGAGCTCAAAGAAGATACAGTTCTTGACGGGAGGAGACGAGCATCCAAGAAGGGAAGTGTTGACTACCTTCGAGTTTGGGCTCAAAGGCACTAAGCCAAGTAAGAAAAATTGTGAGGCTGGAAATGTGAGGGTGTTGTACTCTCATCTATTGAAGAGGTAATCAATCTTTTGGGGTCCAAAATATTCCTAATGGGGACAAGTGATCAAATTCAAATCAAGGACCTAAGTGATAGCTCAAATTTCAAAGTGTTCGAAAGTGTGTCGAACCTGAGTGACTGGATAGATATCGTCTTCATGATTCTGGCGTCGTGAACGGTTCGAAAAACCGACATCGTATGAAGAAGTTGTCGCGTTTTGAAAAGTCCAGTAAACTGCAAATTTCGATAGTTGACCAAGTTTGACTGGGCATTTGTACAGTCAACAAAAAATAATATACCAGGGAATATTCTTGGAATATTCCTTAGAATATTCCCTAAAATATTCCTTCCAAGCAATTCATAGGCCAACAAGTGGCATGATATTACTAGAGAATTGGTTGGATGTCGTGTTTTCAGCCAATGAGAGATGGCCACGTGGCAGGCCTGGAGGCCACCATGTGGCCGAGGATTGGTTGAGTAAAATTTATGGGGAGCAACTAGGGGTCGAACCAGTGACCTCCCCACACGAAGCCAAAGCCTTTTACCGTCTCCGCTGCTCTTTGTTCCTTACCCCATAAGGGCAGAATGTTTATTTGAAGTTTCAATGTTGCGTGTATGGGGGGCCAGGAAGGGCCATCCCTGAGGGTCAACCCCTCCCCATGTGTCCATGGCTCAAGTCCCAAGTTCCAATACATAAACAAAGGTTTCAAACCTCCGCAGTCACCGCAACATTTAAACCTGGTCACATTGCAATGAAAACTGTGACATTAAACCGTAACCTCCAGCCCACAAACCCGCCATCAAACTCGGACCTGTCACATGTTACAATTACAAGTAATTTCTCTACGTGGTCAGGTTTCAACTCCGGTTTAATACCGTTTAACCGTGGGTTCTGCCTGCGGTTGCAGATAGACCATGTGGTTTGGGTTGGCATGTGGCCACCCAACCACTAGCCGATAAATTTAACAGTTATCCCAGCAGTTATCTCTAGTGGATTTTGGAGTCCACCCTAAATTTGGTCATTTTTCCTATTTTGTCTCGAGTTAAAGTTAAGTTCTCCACAATTAGTGGAGTTGTTTTATGGGAAACTAGACAAAAATTGTTTATTCTCTATCTTGAGCATTATTCGGCCATCCTTGGAGTGTGAATAGTAAATTTCAACTTTCTTGGAAATTTCAGACTCATTAGTGAGGGTTGCAGATCTATCAGATGACTTCTAAGCGTGATTTTGCTTCAGAGAAGTTCTAGGGGCCACTAGGAGCCAACAACAGAATGAGGCCTAGCCAGGGCAGCTAGAGGCCTTACTCAGGAAACCAATAGTCATTTTTGGATGTTTCAGATATTCTGGATCTAATGGTGAGGTTTGTAGAGCCAGCCGAGTAAATTTTAAGGCCGAGTTGCTTCAAAGAAGTTCCAAAAGCCATCAGGGGCCAACGGGAGAACAAGGCATATCCAGAGCAACCAATAACCATTCTCAGCAAACCAGTAGTCTATTCTGACTATCTTTAACCTTATGAATCCAATGGAGGGATTTGCAGAATATTTTTAAGACTTCTAAAGGCCAAGATGCTTCATATAAGTTTTCAATGAGCTTAGAGCCACGAGGTGCCACCAAGTGTTTGGGGCATAACCAAAGCAGCCAGAGGCCTTTTTCAGCAAGTGAATAGTCTATTATGACTATTTTGGACATTCTGAATCCAATTGAATGATTTTCAGAGTCATTTGGAGACCTATGAAGGTCAAGAAGCCAGAGGGAATTTCCAGGCAACTCAGGGCCAACAATGGATCAAGGCCTAGATTGAGGAGACAGAGCTCATTTTGAGCAAATAATCAGTCTATTTTGGATTTCTGAGATGTGTTGGAGATAGTAGGTGAGGTTTCAGGGATAGAAAAGGATTTATTAAGGAGTTAGTGCCACAGAGAAGCTCAGGGAAGCTTAAGGGTTTCGACAAAAGAGGTCAAGTATAAGGGAACCTAGGTCTATCTTTAGAGAGATAATAGTCATTCCAGGGGTATGATGGTATTCTAAACCCATTGGTTTGTTGGAAATACTGAGAGGGGGGGTGAATCAGTATTCCTTTCAATTAGAGAATTAGTTAATACTCAATTATTATCAGTGTTTTTACAATGATAGCAGTAAACAAAAGGAACACAAATGCACATAGTTTTTAAGGTGGAAACCCACTCCGGGACAAAAACCGCGTAATGCTTTTCTAATAATTATTTAATATTCAACTCCAATTGAAAATAAAGCTCCAACTTCCTAGAATCTAGAAAATAATTCTTCTTCAGCTCCCACTGGATGGACGCTCCAATGCCCGAGATTATTCTGTAGTTAACTAGACGGATGCCCCAACACCCAATGAGCTACAACTCACCCTACCACCAACCTACCACCCTATAGAAGAATAAAACAAGAATGGACTCTCATACTAGGGAAATGGTCCACTTTACAATGATATAGAATGATGTAGAAGAAGAAGACAGACTAGACCATAACCCCAACTATGACACAACCACCTAATGATGATCCTAGACCTCTCGAAACTACCTCTTCAACTCTTGGTAGATAGACACTTGTAAAAAATTTACAATGATGCATTTACAATGACTTAGTACAATGATACCTTTACAATGACTGTATGAAGTGATGCCCACTTGAAGAGTTTATGTGGTGAAATTCTTGTTGATGTTCTACACCTTGGTTGCTGCTCTTGTCATACTACCCTCTGCTGCACCTTTCTTTGATTTTCTACCCTAGAAAGTCTGGTCCTTTGTAGCCCTTGACAACACATGATCTAGCTTTTTCTTGCCTTCTAGGAGCTCGATATTGAATCTGGTGTATCTATGTTATTTCAGATCCCCAATATGTGATTTTTGGCCTTGTAGTATTCAACTGTGTCTTCTTTCCAATGCCACAATTCTGACCCAATTTGGATTCTTCAAGGGAGAGTTATGCCCAATCTCTCACAATGGCCTAATTATGGACTGGTTCAGTAGAGCGAACTTGTACGGCGTGCCACGTGTCAATTTTTCTTCATTAGGCTCTGAAATTGATATTGAAAAAACTAAAACCCGTGCACTATCTACCACATTTTACAGAATTCCAATCCGATACTCATAGAGAGAGCTATGACGATTTTCCCAAGGTCACTTCTTTGAGACGAATTTCAGGAGCCTGCAAAAACACTGACTGCCACAGATTATATCTCTGAAAAATATTGCGCACCTTGATCTGAAATTTTTACATGCGCTTACTCAAGATTTCAGCTTCGCCTCATAAATATTTCAGCTTCTGAAACTTCGTAGACAAAAAGTTAGATTGAAAATTCCACGATGACTTGTTTCAGATGGTGAAATCCCTACATAAGGAGGAAATGAGGATCACAATTTATATAAATGCTTAGGTTGAGAGGGGCTTCAGCAAGTGACCGTGGGAGGGATTTTAGGAGCTTAAAAATTATTAATTATTGACTTTTCAATGACCCATACCACAACCCCATGGGGTTTTATCCCACTAACTGGGGTTACAAACTTCAAACATGAATATCTCTCAAACCGTGAAGAATTACGTGGTGTGCCATATATCAACGGAAACATATTGACAAGTAGAAACCATCAAAAGAATTATTGACCCATAATATATTAATTTTGTAGGTAAAAATTCCCATGCAATATTAAGGTAGCCCCTGGTGCTGCGTGGGTTGACATCAATGACAATCGTTGATCAATCTCCCCCTTTGGCATTGATGGAAACACAAGTACTCCCCCTTCGATCATGACACCTATTCCTACAACATTCTCTCTCCCTTTGACATCAATGGAAAAGGGTAACTCCCCCTGATACACAACCATCCTGCAGACCTGTAATCTAATGAGAACTTGGGAGAATCCCAAGCTTCTGGCAAAGATATTCAAATGCTTCACGAGGTAAAGGTTTAGTGAAGATATCAACGATTTGTTCTTTTGTACCAACATACTCAAGTTTGATATTATTTTCAGCGACTTTTTCTCTAACAAAATGATATTTGATTTGAATGTGTTTTGTTTTTCAATGCATGACAGGATTCTTGGAGATGCTGATGGCACTGGTGTTGTCACATAATATGGGAATAGTCTCACTGAATTGTACTTGAAGATATTGCAAAGTTTGTTTCATCCAAAGGACTTGAGTACAACATGTTGTCGCTGCAATTTATTCTGCTTCCGCTGTAGATAACGAGATTGAGGTTTGTTTTTTTCTCAACCATGATATGAGACAACCACCTAGATAGAATGTTGCTCCACTAGTACTCTTACGATCACCAACACTTCCTGCCCAATCTGCATCTGTAAAGGATTGAATAATGAGATTGTTACCCTTGGGATACCACAAGCCATATTCTTTTGTGCCCTTTAGATATTGATGAATTCTTTTAACAACAATAATATTTGATTCTTTTGGTGCTGCTTGGAATCTTGCTACTTGTCCAACTGCTTGCATAACATCTGGTTGGGAGGTTGTTACATATAGAAGACTACCAATCATAGATATGTACAACCTTTGATCCACATCCTTAGATGAGTCATCTATGCTCAATTTGCAACCTGTTACCATCGGAGTAAGGATGGGTTTGCAATCTTTCATTTTGAATTTATTGAGAATTTCCTTGATGTACTTGGCTTGACATATAAATATTCCTTTCTCTTGGTGAGATATTTCAAGCCCTAAGAAGTATGTCAGCTCACCAAGTAATGACATATCGAACTCACTTTTCATATTTGTAGAAAATTTCTTACTTAGTTGATCATCATTACTACCAAATATTATATCATCCACATATACCTCAACAATTGTTAAATTATCTTTATCTATTTTTACATAAAGATTGCTATCAACAGTACCTTTATTGAACCCTTGTTGATGTAGATATCCATCAAGACGAGCATACCATGCTCTAGGAGCTTACTTGAGACCATATAGAGCCTTCTTTAACCTGAAAACATAGTCTTCTTTTTCTAATAGTAGAAAACGTTCAGGTTGTTCGATGTAAACTTCTTCTTCTAATTCTCCATTCAGAAATGTTGACTTAACATCCATTTGGTAGACTTTATTTTTCTTGAACATACATAGGCGAGAAATATTCGAATGGCTTCCATTCTGGCAACTGGTGCAAATGTTTCGTTGAAATCAATACCTTCCACTTGTGCATAGCCTTTGCAAAACAATCTTGCTTTGTTTTTGGTAACATATCCATCTTCATTCAATTTGTTCCTGAACACCCATTTAGTCCCAATGACATTTTTATCTTTTGGTCGTGGAACTAATTCCCAGGTGTTATTCTTCTCGATTTGATCCAATCCTTCATTCACAGCTGCTACCCAATGTTCATTCTAGCTGGCTTCCTCAAAACTACTAGTCTCAAAGGTTGCTAGAAAAGCAATGTGAGTTTGTTGTGATGAATGAAGTTGTCGACCTTCATTTATTTCACCAATGATTTGATTTGATGGATGGTTCTTTTGAATCCATTCTTTTGTTATCTTTGGAGGAGCTTCTTGTTGTTGTTATAGAATATCTTCATGATCATTATTTACTTCTTCCTGGTTGATAGTTGCTTCTTGTTCTAGAATTTTATCTGTGTCTTTTTCAGCCTCTGTCTCAAGTTTCAAATATTTTATATCTTCATCATTATTCATTAGAACACCATCTTTGTCAAATGTAACATTTATGCTCTCCACTATTTGTTTTCGTCTTAGATTATAACATTTATAGGCCTTTTTTTGCATGAGTAACCAACAAAGATACCTTCATCAACACGTGATTCAAACTTACCCAAATTTTGATTTTATCTTTTGATATAACATTTGCTTCCGAAGATTCTGAAATATTTTACACTAGCTAGTTTTCCTTTCCATAATTCATATCGGATCTTGTTGCAATTATTTCTGAGAAGACTTCGGTTGATAATGAAGACTGTCGTATCAATTGCTTGAACCTGGAATTTTTCATCCAATTTTGAGTCCTTCAAAATTGTTCTACCTATTTCCTGTATGGTTTTGTTCTTTCTTTCAACAACTCCATTTTTTTGAGGTGTTCGTGTTGTTGAAAATTGCCTTTTTATTCCACTTTCGTCACAGTATTGCTGAAATAATTTGGAAGTGAATTCTCCGCCATTATCTAATCTTAGACACTTTATTTTCAAATCAGTTTCATTTTCGACCAACTCCTTGTAGATCTTAAAGCACTCAAATGCTTCAGATTTTTTCTTTAGGAACCACTGCTTTAATTCCAGAGAATACTAATTAACATGAATATAATCAGTCCAAGTTTTTGGCATGACCAGGACCACATAGATTCTAAGAGTGTATCAATTCCAGTTTTCGACATGGTTGTCTTTGTTTTAAATTAAATTTTGTCTAATTACGTAAGCAATAGTCACATAAAAGGAAGGTTTTGATATTTTCGTGATTTTTCAGATCGTCTTTTTCTTATCCTGGCAAGATTGTCAAAGTTTGCACCAATTCATTTCTTGCATAACCAGTTTTCATCTTCTTTACAGACATGCTTTAGTTGCTTCATCCAGAACATATATGCAGTTTGGAGCTCAACTTGTTGTAGCCACAATTTCACCATACACGCCTTTCCTAATTTCATATTTTGTGGATTTGAATAGTATTTTGTGTCCTTGATCACACATTTGTCCAACACTAAGCAGATTGTGATTCATGTTTGCAACCAATAGAACATTCTTGGCTAGAGCATCTTTTCTTCTGAGAGTGACAATACCTGATCCTATAACATTTGAAGATCCATCATTTCCAAAAGACATGGTTCCATCCTTCTTCTCTTTCAGAGATACAAATTTATTTCTATCTCCAGTCATATGCGTTGAGCAACCACTATCAACATACCACACATCTTTGTTCTTTTGAGCCTTGAGAGCGAGAGCACAATTATCAGCTTCTTCTTCCATGGTCTTTCATTCTGTCAAGATTCTTGCATATCTTCTGCCTATGGGCCTGTCATGTGTCCAAAGTTCTGACATTTGTAACATTCCATATTTCTGCTTAAATGTTCAAATCTATTGGATGCTTCCATAAATGGAGGGTCATATTTGAAGGATCTCCGGAATTGTATTGGTTCATAGGTACTGCTACATTCTACAACTTTTTGATGCACTAAAATTTTCCATATGAAGAATAAATAGCCATGAAAATATTTTGGCAATTGATGTAAAATTCTGTCAGAATTGTATTCCAAGGATTTTCTTGTTAATCTTGTCCAATTTAAAGTTCATGCTGTCGATCTCATACTTTCATTGGTATTTTGTTGTGGGAAATCCGCTTCTCCTTTCTTTGTGAACCCAGGCCAATTCTTGCTTTGTATTATTGTCGATTGTTGATGATTTTCATAATGCCCTTGAGTTGTTGGTATAGTTTTGGATAGTTTTTCCCTTCTTCACTTCCTTACGCAGCGAGACTACTTCGGCTTCTAATGCTTCCCTTTCTTGGTTGCTTTCTTCCAACTTCTTTTGAAGTGACTCTTCAATACATTTGTGTTCTTCAACGTCAATTTTGAGACCTTGAACTTGTTCTTCAAGAGTATTGGAACGGATCTTCTCAGCCTTGAGCTCTTTTATAATCCTGATTGCCTCCTTATAAAATTCTTCTATGGTCAACCCTTCTTCTTCGTTGTTTGATACCTCTTGTTTATTGTGCTTGGCCATAAACAGTACTCTCTTTCATCGTGCTTCCTCTTCTGCTTATCATCGTTTAATCAGATGAGCTATCTAATTTTATAAGTTCCTGGATCCTTTCCTTTTTCCATTGCTTGAATTTTCTTGTAAAACCTTTATTTTTATGAGCCCACCAACTCTATTTGATACTGTTGCTAAATTCTAACCCTACCAGAATGAAATACATCAATGGAATTTACCTCTTGAATTTTCCAATTTTAGTTTTCGTACATTGCCATATTCTTCATCTGAAAGACCTTCTTCATCATCTCCATTTTCTTCACACTTGCAGGTGCATGTATTTTCAATTGAAGGTTGTTTATCCTTATTGGTTTTCTTAGATGCAACGAACACAGTTTCTAGATGTGAAGTACCATCTTCTTCATCAAGTCTCATTTCATATGCTATGAGAACTCCATGTAATTCCTGTCGTAGTTTTTCCAGATTAAATCAGATTCTCACATCTTAACTTTCAAGTTGAATCTTCCCGCAACGCCTGTAAGAATATTTCATATAATAGTATTCTCGTCAACTGGCTCTCCCAATCCTTCAATATTTTTGGTTATTTCATCAACGTATTGGAAGTATGTAGCAATGTTGCAATATTCTTTCATTCTGAGTTGCTCAAATTTTGCTCTTTAGATTTGAAGATTTTCTTCTTTGACATTTGAGTCACTTGCATATATATTCTCAAGCTTGTAACATACATTTTTGGTGGTTTTACAACCCAAAACCTTATGATAAGTAGATTCAATAAGTCCACTGATAATAATATTCTTTGCTTTTGCATTATTTACCAAATTCTTCTTACCTTGTTCATTCGCAGTTGATGTAAATCCATTTTGAACAGTGTCCCATACTTCGTAACCTTACGCCAAGAGATAGACCTCCAATCTTCCTTTCCAGAGTGCATAATTATTTTCATTAAATAGAGGTACACCATTCTTGGTATGCTCAATGACCTCCTTCCAGCTGTTAAATTGCTATTGAAGGAACCAAGCTCCGATACCAATTGTTGGAAATACTAAGAGGGGGAGTGAACCAGTATTCCTTTCAATTAGAGCATTAATTAATCTTCAATTATTATCAAATATTACAAAGTAATGATAAGGTAATAAATGCAGCTCAAATGCACTTAAGCACTAAGGTGGAAACCCACTCCGGGACAAAAACCATCTAATGCTTTTCTAATAATTCTTTAATATTCAACTCCAATTGAAAATAAAGCTCCAAATTCCTAGAATCTAGAAAAACATTCTTCTCCAGCTCCCACTGGATGGATGCTCCAACGCCTGAGATTCTTCAATAGTCAACTGAATGTATTCCCCAACACCCAATGAGCTATAACTCACCCTAGCACCACCCTAGCACCCTATAGAAGAATAAAACAAGAATGGACTCTCGTACTAGGGAAAATGGTCCACTTTACAATGATATAGAATGATGTAGAAGAAGAAGACAGACTATACCATAACCCCAACTATGACAGAACCACCTATTGATGATCCTAGACCTCCCGACCCTGCCTCTTCAACTCTTGGCAGATAGACACTTGTACAATTTTTGCAATGATGCATTTACAATGACTTAGTACAATGATACCTTTACAATGACTGTATGCAGTGCTGCTCACTTGAAGACTTCATGTGGTGAACTTCTTGCTGATGTTCTGCACCTTGGTTTCTTCTCTTGTCATTCTACCCTCTGCTTCACCTTGCTTTGCTTTGCTGCCCTAAAAATTCTGGTCCTTTGCAGCCCTTGACAACACATGTCTAGCTTTTTATTGCCTTCTAGGAGCTTGATATTGAATCTGGCGTATCTTTGTTATTTCAGATCCCAAATATGTGATTTTTGGCCCTGTAGTATTCCTCTGAGTCTTCTTTCCAATGCCATAGGTCTGACCCAATTTGGATTCTTCAAGAGAGAGTTATGCCCAATTTCTCACATTGGCCTAATTATGGACTGGTACAGTAGAGTGAACTTGTACGGAATTCCACGTGTCAATGTTTCTTCATTAGGCTCTGAAATTGATATATAAAAAAATACATCCCGTTCACTATCTTCCACATTTTGCAGAATTCCAATCCGATACTCAGAGAGAGAGTTATGACAATTTTCCCAAGGTCACTTCTTTGAGATGAATTTCAGGAGCCTGCAAAAACACTGACTTCCACATATCATATCTCCAAAAATATTGTGCACCTTGATATGAAATTTTTACAGGAGCTTCCTCAGAAATTCGGCTTCGCCTCATAAAAATTTCAGCTTCATAACCTTCATAGAAAAAAAGTTAGAGAGAAAATTCCACGATGACCTGTTTCAGATAACGAAAATTCTACATAAGGAGGATATGAGAATCACAATTTATATAAATGCTTAGGTTGAGAGGGGTTTCAACAAGTGAACGTGGGAGGGATTTTAGGAGCTTAAAAATTATTAATTATTGACTTTTCAATGACCCATGCCACAACCCCATGGGGTTTTAGCTCACTAACTGGGGTTACAAACTTCAAACATGAATATCTCTCAAACCGTGAAGAATTATGTGGCGTGCCATATATCAACGGAAACATTTCGACAAATAGAAACCATCAAAAGCATTTTTGACCCAGAATATAGTAATCGGTAGGTAAAAATTCTCATGCAATATTTTGGTAGCCCCTGGTACTGCTTGGGTTGACATCAATGACAACCGTTGATCAACATGGTTCAATTCATATAACCATTGGAGTTAAGTGTATACTTGTAAAAGAAATTTTTCCATCATAATCTCAAAGATCCAAGTCAGTTGAAAATGGCTCAAGGAGATGTAGCCCACGATATTCAGGTGAACTCCTTTATTAAATTTGTTGTTATGTGTTGATGATTATTTTCTACAATTTATGGTTGTTGTACTTTCTTAATATCAGAAAAAAATAAAAATAAATAAAAATAAATAAATAATAAATAAAAATAAAAATAAAAAATGTTTTAATTCCACATTTAAAGCATCAAAACAGTTTAAAACACATACACCTGAATCAAGAATTCAATTCCGCGCAATCAAGTATAAGCAAGATCTTAATTTGTTTAACCGAGTGGGAGGTGCTTGCAAAGAATAACAAGTTAGCCACCCATTTCAGATCAATAGTATGCATCGATTATAAGGATATTAATAATTCTTGTCCCAAGACAACTATCCTACCCCCCATATCGACCAAATCATTGACGATTGTGCTGGTATTGAAATCATTTCTTTCATGGATGGATTTTCTGGATACAACCAAATCAACATACTCCTTGTTGATCAGCATAAAACCACATTCATTTTTCCATGGGGAAATTTTTCCTATCGAAAACTCTCATTTGGAAAAAATAATATTTGTGCTTCTTTTCAATGGGCCATGTCTTATGCTTTTCACGATATCAAGCATATTTTACAACCATATTTGGATGATTTACTAGCTCATTCACTTTTTAGGGAAGGTCATCCAATGCATTTGAGAGTTATCTTTATCAAATGACGACATTACAATATACGCTTGAATCCTCACAAATGATTTTTGTGTACAATATGATCGATTATTAGGGCTTGTCGTATCAAAAGAAGGAATTCATGTTGATCCACCTAAGGTAGAGGCTATTTTGAATTTGCCTCATCCTTCCAATTTGCGCAAATCCAAAGTTTGTAAGGGATAGAAAAAAATTTACGTTGATTCATCCTGAACTATGTTGATCTAGCTAAATTTTTTACTCGACCATTGAAAAAGGGCATCTCATTTACATGGGATGAAATTTCTCAAAAAATGTTTGATGCAATCAAACATGCATTGACTCATACACAGTTGTTGCATTTGCTCGATTATCATCAAGATTACTTTTTTTATTTAGTTGCATCTGATGTCACCATTGTAATGGTATTATTTCGGTAAGATTAGTTGAATTATGAACAGGTGATTTATTATTTAAGTAGAAATCTTAAGAAAATTGAGATAAAATACGCACATCTAGAAAAATTGGCCTAAGCAGTCGTGCAAGTTGTCTAAATATTTCATCACTACATTCTCTTACGTAAAACAAAATTTATTTCAGTTTCAAGTATATGGTTTACATTATTATGAGATAGATGCTAGGGGGGTAATATTCTAAATGGATAGTTATCCTGCAGGAATTTGATTTAGGATTCGTAAAATCTAAGTCCAAGAAATAATTCGTGTTGTCGAATTATTATGTGACTTTCCCTATACTGAGACAGAAACTGTGGCAGAGGATTCCCTTCCAGATGAATCACTCTTTCTTATCAGTACATTAGACACTTGGTATGGAGTTATTATTTTGTATCTTCAAACTCAGACTTTTCGGTCATAATTATCTAGAACCGACCGTTGTCGTATTCGGTACCAACCTCAAAAAGACACTATTGTTGGTGATACAGTTTATCGTCGTGTTGTTGATTCTATATTTAGATGATGTTTGACTCATGAAAAAGCCAAAAAATTATTAAATGACTGTAATTTTGGACCCTATGGAGGTCATTTTTCATGGTTTTCCACTACCCAAAAAATCTTACATGTTGGGTATTTATGGCCTTCAATGTTCAAATATTGTATAATTGCAGTCCATAAATGCCACAATTACCAAATCTATCATCACAAAATGTCTGCACCTCCTACTCCTTTTCACCCCATCATTGTTGTCGGTCCATTTTCAAAAAGGGGCATTGATTTCATTACACGTAACACTTACTCGACCTGGGGGCATGGGCATATTATCCTAGTTGTGGATTATTTTACAAAATGGGACGAGGCGAAGCCTACATATAAGTATTATGGTGAAACCGCGGCTATTTTAATATTCAATCATGTGATTTCTATGTTCAATGTTCCACAAGCCATTGTCACAGACCATAGTAGCCATTTTCAAAACTTTATGATGACTAAAATTACTGCAAAGCTAGGCTTTCGTCATGATAGTTCAACTCCATATTTCCCGCAAGAAAATGGCCAAATAGAAGCCATGAACAAGGTTTTGACTACCATGCTTAAATGGATTGAAGGAATTCATAAACGAAAATGGAATTTGATGTTTTTTCCAGCCTTGTGGGCATATCGCACCTCAACATAAACTGTAATTAGATATACTCCCTTCTGGAAATTGGTTTATGGTATGGAAGTAGTATTTCCTATCGAATGTAAAATCTTGCCATTGAAACTGAAGATCGAATTATTACCAGCTAATTCTGCAGTGGAAGATCATTTTTTGTACTTACCATGATTAGATGAGACTCGTTGTGATGTTGCACTAGCTAGTGAGACTCATAAGAAACGAGTTAAAGCACATTTTGATCAAAATGTAAATCCTCGCTCATACTCAGAAGGTGACTTTGTCTTGGTTTATGATCAAGAGAATTATAAGTTGGGTGTCAGTAAATTCAAACCTATGTGGCATGGTCCCTATATTGTAAAACACGTATTAGAAAAAGGGACCTATGAGCTAGTTAACTATGATAGTGTTTCTTTAGGAAAGCCCAGAAATGGACTTTACCTAAAGAAATATTATGCATAATTCACTCCTTGAACTATTTGTACATTGTTGTATCATATTTTTTATGTGTGTGGAAATTGTTGCATATTTTTGAAATCTTCTTCTACCTATCCTACTTATCTTTTTTTACACTTGATTTTCAAATGTCAACACTCCCTCAAACTAACATTAGCTACGTCGATGGAGCTAATAGTAGTACTCGAAATTTTTTTCTTCTGCATCTTGGGATATTTATTCACCCATTGATGAGTTGGTTAGTATTCATAGAATACGCCTTGGTCGAATTACAAATAATATTTCGGAATATAGTGTGGTTATTCAGTTATTATTTGACTTCAATTCATTTGGTATTCATCGTTTAATCATTAGGTTAGATTCTCAACTCATAGTATTACATTTAAATGATGCATATTCAATAAGAAGTTCCACAATGTTAAGGATGTTCTTGTGGGTTCGTCTCTTGGAAAGAGAATTTCATTACATTGAATATCAACACATTCCAAAACATTTAAACACATTAATTGATGCATTGGATAATTATGTGTTAAATCGACATTTGCAAAATTTGTAAGAAATAAAAACAATATTCATTCACATATTTTACAAGATAACCTAATATAATAGTATTAGTTTTCATTAATCAAAATGTTTGTAAGAATTTTGACTTTACGAAATGTCATCCAAGACATATGAGGTCCCGTGGCCTTTATTATCCAAACATGTTGATATCTCAAAAAACCAAATATATCCCCTATGACTAGAAAATAAGCATGGTTATCATGGCAAAATACTATAGCATGAGCCACTTGTCATAACAAGAGGTTTATCAGCTCAGGTGTTAGCGTAAGGAGTCACTCCTTGAATGCAAAAGAAGTAAGCCTTACACATCATAATTCATTTCAAATTTAAAGGTTTTGAGTGGTGGGATGGCTTCTTAAAGAGTTTGAAATTATTTTTAGTCTTTAATACTTTCATGCAATTGGCAAGTTGTGGCAAGTATAATTTGTATGGGTAAATTAGTAGTATATGGAGAAGATTGTAACAAATGAAAGGAGACAGATAGCTGGTACTAAATCTAAGAAATATGATTATCCTAAATCAATCACACAACTACAAGAGTGGATCTTTACACAAACTATGTCTATGTAAAGGAAACAAAATTTAGAAACTAGAGTACATGCATAAAGTATTTCATAAATCTTTCATGAAACCTTCACTACTAATGTTCTATGAAACATATATATGATTTGCAGGAAACTAAACAACAGAAAATTTACTATTAGGTCCTCTAATATTTTTCTTACTCACACCTTACTAGTTGTTACATCTCATAAATCAGAAGAATTAAACAATGAGAGAAACACACCATACATTAGATAGTCCTTGGATCACAAAATCCTCTAGCATGAATTGAAAAAAGGATTTTTAGTTATTATAATAAGTATTCAGGTAGACCAACATCCAACCCCGAAATGGTATTTACAAATAATATTTATAGAGAGAGAGCACCAACTCCATCTCTCCTAAAAAGAAGGAACCACTCGTTCTCACATTACATAGGTGCTATAGGACATTAAAGATATATCCAATAGAAATATAATTAACAGAATAGATGTAGATGAGACAAGAGAAGACAGTTTGGACTATGTTGTTGAGTATGTTGACATGCTGGCTCTTTTTCTGTTGATTTGTCTCCTCATGACTCTTAGTTATTTAATAACCATGTGTCTTCATTAAATGTGACCTTCAACAACCTCATAACCACTTATCAACCATCACATGTCATATCCACTTTGTTATGATCCCTTCTCTTTCCTGAACTTGCTCGCAAACTCTGCTGGCAGCTGTCAAAAATCATTTAAAACAGGTGCTACCAAAAATTCCGGTAAAAACCTGTAACTGCACAAAAATTGTAATGCTACCGGAATTTCCAGTATCGCTCTGTTTCTTTTTCAAAAATTCACAACAAACATTTGAAAAAAATTTGCAGACTTATACACCCTTAAACTTGAGTTGTTATTCAAAAATGTATTTAGTAAGCAAAAAGGTATTTTATTAGTAAAACCCCTTTTACCTTTCTTCCATATGGGTTGCATCTTCTGCAAGCTTGTCCAAGTCTGATTTGTTGTCAACAACTGATTTTGATCTTGTGGTCCTGGTGATTGTTTCTCTAGCAGTGGTCTTTTTCTCTTTTGAAACCTTTTGGATTTTTCTTCTTTTTGAGGATTTTTTTAGCTGGTCCGAAGGGGATTTTCTTTTGTCTTTCTTCTTGGACTCATCATTCTCTGCAATTGAAGGAGTTACAGTCTGTAACCCTTCAGATTGCTTCTCTATATCTATACCTCTGTCAGAAAACTTGGATTATTCAGGGCTTTAGATTTGAGCTTAAACTTGTTGTTGTCTCTGGTGTGTATTTTTCTGCTACCAGCAACTAGTTTTGCATCCTCTTTCCTTTTCTTTCTGTTAATTTTATACCCTGCATCTTTTAGGAGCTCTTCATCAAACTTATTGGGTTGATATTCCTTCTAAATTTTCCGTTGAATGTCTGTTTCTGAAACTTCTGGTAGCACCTATGCTTTGGATTTTTCTGTATTTGTAGACTTTTCTCTCTGAGCTTGGGTATAAAATTTGGGAAAATGAGGAATGTGAGAGACTATATTCATTGGTTTAGTCTTATTGGTTGATGAGCCTTCTCCTTTCTCCAAATTCTTCTCAACCTTGGTTGAAGGAGTCTTTTCTTTTGTGCCTTTAGCTTTTTTAGGGATTTTCTCCTTCTTATCCTTTCTCTTAGTTCTCTTACCAAATGATGAATTATTTGGCTTCTGGTTTTTCTATTTCTGCTTGGTAGGTTGAGGATGTTCCAGTGAAGCTAGAGATAGTTGAGTTGGAATATCTGGTGTAGGTGTAGGTTGGCCTGCCTTGTAAAACATAAAATGATCCCATGACTGGTTTCTTTTTCTAAGTTCTTCCTCAACCAACACTTTGATAAGAACTTGATGATATAGATTGTACTCTGATGCAGTTGTGTGTCTTTGTATCACGGCTGACATCTTTGTCAATATATTTAGCAGAAATAATAGTAATTTGAGGGTCTTCATACCTCCAATATGAAACAAAAGTATCATATGATAAAGAAAAACTATAGTATACCTCCTCTCACAGGTGAGGTAAATTTTGATGAGCTTAACAGTCTCAACCCATTCATTTTTTAGTTAACTCCTAGGAATTCCTTTAGCCCAATTGGGGTCTTTGTGTCTACCTTTAATGAAATTGTTGAGATCTCCTCCAGTGATGACTTGGCCTTTAAACCATTTTTCTCCTTCCTGTGGAAGGTTGAAAACTTCAGCAATAGACTTTGTTGATGCATGCAATTTGAGGCCATAGATAGTTGCTCCCTGCCCATTGAAAGAGTGTGAAAAATCCTAAGCTACTCCTAAATGAGATCTTCCTAGTCTTGAACATAGTGGATACCACTCTACTTGAACAAAGAACCTTATCAAATTTAGATTAGCATCAACTAGATCAGCTCCTTGGGGTTCAATTAGTTTTATCTTTCCTCCTTTAATAGTAAACTTCAGTAATAAATAAGGTTGTCTGTTGAAATATGATAGGTGTCAAGACTAGAGGAGCTCACCTAACAGGTGTTGTTGTGTCTTCAATGAAATTTGTCTAAAATATGAGTCTTCTTCCTTAAGTTTCTCATTCACCAACAGTTAAACTCGAAACTAATGGTCTTCCTTTCTTTTCGGTGTTTTAAAAAGATATGTTGGTTCACCTTTCCATGCATGATATTTTTCATAATGGTAAGTATCTTAGACCGTAGCATACACCTTATGGTAATCATGATGAACTTCATTTGGCTATGAAGTTTCAGATGATATGATATAGGTGGTTGGAGATGATCGAAACTAGAGTTGGCAGTCACCTCCATTGTATCCTTATTACAGGCCTAAAATTCTGGCAACGTCCATGTGTGATCAAACCAAATGGTCATCGCATTAAAATTGCAGATCCACGATCTATCTTAAACCATAACATGTACCTCGACATGTGGATGAAATGACTCAGCTGATAGAGAGGAAAAACAATGGTTGGTTTTTAAAACTACAGATTGACACCTAGCATGCTCCATGTATAACTACGACTCAGACTTAACATCACTCAATGTAAACCTCTCCTATCACGTGACTTAACTCGTGATAAAAGATTAAAATGTAATTGATAATAGGAACATGTGGCTTAACACAAAGCAGATGCGCTTTTTTTATTTTATTTTTTAAACATGGGAGGTTACCGTAATTTCCGGTAGCATCAGGTTAAAGAAAAATAGACATAAAACAGAATTACAAAAAAAAATGTCCGAAAAGGTCTAAAACATATGCTACCCGAAATTTTGGTAGTGTTCTAAAAAATTTTGAAATTTACAAAATTTATCCTAAAAAAAACAAAAAATTTAAAACCTACACATGACAGCTTAGAACTGTGGTGACATTGGCTCCACGGGGGATAGAGCTCTCCCTGCGAGGCTCTAAGAATATTTTGCAGTTCCAGTGCCTTATCATTGGACTATGAAGTCTTATTATGAAACACACCAGTATCTATAGTCAATTTAGGCCACCAGCGGACTTAGTAAAAGAATATTTTGAGGAAACGCCCATTAAATGGGCCTCCAAACAGTTCTATCCCATTAAGATGTAGCAACTCAAAATTATTGTTCTGTAGAATATTGGAGATTCTGAAATGACCAAGCCATAAAGCATCAAATTTGGAATGCTTACCTAGATCTTGATGTTGTGCATCCCATTTAAACACTTTATCTCCAATCTGAAAATATCCTTTTTTAGTTCCTTTAAAAAAAACTTGCTTTACAGCTTGTTCATATTATTTTACCAGATCATATTGTTGGTCTCGCTTTTGCTGCACTTCTATGATTTGATAAATTATTCTAGTCATGTCATTTGGCTCAGCTTCATGATCTTGCAGAAATCTAGCTACAGGAATGGCTAATTGGACTGGAAAAGTAGCATAAATTCTATAAACCATTTGAAAGTGTGATGTATTAATAGAATTTTCTATTGTCACCTTGTCAGCCCATAAAGAAAACTTCAATTTAGAGTCCCAGGCTTTCTTTTTTTTCTCCAATAGCTTGGTGATGATTCTTACCAAAAAAAATTTAGATGATTCATCTAAACCATTCCCTTGTGGATAGTAAGTTGTAGAGTGAGTAAGTTGAATACCATAATCTTCACAGAAATTTACCAATGGTGTAGCTTTAAAAGCAGCTGCATTATTTGCTACTAACCTTGATGGACATCCAAATCTGGTTATGTTCCCTCCAAAAAGTTAATGATAACTTTATGAGTAGAATTCCTAGTAGGTATTGCTTCAATCCATTTGGTGAAGTAATCAGTTGCAATAAGAATCCAACAATGTTGTCCACTTGATTGTGGATGAATTTTTCCAATGAAATCTAAGCCCCATTGTTGGAAAGGTGCATAAACAACTATGGGTTTGAGAGGCACAGACTTAGAATATTTTTTACTGGTGAAATTCTGACATTTTTCACATGCTCTCACCTTAGCACATACATCAAAAAATAAGCTAGGCAAAAAATATCCATCTCTCAGTATTTTGTATGCAGTAGTTCTCCAATAGTGATGACCTTCACACACAATACTATGCATATCAAACATAATTTTCTTGGACACATTTGGGCCAATTCATCTCAAAAAAACCCTTGTAGGATCTTTCCAATATAAACAGTTATCCTTGATATAGGATTTAACATTTTTCATCTTCAAATATCTCACTATGCTTTTATCAAAATTTGGAGGATATTTAAAATTTTGCATAAAATAAATGATATCCTTATACGAGCTGCACTCAGCAAGCCTTACATCTACTCCCATGTTTTCTATAGGTTCTAAAATTTTCCCTTCTAGATTTTCATCCATGAAATTTAATCACAAAGCTCTACAATTTTCTTCAGCTAGTAGTTTGGCTAATCCTTGACCTTTTATTAGTTTAGTAGGCTTTATCTCTAAATCAAACTCAAGAACTTTAGTCACCCACTTACTTCTTTTTCCATCAATATCAGGCTAAACTAATATTAATCTAACAACAAATGAAGGTACATAGGAAATAACTTGAGCATGCATAATATAAACTCTAAAAGCTTTTAGAGCTTTCACTAATGCATAGGCATGCTTTTCCAACATTTCATACTTCAATTCTACATCTCTAAGAGCTCTGCTGAAAAATGCTATGGGGGCTTCCTCATTTTCTGCATATTTTTGTAATAAAATGGCAGCAATAGTATCTTGAGAGGAAAATCAGAAGATCAAGAAAGGTTTTGAGTATTCAAGTCTTACCAACTGAGGTGCTTCAATGATAGCTTTTTTTATCAACTCAAATTAATTTTTGGCTTCAAATGTCCACTTGAATTCTTTTTCCTTCTTCAGCATGCAAGTAATATGCTTCACCACTTCAACAAAATTGGGAATGAGCCTTCCTAAGAAATTGTTGATCTTACCAAGGAAATATTGAATCTCTTTCTTGGATCTTGGAAGTGTTAAATCCTGAATAGAAATCACTCTTTTGGGAACAATTTTCACTCCATTTTTAGAAACTATGTGACCCAACATCTTACCTTCTTTAAGAGAAAAATGAGACTTCTTTGGATTCAATGATATACCATATTTCCTACATCTAACAAATACTTGTCTCAAGTGTTGAAGGTACTCTTGATCTGAAGTTGAAAAAATAGTAATATCATCCAAATATATGACCAAGAATTTTTCTTTTTCTCCAATGAATTAAAAGTCCATAGCATGTTGAAAAGCAGCTCCAACATTCATAAGCCCAAATGGCATATTTACATACATGAATTTTCCCCATGGAGTAGTGAATGTTGTCTTCTCTTGGTCTTCTAGCCAAACAGAAACTTGTTGTACCCGGAGAACCCATATAACATGGAAATTTTGTCTGACCGAGTTACTTTTTGAAGAATATGCTCCATCTTTGGAAATGGATAATTGTCTTTCTTGGATCATTTGTTAAGATTCCTGAAATATACACATAATATGACTTCACCACTCTTATTTCTTACTAGAACTAGATTAGCAACCCAATCTGAGTATCTCAATGGAATGATGATTTTAGCATCCAAAAGTTTCTTCACTTCCTTCTCCATCACTGGTAACAATAGTGGATTTATTTGTCTTAATTTCTGTCATAAAGTATTAGTATCATATTTCAATGGTATTCTATGCTCAATGATAGTTGTATCACTTGTCTTAAGATCCTCATATTTCCAAGCAAAAACGTCAACAAATTCACAAAACATCTTGTGGTATTCAATCTTTCTTTCTTCTGATAAATATTTTGACAACTTAACATACTCTGGCTCCAGTTTTGTGCCCAAATTAAAATCTTCCAATTATACATATGTTTCAGCTAATTGTGGTTTGACTGAGACATCATTGTGATAAAAAAATTTCTCAAGTTTGATTAACCCCTTGGGAATATGATTGGTAGGTAGTTGTATGATAGGTTGGTCAGCAATATGTTTTTTTTCAGATTTTTGGTACCTTGATAATCATCATCTTTCTTCATGATATCTTCATCCTGATCAATGTTTCTATTTGTAGCTTCAATGAATCTTCTAATCTCCTAGTCATCCTCACAAAATTTCTAATGCTCGACATTATCAGGGATGTTAGGTATGAACCTAACTTCCACTTCATATTTCAACTTTATAGGTATTGTAATCTTGAATGAGCTTATTGACATAGAAAGTGAACCAGCCAAAATATTACTTTCTCTTGGAACAAAATAAATGTTAAAGGTCGGGAATGAATTTTCTATAATGCTCCATATTGCATTCCGGTAATCTCTAAGTCTGGGATGCTTAGTTTAATAAACATTTCTGATTTTTTGAATAATAAGTTCAGCATCTCCAAAAACATAAATTTCTGAAATATTTATGTCCTTTGGTGTTTTTAAACCAATCAAAAGAGCTTCATATTCAGACACATTTTTAGTTGCATCAGATTCAAGTTTGAAAGAAAAAGTAGAGCTCTCTCTTAAAAGGGAAATGAGAACTATTCCTGCATCAGATCCTTCTCTATAACATGAGCCATCAAAATGCATTTTCCACACCTGAGAACCCTCGTGACTGATCTATTTTCAGCGGGCTTAAAAATCTGAAAACTTTCTGTAGTTAGGGCAAAATTATCCATATGTAAAGTGCTTGAACCCACATCAGTTGTTCTAGCATAAATTGGATGATTAGTAGTGTCCTTTTTGTCACTAATTATATATGCCAGTTTATATTCTCTATAAATTCTTCTTTGTTCTCCTCCAAAAACAGGGATAGTTGCATAAGTGAAATCCATTTGAAAAGTTCCACCCAACCTTCTAATCCATGACCTAGAAAGTAACATGTAAAATCTAGGAGGAATGTCATCTACTACAATATCCATCACCATCCCTCTCATGGGTAACTGAAAGAGGCTTATTGCAAGGTCTTTTATGACACCAAGGCATTGGACTTTATGGGAATCAAAAGAGTAGAGATCTTGGTAATCTCTAGTTGCTTCAAGACCTAGTTCATCCATGACTACCTTAGGCATTAAATTATGTGAGGCTCCAGAGTCCATTAGGAAATTATGCAAGATCTTATCATGAATATTCAGAGATAGATATAAGGGAGGGGTAGAGTCATCTTTTTTTTCTACCAATGGACCTAAAATAAGAGTGGGCTTGTCATCTTGAAGGCTAACAAAATTAGAGTCTACTTCGGTAGGTGGAGGTTGAAGAGCTTTCATAAAATTATTTTTGAAATCATCATTCTTCATGAGTTCTACAAGAGGAAAGGGAATCTTTATCTTTCTTATCTCATTCTCAAAATTGAAAACAAGTGGCAGTTTGTGAGCATGTTTACCTCAAGTGAATGAGGGTTAACTGCTACTGAAATTTCTGGTATGCTTGGTTCAGCCACTTGATTTTCTGCTGGAATTTTAACTGCATCCTTATTCTTCTTTGGTTCTGCAACATGCTTTGAATTATCATCAATCTTATTTTATTTTACATTGTATCTACTTTGATGATCAGGTGCAATCATGGAATGATCATAACTCACCTCATTATTCTGATTATATGACATGAAATGTTCATACTCTTCTTGTGTAAGATGAATTAACCCTTCTTTATCTCTTAGAAAATTGATATCATAACCTTTTTCCAACCCTTCAGCTTCCTCTTCATTTTCAAATATATAATTCTGCAAAGGGGGTTTCACTTTTTGATCATCAGCATCTCTTATTTCTCACTGCAAAATTTGAGGAGCATTATGTCTTCTAAATTTTTTCCTATTAGGTTGATCAAATGAAACATTTCTAATAGTATTTGGTCTTGCTTCCATATTGAGATTGAACATCTCAGTGGTCAATGATTTTACCATCTTGGTCAGCTCATCTAGCTTAGGATCTATGTCAAAAGTTCCTAAAGATGAAACTTCAACTTTTTGCTTCCTTTTTTCTCTTTCAATCCCTCCTCTAAGCCTATCAGCTACTAATACATTAAATTCTACCTCCAGTGCATTTTTTTGCATTTGTGTTAGTGTTGTAGATCTTCTTTCTCTCAATAATAAATAAAAATCAGGATCAAAGGCACTATCATAAGTGATTTTGGTTGAAGCTTCAGTAGGCTTGATTTCAGTATCTATTTTTCTATGCATCTTATTGAATCTCTTAGAAAAATCAGAAACCGATTCTCCTTCTTTTCTTTTTATTGCACCAAATTCAGTGATATGATACTTCTTATCACCCCATTTCCTTAAAAATGTATCATCTAGGGTTACAATTCCAATGATGCTACCAGTTTTCAAAGATATGAACCATTTCCTAACATCATCCTCAAGGCTCTAAACAAAAAATCTCATCCAGACATCTTCATGCTCAAAATTCAGATTATCAGCCTAGGCATAAAAATCATCAAGGTGTTCTTCAGCTGTTACCTCTCCCTCACCACTAACCTTAGGCATATATTTGAGATCATCTCCTGTAGGTAATGCATTCATAGGTTGAGGTAAAACCAAAGGGGCATACCTTGCAACAACAATTGCATCCATTCGGTTAGGGGGTGGGTTTGGACCTGCCATGGTGTGAGTTGTTGGGATTTGTCAAACAAAAATTGGTGGATTGTGAATAGCAGATGATGAAGCACCAACTTTTGATGTAGATACTATTTTTGGCTGGAAAACAAGGGAGGTACAGGATTTTCTACAAAATCAGAGGATAGATCTTGTGGGACTTCCTTAGGGACAGCCTTTGAGAAAACAGTACTAGAGGCAGCAAACTTTTGTTTACTCTTTTTCTTGATTAACTTCTCAGGGTCAAGGAATGGGATTCTCAAAGAGGAATAGGGGTTATCCCTATTTCTATCCCTTCAAAAAAACTTCAACAATGGATTCATCAGGTGTAAAGAAATCTAAAAACACAGCTGGAACTGTACACCTCAGAACTAGACTTATAACTTTGTCATTCTCCCAAGGATAAACTTAAATTTTCCTCCTCCGAAACGGCACCAAATATTTTAGCATAAGGATTCACTCCTTAACTGCAAAAGTAGTAAGCCTTACATATAATAATTCAATTCAAATTCAAAGGTTTTGAGTGGTAGGATGGCTTCTTAAAGAGTTTGAAATGATTTTTATTCTTTAAGACTTTCATGCATTTGGAAAGTTGTGGCAAGTATAAATTGTATGGGTAAATTCATAGTATAGGGAGCAGATTGTAACAAATTAAAGGAGACAGATAGTTGGTACTAAATTTAAGAAATATTCTTATCCTAAATCACTCACACAACTACAAGAGTGGCTCTTTACACAAACTTTGTTTTATGTAAAGGAAACAACATTTATAAAGTAGAGTACATGCATAAAGTATTTCATAAATATTTCATGAAACCTTCACTAACATTTTCTAGACAACATATATATGATTTTCAGGAAACTAAACAGTGCATAATTTACTATTAGATCCTCTAACAGTTTTCTTACTCACACCTTACTAGCTGCTACAAATCATAAATAAGAAGAATTAAACAATGAGACTCAACAAACCATACATTAGATAGTCCTTGGATCACAAAATACTCTAGCATGAAGTGCAAAAAGGAGATTTATTTATTATAATAAGTCTTCAGGTAGACCAACATCCAACCCTGGAATGGTATTTACAAATGATATTTATAGAGAGAGAGGCACCAACTCCATCTCTCCTAAAAAGAAGGAACCACTCTTTCTCACATTACATAGGTGTTATAGGACATTAAATATATATCCTATTGAAATCTAACTAACATAATAGATGTAGATGATAGAAGAGAAGACAGTTTGGACTATGTTTCTCAATATGCTAAAATGTTGCCTCTTTTTCTGTTGATCTGCCTCCTCATGACTTTGGTTCTTTAATAACCATGTATCTTCATTAAATGTGACATTTAACAACCTCATAACCACTTATTAACCATCACATGTCATATCCATATTGTTATGAGTCCTTATCTTTCCTGAACTTGCTCTCAAACTTTGCTGACAGCTATCAAAAATCATTTAAAATACGCGCTACCGGAAATTTAGGTAAAAACCTGTAACTGCACAAAAATTGTAATGCTACCAGAATTTCTGGTAGCGCTCTGTTTATTTTTCAAAAATGCATAGCAAATACTTAAAAAATATGTGCATACTTATACACCCTGAAACCTGAGTTGTTATTCAAAGATGTACTTAGTAAGCAAAAAGGTATTTTATTAGGAAATCCCCTTTTACCTTTCTTCCATATGGCTTGTAGCTTCTTCAAGCTTGTCCAAGTCTAGTTTGTTGTCAACAGTTGATTTTGATCTTGTAACCTGATGGTTGTTTCTCTAGCAGTGGTCTTTTTCTCTTTTGAACCCCTTTGGATTTTTCTTTTTTTTTTAGGATTATGTTTGTTGATCTGAAGAGGATTTGCCTTTTTCTTTATTCTTGGACTCATTAGTCTCTTCAATTTAAGGAGTTACAGTCTGTAACCCTTTAGAATGCTTCTCTATATCTATGACCTCTGTCAGCAAACTTGAATTATGCAGGGCTTTAGATTTGAGCCTAAACTTGTTGTTGTCTCTGGTGTGTCTTTTTTTTCTATCTGCAACTGGTTTTTCATCCTCTTTCCTTACCTTGATGTTAATTTCATACCATGTATATTTTGGGAGCTCTTCATAAAACTTAGTGGGTTGATATTCGTTTTGAATTTTCTATTGAATGTCTGCCTCTGAAACTTCCAGTAGCACCTGTGCTTTGGATTTTTCTACTATTCCAAACTTTTCTCTCTGAGATCTGGTATAAAATTTGGTAAAAGGAGGAATGGGAGGCACCAGCTTCATTGATTTAGGCTTATTGGTTGATGATTCTTCTCCTTTCTCCAACTTATTCTCAACCTTGGTTGAAGAATTCTTTTCTTTTATGCCTTTAGATTTTTTATGGATGTTCTCCTTCTTAGCCTTTCTCTTAGTTCTCTTACCAACTTATGAATTAATTGGATTCTAGTTTTTCTCTTTCTGCTTGGTAGGCTAAGGATGTTGATATGAAGCTGGAGATAGCTGAGCTGGAATATCCGGTGTAGGTGCAGGTTGGCCTACCCTCTAACCAGAAAATGATCCCGTGACTGGTTTATTTTTCTGAGTTCTTCCTCAACCAACACTTTTATAAGAGTTTGATCATATAGGATGTACTCTGATGTAGTTGTATGTGTTTCTATCCTAGCTGACATATTTTTCAAGCTCTTTAGCAGAAATAATGGTAATTTTAGGGTCTTCATACCTGCAATATGAAACAAAAATCTCATATGATAAAGAAAAACTACCATATACCTCCTCTCACAAGTGAGGTAAATTTTGATGAGCTTGGCAGCCTCAGCCCATTCATTTTTGGGGTAACTGCTGGTAATTCCTTTAGCCCAATTGGGGTCTATGTGTCCATGTTTAATGAAAATGTTGAGGTCTCCTCCAGTGATGACTTGGCCTTTAAACCATTTTTATCCTTCTTGTGGAAGGTTGAAAGTTTCAGAAATAGACTATGTCGATACTTGCAATCTGAGACCATAGATAGTTACTTATTTCCCATTGAAAGAGTGTGAAAATTTCTAAGCTACTCCTAAATGAGAGCTTCCTAGTCTTGAACACTGTGGATAGCACCCTGCTTGAAAAAATAACCTTCTCACATTCGGATTAGCATCAACTAGATTAGCTCCTTGGGGTTCAATTCATTTTATCTTTCCTTCTTTCTTAGTTATCTTCAGTAATAAAAAAATTTGATTGTTGAAACCTGATAGGTGTCAAGACTAGAGGAGCTCACCTAATAGGTGTTTTTGTGTCTTCAATGAAGTCTGTCTGAAATCTGAGTCTCCTTCCTTAATATGCTCACTGGAGCTTCTCATTCACCATCAGTTAAACTCGAAACTAATGGTTTTCCTTTCTTTTCGGTGGTTTAAAAATATATGTTGGTTCACCTTTCCATGCATGATATTTTTCATAATGGTAAGTATATTAGACTGTAGCATACACCTTGTGGTAATCATGATGAACTTCAGTTGGTTGTGGGGTTTCAGATGATATGCTACAGGTGGCTAGAGATGAGCGAAACTGGAGTTGGCAGTCACCTCCGTTGTATCCTTATTATAGGCCTAAAATTCCGGCAGCGTCCATGCATGATCAAACCAAACGGTCATCGCATTAAAACTACAGATCCATGATCTATCTTAACACATAACACGTACCTCAACATGTGGATGAAATGACTCATCTGATAGACAGGACAACCACGACTCGAACTTAGCATCAATCAATGAAAACCTTTCCTATCACGTGACTTAACTCATGATAAAATATTAAAACGTAGTTGATAACAGGAACATGTGGCTTAACACAAAGCGGATGCGCTTTTTTATTTTTATTTTTAAACAGGGGAGGTTACCGTAATTTCCGGTAGCATCGGGTTAAACAAAAACATACTGTCCGAAAAGGGATAAAACAGACGTTACTGGAAATTTCAGTAGCATTCTAAAAAAATTTGAAATTTACAAATTTTATCCTAAAAAAAAAAAAAATCAAAACCTACTCATGACTTAGCTTAGAACTGTGCTAACACATGGAACTCCCATGGTATGTCTCTGATAACGGAGAGGTAAATCATCAATCCTGATATCGCATATATCCCTATTCAACCTCTCTAGATTATGCTCAAGCTCAAATAAAGCTTCTATTGCATTAAGCTTTTGTACCACAAGATTTTTTGGTTGATCACCCTGTCTATTGAATCAATGCAACATTTTTGGTCTGACTGGGCCCACATCTACATGATTATTTTAAATGCTTAGTTTTGGACGTCAAAAACAACAACAAAAATTCAGAAAAAAAAACACAAAACAACAAAAATGTGAATTTTTACCTATGTCAACTCATTGCATTCCTGCAGTGAACGGGAAATATGGATCACCAGTGTAGTTCATTCTTGCATACGGGTAGTCCTCGATCATAATAATTTTGCGTTCCAACCAACCGAAAAAATCAAGAGTATATTTCACAGTTGGGCATCACCACCTTTGTGATGAGCCATCAATGAAACCCACTGTAACATGCAAAGATCTTGGGGTCCTCCCATATCCATAGATACATGTTGACAAAGAAGAAGAATCCTATCTATAGAAAAGGAAACAACTATGGCACCATATCCAAAGTTCTTTAGTCTACTTGTTTTTGCTCTAGTCAATTTCCCTTTGAGATTGGCAACAACCCCTTCACACGAGTTAAAAATGGTAGATTGTAAGCACTCCAGAGAAATCTTCATTTGGGCTTTAGTAACTAAATGGAGTGCAACACTTCCACACAGTCATGAAACAGTAAATGTGATGGTCCTCAATGGAAGTCTCATAATAGTTTTAATATTAATCCTTCCATCTGTGAGGTTGGACCTTGGAAAACAATGTGTCTCTAGGTAAGATGTTATCGTTCCACCACATGGTCTATGTCCATATAGTGAAATTTTAGTCCCATGGCATGGAAGCCTAGTCAAGAAATAAATGTCATCTACATCTATAGTGAGCCTTTTTTCTCAAATTTGAAAGCACTGGTCTTCAACATTCTAAGTTCTCACCATCCCTTTCAGCAAATATAGTTCAGCTTTTATGCCCGAAATGATGAAAAAATTGTATCGACCACAATCCCTCAAATCTTGTAATGTTTTCGGATCATTCAAAGCTTCCACATATTGAAATTCATGTTCTCTCCCCCTCCATTCCATTTTTTCACTTCAAAAACCTGAAAATAATAATGGAGGATCATTAGAAAATAATGTGATATGTTTTGCAAAAAAAATTGGCCATTTTTATCATTTTTTCGAAACCCTCAACGTTATGTGCGGCTGTCTATTAGAAACTAGGTAAATTTTCATGGTTTCCTTTCGGGGAAACCGTGTAAATCGTGTCTTCTAGTGGTGAAAAAAGAGTCAGTGTGCATGTTCACAATGAAGAGAAACTGCTCACACCAAGGGTGAATTTTAAACTAATAAAAAACCCCTAAAAATACTAAATTGCAAGAAAAATGTAAAATAGAAACTATCAAAACGAAGATAATGGAATGATCGCTTACTTGGATAAAACGGTTCGTGAAATGGTCCACTGGTTTGATCAAAATCTTCTTCTGAAGTTTCAAGTGAAAATGCACTCTCAATATCTATCAATGTTAAAAACAAAAATAGTAAAAGGATTTTTACTTTTTGAACTTTTATAAGCAATTTAGGCCTATTACAATAATATTTTTTGCCTTTAACTTCCAAAAATTCAAATTTTTAACGTTTTTAGTTTAAATGTGCATAACACAGGTTTAAACATAAAAATAGATCATTTTGGTGAATGAGTAAAATTTTATCACTTTCTCGGGCTCTTAAAAATTATGAAGAATTGAAATGATGGAGTTACATTTAAGCTCTTTTTTTACTCTCGAAACATGAAAATATTGACGTGTGTGCTTTTTTATTTCAAAATCATAAAAGAAAACGAAAAAACATTTGTTTGATATAAGTTTACCCCTTTTACAAATCATGTGGACTATTTACAAGAAAGGTATACTTTGACTAATCGTGGTTAAAAGAGTTCTCTCTTGCATGATTTTACCATTTTCCAGGATTTAGAGACTAAATTCATGAAAAAGGATATTTTAGAGTTTACTTATGTTTTTCTCCTGACTCCCAAAAACTGAAAAACAAGCTTTACTTTCTTCGGGCTCGTTAAAATTCTAAGTTGAAAGAAATTAATAAGTTTTATTTTTTTGACTTTTCAAACTCTTTAAAAATGAAAATGACATCGAGTTACTCATCTACTAGACTCATAAAAAATAAATAGTGCAGAACTCATCCATTATGACGAGACCGAACCACTCCTTCCTAGGGTTCGTTAAAACTAATCTAAAGGACTCATATGAAGGATGAGCTTAAAGGACAAGCATATGTTATCCTCCTCAAGCTTTCACAAAAATAAAGATTTACTTTTCAGTAATGGTGGGGGGGAATTGGGAAGAAACTTTTGTTTTTGTATTATGAAAGGCAGTGTGTCACTCTTGAACATAACACTATGTCACCTTTATGTCCAAGTTGGGAAATACATTTGTCTCTAAGTTGATCATACCTCATTGAAATCCTTCATTTGGTTTTCGGTCTTATTTTTTAGTCAAATTTTGCCAATTCAAAATGTCATGTCGTTGCTATGTTCAAGAGAAGTCCAACTTTAGTCAAAATTACCTTGCAATTCATAGCCCTTGATCACATCGGCCTTCCCTGAGTCAGTCCTGCATCACTCCAAAAATAATTCTATGGAACTTAACATAAGTTTCATGTTTTAGGCCCTCCTATGACATGTAACTTCCTATCGAATTTATATCATTATCTTGGAATTTTTTCTAGAAACCTTCGTCATTACCTTGGAGCTTGCATGCCCTATTGGAAGGTTTCTCACCTTCGACGACAGGTTCTCATCATTTACATTCGATCAACTGATTCTATGAGCGTTCGACTTCAAGATATATTTTCACACTTCCTAGATTGTATCGGGATACCTTGAGAACCATTGTCATTATTGGTGGTTTCTCTCGCAGCTATTAATGGT
Organism: Pinus albicaulis; assembly: GCA_034641835.2. Lineage (NCBI taxonomy): Eukaryota > Viridiplantae > Streptophyta > Pinopsida > Pinales > Pinaceae > Pinus > Pinus albicaulis. Next base: position 28,222,620 of record MU968411.1, on the reverse strand, counting down.
TCATATCATTGACTGGTAATCATGTAGTTTCTACCATGTTCGACTACGAGACATACACTTACGTGGTCAGATTCGTACTATGGATCGATAAATATAAGACTAAGACCCTGGATCTAGTTTTATCCATCAAAGCTGTGTGGATTTTTAAATATTCATGATTATAAAGATATATCCATATTTGATGGTTGTGTATGTATTTTGTCTACTATTGACATGGATCTTTGTGTATTTCCATATTGATTCATTGAGTTTTTTTTGCTCTGATTATGGGAATGCGTACCTCAGTGATGATTATATATTTTATTGTAACCCTTGTTTATTTGTTTCAAGTCTCTAACCATGGTCTCTAATCCGAAATTTGGCATGATAAAGCGCTTCATTTCTCAAACATATTTTATGAATTTTCACTTTAGGGGGAAATCTGTTACACATCATTTTTTCACCATTAAGCAAATTACCACCAATCTAGATCTTTCTCTTTCCATCGCAGTGTTCCAAAGCATTCCCCTGTAATGTTAGAAGCAAAACAATCCCAAAGAAAATGAGAATTATGGATTACGTGGTACAAAAACCAAATTTTGATCATGTTTGTGGTTCCCTAGGTATATTCTGCACATACGTAGATATTACCATTATAGCTAGTGCAAATTTGCACTCTATTTACCACAACAAACTACGCAAATCACTTAATGTAAGTAAAAATAAAAAGTTATTTCTAGAAGCTTTGTTGGAGGAATATTTCCCAACTGAAAGCTTCGAGCTTATGCTTACTTAAGCCTCATCCCTATGTTCATGGAGAAACCTCCCTCTCTTTCTGGAACCCTAATCCCTCCTTCTGAGGATCTCATTATTAGAAAATTATATATTACAGAGCAGTGCAACCCATAAAATATGCAGAAAACACAAACACACAAAACACATAAAACCATATAGACACAGATATACGTGGTTCGCCCAGTTTGGGCTACGTCCACCCCGAATGGCCAGTCCTTCCTTTCTATTATCCAGCAAAATGAAGAGACACAACCTACAGCAGATCCAATGTAATATCCCTTGTTCTCTCTCATAGTCTCCCTATCTGTTTCTTGCTCTGAGAACACACATGCAATACACCGTCGCAATACAATACCCTCATACAAAATGAGGGGTTTCCTTCTAGGGAAAAAAAACCCTAAATTAAACATAACTTCTACCGTCAGATCATCTACCTAATGAACAGCCCAGATTGACTAGAAATAACAATACTTTTACAAGGCAATTTTACATCTGTTTTTAGCTTTGGGGGCGTTGCCCCCGAAACCCCCTGCCAGGGGGGGGTTCCATAAAGTCGCAGCCACCCCCCCTAGACCCCCCAGGCAGCATTTAATTATGGGCGACATTGCCACCCCATTAATAACAGGGGTCTAACATTGTGACACAAAATAAAGAAGATAATCAGGCTCCACACCGAACAATCTCCCACTTGGAGACTGATTGTAGCAACTCCACCGCTGCTTCATTTGCTTGAAAATGACTCCAATTTGGACCTGGTTGTTTCTCATCTTCATCATCATACTTAAATACCAATTTAAACTGAGCATAATCTCAATTTCTCCCTGGTTAGAACTTTTGTTAGCGTATCTACAGGATTTTGGCTAGTGTGTATCTTTTCCAGCTTCAACTGTCCATCTTCCAACTTTGACTGTATGAAATGGTACTTGAGTTGTATGTGTTTAGTCCTGGAATAAAATGTTGAGTTATTTGCAAGATGAATGGAACGTTGGCTATCATTGTATAACGTGCCCTTATCATAATTCTTACCCAATTCATCCATAAACCTTTGTAACCAAATCATTTCTTTACTAGCCTCTGTAGCAGCAACATACTCTGCTTCTATTGTTGAAAGTGCACCAACACTTTGGATTTTTGAAATCCAACTGACGGTTGTTCCACCTACAGTAAATACATACCCTATAGTGCTCCTCTTTTTATCTATGTCACCTATCATATCTGCATCAACATATCCCTGTAGATAAATGTTTGAACCACCAAAGCATAATTCTTGATTTGTGGTACCTCTCAAATATCTGAGAATCCATTTCACTGCCATCCAATTTTATTTTCTTGGAGTGTTAATGTACCTACTTACAACTCCCACTGCATGTGAAATATCAGGCCTCGTGCAGACCATTGCATACATTAAGCGTCCAACTACTGATGCATATGGAACTTTAGACATATAATCCATTTCTTCTTGGGTCTTGGGGAACATCTCCTTAATAAGTTTGAAATGGCTAGAAAAAGGTGTACTAACTAGTTTTGCATTCTGCATATTAAATCTTTTCAACACCTTTTGTACATACTCATTCTGAGACAGTGTTAATTTGCGATTTTTCATGTCTCTAGTTATTCTCATGCCAAGGATTTGTTTTGTAGCTCCCAAATCCTTCATTGCAAATGTATTTGCCAATTTTATTTTGAGCACATTTATTTCCTGCATGTTAGACCCGGCAACAAGCATGTCATCTACATACAATAACAATATAATATAGCTGCCATCATTTTTATTTTTCAGATAAACACAATGATCAAAGTGACATCTAGTATAACCTTGTTCAGACATAAACCTATCAAATTTTAGATACCACTGCCTTGGAGCCTGTTTTAAGCCATACAAGCTCTTCTTTAACCTGCACACTAATTTTTTTTTCTCTTTTTCCTCATATCCTTCTGGTTGTTGCATATAGATCTCTTCCTCCAAATCTCTATGGAGAAATGTTGTCTTGACATCTAACTATTCAAGATGCAAATATTTCGCTGTTACAAGACTTAAAATAGTTCTGATTGAAGTCATATTAACAACAGGAGAAAATATTTCATCAAAATCAATACATTTCTTCTGTGCAAACCCCTTCACCACAAGTCTAGCTTTGTACCTTTGTTTTCCTCCTTCTTCTTTCCTCAGCCTGTAAACCCATTTATTCTGCAATGTAGTTTTACCTACAAGAAACCTGACTAAGTCCCAATTCTGGTTATGTATTAAGGATTCCATCTCTTCTTTCATGGCTAGCTCCCACTTCTTCATGGTTTCAACCCGCATTGCTTCTTCATAACATTCTGGTTCACCAGCATCAGTCAACAATAAATAATGTAATGAAGGAGAGTATCGTTCAAGGGGTCTACTTATCTCGGTAGATCTCTTGACACCACTTTCAGATGTTTGAGGTGCTTGTTGTTGTTGTGGTGGTTGTTGTTGTTGTGGTTGTTTATTATTATTATTTTTAGGCACCTTTAATTTTTCTGTGATCTCATCAAGAACTATGTATTCTTTGTTTTCTTTTTCCTATTTCTTTTCCAACAACTGATTCTTATACAAGACCTTTTTATTGAATATTACATCTCTGCTCCTAATGATTTTGTGATTTTCATAACCATATAAGCAATAACCAAAATCATTAACACCATATCCAATAAAGGTACATTTATTTGATTTTGCCTCAAAATGTGTTCTATTTTCTTTATTAATATGGAAAAAGGCCTCACAACCAAAAGACTTTAAAAAGGAGTAGTTTACCTTTTTACTTGTCCATGCCTCCTCTGGAATACCACCATCCAAGGAACTTGAAGGCCCTCTGTTTATTAGATAAACAGCAGTATCTATAAAATCTGCCCAAAATTGTAAAGGCAATCCTGCATGCAATCTCATGCACCTTGCACGCTCCATGATTGTTGTGTTTATCCTTTCTGACACACCATTTTCTTATGTTGTTCTTGGAACTGTCTTCTCTCTGTGAACTCCATGCTATGAATAGTACCTATCAAAATCTTTGTTGTAATATTCACCTCCATTGTTTGATCTCATACACTTCAACTTGTTTCATGTCTCAATCTCAACCAAAGCTTTCCATTTCTTGAAAGTATCAAATACATCAGATTTATTCTGAATACAATAAATCCAATTTTTTCTAGTTGCATCATCAATAAAAGTAACATAATAATGAGAGCCACCAAGAGATGATACCTGAGTAGGTACCCATACATCTGTATGCACAAGCTCTAATTTTTCGTTCTTCTTTTATTTCCCCACTCTGAGAAATCTGACTCTCTTTTGTTTTCCATAAATGTAATTTTCACAGAAATCCAAATCAATATTCTTCAAACCTGGCAAAAAATTTCTTGAGTGAAGAATCTTCATCCCCTTCTCACTCATATGTCCGAGCCTATGATGCCATAATGTTGCATGTGCTCCTTTGGAAGTTAAAGCATTAACATAGTTATAAATACCATTGCATAAATACAATGTACCAACCTTTTCGCCTTTTTCTATTACCACGGCTCCTTTGGTGACCTTCCAAGTTTTATTTGTGAAAGTTGTCACACAGCCTTCACCGCCTAACTTCCCTGTTGAAATCAGATTTTTCTTCAGATCTGGAAGATGCCTTACCTCCTTTAATAGCCATTGGTTTCCATTCTGTTGATTTATAGGAAATTTACCCATTTCAACAATTTTACAAGGTTTATCATCACCCAAATGAACTTGTCCAAAATCTCCTCGAACATAGTCATGAAAATATTTCTTATCAAGTGTGGCATGGAATGAGGCCCCTGAATCTACCACCCAGGAATCAGTAACATTTTTTAAAGAAAGAATCGTATCAGCTTGTAACACATCACCTGTCACATTTTCTTCATGATTTTTTTCTTGTTGTGCGTCTCCTTCTTTTCCCTTCCAATATCTACAGTCTTTCTTTAGGTGTCCTTTCTTTCCGCATTTCCAGCACACGATCCCCGATATGGACTTGGATCTGCCTTTTATTGATTTATTGTGATATCTTGAGCTCTTTCCTCTTTCCATTTTTCTTCCCCTGGACTTTGCACTCAAAGCATTACCCGATGTCTCACCGGAGCTTTTCCATCGCATTTCCTTGCTAAGGATAGCACCGACAACATCATCAAACTTTAAAGTACTAGATCCAGAGACATAGTTACTAATGGCCATAACTAAACCATTCCAACTTTCTGACAATGAGCACAGAAATAACAGAGCCCTAACTTCATCATAAAATTTTACCCATACAGAACTTAACTGACTGGTAACCGTATTAAAATCATTTAAATGGTCTGCAACAGATCCACCTTCTGACATCTTCATATTAAATAAATGTTTCATAAGAAATACATTGTTTAAGGCCGAGGGTTTTTCATATAGTTTCACCAATGCCTTAATCAAACCCTTTGTTTTTGTTTCCTTCGAAATATTTAAGGCTACTGACGCCGCGAGGCACAACTGTACTGTTCCAAGTGCCTTTCTATTGAGAATCTCCTATTCTGCGTTTTTCATAGTCGTCAGCTTCTTCTTTTTTCTGCTCAATGGTAGGTACATATATTTCTAATAGAGATAATCTTCCATCTGCATCTTCCACAGCAGGAAGTTTTTTCCGTTAAATTTCTTGACCCTAAATTTACTGTCTTCCGCCATTTCTCCCACTCGAACCAGGAACCCTTCTTTCCTACGAGTTTATCAGCCAAACAGACCTTCGGCTCCGATACCAATTGTTAGAAAAATATATATTACATAGCAATACAACATATAAAATATGCGAAAACACAAACACACAAAACACATAAAACCATAGAGACACAGATATACGTGGTTCACCCAGTTTGGGCTACATCCACCCTGAACAGCCATTCCTTCCTTTCTATTATCCAGCAAAATGAAGAGACACAACCTATAGCGAATCTACTGTCACATCCTCTGTTATCTCTCACAGTCTCCCTATTTGTTTCCTTCTCTGAGAATACACATGAAATACACAGCCGCAATACAATACCCTCATACAAAACGAGGGGTTGCCTTCTAGGGCAAAAAACCCTAAATTAAACATAACTTCTACCGTTAGATCATCCACCTAATGAACGGCCAAGATTGACTAGAAACTACAATACTTTTACAAGGTAAATTTACATTTGTTTTTAGCTTCGGGGGCACTACCCCCGAAATCCCCTACTGGGGGGGGGCTCCATAAAGTTGCAGCCGCCCCCCTAGACCCCCCAGGAAATGTTTAATTACGGGCGGCGTTGTCGTCATGTTAAGAATAGGGGTCCAACACTGTGATACAAAATAAAGAAGACAATCAGCCTCCACACCCAACACTCATCCCTTAAGAAGAGGATCTCAAACCTCCTCCTATTGGCCTATAAGTCCAACATAGACCAGAGGGATTACAAGGAATTATGAATGAAAACTTATGTTGTTGGAATAAGGCTAGAAACCTTATCATATAAGGAGAATATTGGATACCATTGGGAGTAGGAATACATCATCAAGGCTAAGTTTGTATTGTTCCATCATATTTGAGATTAATACAAAATAGTGTTTCTTTCCTACTGTGTTGTTCAATAAAGTTGATGCATTTTGTATTTACTTCTATCTTTCCATTTATTATGATATTAGGTATTATTTTCCTTGATCACTACAATGGGTCATATTAAGTCAATTATCTATCATATGCCTTTGATCTTTTATTGTCAGTATGTTTGCAGGTTTGGATTCTAAGCATTGGGGAGTTTCATAAAACCATAGCAAGGATCTTCATCAAGAATTTTGTTTGAAAGGTATGGATTTCATATCCCACATTATTTATTATGATTCAATAGGAATGAACTCAAGGAAATATTTACTAGTTTGTTTGTTTGTTATTAGATTCAACCATTGAATCTACAGATATTTCTCTTGTCTGCATAAGCAATTTCTTTGCCATAACAATTGGGCCACATAAATCAAAATGAATGAGTTCAATTTTTCTATGTGCTATGGAATGAGAATCATGAAAATATTGTTTTTTGTGCTTTCCTAACATACAAGCATCACATTGCTTAAGTTTCCTAGGAATAGTAGGCAAACTAGTAACATTGTTTTTCTTCAATAAATGGAGAGTGTCATAGTTTAAGTGTCCAAATCTAGCATACCTTAAAAGAATTGAAGGAAATTTACCTTCATCATAGTGATAATTGTATGAAAATTTGTGTGCTTGAGCAGAGGTTCCTTGAAGCTTCAGAAGTCTTTCTTCTTTTATCCCAGTCATGACAAGTAAGTGATTTGATGATTTTTTGACCTTGACCTTGCCATAAAATATGTGAATGGAGTGTCCTTGATGGCAGATGTGGACCAAAGACAGCAAGTTTTTCCTCAACTCTGGGATTTATACCAGCCTAGATCCATATTAACTCTGGATCTATCAAGCGTTGAGACAGATCAAATATCTTGGGGTGCAAACCTATTTTTTGAGTGCAAAACTTGAGGAAAGGTTTGCACCTCGAGATATTTGATCCCTCTCAACGCTTGATAGATCCGGAGTTAAGATGGATCTAGGTTGGTTTCATTCGTGTGCGGCCAAGGAAAATATATCAACAATATGAGAAGATATGATTAATTTTATCAATAATATGTAAATACTTCTAATATTAATATAACCATTTTAAATATGCTAAATATATCTGAGATTTATTGAGTCATTTTAATTTTAAATTTTCTTAGTTACCTTTGTTGAGATGGTAAATATTATAAAATAACTTTAATGATGAAAAATGATGAAATAAATTTTTTGAATGCAAAGTGACAATGTAATAATATTGAATGATAGAAAATGTGAATAATAAGAATGTAGTCAATTAAAAATAGCCTTCATTGTGATCAATCTCCAACTATTTTCTTCTACTATTCTTAATGTCACTTGGGTTAGTTTTGTCATATGTTCATATTGATTATATGAAAAGGATAGTTGGAATCATAGACCATTTAAATATTTAGCTCGAGTTATTCTAGTAAACATCATACTTTGTCTCTCTTGCTCTCCAATATAAATAGGTTTAATTATTATAACACAAAAATCAATATACATTGTTAATATGTTTTTGTGCTTACACTAAAATCAATGGACACTATTAATCCAATTACTTCAAAATTAATGCACCATCATACATCCAATTACATCAAATCATAAATCAACATATAAACTGAAATCAATGCATCTAATGCAAGAAATCAAATAAGATTAGAAAACAATATCTACACTGAAATAAATGCATCTAATGCAAGTAATCAAATAGGATTATAAATCAACATCTACACTCAAATCAAGGCATCTAGTGCAAATAGGAAAATAGGATTAAAAACCAACATCTACACTGAAATCAATGCATCTAGTGCAAGAAATCAAATAGGATTAGAAATCACCATCTACACTGAGATCAATGTCTTTCGTTCAAGCAATCAAATAGGATTATAAATCATCTATATTGAAATCAATGCATCTAGTGCAAGTAATCAAATAAAATTAAAAATCAACATCTACATTGAAATTAATGCATCTAGTGCAAGCAATCAAATAGGATTAGAAATGACCATCTACCATTTGAAATCAATGCATTTAGTGCAATAAATAAAATAGAATTAGAAATTATTTGCATTGAAATCAATGCATCTAGTGCATGTAATCAAATCTCATTATAAATCAACATCTACACTAAAATCAATGCATCTAGCGCAAACAATCAAATAGGATTAGAAATAACCATCTACACTGAAATCAATGCATCTAGTGCAAGAGATATTCTTCCCTCTCTCTCCCCTCCATATATATTTATACCTCCCTCCATCTCTCCTTCTTTGTCTCTTTATCACATCCCGTAAAACACACATGCTCTCTCACTCCATATGTATTAATATCTTTGTCCCCCCCCCCCCTTGTCTCCATCTATCTCTTCTTTCTCTTCACCTTCCATTTGTATCTGTATCTCCCTCTGTCTATCTATATCAACCACAAAACATACACTCTTTTTCTCCAATATATCTATCTATCAGTCCCTCCTCCTCTCCCTCTCCCTCCTGATATCCTCTCTCCTCTCTCTCCTTCTTCCTTATCACTCCCTCTCTCTCTCTCTCTCTCTCTCTCTCTCTCTCTCCACCTTTCACTCCCTATGCCTTTATTCTTACCTCCATCTCTCTCCCCCTCCATCTCTCCCTCCTTCTCTCCATCTCTCTCCCCCTTCTCTCCATCTCTCCATGTCTGTCTCTTTATCTCACCCCAAAACATACAAACACTCTCTCCATCTCTCCCTTGTCACTCCCTCTCTCTCAACACTACTCACTCTATATGTCTTTCGTCTTCCCTCCCTCTCTCCCCATCCAAATACATCTCTCTATCCCTCCCTCTCTCCCACTCCAACTCCGTATCTTTATCCCTCCCTCTCTACTCCTTTATTTCAAGTCCCCTATATTTTCCTTCACCTCTCTCCCCCCTCCATATATATCTATATCAACCTCCATCTCTCCTTCTTTGTCTCTTCATCACATCCCGTGAAGCACACACACACTCTCACTCCATATCTATCAATATATTTTTACCTACCCCCTTATCTCCATCTATATAATATTTCTCTTCACCTTCCATCTGTATCTCTATCTCCCTCTGTCTATCTATAGCAACCCCAAAACATAAACTCTCTTTCTCCAATCTATCTATCTATGAGCCCCTCCTCCTCTTCCTCTCAATCTTATTATCCCCTCTCTCTCTCTCTCTCCATCTTCCTTATCACTCCCCCTCTCTCTCTCTCTCTCCACCTTTCACTCTCTATGTCTTTATCTATCTATCAGCCCCTCCTCCTCTCCCTCTCAATCCGATTATCCCCTCTCTCTCTCTCTCTCTCCATCTTCCTTATCACTCCCCCTCTCTCTCTCTCTCTCTCCACCTTTCACTATCTATGTCTTTATTCCCACCTCCCTCTCTCTCCCCCTCCATCTATCCCTCCTTCTCTCCATATCTCCTTGTTTTTCTCTTTATCTCACCCCCAAACATACACTCCCTCTCTCCATATCTCCCTTGTAACTTCCTCTCTCTCTCCACTACTCACTCTGTATGTATTTCTTCTTCCCTCCCTCTCTCCCCATCCAGATCCAACTCTCTATCCCTCCCTCTCTCCCCCATCAACTGCATCTCTTTATCCCTCCCTCTCTCCTCCTCTCTTTCAACTCCCCTCTCTTTTCCTTCTTCTCTCTCCCTTTCTCTTCTACCTCCCTCTCTCTTCCCCCATCTCTCTCTCTCTCTCTCTCTCACCCCTACAATCCTCTATCTTCCCCCATCACTCTATTCCTCTCTCTCCCTTTATCTCCCGCCTCCCTCTATGTTCCCCCCTCCCTTCTCTCTCTCTCTCTCTCTCTGCCCTCCAATCCTCTCTCTTCCCCCACCACTCTATATCTCTATCCAACTATGTTACTATATCCCTCCCTCTCTCCTTATCTCCCCCTGGTCTCCATCACTCCCATGTCTCTTTATCTCACCCCTAAACATACACACACTCTCTCCATCTCTCCCTTGTCACTCCCTCTCTCTCAACTTCTCACTCTCTATTCCTTTCTTCTTCCCTCCCTCTCCCCCCATCCAAATCCATATCTTTATCCCTCCTTATCTCCTCCTCTTCTCACCCTTCCTGTCTCTCCCTTCCCCCTCCTCTCTCTCTCTCTCTCTTCATTCCTCCTCTCCCCTCTCCTTTAGTTTATCTCCATCTCTCCATTGTCACTCCCCCTATTTCTCCACCTCTATCATATGTCTTTGTTCTTCCCTCCCATATATATCTAGAGTTAATATATATATATAATTATAATATAACAAATTTAATATTGTATTAATCTAAAGCTATTAAATTTAAGAATATTAATATTATAATATATATATATATATGAATATTAGATTTAACAATAACAATAATATTAATAATAATAATGTAATATTAATGTTAGGTTAATAATGTTTTTTTTTTGTATGGTATTAATAATAATTTGGTCCATGGTATATGGTCCATATACTTCATGTATAATTATATGTTGATTTAATCCTATTTGATATATTTTTATTTATTTACCTTACCTCTTTATACCTCTTTTATATTTATTTATTTACCATACCTCTTTTATAAATATGGTATTTGGCCCATGGTATTAATAATAATTTGTCCCATGGTATTTGGCTCATATGTATTAATAAAACTTCTTTTTTGATTTTTTGTAAATATAGAGGTTTATGCAGTAAATATAAAAAGAGGTTTTATTTATTTACCATGCCTCTAGTTTATTTATATTTATATTTATATTTATTTACCATACCTCTACTTTATTTTTATTTATATTTATTTACCATATTTATTTATATTTATATTTATATTTATTTACCATACCTCTAGTTTATTTTTATTTATATTTATTTACCATATCTTTTCTTGACTATTTGAACCTATTCATATTTTAAAATCATATTGTTTAAATTTACTCTAAATTTTAAATTTTTTATTTATATGATTATGTAAGTTATTGTTTAAGCCGAAATTATTTAGATTTTATTGTTTAAACTTTCTTTAGTTTTTGTTTTTATTTTGGCTTCCAACATACTTACACATCGGGGTCATATTGGGCTATAGAATGATCCTCTCGGCGCAAAAACATCATGTAGAAGAAATTCTGGAAGTCCAAGAAGTTTGAGCCTGATGGTGCCAAGCCCTGATGGCTTGAGTTTTGACTTGTCTGCAAAGTATACTTCTCCATCAACATTATCATTGAATTCTTCAAATAAATCTCTTCTGAAATTCATGTGGCAAGTTTCTCCAGAATCAAGCAACCAATCATATTTCCATGAAGCAAGTGAAGCATTGAATAAGTTGTCAAATATTCCAATGTTGCAATGTGCCACAACATAATGAGCAGAGTCGGGTGCTTTGCCTTTCCCTTTGTCAATTGTTTTTCTTTTTCCTTCATTTATTTCCTGCTCAATATTGTCCCAAGGTATATTACATGTGGAAGCATCATGTCCATCTCTATTTTATTCTATGAAATAAAGATCAGACCTTTCTCCTTGGAACTGTCTACCCCCCTGCCTATAAAATTGTTCCTTCCTCTTCCTCTTCAACCACCTCTTCCTCTAGAACAATTGTGTGCATCATTACTCTCTTTTTTTGCAAGGCACACAACTTGTTCAGATTACTGAGGAGTTTTCTTCTTCCCAAATTCCTTCTCTCTTTCAGCAAACTTCTTCTCAAGGGAATGAAAGGTAACCTCCTTAAGGTTTCCACTTGCTTGCAATGACTCAAGATAATGTGAATAGATGCGATATAGTGCTTTGACATAAGCTATGAGAGGAATATATGTTTCAACACTAGTTTCTTTTATGTCATGCATAATAGATCTTACTTCTGATGCTAAGGAAAGAGGGTTATCATTTTACAACTCAAGATTGAACAACTTTATCATCAATTGAACAACCTCAAGTTCAAAGTGTGCGTCGTACAATTCCTTCAAATTATTTAGGGCTTAAAAGGAATTTGAAAATAGAGAAATATGTCAACTCGCCTATTCATTTACTGATGTTGCAATCAAGGCATAGGCCTTGTTGTTCTTGTTTTCCCAAATGGCAAGCTCCTTATCTGAAGTGGGATTTTCTGGTGCATTGTCTCCTTCTCCTTCACAAATTCCTTTCCACGACTCATTGAAAAGAAGGGTTTGTTTTATCTTCCGATACCACTGATGATAGTTCTCTTTGCTAGAGAGAACCACTCCCACAATGCAAATTAGTGAATGCATCATAAAAAAAATATTTTTACGCAAAATAATTACATTAATTACAAGTCTTTGTAATAAAAATAATTAGTTGTCTTCCAAAAAAATCTTCAACTAAATGTAGGCTCTCAATATTCCTCCATACACCATAATATTTCAATACACCATAATATTTCATTACAATATAGTATATGGTTATCAAAAAATAATACCACATACCATATTCATATAAACAATATCCATATAGCATATGGTCTTCAAAAATAGCAGCATACTCTCTTTCCTCCATACCATATTACCACATATATGTGTGTGTGTGTGTGTGTGTGTGTGGTAATACAATACAATTCCGATGCATAAATTAATCCACCATTTTTAATATGATCATAGCTCCTCTTAAAAAAACTCAACTCATATATAAAATCGATCTTCTTAAATCGGTCTTCTTAATCTTATCGCATGGACACATTTAAAAGTATTAAAAACTTCAACGCACGGGTAACTTATCGCATGGACACATTTAAAAGTATTAAAAACTTCAACACACATGTATGTATATTCGTTGCAGAAATTCATATATATTTAACACACATATATGAAAGTTATCAACGCACATATCTGGTGACCATTTAATTTTAGTCATTTACCATTCACCATATACGATCTTCCAGAATTATTCGACACAAACATATGCCCACTATTTAATTCGTGCATAATACTAGCCTAGATCCATCTTAACTCCGGATCTATCAAGCGCCGAGAGGGATCAAATCTCTAGAGGTGCAAACCTCTTTTTTGAGTGCAAAACTTGAGGAAAGGTTTGCACCTCGAGATATTTGATCCCTGTCGGCGCTTGATAGATCTGGAGTTAAGATGGATCTAGGCTGGTTTGAGTCATGTGCGGCCAAGGAAAATATATCAACAATATGAGAAGATATGATTAATTTTATCAATAATATGTAAATACATCTAATATTAATATAACCATTTTAAATTTGCTAAATATATCTAAGATTTATTGGGTCATTTTAATTTAAAATTTTCTTAGTTACCTTTGTTGAGATGATAAATATTGTAAAATAACTTTAATGATGAAAAATGATGAAATAAATTTTTTGAATGCAAAGTGACAATGTAATAATATTGAATGATAGAAAATGTGAATAATAAGAATGTAGTCAATTAAAAATAGCCTTCATTGTGATCAATCTCCAACTATTTTCTTCTACTATTCTTAATGTCACTTGGGTTAGTTTTGTCATATGTTCATATAGATTATATGAAAAGGATAGTTGGAATCATATACCATTTAAATATTTAGCTCGAGCTATTCTAGTAAACATCATACTTTGTCTCTCTTGCTCTCCAATATAAATAGATTTAATTATTATAACACAAAAATCAATATACATTGTTAATATGTTTTTGTGCTTACACTGAAATCAATGGACACTATTAATCCAATTACTTCAAAATTAATGTACCATCATACATCCAGTTACATCAAATCATAAATCAACATATAAACTGAAATCAATGCATCTAATGCAAGAAATCAAATAAGATTAGAAAACAATATCTACACTAAAATCAATACATCTAATGCAAGTAATCATATAGGATTATAAATCAGCATCTAAACTCAAATCAAGGCATCTAGTGCAAGTAGGAAAATAGGATTAAAAACCAACATCTACACTGAAATCAATGCATCTAGTGCAAGCAATCAAATAGGATTAGAAATCACCATCTACACTGTGATCAATGTCTTTCGTTCAAGCAATCAAATAGGATTAGAAATCATCTATATTGAAATCAATGCATCTAGTGCAAGTAATCAAATAAAATTAAAAATCAACATCTACATTGAAATTAATGCATCTAGTGCAAGCAATCAAATAGAATTAGAAATGACCATCTACCATTTGAAATCAATGCATTTAGTGCAATAAATCAAATATCATTAGAAATCATTTACATTGAAATCAATGCATCTAGTGCATGTAATAAAATCTCATTAGAAATCAACATCTACACTAAAATTAATGCATCTAGTGCAAACAATCAAATAGGATTAGAAATAACCATCTACACTGAAATCAATGCATCTAGTGCAAGAAATCTTCTTCCCTCTCTCCCCTCTCCTTATATATCTATACCTCCCTCCATCTCTCCTTCTTTGTCTCTTTATCACATCCCGCGAAACACACATGCTCTCTCACTCCATATGTATTAATATCTTTGTCCCCCCCCCCCTCTTGTCTCCATCTATCTCTTATTTCTCTTCATCTTCCATCTGTATATGTATCTCCCTCTGTCTATCTAGATCAACCACAAAACATACACTCTCTTTCTCCAATCTATCTATCTATCAGTCCCTCCTCCTCTCCCTCTCCCTCCTGCTATCCTCTCTCCCTCTCTCTCCATATTCCTTATCTCTCTCTATCTCTCTCTCTCTCTCCAAATTTCACTCTCTATGCCTTTATTCTTACCTCCATCTCTCTCCCCCTCCATCTCTCCCTTCTTCTCTCCATCTCTTCTTGTCTGTCTCTTTATCTCACCCCCAAACATACAAACACTCTCTCCATCTCTCTCTTGTCACTCCCTCTCTCTCTACACTACTCACTCTATATGTATTTTGTCTTCCCTCCCTCTCTCCCCATCCAAATCCATCTCTCTATCCCTCCCTCTCTCCCCCTCCAACTCCATATCTTTATCCCTCCCTCTCTACTCCTTTATTTCAATCCTTCACCTCTCTCCCCCCTCCATATATATCTATATCAACCTCCATCTCTCCTTCTTTGTCTCTTCATCACTTCCCGCGAAGCACACACACACTCTCACTGCATTTCTATCAATATTTTTGTACCTCCTCCCTTATCTCCATCTATATAATATTTCTCTTCACCTTCCATCTGTATCTCTATCTCCCTCTGTCTATCTATAGCAACCCCAAAACATACACTCTCTTTCTCCAATCTATCTATCTATCAGCCCCTCCTCCTCTCCCTCTCAATCCTATTATCCTCTCTCTCTCTCCATATTTCTTATCACTCCCTCTCTCTCTCTATCTCTCCACCTTTCACTCTCTATGTCTTTATTCTCACCTTCCTCTCTCTCCCCCTCCATCTATCCCTCCTTCTCTCCATATCTCCTTGTTTTTCTCTTGATCCAGGTGGATATTTGTGGCCACCCGCCTATTCCACTTAGGCCCCCACCATTTTCTCTTTCAGTTTTTCAGTTTCGGCATAACTTACTATTTTTAGCAGTTTTTCGGGTCCTGAACTTCCGGAGCTGTTTTGAGGCCCTAAACGACGTTTTTTGGGCATCGCGCCTCTAGCAAATATTATTCCATTCCAGAATGATAATTTGTGGCGAAAGTTGTAGTCCTGGGATAGAGCTTTCTAATGATGTATCATGTGCATCAAATGGAGATAGTATGCCAAAGTTACATCCCTGGGAAGTTGAAACACCAATTTACCCAAACGGGGCCCATAGTTTTGGCGCTTCATCTCCTAGGGTTAGGTTTTTGGATGTTTAGGGTTCTCCATTATTTCTCAATAATAAATAGGCCCTCGAGCCTCATTGTAACTGAGTTCAGAGGCATGTAGCCGCCACATCTCTTCTCAGAGATAGCTACCAGCACCCTAGCTAGTTTTATTTCCATTCTGTCTGTAAGAAAATTTCAGTTCTTTGATATTAATGAAATGAAGTGTTATTTCTATTGCATATCTGTATTTATGGTTATATGTTTATTCTGTTGTGTTCCTTCATAAATCCGGATCATTGGTATCAGAGCGGTCTGCTTTTTCTCGATCCTTCTTTGCATGTCCCCAACGAGGTTGGGGTATAAGGAGCTAGGGCTTGATCTGGTGGAACCTTTGCAAGATCAGCCTCGTAAACCTCGACGGATGCCCATGGGGGATGAAAAGAAAGATGAGGGAGCAGGAGATCCTATCAAAATATTGCTCGAGGAGGCCCTCGAAAAACAAAGGAACGTGATGATGGATAACTTTGCTCAGATCCTTCAACGGCTGCCCACCGGCGGCGCATCTGCATCCAACAGCCACTCTGGAGGTGCGACTCCTTTTAAGGTACAAGTAAATTTTTACATTCCCATATTTGAGGGTCAAATCGACATAGATGCTGTAGATAGATGGTTGAATCTATTAGAAGGATATTTCTCTGTTCATGACTTTTCAGACCGGGAGAAGATTATTTTTGCACTCCTCAAAGCTACCCCCCATGTTAAGGACTGGTGGGAAACCTACTGTGAGAACAAGGACCAGACAGAACCCTCTTTGTTCTCGACCGTACCAACTTGGAATTCTTTCCGAGAGGCCATCAAGGAATAGTACTATCCCGTGGGGAGCTATGAGGACAAGTACATACAATGGACCACGCTACGACAACAAAGGGATCAAGATGTGCACGAGCTGACGAATCTGTTCCATACCCTGCGCACAAAGTTGGGTATCAAAGATTCAGAGAAACATTTGGTGCTAAAGTATCGCAGCTGTCTGCACAGATACATTCAGGAGGAAATGGAGTTCCTCGACATCTCCTCGCTTGGTACGGCATACCGGTATGCCGCCAAGATTGAGCAGAAATTCAAACAGAAGAAGCGAGACTTTGGATCTGTGAATCAAAAGCAAGGAAAAGGTGCTTCCAAACCGCAGAACAAAGGACAGAGCATGGCGTCTAAAGACAACCCGTCAAAGCCACAAGAAAAGAACAACACCGTAAAGCCAAAGAAGGACACGGGAAAGTGGTGTGAGTTCCATAAGAGCTCCACTCACAACACAAGTGAGTGTCGGGCCAAGCAGTCGCTAGTGGCCGAGATGAGGGCTTCTGAGTCAGATGCATGCTCCGACTCCGAATCAGAACCTGAAAAGGGGAATGAAAAAGGGAAAAAGATTATTGATGCGGAGCCCAATGCCACTGTTGCCACTACAAATATCCAGAAGGAGGAACCGGAAGATCCAGAGGAGGAGGAATGTCTCTTCCACTCCCAGATGTGGGTAAAGGGCTCCCCTATACAGTTCATTGTCGACAATGGGAGCCAAAAGAACCTCATTTCAGTAGACGTCGTGAAGCGGTTGGGTTTGCCGACCACAGCTCACCCACACCCATACACCATCGGGTGGCTTCACCAAGGACGAGATCTCCGCGTCAGCCAGCAGTGCCGCCTTCCCTATAGCATCAAGCCCTTCACGGATGAGGTATTATGTGACGTTGCTCCTATTGATGTTTCCGATGTATTATTAGGACAACCATACTTGTGGAAGCGTCATGCTGTGTATGAGTCTCGACCTCGTGCTGTTATTATTACTTTGGGAAATAAGTTGTACAGGATACCAGAGGTACCACCTCCTACGACTATCTCTTTGGTTACCGCAAAACAATGTAGTAAGCTCATTTCCCAAACCAGGAAATTCGTTTTCCTGATGATCCGCCCCCAGGGCAAGAAGAAGACTGTGGCCACGACCTCCAGACAGGGCTCCTCTGCACAACAACAACAAATGGATAAGTTTGTGGAGGAGTACGGGGACATATTCACCTCACCCACAGGGGTTCCTCTGCACTGTCAGGTCAAGCACCCGATTGATCTGACCTCCAGTGCGCCGCTACCAAATGGACCGATCTATCGGCGCTCTGTTCTGGAGAATGATGAAATCAAGAGGCAGATTCAGGAGCTGTTGCAGAAAGGTCACATCAGACCAAGTTCATCGCCCTGTGGGAGCCCGATCGTGTTGGTGCAGAAGAAGGATGGGACGTGGAGACTCTGTATTGACTATCGGGCGCTGAACAAGATCACTGTCCGGAATAGGTACCCAATCCCACGGATTGATGACCTTCTGGACCAACTCCAAGGTGCAAAATATTTCAGTAAGATCGACCTGAAGTCTGGGTATCACCATGTACCAATTGAACCCTCTGATGTGTGGAAGACTGCCTTCAAAGCTAAGGAAGGCATTTTTGAATGGCTGGTCATGCCTTTCGGGTTGACGAATGCTCCCGCAACCTTCATGAGGATGATGGACGACATCTTGCGGCCATTCACCAACTCATTCGTAGTGGTGTACTTCGATGACATTCTGATCTTCAGCAAGACTTGGGAAGAGCACCTTCATCACATCCGACAAGTCCTCCAAACACTGCGGCAACACAAGTTGTGTGCCAATTTGGAGAAGTGCACGTTTGGCATGACCCAGGTTCAATATCCGGGATACATTATTGATGAAAAGGGGGTGCATGTGGATCCAGCCAATATCCAAGTCATTCGGGATTGGCCAGCCCCGACTACTATAACAGAGCTTCGCAGCTTTCTGGGTCTTGCTAATTTCTACCGTAGATTCGTGTTGGGATTCTCTCATA
The DNA here is from genome assembly GCA_034641835.2 of Pinus albicaulis. NCBI lineage: Eukaryota > Viridiplantae > Streptophyta > Pinopsida > Pinales > Pinaceae > Pinus > Pinus albicaulis. The sequence goes on along the minus strand of MU968411.1, from coordinate 28,203,656 downwards.
TCACTTGGCCCTTGAGTCAAGTCACCAAAGGAGGAGCGAGAGCAAAATTATTTTGGTCGGAACCTCAACAGAAGGCGTTCAAAGAATTGAAAAATCGCCTCTGTTCTACCCCAGTGCTCACCTTACCAGACTTGCAGTAGCCGTTTGAGATCGAGACAGATGCCTCTGACTATGCTATTGGGGCAGTTCTTACTCAACAGGGACATCCAGTGGCATATCACAGTGAGACATTGTCTGAGACAGTTCGCAAGTATCCCACCTATGACAAAGAAATGTATTCCATTGTGCAAGCCTGTCGACAATGGAAGCATTAAATTTTGGGGAAGGAAACAATCATCCACACAGACCACCGGCCCCTATAGTTCATACAGACACAAGGGAAGTTGCAGAATGATCGCCATCAGAAGTGGTCCACATATCTGCAACAGTTTCATTTGAACATCAAGTACAAGAAGGGTAGCACCAATAATGTTGCAGACTGCCTCAGCCGACCACCGATCATGGCGCTCACCACCGTGCTCAACTCTTGTGGGCACGAGACTTCTAATTGGTCGCTTCTCTATGAGAGTGACCCAGAATTCGGCCACACTTACAAGGCACTCTTGGGGGGTACGCAAGTTCCAAATTTTCACCTCCAAGATGCACTTTTATGTCACCTGGGACACCTTTGTGTTCCTTCAAGAAAGCGTGCCAAGATGATATGGGAAGCACACTACAGTCGAGTCGTTGGGCATTTCGGGGTTGAGAAAACAGTAGCAATACTACAGAAGTATTTCTATTGGCCGAACCTTCGAAAGGATGTCAAGAAGCACATCAGATCCTGCACTGCTTGTGTCATTGCTAAACCGACCATCAAGAAGCAAGGCCTATATACTCCACTACCTACCCCTAGTCGACCTTGGGAATCAATCTCCATGGATTACATGTCGGGCCTACCTTCTACTAAGAATGGAAATGACTGTGTTTTCATGGTCGTTGACAGATTCTCGAAGATGGCCATTATGGCCGCCTGTAAGAAGAATATCACAGCAGAAGCCACTGCTAAACTCTTCTTTGAATGAGTGTAGGTGCACTTTGGGATCCCACAGTCTATCATATCAGATCGAGATAGCAGGTTCATCAGCACATTTTTGTCCAGCCTCTGGTCAATGTTGGACACAAAGCTCACCAAATCCACAGCTTTCCATCCCCAAACAGATGGCCAGACAGAGGTCGTCAACAGAATGATTGTACACATTCTGCGCATGTACAATTCAAAGCATCCACGCACATGGGACGAGAGCCTCCCTTATGTACAACATAGTTATAACCGGGCTCTCCACAGTTCAATTTGCCATAGCCCCTTTCAGGTGGGCTTGGGATTCCAGCCACTATGTCCCATTGACGTAGCCATGCCATTTGCAGCTGCTCAGGCCGATTCAGCTCATGTCCAGTCTGAAGTTGACAAAGCAAGTAACTTCATCGAGCGCATTCAACACATCCGCCAACAGGTTCATGATATATTGGACAGAGCCAATGTGAAGTACAAGCAGCGCCATGATCAACACCGGGTGCCACACAACTTCCAGGTGGGCGACAAAGTATGGCTACATTTGCAGAAGGAGCGCCTCACTGGACCCCACCGCAAGCTTCGCCCGCTCCGATACGGGTCATACACCGTCACCAAGGCTGTAGGGAACAATGCCTTCGAGCTTAGTATTCCTCCATTCCTTGGTCTGCACCCAGTCTTCAATGTGGATCGCCTTCGTCCTTACTTCCCACCTCTACTAGACACCTCGGACATTGCAAAACAACTCACACCAACAGAGTTAAACCCAGACTGCATGGAACAGGCCACCACAGATTGTATCATGGACATGAAAATCAAGAACACTCGCCAACAGAAGATCCAACTGTATCGGGTTGTCAAAGCTGGCCAACTCTTGCACCAAGGAAAGTGGTTCACCAGGGACCAAGTTCAGCAGAAATTTCCTCATCTCATGGAGAAACTTAATGCAATGGGGACCATTGCTTCCTAAGGGGGGAGGAATGATCCAGGTGGATATTGGTGGCCACCCGCCTATTCCACTTGGGCCCCCACCATTTTCTCTTTCAGTTTTTTTCCGTTTTGGCATAACTTACTATTTTTAGCAGTTTTTCGGGTCCTGAACTTCCGGAGCCGTTTTGAGGCCCTAAACGACGTTTTTTGGGTACGAAAGCGCCAGCGAATTTTCTGATAAAATTCGTCCCGACAGCTGTAGTCCTTGGATAGAGCTTTCTAATGATGTATCATATGCGTCAAACGGAGATAGTATGCCAAAGTTACGTCCCTGGGAAGTTGAAACACCAATTTACCCAAACGGGGCCCATAGTTTTAGCGCTTCATCTCCTAGGGTTAGGTTTTTGGGATGTTTAGGGTTCTCCATTGTTTCTCAATAATAAATAGGCCCTCGCGCCTCATTGTAAAGCAGTTCAGAGGCCTGTAGCCGCCACATCTCTTCTCAGAGATAGCTACCAGCGCCCTAGCTAGTTTTATTTCCATTCTATCTGTAAGCAAATTTCAGTTCTTTGATATTAATGAAATGAAGTGTTATTTCCACTGTATATCTATATTTATGGTTATATGTTTATTCTATTGCGTTCTTGCATAAATCCGAATCATCTCTTTATCTCACCCCCAAACATACACACTCTCTCTCCATCTCTCCCTTGTCACTCCCTCTCTCTCTCCACTACTCACTCTGTATGTCTTTCTTCTTCCCTCCCTCTCTCCCCATCTAGCTCCATCTCTCTATCCCTCCCTCCCTCCCCCCCCCATCAACTGCATCTCTTTATCCCTCCCTCTCTCCTCCTCTCTTTCAACTCCCCTCTCTTTTCCTTCCTCTCTCTCCCTTTCTCTTCTACCTCCCTCTCTCTTCCCCCGTCACTCTCTCTCTCTCCCCCCTACAATCCTCTATCTTCCCCCATCACTCTATTCCTCTCTCTCCCTTTATCTCCCGCCTCCCTTTATGTGCCCCCCCCTTCTCTCTCTCTCTCTCTCTCTCTCTCTCTCCAATCCTCTCTCTTACCCCACCACTCTATCTCTCTCTCCAACTATGTTACTATATCCCTCCCTCTCTCCTTCTCTCCCCCCTTGTCTCCATCACTCCCATGTCTCTTTATCTCGCCCCTAAACATACACACACTCTCTCCATCTCTCCCTTGTCACTCCCTCTCTCTCAACTTCTCACTCTATGCCTTTCTTCTTCCCTCCCTCTCCCCCCATCCAAATCCATATCCCTCCTTATCTCCTCCTCTTCCCACCCTTCCTCTCTCTTCCTTCCCCCTCCTCTCTCTCTCTCTCTCTCTCTCTCTCTCTCCCACCTCCATCTTTATGTTTCCCTCCCCCTGTTACCCTTCTCTACCTCTCTCACTCCTCTCCCTCTCTCTCTCTTCATTCCTCCTCTCCCCTCTCCTTTAGTGTATCTCCATCTCTCCATTGTCACTCCCCCTATTTCTCCACCTCTATCATATGTCTTTGTTCTTCCCTCCCATATATATCTAGAGTTTATATATATATAACAAATTTAATATTGTATTAATCTAAAGCTATTAAATTTAATAATTACGCTGTAAAGCGTACCTATTTGAAAACAACTTTGCTAAATGGTTACGTGTACTATTATGCACCCTTGATTTTAGTGTGAGACGATTCAAATCATCTCCACCTTAGGATTAAACACGGTTATTTTTAATCAGTTATACAAGGAACAGATCTCCATAAGGGTTTCCACACGACATCAGAACTCAGTGAGGGTTCACGAACTCCGATCTCCTCCTTCGTTTATTAATCAGTTATACAATGGAACAGATCTCCATAAGGGTTTCCACACGACATCAGAACTCAGTGAGGGTTCACGAACTCCGATCTCCTCCTTCGTTTATCCCTTGAGTCCTCGCAATAAGAAGAAAAAGTCACAGGGAGAGGATATTAACAGTGGGCTCAATTCTCCTTCTGCTGCCATTGCCGGAGAGAACCGTGATCCTAATTTTTGTGTGAAAACATCTAATGGGCCTGTCAAAAGCTCTGGCGGGTCTATGAAATCCAATCGTTCAGAAGCAGGCTCTGATGGTTCTCAAGTCTGGTCGGCCGATTTGCTTTACGATGTTGATTTGTGTGGTGCAAACCCTATTTTTGAATTTATAATTTTTTGTGTAAGGTTATTCTGGTTTATGGAGGGTTATTTCGGCCTTTAGGTATTGCACTGTTTTTCCAACGCATTTAGAGATTCTTTTGGCTCCACTTGCCAGGTTCTAACTTACTCATTTATTTTTTACCTTGCATTTAAGTTTTTCTTGTATTGGAATTTTCCGAGAACACTTTTCAGTAGCCTTTGCAGCCAGATTGCAACTCTTTAAGCCCAGAAAAGGCATCTACTTATGATATTCTTAAATCCACATTTTTTAATAACACTTCTCTGAAATATTCAGTTATTTCCTGCTATTAAACTGTAGTGAATCGACTCCTTTTTCTTGCAAATTTTTGTTTCTCGTTTATCTGTAAACCTTAGTTCCTTGCAAGTTTTGAGAGTAATTCCATAATTTTTTACTTTTGCTCTGATGGTATTGGAATGTCTGAGAGAATGTATTTTGTTTTTGATTCTGTTCGTGTATTTTTAAATAAATTCATTTTCATCAACCGGTTTTTTTAAAACAATTTTTTTATTGAGAGTTTCATTAATTATTAAATTTTAATTTTAATATTTTTTATATACTTTTCAATTGAGAATTTAAATAATTAATAAATTGTAATATTAAATATTTTTTTATAATAAATGTTACTGTTAATATTATTGAGTTTGGTATCTAAATAATTAATAATTAGATGGTGTGCTTGTTGATCCAATTCCAGTGCAAAAGGTAGCTTCTCTTCGGTTGATGCCAAATCCACCAAGGGTAGATACATATTATTTATATTATTGGGTTGGTTCCAAATCCACCAAGACTCAGATACATATTATTTATATTATTGATTTGGAGATCCGATCAAGACAAGGTGTAGCCTTGATTCAGTTGGAGTCAATGATGGTAAACCAACGTTGTTTTTGGGTTATTATGATGGGTACCAAGTGGCCACGACACTTTGAATTTTGGCATATTTTCAGGGTAAGGCAACCGCAATATATGGCCATTTACCATACATTTTGGCGGCCATTTACCATGACACTTTCATTTTTGTCAGCTTTTCTGGGTAAGACATCTGCAATATATGGTCATTTACCATGACACTTCTAAATTTTGCAATTAGGTAATGTGCCAAAGATTTTGTTTTCAATTAAAATTGGTCAAATCGCAAATCGCCAGGACACAGTGTTGGGGTGGCGAAAGTTTGGAAAGCTAATTGCATCCATATTGTGATTAATTGGATTTCATAGAATTCATTTAAATTTCAGGTTATAAGTAATTACAGGCTTTCACAAGAGATTTTTTAAGAGTATTATATGTATGATAAATAGATTAACTATCCAAAAACAAATTAAATCATTATAAAATATCATTACACAATACTTTTCCTAAAATCTCCAACAAATTTTAAATTATTTATCACACAAATCACAAAATTCAAATATAATTAATTACTTGCCACAACTTAATGTAACGACATTCACACGTTTAAACAAATTTTCACAGAAAAATTCCAAACATAAATAATTTCTTACCCCAACTTTCTGTTGTGTGCTCACATCTGGTGGAGAAAGCTATAAAAACTAACTACACCTATACGGTTCATACAAGTTTTCACAAATTTTCTGTTCTTGTCATACAAACATTAAATAAAACTTCAATGTGCCTCCATGTGACTCATTACATTGACGATTTTTTCTACAATTTAATCACCGTAATTTGCACCCTTCAATGACGTCGTTGGAGTCTGGCCAGGAGAGGGAAATGGGTTTAGGATTTATGTTCATGTTCTTTAATTGTCTTGTGATCATGGCAACTCATGTCACCGCCTCAGCTGTTACTCATTGTTCGTCACATATTCATCCACAGTATGGTTTATACCATCATAATCACCATCTCTATTGTATGTATCATTTTCCCACAACAGCTCGAGTGGAAACATTCCGGGTGAACTTGGGCGGTTGCAGAATTTGAAGCACAAATGAAAAATTTATCATTTTCCCTCGTGAAATATTTTCTTGGATTTTTAATGCAAACAATGCCATAGGTCAACACAGTGGTATATACAATGATGAACAATAATAAAAAGGATTGCTTGTACTATAATATATATCACAAACAAATGACCCATGAACATTCACATGAAGAGAATGTCATACAAAGCAGAAAGAGATTGGTAAAAGACTAATAACTAGCAAACAAAACATGGAATACAAAATCTATCAAAATAAGAAATGTAGTTAACATGTATAACAAGGTTTTCAAGATTGAAAAAAAAAACTAATCATTCGATAAATGAGAATCTCATACAATTCCATGGAAGTAAGTAGCATATCAGTTACCCACTACATACAATGTAGAATGCCAAAAAACCTACCCTAGCTTGAATACCCATAGTTGCTCGGATAAATTTCAGCAAATTGTCTAAGGCAGAGCACATACAACAAAGTTTATTGGACAGGGGACATTGGAAGCCTAGGTGGAGTCCTTATAGATGTTTTGGTACAACAAAAGCATTGCCAAATTCAGGTAATTTAGATTACCAGAAACCTATCCTGGTTCGAATGCCTATCAATTGCACAGATAAATAAAATAAACTTCAGCAAACTGTCTAAGGTAGACCACATACAAATCTTATTGGACAGAGGATAATGGAAGACTAGGTAGAATCTTTCTAGTTATTTCAGTACATGGAAAAGAATTGTCAAAGTCAGAAAATTGTAAAGGCTTGATTGATGAAATTGATCAGATGTTCAATAATTTCATTCAAATCAATAATTCAAACAATTTTGATTGGCATGGGGTATTGCAGAAAATTACCTTTAAAGATGATTGATCATTTCTTGATAGGTGATACAAATGAATCCTCTTTATAGAATGAATAAGCATCAAGAACAGATATAGGGCTGAGTTGCTTATAAACCTTGCTTATCGGAGACAGTTCTTCACAATGCTTAAAATGAATTTCATCCATTTCAGAATGAGCTTCAATGTTTTTTTATTTTACCAAATGTGCAGAAACTTTATTTTTTTGTCTTTGTGCCTGATGTCTGCGCATAAGACAACTACAAATCAGTGTTGGAAAAAGGCTATCAATAATTCTTAAATGGAAAATATGTTTTATTGTATCAAAAAATACTACTGCAATCTTACCTTTGGTTCTGTTCTGAACTCCAATGTTCTCCTCAACTTCGGATGTGAATCTATTGAACCATTTGATTGAAGTAGACAATGGTTTCCATTATCAATTCCGCAGTCAAAATCTACACTAACATCACTCATTTTACTCGTAACCTCATAATCCATTTGCGAAATGGAGCTTATGTTGCTGTCTAGGTGATACAAATGAATCATCTTTATAGAATTAAGAAGCATCAAGAACATATATAGGGCTGGGTTGCTCAGAAACCTCCAGAGAAGTGCTTGTCATAGACAGTTCTTCACAACGATTAAAATGAATTTAATCCATTTCAGAATAAACTTCAACATTTTTTTATTTTACCAAATATGAAGGCACTTCATTTTTTGTCTTTGTGCCTGATGTCTGCACATAAGACAAATACAAATCAGTGTTGGAAAAAAGCTATCAATATTTCCTAAATGGAAAATATGTTTTATTGTATGAAAAAATACCACTGCAATCTTACCTTTGGTTCTGTTATGAATTCCAATGTTCTCCTCAACATCGAATGTGTGTCTACTGAGCCATTTGATTGAAGTAGACAATGGTTTCCATTATCAAGTCCACAGTCAAAATCTGCACTAACCTCATAATCCATTTGCGAAATGGAGCTTATGTTGTTGTCTAAGCGAACAGAGATCTCATCTGCTCTAGGTGTTTGAGGGTATTGATATGCCACCGCATCTCTGCTACTTTCACTCATTGTATCTATTTTCATAACATGACCTCGTTTAGCTCTCATACAAATACGTGGTGATCGACTTTCTGTTTCTATTCCCATTTGCTTGGTTCCTTGTTTTGAAGATTTCGAAGATCCTGATTATCCTGACTTCCTTTCAATTTCAGGCTTCTTCCTTTGAATTGTTGGCGTAGAAAAACTTGGGTGGCTATTCTTCACACTGTTAAGAATCTCTTTAGAAGACTGTTGATTTCGTGTGGAAGGACTTGAGATTGGGGATAATGGACAAGGTATTCCCTTTTGTAAAACATCATTTGAATTTTCTATGGACTTGGTCCTGATATTATGTTCTCTTCTATGATTCTGTACAACAATGGATTCATTATTATAGTGGTTTGAAAATCCTTTGCAATTAGGCCTACCTGATTCTTGATCCTTGAGGGCTCTGTTGTTTCCCATAGTTGATCTCTTGGTGCTTGGACTTCCAGGCTGAGATACTAAGCTCACTTTTCTTTGATTATTTGGAAACCCTTCCAAGGGAATAACAGAAGAATTACTTGAGTTTCTTACCGATTTGGCAGGCTTCATTATCACTATGGAAGCCTGAAAATATTTTACAGAGTTAGAGCTTCCAAACCTCAATTGACTGTCTTGCATTTCGCGAGCTCTATAAACGGTTTTGCCTTATGGGGAGATTCTGGAACTTGGGATGTAGTCAAAGTCATTCTCATGATTATTGAATTTTTCTTTTGTTGAGTCTAGAAGACCTTTATTGTGCATTGTAGAAGTATTTTTCCTTATAGGGCATCTGTAGTTTTTCTATGATCAATCTCCTGATGCAGTGCACAGCTTGTGCAGTGCTCTTTCTCTTCTTACAGAATCATTAGGAAGCTATTTGAGTGTGAGAGCATTTCCTCTATACTACTCTTTCCTACTTGCATGATTCATGTGAGATCATTTCCTCTATACTACTCTTTACTATGTTAATGCTTTACAGCGTTTCCTTTGCAACATATGGTGCAATTGCTAGTATATAATATATATGAATATTAGATTTAACAATAATAACAATATTAATAATAATAATGTAATATTAATGTTAGGGTTAATAATGTTTTTTTGTATGGTATTAATAATAATTTGGTCCACGGTATTTAATCCATATACTTCATATATAGTTATATGTTGATTTAATCTTATTTGATATATTTACGTCGTAATTACGTCCTAAGACGTTTTTATTTGAAAACAACTCCCCTAGATGTCACTGTGTCAATGTCTGAGCCATTGGATCAAATGTTAGATGATTAAAATGTTTTAGGCCATCAGATTCACAAATAAAAGTTTTATATATGTTTTTTATAATGTTATTTTTTTTTAATAAGTGATTGAATTTTCGTTTTGGTGACTTTGTCAAATTACACAAAAATAAAAATAAAAGTAAATTAAATAAAAAGATTGACATATTGTAATGAACATTTTAACTAGGTCAAATAAAAAATAAAAAATATACTAAACTATAAAAACAACCCATGGTATTGACTCATGGTATTCATGTGGAATGTGGTTTATGTAAAGGGGGGAATTTAGATGGCCTAACTCTGTATCTACCAAGAGCCAAGAGGGATCAAATGTCTTGATATGCAAACCTCATTGATCTCTCTCATCAATAATATAGATCTAAACTAATTATTTAATAAAATTATTTACTAAACTATAAAAACAACCCATGGTATTGACTCATGGTATTCATGTGGAATGTGGTTTATCTAAAGAGGGAAATTAAGATGGCCTAACTCTTGATCTACCAATAGTCAAGAGGGATCAAATGTCTTGATATGCAAACCTCATTGATCCAACTAATTATTTAATAAAATTATTTTAAAATGTTTATAGTCATTATTCTTTTAAAATTTCACTTAATAAAATGTATCTAAATTTTCATACATCCAGATATACATAGTTTTTCTTGTTCTATATTATTTTTGTTACAACTATTTTATTATTAAAAAAATACATGGTTTTTTTTGTTATATATTATTTATGTTACAATTGTTTTATTATTCATGAGTAATATTTTTTAATATATAAAAAATTAAATTAATAATGAAAATTTTTAAAATATGTGATCTTTTTAAATTTTCAAATTATTTCACACGACATGATTTATCTTGAGCAATAATGATGAATGTTCATAATTTTGATTTCTTAAATAACACTAAATTTACCTTTAATTACTTAATTGTAATAGTTTTTAACTACATAACAGTTTGTAACTACACACGTACTCTTTTTTTAGCTAAAAACAAACCATATACATATCTTTAATTACCTAATTTTAGCTAAAAAAACTTACATGTTTTTTACTTTATAATCATAAACAATTTTCATATTATATGATGTCAAACTTACTCAAATTTTTATTCTGAAATTTTAAACAATGTTTCCCACTACATAATTTTAGCTTTTATATTTTTTTATTTTTTTTTTAATTCCAAACAAAACTTACAAAAGAAAAAGCCCACTCGATCCTTATTGTAGATTATAGTTTTAAAAAATTGACACTATGATTAACAATATAGTAAATTGAGACAACCTTAAGGGGTTTTTTTTGTACAATTTTTATCATAACCTTTCCCTCCATCCAATATATAATGTAGAGTCTTCTAAAGAGAGAGTATATTTTAGTTTATAACTTGATCCACAATCAAAGAAAATGGCTAGGGATTTCACAAGTTATTAGTTTCTAACTTGATCCATAATAAAAGAAAATGGCTAGGGATGTCACAAGTTATCATTCGCACAGTGATGTGTTGATGTTCTTAGTTGAAATGGATCTTATTAGATGCATGGTGGCTAGAGACACTAAAAAATTCAAAAAAGATATATGTTATGACATCCATATTGTCTACAAACCATCCAAATTTCCCATCTTATACAACAATTTCTAACAATAACTACTCAATTTACTCTCCAATTTTTTAAACCCCCACCCATGCTGGGGAGATCACCCTGTAAAATCTAATGTTCCTCTGGTTTTTTTAAGGGGTTCATAAACAAAACAGACAACAAGAAAGTCAATATTGTGGTATTATAACTAATTTTTGAATCATTGTGACAAACAAAACATCACTTTAGCTCACATGGTATATATAATTCTATAAGGATCTAAGATGATAACAAATTTTGAATCATGATAACTAGGTGAAAACCAAAACTAAGTTATAGCCACAAGAAAAAAATCTCAACAACTCACATAATATATCCAAGGTTGCAATGAACCCCATACATTGTGATGGACCTCATGGGAATTTTAGTGCACATATAACACCACCCTAATAATTCTATACTCTTGATCAATTTAGAATAACCTAGGATGTGTAAAATATTTTAATAAGATAAACAAAACAAACAACAAGAAAGTGAATATTGTGGTATAATAACTTATTTTTGAATCATTGTGACAAACAAAACATCACATTAACTCACATAATATATATAGTGCTATAAAGATCTAAGATGATAACAAAGTTTTGAATCATGATAACTAGGTGAAAACCAAAACTAAGTTGTAGCCACAAGCAAAAAATCACAACAATTCACAGAATATATCCAAGGTTGCAATGAACCCCATACATTGAGATGGACCTCATGGGAAGTTTAGTGCACATAGAACACCACCCTAATAATTCTATACTCTTGATCAATTTAGAATAACCTAGGATGTGTAAAATATTTTAATAAGAAACTAGATTTGTAATAATGAAATATAAAACTATAACTTAAATTTGTGAATTTACTTTGTATCATAACATAAATGAACCATAACATAAATAACAATATCTCCTTCCAAAAATGTCTCCATATTAAAATGACATTCACTTTCTTGTATACCAAGACTATTGTTCTTCATATACAATTTCTGATAAGCATGCAATTGGCTCTTAGATATATAGATGAACTTGAAGTAAACTCTATTTTTGTTAATAAAAAATATCTTTATGTACACCTATGCTAGATAGATTGTACTTGAATGTATTTAAAATATCTTATCTGAGCTATGTGCTGCATTATTAATCACCAAAGGATTTTCACCCCCAATTTCCTATTTCAATATCTATAACAAAATTTGTATATATGTGAACATATTATGTTGGTTTGCATATATGTTTTCACCCTCAATTGCCTATTTCAAAACCTATAACAAAATTTTTTGGTTGATAACTCTTATCATCAATATCTTTGAAACCTCCACGACCTGCTTCCATGGAAGCAAAATTTTCCTTTCATTCCTTTACGATGACTTGTTCTCTGCAACATCTTATTTCTTCTAGGCTACTCTTTCCTATGTTATTGTCTTCTTATTTCTTATAGGCTACTCTTTCCTATGCTATTGCCTTAGGACGTTTCTTTTGCAACATATGGTGCAATTGCTAGTTTTATTTATTTACCTTACCTCTTTATACCTCTTTTATATTTATTTATTTACCATACCTCTTTTATAAATATGGCATTTGGCCCATGGTATTAATAATAATTTGTTCCATGGTATTTGGCCGATAGGTATTAATAAAACTTCTTTTTTGAGTTTTTGTGAATATAGAGGTTTATGTAGTAAATATAAAAAGAGGTTTTATTTATTTACCATGCCTCTAGTTTATTTATATTTATATTTATGTTTATTTACCATGTCTCTAGTTTATTTATATTTATATTATTTACCATATCTTTTCTTGACTATTCAAACATATTCATATTTTAAATTTACTTTAAATTTTTTATTTTTTATTTTTATGATTATGTAAATTATTGTTTAAGCCGACATTATTTAAATTTTATTGTTTCAGTCTTCAAAATATATCATCACAACATTCAAAAAAAACAAATCCCTTCAAATGTATCGCTTCAAAAATTTCAACGTAACCTACCAAAATTTTCGGGCAACAACCAATGTTGAGATCAGAGTAACAAAAAGTTTTGTAGTCTTCAATTCCTTGCTGAGTCAGCATACGCAGGAATCCAACACACATTTCTCGCTCACCACTGCATAAATCGATTCAAATCCATGCACCAATTTAAACGCAGCAGGTCACGACCCTTTTTTTTAAGATATATAACATTAACATTCACGATATTCAACCTTCACCAAATTGTTCAACGCACCACTCAGTGTTGAACGCAGAGAACACACAGATAATTCAGTGTTATGTTAAACACACAAAGGGATAGTTCTGATGAAAATGACAAAAAAAAATTAGAAAACAAGAGTTACAATTGACCTTTGCTATCATACTATGTGAGGCTAGGTAACTCTGAATGAATTTGGTGATTTTTATGACTATATATTAAAGATATTATTGAGTTTTATCTCCAATATATTTTTGTATTTCAATTTCTTTTATTTTTCTATTTACAATATTTACATAAAATTCTTAATCTCAAAGATTAAGTTTCCAACAATTCCATATTCTTCCCAACGATTAGGCTCTGATTTGATTTTGAATTCTATAACAAAATTTATAGAAAGAACCATACATGGTTTTGTTCAAAAATACCAAAACTAAAAATCCTCCATTATAGTTCTAAGTGTTATGAACCAAATATTGAAATAAACATTAAGAATACCCAATTGAGTAATATCATGGTCAAACTAAAAGAACGAATGAATGTATAAGAATCTTCTTCAATGGGGAAATATATTGTAAGAATATATTGAAATGCAAAACATAATATTATTATTTAAATAAGTCTCTTTGATGTATTTATAAGGATGTATATATAAGGGATAAAGAGGGTTAGAAGGCATATATATATATATATAATTCTACTTGTAATGATAATTAATAATAATTTTCACCATATTACTATTTGGAGAATGACACGTCATTATGGCTTCTAATCTATGAAATTGATATTGAAGATCATGTTTGTGTGTGTTTGTAAAATTCTATCTATAAACCATTAGTTAATTGTTTGGCTCTTGAGATGTATTTTTCCTTGAATCCATGGCCTTTAGCCCAAATATATGTATAAATGGATAAATATATGGTTTAGGGGAAAAACTATATATGTTGGGATAAATGTATCATTGTAACAATCCTTCTAAGTGATTAGGAACTATAGGGATTCATTAGCTCAAGGCATGTCTCTTGATTTCCTTCATTTTATCATATTATAGTATGTTGGAGTGCTAAGTGAAATCAAAATGCCAAGACGTCGAAAGTTCCCTAATCATAAAGAAACCAATTCAAACAATTAGCAACGAATGAAAAATAATTTTCATTGTCATTATAATTATCAATATATTTTCCAATCAACATAAGGAATGGGAAAACATATAAATAGAAGTGATATACACATAATTTCTTCTAGTTGACAAAAATATTCCTTGATTGTGATTCAATGATTAAATTTCCTCCTAAGAGAATTCATGTTGCTAGAAAATCAGAAAGGCAGAAAGATTCTCTTATGTTGATAATTACTTGCGATAATTTTGTAGTCGTATTAACTTTATTTATTTTCTTTTCTCTTCTTTTCATTAAGTAATCATCAAATAAAAAGATGAATATCAATGACACCATATATAGGCACTCAGCCAGTGTTGAACCCCCACTATAGGGGAAAACCCATCCAAACTCTTCCACTAGCAAAGTCAAATCAAACTTGAGACAATCCAAGGCCTTAGACCTAACCAAAATACCTTCCTCCTCCACCAATTCAAGCTTCCAAGATGATTATGCAAACTTCGGTAGTCTCTTCTTATCTACCAGTAACAACCTAGAATTTCGGCCCGACTACAACCCTGCAAATTCCTCCCTCTTGCAGTTCCATAATTTCGCATGTGTGAATCATAAGAGAGAGAAAATGGTCTCCAAACTTCTTTGTTAGGGTTTCCTTTTCTTCATTTGTGTTTTTCTCCTTCTTCCTTGAATTTGGCACACTCTTTCCTTCTCCAGCAACTACATATCGAACTTGTTGAGAATGTGCTCCAAATGAGGTTGAGTTGTTGCCTTTATATAGTGGATTTTTCCTGTCAATTAGGCCAACTTGTCTTCCTTGAGGCCGACTTAGTAATGGAAGCCTAAATGACCTAATTTATATATCAAAAAAATTTCTTCCTTGATAGATAAAGCTCAAGAAGGGTATTTTACATGATTACAAGGACAAGGACATTTGAAATAAACCCTAGAAGCCTACAATGGAGGCTTTAAACTAAAAATAATTAACCCAAGCATGAAACCCATGCTTTAATAAGTCAAATTATTTTACAATAAAATTTATTTTTCTTTTTTAAAAATATATTACATCATGACTCAAGTACAATTATGAATATTGACACTAGTTACATTCTTCAACACTCCATCTTAACTAGGGAGGTATTCATAATTACATATATATAGAGGTACTTAGAAGATCTCAAAATTATATGCTCTATGAAGAGTCATAATGCATGCAATGTTATAGATTAAATACCTAACCAGGGTACTCTAATCAAGTGGGACTAAGGTGTACTCAGGCTTTAGCCACTCTAGGTACCATGAGGATTTTAAGCTCTAACACCAAACCAGGGATCTAGGTTTGTATCCAAGGTCAAATCTCCAAGACCAATGCCACCCTCCCTACTTTGGGATCTAGACATCAACACATAGGCCGGCTAGATGTCCTCCCAAGCATCTTGCCGCCCCAAGATGCTTTATCTCTCCTAATCAACTAATCAGATATATATCCACTAATCTAAGCATGCTTCAAATATTCAATATTTTTACGGAGAGATCATGTACAATCACAACCCAAATCAATAATAAACCTTCAAATACATATATAATTAAACACAAACCTTCGGGATGAGTCAATCATTTTGATGATACTTATATCATCATCAAGTTATCCAGCTACCACTTGTCAGAAGCTTTCTTCTTTCACTTCTTCAATAGAACCAAATACAACCTCAATACTTTTGTTGAGACTTAGTTTTTCCCTCTTTTAGATATCGTATTCCACAGTCGTTTTCCTCATTTGACCCTTTTTGGTATCCAAAATTTTTATTTTGTCTGTCCCAATATCAAAATATGAATGGAGGTAAAGGATCATGGATTAGGCTCATTTTCATAATTATTTGGTTGAATTAAGCAGATGATTAAGTGAACTTTATATTATGTTGCTAACATTGAAATGTGGTTATATCCTTATTATGGGACCTTGATATGAAAATATGAACTCCCTATTTGTGATAGGTATATTTCATGATCCAGCGTTAGGATGGACAGTTCAGTACTAGGAAGTAGTTCAGTACTATATTCTGCTCTTAATTTGGTAGTAAGATCACTCGCTTGCAGACAATTGTCAACATTTTTGGATAATTAGCATAGTTATATTTCAGAAAAAAAATTGAAAACACTTAATTTTATTTATTATATTGTGTACCACCAAAATTATTCTCAATTTATTAAGACTAAATCATCCATATATTTACTTTTTAATGAAGGAAAATTCTAAAAGTAGAAGTAATCCACGCCATGGTAAATATATGTTACTTCATTATCTCACCCATAACGTAAATTATGTATCATAATGACTTATCATCATTGCCATGGGTATTTGCGTATTTCAATATCACACCATAAAAAAATAGATGTAAAAGCAGTAATCAAATCATTAACTTACTACATGGTGTTGAATATTTACCTCTTCCAATATCACACCCTAAAAAATTGATGCTTTTGAGGCTATTTGAAGTTATCCAATATAAAAATATAAAAACTTCATGTTTTTTAAATTTTTTTCCAAGTTCTTCCAATATTGCAATGTAATCCCAATCTTTTGATATCACTACTTTATTATAAAAACACAAGGTTTTTGGAATATGCAAGGTTTCTTCTATAATACTCACTCAATTTTTGTTGTTGATGCTTTGAGACTATTTAAATTCATCCAATATAACAGTATAAAATTTTCATTTTTCTTATGTTTTAGCCAAGTTCTTCCGATATAGCATTGTATAACCCATTCTTTTGATATCACTACTTTATGAAAAAAAAAACACTTTTTGGAATGTGCACGTTTTGTTCTATGATAATACTCACTCTATTTTTGTTGTGATCACAAAATATGCTTACTCTATAAAATTAAATGAGGATATTGATTATTATATCTTTGGAGTAGTATTATTGGAGTTGATAAGAGGAGGAAATGTTTTTGATATGGAGCTTGGAGATAATATTGATGTTGTGAAATGGGTTCTAGGGAAGTTTAATACAAAGTAAGGGGTATGGAAGGTTCTTGAGTCTAAGATTAGGGAGAGCTCAAAGCAAGACATGGTTGTAGTGTTAACAGTAGCTCTACTTTGCACCATAATTCTCCCTCAATGACGTTCTTCAATGCGTGAGGTTGTTAAAATGCTTTAGTTTGTTAATCCCAATAAAACCAACAATTTTGTCACTTAACAACCTATCAAAGATTTTATAACCTCCTCAAAAGCCTTCCAGATAGAATATTAGATGTCTTACTTGGCATAGAGAAGAAAACACACTCCCCTTCCCCAGTTTACTATTAAAGTTTTAGTGACAATGGATTACAATTTTGATGACTAAATAGTTTCTCCTTACTTGACTAAATGGTATAGCATGTCTTTAAGTGTGAAATTTATTTGTATATTCATCTAATTTTGATTTTCGTAAGGCATTCTATGTGATGCAATGCATTAGCTTGTGTATAAATTTGAGGCTTATTGAATACATAATTCTAGTGTGAGATATTTTATTTTCTATTGTGTTTTCCAAATCTTGATTTGCAGCTTAAACTCATAATCATTGAATGCATGACTGAAGATATCCCCTATATATCACTAATAATGACGCCATTACAATTGGGATGCAGGGCGTACATATTGAATATCAAAGAGGCCTTCTTGTAATATCAAGAAAGGGTTTGCTTTGCCCAAATGGGAAGAGAGAACAAATGTAGTATGAATTTATCAGCATCTTACTTTAAGAATAAGGTAATGTAATTGAAGGATAACAAGGATAGTCGATGGCCATGAGCTAGTGGTTTAATAGAAAAATTATCAAATTGTTAATCAAACTAAAATGACAGGTTAATCTAAGAAAGTTATTTTCAATTAAGACCATGTCTAAATTTAATTACTATTACAAGGTTATTTTTGAGGTTCCAAGTAATTTATACAAAGGTAAATTAAATATTATATCAATTAATCTAATGTAAAACACTAATAAACGTAATCATATGGTTGTAGATAAATGAAGTGAATTTTTCTATAATGTGTTAAGTAAGATTTCATTTTCCTTTCATTATTGACTTCGGAAAGTATGTTGTTGAGAGGTTGCCAAAGTGCATCAAATTTTAAAAACATACATGAAAAACAACTTCTAATTATTAAAAATGGAAAAAATCAAAAATGGGAAAGGGCTAATTGTCAAGTAAGATTTCATTTTCCTTTCATTATTGAATTCAGAAATGTGAGGGTTTGGCAGCCCTTATACGCATGCATTCATTAGTGGGCAATGATCTTCCCAAATCTTCTATTTCTTCGGTGTATCTTTGCACCTTTAGGGGAAATTTCTAGTTTAGTTCATTTCAAATATCAAAGCGACTTACATCATAGTAAGATTGTACTCGTTTCCTTAGTCTATGAAACTAGAATTCAAAATGGTTATTTTGTAAAATTTTACTTCTTGAATGTTCTTAATTGAAGGTAGTAAGTTAAGAAATTGATTGAAATATTTGGATAGTCAACTAAATTTAGGAAAGTTTATAAAATTATATAATATTATCGAAAAACATATCGTTAATTTCTTTTTGGTATGTTAAATTCCAATGCATATAACTTATAGATCATGTTATGACTAAGCTCTTGTAGATGACCTCAAAAGAAATAAAATTTAATAAAAAATATTTGTTGAACATTACTCGTTGAGGATATATTTTAAAATTGAATTTAAAATGTTTTTCAATCTTATTTTTGTTTTTTAATTGAACCATGAACATATATTTTAGTTCATTTTAAGCATCAAAGTGACTTGCATCATAGTCTAAGATTGTACTTATTTTCTTAGTTTATTTCCTAAGAAGTTAAAATTCTTATCTTGTTATTTATGTATGATAATAAATTATCCATATGAAAATATATACAAATTACATTATACATGAACATCCACAAACTAAAATAATAAGCATCCATAAACTGAAATAATGTTCATACATCCATAAATTGTCCATGTATGAAAATATACGAATTTTGTACCCCACATGTGAATGTGCCTATGAAATTGGCCTGAAAATATACAAACTATCTATGATCCACTCTAGAAAGTATCACTTCTAGAACTCTTATGTGTGTTTCGCGTGTAGAGTGAACGTCCATAATCTGGTACTGCAATATAACACATTCAAATTAAAATTAATTAGAACATTATTTGTACAAAATAGACAATAAGGAAATAAATTATTTTGAACTGTGCATTTAAATAGTCCCCTACATGTGACTCAATCGAGTGCAAGTGGGATTTAGGTGAGATGGGGGACTGATCAATCTAGGTTTGGTGCTCCCCTCCATGTGGCTCAATGCCTCCATACCCAGTATCTCACTCATTTTTCCACATAACGGCAGCATCGACACCCCTCTGCATCTCGGCTTGTGTACACAATGGCAAAGACAAATTATAATTAGTATACAAATTAATTAGCATGCATACATGTAACTTTTTAAAAAAATGTTGAAATATTAGGAATAAAAAATTTTACCTCAACTGCTAGTCCATGTAGCTATACATAGTGACTCTCCTCCACATGAGAGTTATGATTTGGAGGTGGAGGTGGAGGACACTGAGCTACGAAAACATGCACTAGAGGAGGTTGCTCTAGTTGGTCAATTTCCCCCTCAAATTACCTCAAAATCTCATCTTTGTAGTTGGATCGCGCATGCATGTTATCATGAACTTATTAATATAAATGCAATTTGATACGAACTTATTAATATAAATAATGTATAATTTGACGATAAAAGACAAAAGTTGTGTGTGTGTGTGTGTGTGTGTGTGTGTGTGTGTGTGTGTGTGTGTACCTGGTCTATGTCACGTGGGTCGTGCACCCTCCAAGTGTCACGGATGGTATCACGAGACATATGTGCATATGAAAAAATTTGGTCACGCCCTAGACTCTTGAGATATGAATCATCATATAATGCAAGTTATGGGCCAGGAGGCAACGAAGGTGTTTTGCTCATCTATCCCCACAATGCAACATGTGCAATGGCCAATCTCTGTAATATTCCTAATTAGCCCAAGCTAATAGGAATATTTAAATTTTGTTTTATTTTCCATTTGTGAATAAATGACTAATGGAGGACATGTAAAACTCCTTAGATCAATGAATAAATCAATGCTCAATGTGAACAAAGCTATATCTGAGCCAGTTACATAAAATCCACTTGTGTGTGAAACAGGTTTTAGCTATTTGACTGGGTCAAAAAGACCAAATCTACAATGTTGTCTAGGTTCAATGCATCTCCTAAAGGGACAGCACAGTTCTAGGAGGAGGACCACATGTGAAAAGGGTTAAGTGATTCAAGGTGGTTTAGGGTTTGGCACATCCTCATCTTATAAAAGGAAGGAGAAGGCTCAAGGAAAAGTTAGTTGATGATATTTCGATTTTGAGATTGCTTGAGCAACTCAAACTCTCTTGGTTGTTTAGCTAGAGAGAGAGGAATTTCCTGTTTAGGAATTCCTCCTCCTTCCTTAAGGGTCTCTTGGAGGAGATTGTGCTGCATTGGTCCACTATCTGGCATTGGCCAAGCTTCACCTCCCTTGACAGTGTAAATCCTGATTAGGGCTTCACTATTTAGAGAGCTACAACAAGTGGAATCAGATCTATTCAAATCTAAAGAGTTCTATTGCATCTTCTCAGTGGGAAAGTCATATAAATCATTGGCAGGAGTGCAATAGCTGTTCTGAGCTTCAAATTCTTATCTTGGCATGAGGCCAAAGTGTGCATCACTTCATCAGCGCAGTTAGCTTCAGAAACTGCATCATTTTGCAAGCAGAGTTGCATTGTACATTTGCTAGCAGTTTGGAGGAGATATCTTCGGTGAAAGGGCTCCTTTCCTTCACTGAGGTGATCCGTGGATTGGCCAACCAATCCATGTCATATTTCAGATCTGATCTGCTGTGTGATATATTCTTCATAAATTTCTAAATTTTAATGTAGATCTACGGTGTAGATCTTAGATCTATTCAGTGTCCTTCACTTTCAGCTGAGATCCCCAAGGGGAATGTACTTAAAAGGGATTTTTGCATATATATCCCATTTATATCTATCCTTTTGTCCTCTAATCTATTATAGATCTGAAACTTAATAAAACATTGCTTCATATTTCTGGAAATAACGCTGTCTGGTTCATCCTCTACTTCTTGTGTCATAAAACTTGGTTTTGAGGCATTTTCTTTAAGTATAAATCTGTATTTTATAATGTACAATATTTGAATCATATTCTCAGCTTTCCATACTATTATCTCTGCATAAAATCACCAAAACCTTCAGAAAATACGCTATCTCTGCTTTAGCAAATTTCTGCATAGTCCAAGTCATGGGAAATCAGCAATTTCTAGCCTAGTCGGGAATGAAGGATCTGTTTAACATAGAAAAACGCATTTTTTTGTTGAAATTCAGCATGTGAATCCCTCTTGACCCAATCTAGTATATCCCAGAGCCATGACCCTTATTTTTACGTGTATTTTTTAATACAATCATTTTAGGGTATGAAAAGCTGATTTTCCTCACTTTTTTGAGAATAAAAGTTGAGTAAAGGTTGTGACAGTACTTGTAAGTGGTTTCTGAGTGTTTTTAAACACATTTTATGATAGTTGAAGCACACATCCCTGAAAAATGCATTTTTCAAGCATGTCTTGCTGAGCAATCCCTTTTGGGGATATTACAATGGTATCAAAGCATGATCTCTGGCACAGCCTATGAGATCAAGCTATCAGAGAAGTGAAGAGAAGGAACAGAGATAGAATGATGGAGAGGATGAGATTAATCTCATCAGTGTTCATATCTAAGAAGGGCCTCTCCAAAGAGGTAAATCAGAAGAGAGAAAGAAGATGCACCGAGACTCCTAGAGGGTTTCAATAAGAAGAAAGTTGCAGTGAGACCTACAGAAGGTTTCAAGAAGGAGAGGAAGACCCATGCACTTCCTACCCTCATAAAGAAAATGAATTGTACAGAAAGAACAAGAGCATGGCTCCACCACTTGGAAGAATGACAGAAGAGGAGATCTCCCTGCTCCTTGTCCAGACCATGAAGGGTATTGAAAAAGATCTCAATGAGATTGAAAGGGTGGAGACTTGTACCAGCACTGGCACAACCTTGGAAGAGAAGCCTTCATGTTTAGTAATGAAGGAAGACTACATAGTTGCAGAAGAATCTCTTGCTTTTACATCTCACCGAGGTATGATTAAAAATCCATCTATTGTCATTTCAACACATTGTATGAAGAGATCTACATCTTTGCAAGCTGTTGATTTAGAGCAACAGAGTTGCATTGCGCTGTGCCAAAGCAGTGAGGAAGAAGAGAGGAACCATTCCTCATTGGAGCATTCACATGGAAGCTTCATTCATGAAGCAATAGAGGGTGGAATGATGGATGGTAGACATCTTGAAGTGAGAAACCCTTTCTCCCTTCTATATGACCCTTTCTCAATGAGCACACCCCTGCTCAAAGAGAAACTTCTACTTGCAGCAAATCCAAGGCCCCTTTGTTTTTAGGAGGCCATGCATGAGGAGAAGACCTCATGGGAAGAATTCATTGGAGGTGCACTTCAGCGCATCATGAAGTGCAAAGTTCTTCAACAGTTTGAGGAGGATCTTCCCTTCTCACAGGAGCATATAGTAGATGGAGGACATCTTCGAATGGATAACATCTCTCATGACTGTGTTGGACATTTCTTGAGCCATGCACATCATGATGGGAGGTTTTTGCCTACCACCTATTTGGGTCCTCATAGGGTCAAATTGATCCTCGGGAAGATTGCATTTCAAGATCCCATGAAATGCAGGAATTTGATTTGGGATGATGGTAACCCTCATGGGATGAGTACCAGGATGAAGGGTGGAAGGAGACATCCACAAGTGGTTGAGTGGATGTGGATGGAAAGCAAGAAGTTGGAGAGCTACTTGCAAATATATGACATTGTGCAGCAGGAGGCTTGCCTGCATTGGTTGCTCTTGAAAAAGTTTGGTCATCACTCTCTTTCTAAGGGTATGTGGCAGAATACTTGCATCATGGGGCAGCAAAGAGTATGGGCACATTGTTTTGGCATAAAATTCTTCATGTCAAATACCATGTTGTCAATACATGATTTGGATGACGGAAGTATGAGGAGGCAGCAAAAGATTGTGTTGCTTGGGATATTCTTGAGAGAGCAAGGGCGGATTTGCTCTCACAGTTTTCATGATGTTGCAGGAGTAGAAGATGGCACTATCATAGTGCAAAGGGGTTATTCCTTGGCCTTAGATGTTCAAGAAGGACTTTCTTCATGGGGAGGACTTCTCATATGTAGCAGCATTATGGGAGATGCCTTTGACATTCTGCATGTCAAATATTGGAGCTATGTATTGATGGGAGCCTATTTGCATAGGCCAACAGCATTGTCACTTTGGAGCTGGGATTTATTGATGGAGTATTCCCAGGATCACTTCTCATTTGATGCACTTGGTGAGCAAAGGGGAGGTGAAGAAGATGAAGTGGTAGATGGAGACATCTATTACTGTGGTGTGCTTTCCTTGACTTGGGTTTCCAAGCATGAGGAGAAGGAATTTCATGCAGCACTTGGTTCATTCCCCTTCATCGGAGTGTGCCAAACTATTATTGAGGATTCATTCATGGGTCCATGTATCTTCTTGCTTCCAACATATGGTGAGAGCTTTTTCTTGCATCCTCTTACCATATTTTGGCAGTGCACTGCTCCAAAAGAGGGCAAGCTATTCATTGAGCTCCATGATCTACATTGGGCCAAATTATATGATGGAGACAGCCATCTCTTATGTGGCTTTGGGCAAAGATGTTTTTCTTACATATATGTTCATTTGATTCATATGATTAACCATGTAACAAGAAACAATTTGCCATGTATTCTTCTGAAGCAGCAGTTTGTAAAATTGCACTGTGAAGACTTGGGAAACTGTTGGTACTCTCTTGCATCACATAGAACCTTCAATATTTCCTTCATGATGATGATAGTCATGTTCTCAATTGCTGATATTGATTTTATCTTGATGGGAGACATGATGTTGAGTGAGGCACATGGTTTGGATGTGTCCTTTTGGGAAGTAGGTTCCCACATTTTCTGCAGTACATGTTCTAATGGGAACATGGGAAGAGTTGTGGCCACCATGACCAAACACTTGTTTCTCTTGGAGGTGGGCCATGTGTGTGATGGAATACCTTATGATGATACCCTTCTTTCCATCACATATGGAACATTTTGGACTAACTGGTTTTACAGCGTTGGAGGGAGGATCTTTGCAGATCTAATCTTCATGATGCCACTTGAGGGAAATATCCTTGCAGCCCAAGATCAGTTTGCACTCTACACTTATCTTAAGTGGAGAGGAGAACAACGTGGGGTAGGCTATCTTGTCTACCATGTGCAGATTTTCAGCCCACCTATTTTTCGAGAGCTCAATGTGGAGGAACCTCTTCAAGAGTTGCCATGTTGGGAGGTGACTCATTTTGTGTTGATGGTTGCTTGGGGATGGAGGATCCACATGGGAATGTTGTTTCCCAATACATTTCAGATCCCATGCCTCAAGGGAGCCTCTAGGAAGCACCTTATTTCCTTCTTGAGTACTCTACTTATTCATGATGATAGCTATTCAGCTAATTTGCATGCTTGGGATAGGCAATATGGGGATTCATTGTTGACACACCATCTCATTATGTGGGGGAGATCATCACATGTGGATGTTACAGTAGGAGGAGGGGACATCCTTCAGTTCTATCCTTGCAGTTGCTTGAGGACAAGAAACATTTGGGAGGGGAGGACTGTAATATTCCTAATTAGCCCAAGCTAATAGGTATATTTAAATTTTGTTTTATTTTCCATTTTTGAATAAATGACTAATGGAGGACATGTAAAACTCCTTAGATCAATGAATAAATCAATGCTCAATGTGAACAAAGATGTATCTGAGCCAGTTACATAAAATCCACTTGTGTGTGAAACAAGTTTGAGCTATTTGACTGGGTCAACAGGACCAAATCTACAATGTTGTTTAGGTTCAATGCATCTCCTAAAGGGACAGCGCAATTCTAGGAGGAGGACCACATGTGAAAAGGGTTAAGTGATTCAAGGTGGTTTAGGGTTTGGCGCATCCTCTTCTTATAAAAGGAAGGAGAAGGCTCAAGGAAAATTTAGTTGATGATATTTCAATTTTGAGATTGCTTGAGCAACTCAAACTCTCTTGTTTGTTTAGCTAGAGAGAGAGGAATTTCCTGTTTAGGAATTCCTCCTCCTTCCTTAAGGGTCTCTTGGAGGAGATTGTGCTGCATTGGTCCACTATCTGGCATTGGCCAAGCTTCACCTCCCTTGACAATGTAAATCCTGATTAGGGCTTCACTTCTTAGAGAGCTACAGCAAGTGGAATCAGATCTATTCAGATATGAAGAGTTATATTGCATCTTCTTAGTGGGAAAGTCATCTAAATCTTTGGCAGGAGTGCAATAGTTGTTCTAAGCTTCAAATTATTATCTTGGCATGAGGCCAAAGTGTGCATCACTTCATTAGTGCAGTTAGCTTTAGAAACTGCGTCATTTTGTAGGCAGAGTTGTAGTGTACATTTGCTAGCAGTTTGGAGGAGAGATCTCTGGTGAAAGGGCTCCTTTCCTTCACTGAGGTGATCCGTGGATTGGCCAACCAATCCATGTCATATTTCAGATCTGATCTGCTGTGTGACATATTCTTCAGAAATTTCTAAAGTTTATTGTAGATCCATGGTGTAGATCTCAGATTTATTCAGTGTCCTTCACTTTCAGCTGAGATCCCCAAGGGGAATGTACTTAAAAGGAATTTTTGCATATAGATCCCATTTAGATCTATCCTTTTGTCCTCTAATATGTTATATATCTAAAACTTAATAAAACACTGCTTCAGATTTCTGGAAATAACGTTGTCTGGTTCATCCTCTACTTCTTGTGTCATAAAACTTGGTTTTGAGGCCTTTTATTTAAGTATAGATCTGTATTTTCTAACGTACAATCTTTGAATCATATTCTCAGCTTTCCATACTGTTATCTCTACATAAAATCACCAAAACCTTCAGAAAATACGCTCTCTCTGCTTCAGCAAATTTCTGCATACTCCAGGTCACGGGAAATCAGCAATTTCTAGCCTAGTCGGGAATGGAGGATCTGTTTAACATAGAAAAACGCATTTATTTTTGCTGAAATTCGGCATGTGAATCCCTATTGACCTGATATAACATATTCCAGAGCCATGACCCTTATTTTTACGCATATTTTTTAATACAGTCATTTTAGGGTATGAAAAGTTGCTTTTCCTCACTTTTTTTAGAATAAAAGTTGAGTAAAAGTTGTTGCAGTACTTGGAAGTGGTTGTTGAGTGTTTTTAAACACATTTTATGATAGTTCAAGCACACATCCCTGAAAATTCATTTTTCAAGCATGTATTGATGAGCAATCCCTTTTGGGGATATTACCACGCTCTAATATGGTCATGGAAACAATATTGGAAGTGGTGCTACATGCGAAGAGTCCCTACAAACCCCGGCACGTTCATAACTACATCCCAATTAAGTTCCATAAAACTTAGATATAGTGTTGGTCTATTCCGGCATCATATGTAGCACAAAATTCGCATATATATTTTTTGAAAAGTAAATGGGGACATGGTCATGGTGGGGGAACTGACCCCAAGTTCCAATGAATCGATCATAAACAAAAGGGGTCGCATCAACATTCTTAAAATATTTTAGAAAAATCGAACCAACATGTTTAGCATGACAGTCCAGAGGGATGTCAAACAAATCCTCATGAACATAAATGTTCTTGGTGGTGTCTTTCACTACCTTCCAAGTATGTGGGCCTAAAACCTCTAGCCTCCTAATTCTATGTATGGAATATAGGAGGTGGATTTGTGGGCCCGCCCTCTGGTATGCCTAGATAAACTTATTGATGTTATCCAACATCAAATTTAAAATATGCCTAGTAGGTTAACAAGAAAATATTTTATCCAGTTCTCGTGTGATCCATGTTTAATGGGCCCTAACATCCTCAATTATGATATTGGTTAGTGTATTTCCATGGAGGGATCAACACTACAATTTGATCCTCATATTTGGCATGTTGAGGGTCTACATATCATAAACATTATTTAATATATATAACAAACTAGAAGCATAATAGCATATACATTAAATTCAAACACATCAATTGAAAAAAATTTAAAAATTAAAGATAATTTTGAGACATAAACACATAAAGTTTAAAGATGATTTAAAATGCTAGATGTGTACCTTCAACAGGTGAAGAAGGTCTACTATCCATAGCAAGATCATCAATAGAGATAGAAACACTGCCTATAACACTCTAACAGGTGTCATAGCGAGGATCTATGAGTGGAAAACACACTCTAGTATGGCTACGTGATCTAGCCTGACCATGTATAACAGATCCCCCAACACTCCTGTTAGAAAATCAAAAAGGCAGAAATATTTTCTTATGTTAGATATAATACTTTTGTGATCCATAAAGTAGATAAATGTCTTTTGGATTAATCACATCATTAGGATTTGGTCGACATTTCAAACCACCTAATGTGGTTCATCCTCAGGACAAGGTGAAAAATCCAATCGATCTTATTGCATAAATAGTGTGGATGCATCATTTACTGGGTGGTATTTTGGCTTGGTTGTTTAACTGACTAGATAGTTTGAAAAACTAGCCATTTTTGAAGCTAGACATTAATGAATTAGTTAATTAGTTATAATATAAAAAAATAAAATATATATATATATATATATATATATATATATATATATATATATATATATATTATTTTATTTTCTAATTAACAAATTTTAAATTAATAAATATTGTAATAAAATGGTTAAAATTAATAATAATATGAAAATTTTAATAAATATTTTAATACAATTTAAAATTTTATTATGTTAAAAGAGTTTATTAATAAATATTTTATAATTATAATACATAGGAAAATATATAATATATTATAAGATAAAACATGGGATAATATATCAAAAGAAAAATCAAGATAAAAGAAAAAGGTTAAAAGGAAATTAATCCAAGATCAGGGATGAAAAAGAAGAAAGATGGGAAATAAAACCCCTAAAAATATATAACTATCAAAGACCAAATGAAAAAAAGGCTTGACGCCGAGGGAAAAATCACCTAGACAGATCTAGAGTCCATCTCTTACTTAATTTTCAACCATCATCTCTGTAAAGATTCTTAGCATGTCTTTCAATATCAATGGCTTCCCTAAGCTTCCTATGATGGAAGTGGTCAACCTTAGCGATGACTTTGGAGTCCTCAATCCATACATGGTGACATGATTTTTCTGCATGTTCTGCAAGAGTCAATGTGTGGGACCGATTGTGCCTAATGTAGGCTACATACTCCTAGATTCTTTGCTTAATGGATCGACCTATTTCAGCAATATAGGGAATGCAACAGGAACAAGGAAACATGTAAACACCTTTCATGTATTTTGGGTCGATAGGGTCCTTGATAATTACTTTTGATATTCTTATGTTCTTATTAACTTTCTTATGTTCTTTTATCTTTCTTTCATCAAGCAATTATCAAAACCAAAAACATGAAGATCAGGGACACCAGATGTAGGCGGACAACGAGGGAAAAACCCCTATATAGGGGAAAAACCAGTCAAGAACTCTTCCTTTAATAGATTCATATGATAGTGAGACAACCAAGGTTGTAATAGTCCTAGTCAAAAATCCATGTAAGAAAGTTAATAAAGGTAAAATAAGACCATGGTCATGGGACATGTATTCCAATTTGACTGTTGGGAGAAAACATAGTGATGGGGATCACTGGTGATTAATTAATGGCTATGGAAATTAGCAATGGCAATGGCAAAGGTCTTGCAAAGGAAAAGTAGAATTTATTGGCATTTATTTATAAAAATAATGGAAAATAGGAGAAAATGAAGATGAAAGTTCACAGGTTGCATGTGAGGGGGGAAATGATGGAAAATAATGGAAATTGAAGAAAATAGAGGCCTCATTAATAAAAAGGATTCTCAGGATCAGTTGGTACCTTTTTTTTCAGTTCTATGGTGGATCTCTCTCTCTCTCTCTCTCTCATACTCTTGGATACTTAGAATTTTCTTGGAGCACTCTTGGAGGAGTGTGGCATACTTGGAATTTGTAGCAAGAAGGAAAAGGAAGAGCAAGAAAGCGCAAGAGGACATCGGGATTCGTAGCTACAACAGGTTTTTTGTGCAGGTACCGAGTTGCGTGTATGATTTCCTCACTATTTTTGGCATGCATGGCATATGAATTTGGTTTCTTGGTTATGATATGTCATTGGCATGGGGGATTGCCTGGATTGACAAAGGTTTTTCTTAGCCTTTCCATTTCCTGGATAGCCATGTTATTGTGGGTTTTACTTTTATTTTCTAGTTGCTTCTCATGTACCTTTGGTTGGGGGTTGAGTTACTAGTTACTGGAAGCCTTGGTTAGAAAAATGCTTTGCAAGCCCTGTAACAACTTGGGTTGATTTACTAGTTGTGGAATCCTTGGTTGGAAAAGTGCTCTAGAAGCCCTTACTGGGTTGAGTTACTAGCCCTAGAATCTCGACGACAGTTGTGGGTTGAGTTACTAATTCTGGAAGCCCTGGTTGGAACAAACGCTATGGAGCCTTGGGTAGCTTGGGTAGAGACCAATCCGGTGATGGTTAGTGATGTCCAACCGTGAGGTGGAATCATTGTTTGAGGGTTGAATTGATTTGGCCTCTGGAATCCATGGTTTTTTTTTTTTTGGATTGTTCCATGAGATCCCACATTCATGCCTAGAATATGGCACGGTGGTGACTGGATGAAAGAAATATTTGGTTCGGCCTATTCTATGGTCGGGTGGTACGTAGAAGTCCCATACATGGTTGCATTTTACACATGTTAACAATAGCTTCTCTCCTCTTGTATTTGGTGGGTAAATGTAATTTTTATTATGTGGTTTATATGGATGTTATATCCCTTCTATTCTTTTTGTTTAGATGATGGTTATGAGTATTTTTTATAAAAGTGATGATGTATGGCTCTCATCATGTTTTTATTAATAGATGAATTAATAATGAATATATGACCTAATAGTGGATAATGGTTGGTCACCTAGAAAGGTTGGTTAGCTCCTGTAGGTTCTGTAGGATGTGTGAATGGTCAGTTTGGTTGTATTTTGTTGGTTCCACTTCCTTAAGGTGACCTACGAGGTTGAATCACATCATAGTGGCCTCTTGTCACATCTTTACCTCGTTGGACCGGTTAGCTTAGGTAAAGGTGGGAGGCGGGTGGTTATATAGTGGTACCAAAACATGGTTCACCCCTTTGACTGGATGGGTGGTGTGTTGGCCATTCATACATGTCAATTTCATATGTGATCCTTATAATTGTGGTAAATGTATTTATTGCATATGCCTCATGTCGTCATAGTTGCAGTAGTCTCGCCATGTGAAATTTGATGGTGGTGTTGTTGTATATGGTCATCATGAGTGCATGTTGACGGTGTATATGTCGTTATGTTGACGGTGTATATGTCGTTATGTGTGCATTGTGTATAGTTTGTGTGTGGTTTTGGCATCATCCATGAAAATTGAATAAGGATTGAGATGATTTTTATGTATTTTTCTAAATATGATTATGTTTATATATATGCATTACGCTAATGTATTTGATCTTGCAACCGAGATATCCTCCCTGAACTAGACTAAGGTATGTTGGTTTGTTTATGATTTGGTTTCGCTGAAATAATATACCTTGCAAGAAGAGAAGAACAAATATGGATAGCATAGTCGTAGACTATAGTTCAAGAGATTATCCCTAGGATCGGATGAGCAGCATGGTGAGGAATACTCCCCTCACATAGCAGACACTCTGAGAAGTCTAAGGGAAGAAATAAGGATTTATAAAGAAGATAGTGACTGAATCATTCAATCACAAGAGAGAATTTATAGGGCACATGAGAAACAAGTAGAATTCAACGCAGTTATCCTTCAGAGCTTTTCAGACTTGTAGATACAGGGACCACTTCGGATCAACCATGGGCGGGAGGAAAGGACTAATGGGGAATATGGAAGTCAGTCTCATGGTGGGAATAGGTCAAATAGAGATGACATGATCAGGGATGACAGGTTCTTGGATACACTAGACAAGAGAGGTGATGGACACAGATTTTATGCTAGCTCTAGTTCTAATAGACATCATGATCATCTTCGTTATCATCCTTACATGAGGAATGATAAGGGATATCTGTCGAATGAGTTTATGAAAGAAAAGCCACCTACATTTGATGGAGAAATGAAGAATTCACGGCATGAAGAAGTGTGGTTACTTGGGATGAATAATTTCTTCAAGTTGCATGATTACTCAACGCACATGAAGGCTAGAATAACTACGTTCAATCTTAAAGGTAAAGCAAATATTTGGTGGGAAGATGTAAATAATTTCAGAGGTATTCATGAAGAGGAACTGACTTGGAATGTATTTGACAGATTATTTAGGAAGAAGTACCTATCATAGAGATACCATGATGACAGGGCAAAGGAATTATATGAGCTAAAGATGGGATCTATGACAAATGAGGAGTTTACGACCAAGTTCCTGGAGCTATTGAGGTATGTACCATATCTTAAGGATGAAAAGGAAAAATTTCGGAGGTTTGTCAATGGATTACCATTAGCATTTAGAGATCAGATTGAGTTCGATGAGCCTAGATCATTGGAGGAGGAAATTTGGAAGCTAAAGCATTGTTATGAGAAATCGAAGCGCATATCTCAGACCAAACCAGACTTGAAAGGTAATGCAAGGAATAAAGGAAAATGGGACAAGAAACGAACAAGGATTCAGGACACAGGTAACAAAGAGAATGTCGCACCACATAAGATGTTCAATGCATATGACAGAGGATAGGAATTTCAATCTAACGAAAAAAACAAGGGTGTAGGTTGGAAGCCTCTACAATGTTGGACTTGTGGTAAGGATCATCACAGGAGAGAGTGTCCACAACATCAAGGTGGTATACCGCACATTTACATTGCTCAGGATGCAAAAACATTGGGGGATGTTGGACAGAGCATTCCTTGAATTTATGCAGCATTGGATAACCGACAGGCAGATCATTAGGCATCTATCATTGAGATGGACAGTAAGCTCAATAAGCTTTGTGATCAAGTTGTTTCTATTTTTATTGACCCTGGATCTAATTATAGTTATTTTAATCCTGACCTTGTGGATAAGCGTGGTTTGAATAAAGAATTGCATGCAAAATCTTGGTTAGTGCAGTTTGCTACAGGTACAAAGAAGCGAGTTCATCATAGGATAAGAGCTTGTGCTTTTGATTTGAATGATGTGCCTACTTCAGCACATTTGAATGTATTACTGTTAGGATCATAAAATATTCTTTTGGGTATGGACTGGATATATCTTCGTAGGACCAAAGTGGATTTCTATGACAAATCCATTGAATTCTTGGATGACAGTGGAGAACAGAGAGTCTTACAAGGTAAGAAGAAAGAAACATCAGTTAGAATGGTGACAGATATGCAAGCGAATCACAGCCGTAGAAAAGGGTGTGTGTTATTTTCGGTGCATATTTCTAGTGACAGAGGTCAGGAATTTGAGGATGAAGAGGTAATGAGCAGGTGCCTAGTTTTAAAACAGTTTCAGGATGTGTTTCCAGCATAGATTTCATAGTTTTTGCCTCATAGGGAAGTAGACTTTTCTATTGAGTTGGTACTAGGGGCAACACCAGCATCAAAGGCACCGTACAGAGTGAACACTCCAAAGTTAGTAGAGTTGAAGTTGTAGTTGAAGAAGATGCTTGACAATGGATACATTAGACCAAGTGTATCACCTTGGGGTGCACTATTATTGTTTGCAAAGAAGAAGGATGGTACTCTTAGGTTGTACATCGATTACAGGCAGTTGAACATGGTGACCATCAAGAACAGGTATCCATTGTCAAGGATTGATGATTTGTTCAATCAATTGAATGGAGTAGCGGTGTTATCGAAGATTGATTTGAGATCAAGATTGATTCTTGATTTGAGATCAAGAATTATGAGTTTTTTGTAGTTCCATTTGGTTTAACTAATGCTATAACTACTTTTATGTGCTTGATGAATAGTGTGTTGTGTCCTTATCTAGACAAGTTTTTTATTGTAGTCATTGATGATATATTGATATATTCTAAAAATGAAGAAGATTGTGTTGAACACTTAGCAGTAGTATTGAGACTACTGAGAGAGCATCAATTGTATGTTAAGCTCAGTAAGTGTAGCTTCTTTCAGACATGGGTACATTACTTGGGGCATATGGTTTCTAAGGAAGGCATAGTAGTGGATCTGGAAAGGATAAGTGTTATCATGGAGAGGGAAGCTCCTAGAAATGTGGATGAGGTAAGGTCCTTTATGTGGCTAGCAGGTTATTATAGGAGGTTCATCAGGAACTTCTCACAGATTTCTTATCCTGTTACGTCATTGCAAAGGAAAGGTAAGAAACTTGAATGGACAGATGAATGTGCATCCAGTTTTGAGAAGTTGAAGGAGTTGTTGAAAAATGCTCCAGTTCTAAAGATTGCAGATCCAGAAAAGAAAAGAAAAAAATATTTTGGTGTGTACATATGCTTGCAAAAGAGGACATGGTGAAGTCCTTATGCAAGAAGGATAGGTAGTATGCTATGAGTTATGGAAATTGAATGAGAACGAGAAAAATTATCCAACACATGATCTTGAGTTGGTAGCGATCATGCATGCATTGAAGATGTGGATGCATTATCTTCTTGTAAGGAGGTTCGTATTGATGAGTGATCACATTGGATTGAGATACGTGTTTTACTAGCCGAATCTGAATACCAAGAAAACTAGATGGTTGGCCACGATTAGTGAGTTTGACTTTAGTATCAGGTACATCAAGGGTAAAGGGAACAGGGTTTCAAATGCTCTTAGTAGGAAGATATAGGTGAATCATATAGTTGTTATGAGTTCTTATGCGACAGACTTACAGGATTAGATCTTACAAACAGTTCAGCGGGATAACAAGTACATGAAGCTCAGGCACAAGTTACAACAGATTACAATTACAAGTACAGGTAGTGGTATAGGTACAGGTGAAAGTACAGGTGCATAGGATGTGGAATATCGTCTCACAGCAGATGGCTTGATCAGATTTATGGATAGGATATATGTGCGAGATATTATTGAGCTCAAGAAGACTATTTTGAGAGAGTTTCATGTGAAACCATATTCAGGTCACTCGAGATATCAAAATTCATTGACAGAAGTGACAAATTTTTATGATTAGTCAAATATGAAAAAGTACGTGGCAGAGTTTATGGCTATATGATTTGACTATAGACAAGTGAAAGCAAAGTGTAAACATCTAGGTGGGCTTCTACAGCTTATTTCGATTCCATAGTAGAAATGGGAGGTCATTTCTATGGATTTTATCATAGATTTTCTAAGGACATATAGAAATCATGATTCCATCATGGTTGTGGTGGACAGGTTGACAAAATTAGTGCACTTTCTTCCAGGGAAGTATACTTATTCGGCTAGTGAGGTAGCACAGGCCTTCATTAGAGATGTGGTCATATTGCATGGTGTTCTGAAAAATATTGTTTCAGATAGGTATTCTAAGTTCACTTCCATGTTTTGGAAGGAGTTGTTTGCAGGTTTAGGTACAAATTTGGCCTTCATCACAACTTATCATCCGTAAACAAATGGACAGACAGAGAGGGTGTTATGAAGACAATCCCCTCTGCAGACAGAGGTGATCTCTCTAGCCATAGAGTGGGTCTAGAAACGCACAAGACTAACTAATGAACCCTCTCCTAGCTTGTATTCAAAGCAGAAGAAGAAGAACCTAACTCTTCCTCGATGTTATCGTCTAGTCCTTTGATGAATACCTTGATTCCATGATCCTTCAAGCTCGATCCTCGTTGCTTGTGGCATTCGAATACCTATAAGAGATCAACAGACAACAACAAGAAACATGACAAGATACATAGAATACATCGAATACAAACTACCTAACATATCAAGGAGCATTAGGCTACTTGCATAGATATCTATACAAATATGGAAAGTGAAACATCAAATGTATTATTAATTATAGAAAGAGGAAGCATACAACCGTCATCTTGATGTTGGAGACATTTGTTTCATGATTTCCAAGTCCAAACCAAGGCTCTTCAAGCAATCCTTCTCCCAAGTGGAAAATTGAGCATAATCACAGTATAGGGAGCCAAAGGATTAATGATCAGGTAAGACCAACTAGTAGTGGTAAAATGGGTTTCAATTTATAGGTAGGGATAAAGAGTTATGGATACATAAAAGAAGGAGGAAGGCCCACTTCTCAAGGGAAAATTCCCTAATGATAATATCAAGAGCTCCAAATGAGAGAGCTTGAGCATATCTACATCGAACCAGATCCAGCTCATTTTTTTGGAAGCTTCTAGTACACGAAGCTTCTTCTATATTTGAGGAAACACTGCTAGAAAGGGTTCAGAACGGTTTTTCCCGTCAAAAGTGCATTGGCAGCGCTAGGTCGAAGTGATTCAACATGCCATCAGCACGGGTAGGCAACTAGAAAAGGGTGCTGACCCAGAAATTTAGGTTTTGAGCTGAGATTCTCCATAAAATCTTCAACGAATAATTTTTTTAGTCTTTAAGGGATATCTTGATGTATTTTCCATGGTGGATATACTGCACAATTTTCATCTTATGGAACTTTAGGATCGAGGAATGGAAGTGAGCAAGGTGACAAATTATTGTGTAACATATGCCCCCTAAAGCATGAAGGTAGAACAGGGAGTGATGGGTGAAATTATTTACAAACCAAGGCAAGGACTCAGAATACCACCAAGGGACCTCCCAAATAAATCATAATACAATATGTGGCATCTCTGATATAAACATGCCTAATAACATATTTCTGAATAGGCGTCAAATAACACATGAACCCACGACATGGTCACAACCATCCGTTTGAAAGAAATCGTAGAAATGGATCCACGGTATGGTCGCAGCCATCCATGTAGAAAGGATCATGTGTACAATCATGAATACTCAACAAATCCATGCAGCCTGAATAATAATAGATGTGATCCGGGGTCTTTGTCTCTATCTCGATCTACCCATTGTACGAATCTAACCATGTGAATAGATGTACAGACGTCGAACATGGTAGAAACCACCTAATTACCGGTTATAAACATAAACCGTTAACAAGCACGAGAGAAACCACCAATGATGACGATGGCCCTCACGGTATGAAAACACAATCTACAAGTATGAATGAATGAGTTGAAGTTGAACACTTACAGAATCATCCGATCGAAGGCCAGTGATTTGAACTTGTTGTCAAACGCATAAAACTTTCCATTAAGGAATGCAAGCTCCAAGGTACTGAAAAGGAGTTTCTAAATCATCTTCCTAGATAATGAGTTGAAGTCGACAAAAATCCGTCGAAGGAGGGCCATAATGATTCCCACATCATCGACACGAAACAAAAGATTTATAAAGATGATAGGAGTGATTCAGGACTATGGCAAAGACGATCAAATAAGAAAAGGATGTTTGACTGTTACAACAAGGACTTCTCTTGAACATCTTGGCAACACGACTTCGAAGTGTGGCAGCATTTGACTCAAAAATGTGATCTAAGGTCATGGTGACGCCATATGATGATCAAATGAGAGGAAAACTAATTTCCCAAACCTAGAAACCAAGTGACGAATGAAGGATATCCCAAACCTGACACAAACTACAACCGAGTGTCATGTTCAAGAGCAACATGCTGCCTCAAAACACATAGGAAGTTCCACTTTCAACTTTCCTCTGTTATTGCTAACTAATACCTCTTTATTTTTTATAGAAAGCGTAAAGAGGATAGCATATGCTTAGTGTATAATTTCATTCTTTGAATGAATCCATACTAGTAAGTTTAACGAGCCCTAAGAAGGATTAACTCGATCTTGTCATGGTGACAAGTCTTTTGCCATTTAAGTTTTACAATTCTGATGGAAGAGTAACTTAGCGCCTTTTTCATGTTTGTGGAGTTTGAAAAAGAAACAAAAAATAAAACTCCATCAGGTCCCCTTTCGTAAATATTCCCTCGAATCTAAAAATGTAGAAGACAATATCTGAGAAAACCTCTTGACCATGTTCAATCAAGATATTCATTTTTCGTAAATAGTCAATCTCAGCCCGAAAAAGGGGTAAATGTACATTGAGACAACGTCAATTCATTTAATTTAACAAGTTCAAAATTACAAGTACTCGGAAATATTTTCATTTTCGAGATTCTAAAAAGAGCTTAAATGTGACTCCACGGCGGTTCCTTTTTCATTTATTTTTAACGAGTCCAAAAAAGAGAGAAAACAAAACACGTTCCATCAGTCAAAAATGATCACTATCACCATTAAAAAATATCATGTTATTGCACAAACATAACCACACATCACTGATATTGAGAAAATTAATAAAATATGGGAAAAAATATCTTTAAAACTTAAAAATATGCAAAAATTCAAAACATTTTTACCATTTCACCTTGGTTAAATTGGAGAAGCACATTTTTACCCTGTTTTCCTCCGATATTCAGACAAGCAGTGTAGCCAATCTAGGACACCATTCGAAAATTCGTCAGTTGCAAGTAGTAGCTCTGTCTCTTCTCATCATTTTCATTCCATTTTTAAGCCATTTATTTTGGAAATTTCATGGTTAAAGGGAGGTTTTCAAAATTTTATGTCATGGGCAATCAATGCGGGTTTGACCTATCGGACCTGCGTCTATCACCCATACCCCGTTAGGCAAGCGCGTTGTCGGGGCAGGTTTAATTCTAACAAATGCACTGAGCGCAGCGAATAATTTAAAATAAATATATCTCCATTTTGAATGGGATATTTCCATATTTGATCTGTTGAAAACTCCTAAAATATCATTTATGGATGTTTTGTAGGTGATTTCGATGAATATGTCCATTGAACGGATAAAAAAAAAAAAAAAAAAAAGAAGGTCATGAGGTAGAATATCATGAACCTCTCCAAGATCCACATTATATCAATGCCTTGAGAAACTGTGGTTTGCTCAATTTCTTTCAGACCTCTGGACTCGGAGCTCAACTCAAGCTATTGGAATATCTCATTGGGCTATGGGATGTAGATCGTCAAATTTTCATCATCAAGGACCAAGATCTCGAGTGGAAAGGTAGATATTAATATTATCACCAATATGCCTCTGAGATCCATTTTACACACTATGGCCTGTGTAGTTAGGGCTCAGGCGTTGCATGAGGCAACAAAGTCTCAGTTCCAGTAAGTCATTCACTGCCTTGCTCCCACCATGTTTAACTGGTGTGAGGGATTGTTGGCTAACATTAAAAGCCAACTTACAATGTGCAAAACTGGACGGCTAAAACAATTTCTGTATGGATCCATGTTGGTCACTTTCTTCTTAGAATGAGTGCCATTGTTTTAGTACTATCGGATTGAGGTGTATGATATGGCCCCAAGAGATTTGAGGTTGCTCAGATCATGTGAGATCATGCCTCGCCATGGAGGTGGCCAATGGATGTTTTTCCCTGCAGCTTTTTTGATCCAGGTGGATGTCGGTGGCCACCCACCTATTCCATTTGGACCTGCAGCATCAATTATTCCAGTTTTTCAGCTTCAACACAACTTACTATTTTTAGCAGGTTTTCGGGTCCTGCACTCCCGGAGCCGTTTTGGGGACTTAATGATCCAGTTGGATATTGGTGGCCACCCACCGAGTCCATTTAACCCCCACCATCAGTTATTTCAGTTTGTAAGTTTCATCACAACTTACTATTTATAGCAGTTTTTCGAGTCCTGAACTTCCGGAGTCGTTTTGAGGCCCTAAACGATGTTTTTTAGGAAAACGGGGAGCAACATAAGTAGTAGGTCTACTCAAAAGTTGTAGTCCTTGGATAGATCTTTCTAACGAGCTATTGAGTGCGTCAAATGGAGATAGGATGCCAAAGTTACGTCCCCGGAAAGTTGAAACACCAACTTACCCAAACGGGGCCCACAGTTTTGGCGCTTCATCTCCTAGGGTTAGGTTTTTGGACGTTTCGGGTTTTACATTGTTTCTCAACAATAAATAGGCCTTCAAGCCTCATTGTAACACAGTTCAGGGGTTTGGTAGCCGACACATCTCTTCTCAGGGATAAGCGCTACCAGTGCCCTAGCTCGCTCGTTCTGATCATGTATGTATTGTAACATAGTTCAGGTGCTGGTATCCAACACATCTCTTCTCAGAGATAAGCGTTGCCAGTACCCTAGCTATTCATTTCCATTATGTCTCATTGTAAAACAGTTCAGAGGCCTGTATCCACCACATCTCTTCTCTGAGATACGCCTACTAGTGCCCTAGCTTTTCATTTCAGTCATTTGTTTTATTAATAAAATTAAGCATTATTTCCACTACATCTTTGTATCTATGGCTATATCTATATTATTTTGCGTTCCTGCATAAATCTGAATCAATTTTTTAGTTGGCTACACTTTTATTTGATCGTATTAGATGACTATGCATATGCTGGTACATATTTCGAGGAGATCTAAATATTCCCCTTCCACCTGGTGCACAGTGGACAGATGCAAGTAAAAACTCATATTTGGAATTTTTATTTTTTTATGTTTTTTATTTATGTGTTCTGAGATTTAAATTTATGAGTATCTTGCAGTTGTTGGACCAGAGAGGCCAACAGGGATGTCCCCGATTGCGAGGAGGGTAGGGAGATAGATCAAGCATGCTTCTTATGATGAGGTAGCAGACCCAATCATAGAGGTTGAGCACAACCTGGAGGGCTTGACTAGAGGCATTCTATAGTACGCAACTTTTGATGACATACAGTTGCGCTTTCAAAGGCACACCGTAGGAGTCTCAGGCAGACTTCACCAATTACTATCTCGAGTTATCCAGGAGGTCAATTTCTATCATGAGCACCATGTAGGCGGATAGTTTCATTTAGTTTTACTTTCCTACACTGATGTAGCCATTGTGTCACAGAGCACATATTTTTTGATATTTTGATGTAACAAACTTTTACAGACTCGATATATATATATATATATATATATATATATATATATATATATCTGTGTGTGTGTGTGTGTGTGTGTGTGCATGTTTATATTGTCACTAAGTGTTCTTATATTATAATGATGTGTTTGGCTACATCAGTGTTTATATATGTGTGTGTGTGTGTGTGTGTGTGTGTGTGTGTGTTTCTATTGTCACTAAGTGTTCTTATATCATAATGATGTGTTTGTTTTTTTACATATGATGCAAATTTCAATCTAATACATAATTTTCCAATGCATCTGTTAATGTATTCAAATTTCGTGGAATGTGTTGATATGTAATATAATCAAATTTTATTTCCAATAATTGAACATGTAAGTACATGCACAAAATCTGAGGGTTTCTCACTGAGTAATGACTATTTAATTGTAATACAATGAGTTGTGAGTCTAGCTTGACAACAAGGTATCTAATACCAAGAGAAATTGCATTTGCTAATAGCTCGATGATCACACTATATTCAGCAATATTATGAGTTTTTTGACCGAGACAAATACCTTGTAGATTGACCAACTCGCCGTTAGGGGCGAAAATTTCCCATGTTGTGAAATATAAGTTTGTGTGCTACGGCAAGAACCATCATCAAAACTGACATAATGGTTCAATAACATCTGTAAACCAAGTGGAACACGAGGTAAGTAGAGGAAACATGTTTGCAAACCAAAAAATCTAAAATCACACTAATGAATCACACACTAATGTACAAAGTACTATACTTGCAATCAAGCATAATACTTCTTGAGATAGAGCTCGTTCTGGGGCTCAGCCAACTGGTTACCCTCATAGTCGACTAGCTCATAAATACATGCTGAATGATGTAAGGCCCATGCCACATTGGCTCAAGCTTCCTGACCCCTAATTCATCATGGGCTTGATCATAAAGCAAGACCAATTCACCTTCAGAGAAAACACGAGGATGGGCAGACTTATCTTACTGAGCTTTAACCTGTTTATTTTATGCTTCAATGATTGAAGTATCGATTCGTCGAGTCTCATTGAGACGTTTGAGGTAAAGTAGGCATTCCTCTTCTGGAAAAGTACCGGGAAGTAGTTCGATAACTAGCTTCAAAGAAGTGATTTCACACTCAATTGGAAGTGTAGCTTCCAAACTATACACTAGTTGAAATGGTGTGACTCTAGTAACAGTCTTAGTTGAAGTTCAATAAGCCCACAAAGTCAATAATAGCATGAGGTTCCAATCTCTTTTATGTCTCCCAATGGTTCGTTGAAGCATCGTTACCAAAACTTTGTTGACGACTTCGACTTGGCCATTGGCCATTGGCCTGTGGATAATATGGAGTGGAGTTATCATGGCACAGCCCCAGCTGATCAGTAAGATTTTTCAGCATATGATCATGAAAGTGAGAGCCATAGTTAGTGACAATGGCTTTTGGGACACCGAACCGATCTATGACGTGATTAAAAATAAATTTCACCGAATTTAGACCTTCATTATCATATGTAGGCATCGCCTCAGCCCATTTTGTAAAATAATCGATAGTGACAATAATATAACCATGCCCCCTGACCAAGTGAGGGTTACAGGTCATGAAATGGATGCCCCATTTTACAAATGGCCTGGCGGTCACAACTGGGTGAAAGGGAGAGGGTGGGGAACATTCTTTTCGAGAATAATTTGGAAATCAAGGCATTTGTGGATGGCAAGAATACAATCTTTAAAAATAGATGGCCAAAAATATCATGCTCGA
The DNA here is from genome assembly GCA_034641835.2 of Pinus albicaulis. NCBI lineage: Eukaryota > Viridiplantae > Streptophyta > Pinopsida > Pinales > Pinaceae > Pinus > Pinus albicaulis. The sequence continues at coordinate 28,161,549 of MU968411.1, read as the reverse complement.
AGGATTTTATGAGTGGTAGCATAATTGTACATATGACCATCAAAGGCCCCAGAGTGGTAGTCATTAAGGACTTTCTCAGATTCCTCAAGATTTAGGCATCGACGAAGGACTAAATCGACACCATTTCCACACAAAGTGTCTCCAATGATGTCGTATGGTTGGCACTGGTAATGAATCCATCGTCTCTCAGAGTGAGATAGATCTGGTTGAAACATTTGGGTCTGAAGATAAACAATGACATATCCATACCACGAATCGAGAGTACTAATTAGAAAGAGTGATTCATCAAGAATCAACTCATCGAAAGGGGTAGGATCAACTGCAGCTGGAAGATCACAGATCAGTTCAGAAAAGACTAGTGATTTCTTAGACTTAGTCGTAGCAAACTCTAAGTCAAACTCCTGGAGAATGAAAATCATTTTGGAGTATTTTCCCCCAAGTAACTGATAAGTAAGAATGTAAGTCATGGGGTTACATTCAGAAACCACAATGGTCTTATGCAGGAGAATATAATGGTGGAAGCGCTGAATAGCATGAACAATAGGTAAGGTGAGTATTTCTAAGTGAGCATAGTGAGTCTCAGGGTCGAAGATATTTTGGCTCAAGTAGTAAAAAACATGTTAATGAACATCATCATCATCTTGAACCAAAACCATACCAATAGTGTTATCTGTGGCTACTAGATCGAGGGAAAAAACACAATGATAATCGGGAGGATGCAATAAAGGAAAATTGACGAGGGATTTCTTCAAAGCATTGAAATAATTCTGAGCAATCTCATCCCAAATGAATGGGACTCCCTTTTTCAATAGACGGGTAAATCCCTTAGCAAGCTCAGCATAATTTGGGATGAATCGGTGGAGAAAGTTGGCTTTCCCCTACAAGCTTTGTAGCTGGTGCAAGGAGGAGGGACGAGACAGATTGATGATTGCCTCGACTTTGAGAGGATCAATTTGAATGCCTTCTTTAGAAACCACAAAACCTAAGAGACAACCTAATTCAATGCAAAATACACGTTTATGAGGATTCAACCGTAAATAATAGTGTCAGAAACAAAGGAAGATCGCTCGAATATGTTCGGGGTGGTCTTGATGTTTCGCGAAATGAGCTAGAAGGTTGTCAAGGTATGGTCGAACTATGTTCTTAATATCGTAAAAAGCATAGGACATAGCTCTTTGGAAGTTAGCCCTAGAATTTTTCAAACCAAAAGGAATCTTCTCATAGGCAAAGTTTTTATGTTGATTAGCAGGAGTAATATTGATCTGGTTGTAGCGAGAAAATTCGTCCATAAAAGAGAAAATATGACTCCCGATACATTCGTCAATGATTTGATCTATAAAAGGAGTGGGATAATTGTCTTAAGGACAAGCCTGATTTATATAACAGTAATCAACACAAATTTGAATGGTCCCTTGATTTTTGGTAACAGGAACAATACTAAAGACACAATCCGTCAATGGTATGGGATAGATGAAACCAGCCTTGAGAAATTTTTTAACCTCTCCCTTAATAGCTATTGCCTTTCTTGGGTGCACGATAAAAATTCATTTACGAACAGGCTTTGAGTCCGGATATGTAGAAATTTTGTGCACCGCAATATTAGGGTATATGCAAGGCATTTCTTCATAAGACCATGTGAAGACATCGTAGAATTATTTAAAGAGAGCAGTGTAAATCTTGACCTCATCGAGAGAACAAGATGCACTCATGTATATTCTCAAAAACCCCCGATTTAACGAAGATATCGATTGGAATGGTGGGAGAGATGTCACCCATATTTCCTTCGGACAACACTTAATGAACCATAATGGGATGTTGAACTAGTAGGCCAGTAAATTCAGATGAAACACGGCAATTAGAGATTTCACACAGGTTTGGGAGAAACAAGGAACGATGATGACCATCATCCCAAGGGGTTTCTTCGAGAGACATAACTTCCACGATACTCTCATCAATGGGAAATATCTCATTCAAGGGATCATCTGAATCCAAAGAACCAAACCAGGGAGATTGTGAATACATGTCCATATATGAAACCAGGTTATCATTGATTTCGAAAGAAGCCCCCATAAGTGAGAATAATTCTTTGATACATTTTTTCTATAGAGTTGAGGGGCATAGTGTCACCAAAACTGTCAAGTTGGTCGAGTACTAGGAATAATCCATGGATCGTGACCAGATGATATCATGCTAACAGAGGCGACATTAGGAGGCGGGAGTGGAAAAATTCCCATCAGGGACGAGTCCTTGAAAATACCCAACCCAATTTTCTCATCAGGAATATAGGTATGCCCAACATACAGGACATTTCAAGTTGAAGAATCTAGGGAAAAGAAAGCAATTTGATCAACAATGTCAATATTCCCCTTATGAGAAAAGCGAAGAATGTGGAAGAGGGTAGAGACCACACAAATCATCGCATGAGTCCAACTATGTCCAAGAAAAATGTTATAATTGAGGTTGGCATCCACCACCTCTACTTCCATGTTCATTGTTTTACCCTCCAACTGAATTGGCAAGGATTTGAGAATACCATACGACAAAGAACGTATGTCATCGAAAGCTTCCATAGTGTTAGGGGACTGACTTAATGGAGGAGAGCCAATGGATTTCCAACACACAATAGAAATGATACAAGCGGAAGCACCTTCATCAATAACAGTCCGATGAATGGTTTTACCCATCACAATGACTTGGATCAGAAAAGCCAATTGTGATGGGAGTCGAGGAACATGATTCTCGAGATCAAAAGTAATAAGATTTGAATCCACCGAATCAAAACCTCCAATAGCAGACAATATTGTCTTTCATTGTGATGGACATGACCGAAGGACTTCCAAGGCCGACATCGTCAAAGGAACTTGAGCTAGATCCTCTACAATGTTATTGTTTTGGGAAGCTTGCGCATTCGGATTATAAGATGACTTCTGAAGAAAACCCTTAGGAGGTGGTTAGACAATGGAATCACCATTAGGTCTCTCAATATGGAGAGGACCAAAACTAGGAGGAGTGGAAGAGGAAGGGATATCTGATGCATTCTTTTCCACAGGATATTTTGAAGGATTCGGGTACTCTTTCGATCAGGTAGCAACATAAATAGGTTTTGTAATAGCCATAAAAAATTGGGAGCTTCCAGATGCTGAATATTGGGGTTGATCGATCATCTACATCTGCTGAGAAGGAAATGGTTCTTTCAAGACAGTTGATGTCCCGGGTGCACCTTTAAGAATACGGGAGACTTCGACACACCGAGGAAAATCCTTGTTGTAATGATCATCATCACATATCAGGCAAGGATACTTGGGCTTACGCTTGGAAGCATCATCGGCATACGACTTAATGAAAATTTGTTTACGGGTGTTGGATTTGGCTTTACCTTTCCCTTTCTTTTCACCTTTAGAAGACTTGTATGTTGCAACAAATTGAATAGCGTTAACCTTGGAGGTTTTACTAGGATTGTTCGAAGGAGAGGAGGGTGCAGTGGCTGAACTAGACTTTTATTTCAAAGAAGCCTTGAGTGTACTATTAGAATTATGGGCCATTGTTTCAATGACGCCATCAAAAAGAGGTGTATCAGTAGATTTGGATGATAATGGGTCCGTTGAAGGTCGCAGTGCATCAGGTAAAAGCTCATATAGAGTTTCAGATTGGGAATAGACCAGATCTAGATACTGAATACAAATGATGACTTGATCTTCTGTCACACAACCACCCATAGTGATACCTTTGGCTATCTTAGAAATGAAATATTTCATGAAACACTCAATCAAAAATTGATCAGGGGTCTCGAATTTAATAAGGAGGTGCCTGCGCCTCCATTCATGAATATGATACGAAATATGAGTAGTAATTGACTGTTCCAAAGATGTCAAGATATGGGTTTCAATCTCATATCGGATAGGCAACTGGAAATGGTTGAGGAAGGCCATGGCCAAGGTATTTAAATCGTAGAAGGCACCACGAGGAAGTTAAATGTACTACTTGGCAGCAGCACCTGTCAAAGTGTGCTCGAAAAGGCGCAGACGAATTGAATTTTCAACCCAAGAGTTGGAAGAGCACCACAAATCGTACGTCATGACATGGACTTGGGGGTCTTCCCTAGATTTTCCTTCAAACTTCATACAATCTCCTGGAATTTTAGTTGGAGCTGGAGGCCAATGTAGCATGTGTTGGATGGATTCATTTGTTAATTTAGACACATCCAGCAGTTCCAACGTATCCAGAAATGGAAAAGGAGCGTTATTAGGAGAAAAAGGTCTCTGGAAGTTACCCATTTGTGGGTTCCAACCTTGTTGGTAAGGATTTTTCCCCCACAGGGGTTCATTCTGACCATACTACCCAAAATGTCCCCATTGTTGTTGATAAGGTATATATTGTTGATAGGGACCTTGTTGTGGTTAGCGTTGCTGATAGGTACCTTTTTTCAGTTGTTTGTGAATGTAGGGTCCTTTTGGGGGTTGTTGATAAGGCCCCTGCTGGGTATAAATTCCTTGTTGGGGTTGTTGGAACTGACCTTCAAGCATTTTTTGGTATTGGACACCAGGCTGATTGGGGTAAGTTCCAATTTGACCCAGAGGAAGGTTCGGTCTAGTTTGGATTTGACGACCAAACTGAGGATTAGTTGTAATGACACTTAATGGATTTTGGAGCTGTTGGATATAATGTTGTGAGACGTTCGGTCATTGAAGATACAGATATTTTATGTTCGGTTGCTAAACATACTGAGATTGTAAGTTCAATTGGGGAACATAGGGTTTTTGAACTTGACGGTACTGAATGTGAGGTTGTTGATAAACAAGTTAAGCCGAAGTAGGATGAGAGGTTCCTATGACATAACTTATTGGGTGTGAAAGTAGAGTTCCACTAAGACCAACTATGGGTTGTCCCGCCCCCGATGCAGTTCTAAAGTTTAGATTTCCCCCACCCGAAAGGGAAGGTACGTATAAAGGATTTGATTTCCCCCGAGGCATGGATAAAAATGTAGATGGTCCACTCAAAGGTGGGACGCAGTGATCGTGGATAGTGACACAGGAGTAGATGATCTAAGTGAAACAGTGATTTGACCTACAGAAACTACAGGTTGAGCAGCAGGTTGTGAAATGGCAGTCGCATTTAAGACAAATGGTCCAGAAGGTGGGGAAACTCCTGTTGACAAAATGAGGTTGTGAAATAGATATGTGGCCCAAGAAGCCCCTGAAACAAGTTTTAAAAGAGAAGTATACCTAGGTGGGAGCATAGACGCAACTTCACTAAAGAACATACTCGTCCCACTTCCTATATCATGAGGAGTGGAAACATACGGAAAACCTTCCGGAGGGAACATAGACTCGATGTCAATTTCTGGGATATGGGTTGCAGAAGTTTCCGGAGGAATAATTTGAGGAGTACTCACAAATGGAGTATCGTCGGCATTCAATGCCATGGGTGGTGGAAACAACTAATGAGCAACAGTCTGAGATGCTATAGGAGAAGCACCAAAATGAATGTTGGGACCGTCAAAAGGACTATACCGACACTCAGGAGATACCAAGAACGGATCGTTGAGCATATTTGGAGGAAATATCATAAATTGTGCAGAAGGTTCAAGACCTTCTAGCTTGGGATCCTCGAATGACGACGAAAGTGAGTCTTTAGGTGGTGGTCGAGACGAGATCGGTTGGACACTTACGAAAATTCCAATTTCAACACCTTAAGCTTCAAGAGGCCCAAGTGGAAATTTTGGAATCTCAGGAGGAGGTCCTTCAGATCCTTCATAGAATGAGTGAGGCAAATTCAAAGATTCAACCACGATGACCTTTAGGACAAGATCAACGAAGGGAAAGGTGGATCACTTTTTGAGCAATTAAGTTTTATAATTAACTAGGAAATATAAGGCCAGGAGTATTGCACAAGTAGGATGTTATCGTGGGCAGTAAAAAAATTTAGAATTAAACAAATAAATCAAAAAAGGGTAATCTAGGCATAAACGTTTACCAGGTATCTGTGAACCGCAATATACACCTTGGAAAAATTACCAAGGACTTAACGTACAGGAGCCAGTCTCCCTGAATGTTGTGTTCGGTGTATCACATCTACAAGCACTCGACTTGGTTACCTATGGCAGGTTTGCAACCTTATGGGGTCTCCCAAAATATACTCGATGGTACGTGGGAGCTTAGTGTGTAGTAACATTGTCTAATGTGTAACCGTTCGATGAGAGCGCCCCATTCATTAGGGTAATTTGAGGTCTACAATGAGCCTCCTAAGAAAAATGTACAACCAAAATAAACTTTATAAGAACCAATAGGATTCAAGATGATGATGTCAACCATGGGGGATCATTCACCATTTTCAAGTAAAAGAGTAAAAAGATTAAAAAATAATAAAATAATAAAACTACTTTTTCAACTCGTATTTTCAACTTATCTCCCAAAGTTTTTACTCAAATTTTGAACGCGACTACTCGTTGGATGCAAAATTTAATTCCTCATCCAGGGAGTACGCATATTGCATACTTTCGATGGACCTTGCTGCACGGAAAGTGAGAAGTACATTAAAAAACGTGATTGCAATAACATTTTTCATGTATTTCTCATGTTTCGTGTAGAAGGGTCCATCAAAAGTATGCAACATGGGTACTCCTTTGATGAGGAATTAAATTTTGCATCCAACGAGTACTCCCGCTTAAAATTTGATTAAAAATTTTGGGAGATAAGTTGAAAATACGAGTTGAAAAAAGTAGTTTTTTCTCTTTCCCCTCTAAAATTTGATGAAGTAATCAAATCTTATTTTATTATTTCCACTATTATTTTATAATTTCCTTAGGAGGACCATTTTAGATCTCAAAATTCCCTTAATGATACTTTTCATACATGGAGCACACGCTGTTAGCGACAGCTGCTACGCTTAACAACATCGGAACACATCTCTAGCATAGACCTCTAGATGTTTGTGTTAATTACAATGCTCATTAAGGTTAATTGAATAAATTTTAAATTTTACCTTTGATTATGCAATTTCGGGCCCGAAGCCATTTCACCTAAATCCCTACAATGCAGCTAAATGCAAAAAATAATTCATTTCCTTTCAATGAACTCTAAACTAATGAGGGAGAAATTGAAAACAGGAATGAAACAAACAAGCAATGCAACAAGTAATCACGCCCCCCGGCTAGCTCAAAATTACTGAAATGCAACTCTAAAACGAAATCACTTTCATTATCCCAAATGCAATCTTACTAAAAACAAAATCACTTATTTCTTCACTAAGATGCACCAAACATTCTTTAATTTTAGTTTTCTTTTACTTTGGATGCTCAAATGAAAACTAATGCAATTAATGAACCGATCAAAGCAAAACGAACCAAACGGACAAAGAATCAAAATGAAATTTTCCTTTCACTTTCTCTTTTTCGAATGGAAAACAAATCATTCCAAAAGTACTTGCATGAAAATAATTTTTCACTTTTTCTTTTCAAAACAAAGAGGACAAACCAATTCAAAAGATCTAAATGAATATGGCTTTCACTTTTCTCTTTCGAAATGGGAAATCAAAACAATCGTACACTCTCAAACTTGCAAATCAAACAATCGTGATATAAGTTCGACAGTCAATCAAAGGTGATTTTTAAGTGCAATAATGATTTAGTGCAAATGAAAACAACTTTACAAATACAATCCAAAAGCAATATGAAATAGTGTTTCGAATGCTTGCAACAGAGCCCTTAGACATAGTCAACCAATCTCTTGATGACACACACAATCGAAAATGACAACTGACCTAGAAACCCTAAAGGGTGATCAAACTTCACTCAAACACAAAAAAGGGTCAAAGAGACAAATTAATCACTCAAGCAAGGAAATCAAGCCAAACACAGTGGTACTAGATCATATCAGACCAGAAATACACCTCAAAGGCCAAGCCTACACTGGAAACTAAAGGGAAACTCTAATTTTTCCTAATCTCTGGGATCAACGTGCCTGTGAAAGGAAAAATCGTGATGAAAGGTGTATCAGCGCGACTGTTTTATATTAAAAAAAACCGTTGTCGACGCTTGTGTAAGGACACAAAATGCATTGGGAAATAAATAAAAGAAAAAATAAAAAGAATTTCAACAATCAAACCAGACTTGACACCATAAATAAAAAAATCAATCACTATGCAGACCTATAGAGACCTAAATAGACTCAGATCTTGACGATCGGTAAAACTGATCAAAAAACCAAATCGGAAAAGGAGACACAAAGAGGTTATAGCTCCCCAGTGAAGTCGCCAATTTTGTTGTGAAGACAATCCCATTTGCAGGAAAAGGTGATTTCTCTATCCCTAGAGTGGGTCTAGAAACACACGATACTAACTAATGAACCCTTTCCTAGCTTGTATTCAAAGCAGCAGAAGAAGAAGAAGAACCTGCCTCTTCCTGATGTTATCATTTAGTCCTTTGATAAATACCTTGATTCCACAATTCTTTAAGCTCGCTCCTTGCTGCTTGTGGTGTTTGAATACTTACAAGAGATAAAGATACAACAATAAGAAATGTGACAAAATACATAGCATACATCGAATACAAACTACCTAACATATCAAGGAGCATTAGGCTACTTGCATAGATATCTAGACAAATATGGAAAGTGAAACATCAAATTTATTATTAATTATAGAAAGAGGAAGCATACAATCGTGGCCTTGATGTTGGAGACCTCCCTTTGATGATGTCCAAGTCCAAACCAAGGCTCTTCAAGCAATCCTTCTCCCAAGTGAAAAATTGAGCAGAATCACAATATAGGGATGCAAAGGATTAATGATCAGGTAAGACCAACCAGTAGTGGAAGGATGGGATTCAATTTATAGGTAAGGAGAAAGAGTTAGGGATTCATAAAATAAAGAGGAAGGCCCACTTCTCAAGGGAAAATTCCCTAATGATAAGATCAAGAGCTCCAAATGAGAGAGATCGATCATATCTGCATCGAACCATATCCAGATCGTCATTCTGGAAGCTTCTAGTGCATGAAGCTTCTTCTACATTTGAGGAAACACTGCCATAAAGGGTTCAGCATGGTTTTTCCCATTAAGATTGCTATTGCGGTGCTAGGTCAAAGTGTTGCAACATGTCATCATCACGGTCAAGCAACTGGAAAAGAGCATTCCAGAAATTTAGGTTTTGAGCTGAGCTTCTCTAGAAATTCTTCAAGGCAGCTTTCCATTAATCTTCAAGGGATATCTTGATGTATTTTCCATGTTGGATATACTACACAGTTGTCATATTAGGGCACTTCAGGGTCGAGGATGGGAAGTGAGCAGGGTTACAAATTACTGTGTAACAAAGGGTCAACAAGATATTAGAGGGCATGTTGAGGATGTATGTGATGCATCAACATAGGAGATGGGAGGAGTACCTTCTGTTGGTCGAGTTTTCTTACAACAATGGTTACCAGGAGTCACTGAGGATGAGTCTCTTTGAGGCATTGTATGGGTGGAGTTGCAATACTCCCTTCAGTTGGAGTGATCTAGTCAATAGGGTGTTGATAGGACCAAACATTTTGGGAGAGATGGAACAGGAAATGCAGGTCATCGAGAATAATTTGAAGGTAGAGCAGCGCAAGCAGAAAAGTTATGCATATCAGAAAAGGTTTTTTAAGGAGTTTTGGGTTGGGGAACAAGTGTACTTGTGCATCAAGCCCAAGAAGAGCTCCTTGAGGATTGGATCATGTGCCAAGATGACACCATGGTATTGTGTACCTTTCAAGATTATTCATATGGTTGGACCAGTATCCTATCAAATTGCACTGCCTCCGACATTGAAATTCCATGATGTTGATCATGTGATTGACTAGTATGTATTGTAGGTGGATCCCGAAGGATAATTCCAGCTGGAACCGCAACGTATTTTGCAGAGAAATATATTCATGCTCTCGAACCGACCAATTGAGCAGGTTAAAGTGCAATGGAAGCATTTTGGGCCCGATGAAGCTACATGGGAGATGGTGGATCATATGTGGGCTATGTATCCTTCTCTATTTACTAGTTGAGCGAATGATTTTGGTACATGTTTTGATGTGATGTTTTGGTATATGTACATATGTATATGGATGTAAATACCGCCATGAGTTGTGTTATAAAGCTCCAATAAGAGGTATAGGAGTCATGTCATTATGGTCATTATGATTGTTATGGATGTCATGTTGGTGTGGTTTTCAGTGGGTTGATCATTGGAAACATTGCAATGAGATAAGTTATAAATCTTAATGGGCAGTATGTTTTTCTTTCAGCAATATTGTTGTTTGTAGGTTTCATTTAACACCGTGGACAGTGTTCCCCCAAGGGGGAGGGTTCTATAAAAGCCCTAGTCAAACTTTCATGTAGTAAAGTTAATAAAGGTAAAATAAGACCATGGTCGTGGGAAATGTATTCCAAGTTGAATGTTGGGTGAAAACATAGTGATGGGGATCAACGGTGATTAATTAATGGCTATGGAAATTGGAAAAGGCAATTGCAAATTATTTGGAAAGGCAAAGTGGAATTTATTGGCATTTATTTATGAAAATAATGGAAAATAAGAGAAAAGGAAGGTGAAAGGTCACAGGTTGCGTGTTAGGAGGAAAATGAAGGAAAATAATGGAAATTGAAGAAAATAGAAGCCTCATTAATAAAAAGGATTTTGAGGATCAGATGGTACTTTTTTCTTAGTTCTACGGTGGAGCTCTCTTTATTCTCTCTCTCTCTCTCTCTCATACTCTTGGATACTTCAAGTTTTCTTGGAGCACTCTTGGAAGAGTGTGGCATACTTGGAATTTGGAGCAATAAGGAAAAGAAAGAGAAGGAAATTGAAAGAGGACATCAGGATCAGTAGCTACAATTGATTTTGCGTGCAAGTACCGAGTTGAATGTATGATTTCCTTGCTAGTTTTGGCATGCATGGCATATGCATGTGGTTTTTGTGTTATGATCTGTCATTGACATGAAGGATTGTCTAGATTGACAGAGGTTTTTCCTACCCTTTCTATTTCCTGGATATTCATGGTGTTGTGGGCTTTAGTTTCTTTTTCTAGTTAGTTATCATGTACCTTTGGTTGTGGGTTGAGTTACTAGTTCCTGGAAGCCTTGGTTGGACAAATGCTCTGCAAGTCCTGTAACAGCTTGGGTTGAGTTACTAGTCCTTGAAGCCTTGGTTGGACAAACACTCTGCAATCACTTGGTGGGTTGAGTTACTAGTCCTGGAAGCCCCGGTTGGAAAATGGTTCTGGAAGCCTAGCATCAGTTGTGGTTTGAGTTACTAGTCATGGAAGCCTTAGTTGGAAAAAAACGCTCTAGAGCCTTGGACAGCTTGGGTAGTGACCAATCTGGTGATGATTAATAATTTCTGACCATGAGGTGGAATCATTAGTTGAGGGTTGAGGTGGTTTGACCTCTGGAAGCCCCGATTTGGTTTTATTTGGATTTTTCCATGAGATCCCACATTCATGCTTGGAATATGGCACTGGGGTGACTAGTTGAAAGAAAGATTTGGTTCAACCTAATCTATGGTTAAGTGGTACGCAGAAGTCCTAAACATGGTAGCATTTTACAAATTTTAATAAGATTTTCTCTTCTCTTGTATTTGATGGGTAAATGTACTTTTTATTATGTGGTTTATATGGTTGTTATATACCTACTATTTATGTTGTTTATATGTTGGTTATGAGTATGTTTTATAACAGTGATGATGTATGGCTCTCATCATGTTTTAATTAATATATTAATGAACAATTAATATATGACCTAATAGTCGATAATGCAACTAATTTGACGAGGTATCAAAGCTTCTTAATGATTATCAGATAAATATGAGACCCCCTATACACCTTAGAGAGATAAGTTGGAAATACAAATTGAAAAAGTAGTTTTATTATTTTTTTATTTTTTTATATTTTTACTTTTTTACCCCAAAAAAGGTGAATCATCCCCCATGGTTGACGTCATCATATTTAATGCTATTGGTTCTTATAAAGTTTATTTTGGTTGTACATTTTTCTTAGGAGGCCCATTTTATACCTCAAAAGTTCTCTAATGGTACTAACCCTGGAAAATAGCCTTAAATCTCGCAGTCCCTGGCACAGAACTGGCATAAAAAGGCTACAGTCGCACTCAAGGAGGCTCATGGGAGTGACTTGGGCTCTTATTCACTTCAAAGGCTTGACAATTGAGCGACTGGGGCTCTAGGTTAGTAAAATGTTGAGTTCCCTCAGGGGTTGGTCACCTGGAAATTTTGGTTGGCCCTTGGAGGTTTTGTAGGATGTGTGAATGGTCAGGTTGGTTGTATTCTATCGGTTCCACTTCCTTAAGGTGACCTAGGATGTTAAATCACATCATAGTGGCCTCTTGTCACATGTTTACCCTAGTGGACTGGTTAGCTTGGGTAAATGTGAGAGGAGGGTGGTTACAAAGACCCTAGACCAACTGATATTCCTCCTCCACCAAGTCAACCTTTTATGATGCAGCAATATTCAATCTTCCCTTCTTGTTCAACAACTTTAGCCCAGCAACATCTTATAAAATTTGAACCCAATTATTGAAACTACTGAAAAAAAATTCAACCCCCGACTTCAGAACTTCAATCCTTCCATGGAGACAGAATTTCAGTCGTAGCTTCAGCTCAATATATTCGCATGTGTGAGAGAAAAGTACCCCAAAAACTTGTTTTTCTTCTTCTAGCACCTCTCCTTTTTCTCCTACTACTTCACACTATATTCTGCGACCAGTTTACTGCAATTTTAATGCACATCGAACTTGATGAGAGAGTGTGATGAATGAGGTTGCGTTGCTCTAATATATAGGCTTCTTGTGATTTTGAATTACCATGTTTGAGGCCGACTTGGTGGAGGAGGCCTAAATGACCTATTTTACAATAAAATAATTTTCTTTCTTGACAAATAATTCCCAAGTGTTCTTTACAATATGAAATGGAAATGGACACTTGACATAAACCCTATATGTCTACAATGGAGACCTTGACCTATAAAAAATTGACCCAAAAATGAAACCCATGCTTTAATAAGTCAATTTATTTAATAATAAAATTTATTTTTCTTTCTTTTGATAAATATATTTCATTATCACTCAAGTACAATTATGAAGACCGAAACGAGTTACATTCTTCAACACTCCTTCTTAACCAAGTAGGTATTCATAATTACCTATATCTATAAAGGTATATGGAAGATCTCAAAATTAACTACGAAGAGTTTTGGCATACTCAGTGCCACATACTAGATTCCTAACTAGGGTAATCTATCCGGGTGGGACTAAGATGGACTAAATATTTCAGTCGCTATAGGTACCATCAAGCTTACTTACTAACCATCAACCCAGGGAGATAGGTGTGTAATTCAAGGTCAAAGTTCTATAACCAACACCATCCTCCCTCTTTAGGATCTAGACTTAAAACACATGTAGATGTCCTCCTAATCATCAAACACATGTAGATGCTTCAACACTCCTTATTATTTAAATCAGTAACATCAAATCTCTCTCGATCAATTACATTGGTAACATCAAATAAATTAGGCATACTTATACACTAAATTACAAGTCCAAACATGCTTTCAAAACTTCAACCTTTTGAGGAGAGATTTACTTGTACAACCCCAATCAGTAACAAAATTTCAAATACATATAAGTAAATACAAACCTTTGGGGTCTCCAATCATCTTGATGCCACTTTATTCATATGCAACTAGTCAAAAGCTTTTCTTCTTTCATTACTTCAACAATACCAAGACATCCTCAATACTTTGTAGTGCACTCATTCTCTAATTTATACTTCAAGATGTCCATCATGACTATAGTGATATGCCCTCCCCCTCAACTGGGAAGATATATCCTTTCTTCTATATGTAGGTTTTAACCTTGTACATAAATTATCTTCAAACGAACTCTTAAAATAGAAATAAACAATAGCGAGAACATAAAACATAAAACAGATATACACAAAGATTTTCCTCTAGATCCCAAAACTGGGACTACCATCTTGATTTTTCATTATTTTCCTTTCAATGTTACAACACACACACACACACACACACACATATATATATACATGACGAAGCATTCATAAACCCCAATCCATTAACCCTGTATTAGATCATAACCATAGTTCCCTAAACCGGATCTACAAAATATCATGGCTAGAAAACCATTATGCCTAAAACCATGTACAAAACCACATGTTGGTCTGTCCACCTAATATAGAGTCGGAAAAGAAAATTAGGACGTTGCCCCGAACCACATGCAAGGGGGCTACTACCCCCCCCTACGACCCCCTGCTACACCCAACGCAAGTGTAGGGAGGTTGGTTGCCCCCTTCTTACCCCGCACTTCTCACCTGAAGCTAGTCATGGAAAGAATATAACACACACCAAGGATCCCTATTAACTTATTGAGATCAAATACCTTTTATAACATCGGAGATTCTTTCATGGCTTCATTCCTTCTTATCAAGATCATCTTGATATTGTAGAATTATTCATCATGATTATACAGACAAATTCATTATCTTGAAGATTGTGTAACTTCAACACTTTAATAGCAAGTACAACAAAATACATGTATATAATATTCAAGTTAACTATATCATAATCATGTTAGTAATGGAAGCATTGGACTTTAGACATCAAATACCTAAACTTAGTTAGGTTCATAATCAGTAAGAGACACATACTTCAACTTCTTGTTAGGGTTTTGTTATAAACCCTAGATCACATCATTAAAAACTTAAAGTAACTCAATCAAAATATCAATATAATTATATCTAGGGCCTCAATATTACTTTCAGAGATATGACAGACTCTATTATGACATATTGCAAACCCTATAATCCATATTTGGATATTAAGCATTAGATATCAACGATCAAAACTAATCATAGCACAATATAAGGTTTCAAAAATATAACCAAATTCTACTAGGGTTTTTTTTAAACCCTATATTTTATTATCACATTGGAAACAATATCAACATATCCTAGAATATCAGACTTTTACTAGGACTTTGTTACAAACCCTAGAACTATGAGCATCAACAATTAGGTCAGCATATATACATATCTAGGGTTTCACAATCATGTACAAGCATATCAATATCTATTAGGTAAAACCAAGTCACAAATATAAATACATTAAAGTTATACATATAAAAATTTTAATCAGACTAGGTTTCAATCAGACAGACAAATATACACCTAGTTTTTCATTCCTGGGAACTTATTATAGATATTATAAGGGTTTTTCTCATAAACCCTAATTTACCAAAAACCTAAAGGTCTAGGATTTCAATACATAATACAACAAACACTAAAGAACTAGGGTTTCTATAATAGTACCAAAACTCTAAACATCAATAGAATATTATTTTCTAAATTTCATCAATAACCCTAAGAAGACTAGGGTTTCATAATCAATATTGACACACTCTTAGGTTAGGCTTTTACGGGGAACCTTTTAGGGTTACATAATAATGATTTAATGAGGGTATATTTAATATAAAGATTAATCATCCTAACAAGAATCATTGTGATTCAAAGTCCTAGACATAACAATGTTAGTAATGTAAAGCAGATTATTAAAAGAAAAGAATATACCTTTATTATGAAGAGAACAAAGCTTATGGTCTAAGACATGCCTTTCAGTTATTTCTTAACAGACCTTGTAGGACATAAATTCTTGAAGATATTTCTTTGGGACATAACTTCTACCATGCTTCAAGCTCATCCTTTGAGCTCGCCTCCATAACCCTTGACCATTTAGAAGGCTTTCCTAAACAAGGAAACTATAAAAGAAATGTTATTAGCATATAGTATAAAGACATCTTGATAAGAGAGGAAACCAAACATAAAAATATAATACAAGTAGTAAGATACTTATCTTTGGTAAAATGGTGAGGGATACTCTTAAACCAATCTTGATGGAAACCTACAAGTTTATCAAAAGAATTCAAAAATGTTCTACCGAAGCATGTTAGACCTACAAGTACTATAAAGGAAAACAATTCAAAACTTAGAATAAAAGGGTATCGGGGAAAATTTTAAGAACCCCCCTAAATTTATATATATAATAATTAGGCGAATCCCCATGATACATAGGAAAAATAGAATGCAATTTTATTAATAATATAATATGTATACATAATTTTTTGGCGAATCTCTCACGAGATTATATTATCTTGTAAAATCATGGCGAATCACCAGTACAAATAGCGAATCACTACTACAAAATGGTGAATCATTGTCTAGTGGAGTTCGGGGTGTTGGTTCCAATGAAGATATGGTAGTTGAACCAGGAGTAGAAGGAAGAGAACCACCGAGACCAAGCATGGCACATGGTGACTCGTGAGGGAAGTAGTTCTCGTGTAGTTTGGAAAACGTGTTCTTCTAGTTCTGCTAAGCGTAGTGTTGTTGCTCATGCTACTACTAGCACTGATATTGAGGTTGGAGAGGAGTTTGAGGAAGCATGGAAGGTAGCATTGGTGGAGAATTACAAAGAGTACCCCATGATGGGCTCCATTTTGCCCTTTGGTATTTGTGCCTGTAAGATCTTCTGTCCATTGAACCAACAATTAACCGTTCAACCAACAATCAACTTGACTGAGTTGATTAGGTACGAGTCAACTTAGACTAATCTTCAAAACTATGCTTTGCACTATCCCATATTTATCACACTAACGCTACACAACATTGTGCATTTGCACCCAACTCTCAATAATTCTTTTCCAAGAAAAATCTATAATAAGAAAAATATTTTACTATATTCTAAAAGGTGAAGATGTCGAAATCATGCCACAAAGTGAAAGGAAATAAAATATCTTTCCTCAAACCACCAAATATATAAAGAAAACAATAATGATTATAATAATAGAACTATATCTATCGATCTATGCATGATATGAGAACCATAAGCATTCAAGGGACTAATTTCAAACTCAACAAAATCCTCTAAACAAGCAACAAACAAACCACTAAAATTTTCAAAGATATCAAGGCTAGACATTAACACAATTTCATGTATTTGAATAAGCCCATTGTTGCTTAGCGTTAGACTTCTTAAATTAGTTCTTTATCATTTAATACTAGGACACTATCTATGTGAAAAGAAATAGGTCCCAACTTCATCAAATCCGACTTCATTTCCAATCAAAGATCAAAACTAGCTTCGTTTCCAATACCAATATAAAATCACACATTTTCCAAATATCAATAATTATTTTCCAAGAAAATATAAAACTCGAAACTCAACAAAATTCCCCAAACACATGCAACATATATACCATTAAAATCTTTCAAGATGTCAAAGCTAGACATCAAGGTAGTTTCATGTACTTGAATGAACCCATTGATGCTTTGCGTTAGTCTTGTTAAATTAGTTATTTATCATTTAATACTAGTCAAACATTGTCTATGTGAAAAGAAATAGGTCCCAAAATCATCAAATCCAGCTTCATTTCCTGTCACAAATCAGAAACAAACAATGTAAGGATTAAATATGAAACATCAATCTTAAAATAACATGCATGAAAGAAATGTAGTTGCAATGTTACAATGAAAAATACAAAATATGGAGCCCATTTTTACCTGAATTTGACATGTAGTAATCTTGCATGATCTATTAAGCAACAAAAGGGATAAATATTAAATAACTTCTCAGGCTTAAAAAAATATAGGGTCAAGTGGATCTATGCTAGTTTATATATATTTATAACATTAAACATCAAATATGAAATAATTTCCATGTTATTTTATCAATGTCCATGTCTGTTACAATGATGTCTCTGCCACCCAAGCTTTAATGCACCTCACTTTCTGTCGGTGCAACTAGAGATCTAAAATGCAGTTAGTTCTATTATTGTTTAATACTTTCAAGATAGAATTAAGTGTTTATTCCCTATATGCTTTGCATGACAAATGAATGCCTTTTTATGTTTTTCCAATTTAGTCTTTTTGTAGTGAAATCAGTACCACATAAAACAGCATGAAAGAGGAGGGCAAACTTTTGTTGGCTAGCTTAAGTGTTGTATCTGCTGACCCAAATGACATTGAGCACCAGCTACTTGCCAAGGTATCCCTTCTTGTGAAATTAGCTTAATAAGCTTACAAGATTATCTTATATCTTGTAATTGATATGTACTTGGTCTTCTAGAGTGTAACACATGCATTTTATTTTTTTGTTAAATGTAGCTCATTTTCCTGTATTGCTTCCCACTTTTCATTGTACTTATTGGTATGATAAGATGCGAACAGAGCTCATGAAAACATCAGTCAACCTGCACAGGTAAGCGATGGTGAAAAAACTTCTGAAAGAGAAGAAGGTGATCAAGAAAGTTTGCTTGCAAAGGTCCAAATTCATGCTCAATTAAGGGCAGTGGAGGCTGAAATAGCTGCAGTTTCAGCTGGCCTTGAAATAGTTCAAAGCATTGCAGGCAAAGATTCAGAGAGTTTAGAAGGTGAAAAGGATGAAAATGATCAAGACTTAAGTGAACACAAGCCTTTTGCAGTAGATGGAGGAGTGTTCAACGAGCATTGGCTACTGAAAGGCTTAGAAGCCTTGAGCAGAAAAGAGGACAGCATAAGGAACAACTAAAAGCTTTTGAGAGAGATGGAAAGACACGGGAACTTGAGGAACAAAAGGTGCTTCTGAATTCAGTGAAGAATAAAGAAGAAACAGTGATCAATAGAACTGGACGTCTGTTGGATAAGCCAACAAGAGGGAAAAGGAATAATTTTTCATTGCAGGAGGATGATGAGTTTGATGCAGCAACGTCAGGGCTCATTGAAACTGTAATTTGCATTGCCCTTTAGTCTTGTATTAGTATCAGATGTCTTAAATGCAATACAAATACTTTTGAACTTTAAATTAAAAGAGTAAAATTCAGGGGCAGTAAGCAAATTTCTATGTTTTCTGTGTTATATCATGCATCTTGAAGATAGTTTTGTACTACAGATAACATAATTTTGAATCTTTGATTGAGAAACCTGGCGATTATTTGCTTTGGCAGGAACGTGATAAGCTTATCCGTAAATGAGTGTTGACACCTTTTCACCAAGTCAAAGGTTTTGAACACCGTGTTCAAAGGTCTCACCCAACAGAGGATGATGGGGACAAGTTTTCTTTAAATTTTGTCTCAAAAGCTTCCAGATCATTGTCTGCACTCTCAATAGCTCGACATTCAACAAAGTTGCTTGATGCAGCATATTTACCTAAATTGAATCCTCCCACGCATGAATTTCGAAGGCTTAGAAGGCCTATCAATATTCAGAACCCAAAGAGGTTGAGAAACTTCCAAAGGATCAAACAAACCATTTAAGAAAGCGACGAAGACGACCTGTACCTGATCAATACTGGAGGAAAGCTACATCAAGCGATGATGAGCCATGGAATGATTTTGATCACCATGAAAGCTATGGCAAGCAGATCATAAATCTTTTGTTTATTTCATAGCATGTAGGACATCATCTAGATGATACTATGGTATTTTGAAACTTGATACTTATATCAAACTGAGTTCATAATCACATTCTTATAATGTTGTAGGTGTGCTTATGTGGCAAACATATAGATCCATGCCTTTTGTCATGTTCACATATTCAAATCTACATTACTAGATCTGGGTACCAAGCCCTTGGATCTATCCAGATCCTAATATTGATACAACTTGGATATAGTCTGAATCCAGCTGGAATATGCATTCATCTTGGAAATTGGTTGGATACATATGGGCTATATTCTGGATAAATCCTCAATCGAATCCCACACAGTATCCAGTGGAAGAAAAGAAGGAAACAAACCAATAACAATAACTTAACCAAAAAAATGCTATCTTGATTCTTTACATTGATATATTTTAATTAAGTTTTAATATATATATATATATATATATATATATTGTAGATATCTTCAGCTGTATATATTTATAAATACATATTATAAATAGATTACACAAGTATCTTTACAATAAGTATCAATATAAAAATAAATGTATTTAATTGCACATGGTGTGTGTTGTGTGTGTGGATGTCTTGGTATTCTTTTTTCCAAGGAAAAAACTGTAATTTTGTATTCAAGAAGAAAGATACCTTTTGAAGGTGCTCGGAGCACTGATATCAAATAAAAGATGATAAACAATCCAGCAGAGAAAAGTCTTCTGCCTATATTATCTCCTGTACTGGGATAACACTACAAAACAAGAGATAACAGTCCTGTCATCTGGGTTAATGTCCTATATTTGTCTAGAAGATGTGCTTGAAGTGGTTGATCACCATGCTTTGCAAGTTCTTTGTTTCCTCCCTTATTGTGATTGGTGACTCTGGGATATGACAGTTCTATGTAGTTATAGGGAATATTGCAATGTAAACTGTGAGTGAAACCTAGAACAAAATTATAAATATCAATCTTCTCAAGATTACCACTTTATCTTACTAAAGTTGAAAATATTTTGAAACTTTTTTGTCCTTTAGAAATCTATCTTTTCCTAACAGTTAATGGTTTTACTGTTTTGGTAGAAGACATCTTGCAAAAAAAGAATGATAGGAATAAACAACAGGAAGGTTCAGATTTAGCAGACTATGATTGCAAAGTTGAAGGTTGTGAGGAAGATATGGATGATGTTGGCAGTATTGAGGAAGACATTGTAACTCTTGAAGGAGGATTGAAAATTCTTGCTAAAATCTTTGACAATAACTTTGATTATCATAAAACAAGAGTAAACCAGTTTAAAAAACAAAAACCAAGATTTTACCTCAAATTTTTTCACCGGATTCTGGCACCTCAAACTCCAAAAAGTCACACTAAAGACAACTCTTATATATATATATATATAGAAATAATATAATTTATCTTTTTCACTCATATTTTTTGGTGACAAAATTTTGTATTGCTGGTTTTCATAAATTTAAAATATGTACTAGCCTGCTACTAGAAAACTAAACCAGACACAGAACTTCAGATGTTTAAAAAATCCAAAAGTTCACATGCTGATATCAACACTTTGATTAAGGGTCTCATCCATACTGCCACTTTCTGAACCATCAAAAATTATTTGACTTCACCAATGATTTCAATCTGACATGCTTGCATTGCAAATTGCTAGAATGCTATTTTATCCTCTCAATGAACAGCTCATATTTCCTGTAGACATTTATTGTATTCCATAAGCATTTGAATTTGCCATCATCCTTGCTATGATTGATGGCTGAAGATGGGGCATGCAATATTTTTTGTGCATAACTTACATCAGTGGATGGCATGACACGCAACCTTGATGAATCACTTAGATTTGGGAAGAAACCTGTAGGATGAGAATATAATGGCTTAAAGACCGGGAACAATGCATGCATATCAGCTTCAGACTAGGAAATGCCACAATTTAAAAACTTGTCATTGCTTAAAGGAATGTTAGTAAAGACAAAGGGATCTAGTCAAGCTTCGCCGGAGATCTGTAAGATCCACTTCATTGAGAACATACTTCAAGTTCTTTAGTTGGTGTTGTAGCACATCTAACATATCAACTAGCAATTGCACCTAATGTTACAAAGGAAACGTTGTAAGGAAGATGGTAGAAAGGGATCAACTCTAATTTAACTTGATGTGTATCCTAAACTGGACAGCTCTAACTGGAAATGGAGGGAACTAAAGTCTACTTGTCAAGAACCACAAAATCTGTTTTCTAAAAAGTTTTCAGGCACAGGTATATTTTTGTTGGAGTAAGCATAGCTTGCCCTTTATCTTAATGGCTGTCTTAGATTGTTTTTTTTCTCTGACATGTAAAACATTTCCCATGTCAAATAAATTTAAGCTTCCTGCATGTATTCCACATCCTATCTGTACCTAGTCTTTACCATTTCTGTGCGCAGGTTTGATTGAACATGTTCTCAGATGAAGCAAGAAATTCAATATAATCTCTGCCCATTGTCACAGTGAACTCCAAAAATGATTACAGCACCAGTGATCTGTCACATACTATGGCATTTATCCACCAACCTTTAATACTAGAGGGTATGAAGAGTTAGGTCTCAGCAATAAATATGAGACGCAACATTTAATGTGAAATAGAAATCTGGAAGAAGGGAGCTGCCAAGTCTGAAATGTTAGGATTGGTGGGAACAAAGGGGCATCTCTGATTGGATAATGTACAAACTAAAGTGCACTAAAAAATGTCAAGAAGATGTTCTATTTGCAAATGGTGCAAAACTCATACATTACACATTGATATTGTCACAGCCAAAGATAACAAGAGGGGAAAACAAAACTTTACAAGTATTCAATATCCAGGGCAGTTTATAGAATTGTCAGAAAGCACCGAACAGTGAAACTTATTGACGGTTTTCAGGGCTTCCCAGGGTTCACTGTTGGCTGCACAGTCACTCAATGGTTAACCCACTGTGGTTGTAAACATGGAAGTTACAGACTAATTCATGACCATCGAAGGCATTACCACAAAATATAGTGGAATGGGTAAGGAATTGAGAGAGAGCTTTTTAGATCAAATTTATGACCACTGTAAATGCCCCTTAAAGACTATCCCAGGTAAGCCAAAGGGCTTCATGTACATTTTTAATAATTCTTTTTTGGCAGACATTGAAATCATGATAGTGCAGTCTCTACCTAACAAAAATGTCAAAATGCACAAAGGGGTATTGCTAGTAGTCTAAATGTTTAGTATTACACACACTGCTTAACTTCACAGCATAAAATCAACACAAAATAATATCACCAAATATGTTTGATTTTGAATTACACTCTTCTCAATGGGCCTGTTTTGCTTTGAACAATGACCTAGACCACATTCTATCCATTTTCATTAGTACCTGTAGCTGTGACTTCTGAATTTGAATTTTATGAATCCTAAGCCAGTTCACCCGATAACTCATAGCAGGCATGATAAACCATTGCTCAAAATGCTTTAGGGGAAAGAAGGAAAGAAATTGTATTAATGTACAGTGAAATCTTCTAGTTGTTGGAATGGCAGAAATGAGACTTCAGAGAAGAACTCAGAATGTAAATTCGAGCATACATGTAGCAAACATATGTCCTCTGTATGAAAATCCCTTAGAGATTAAAAGGTTATTTTGATGAAGCATATTATCACTTAAGGGTGCATTCAGCCAATAAGCGTATTCAAGGCCGAATGGGCAAGTTTACAATGGAAGCCCTATACAACGTATTTCAGTTTTCACCTACAAAAGAGACACAAACCTGGTCCTTACCCATTCTTACATTATTTGTTGGTTATTTGTTGCCTTTACCCTACAATCTTGATATCCAATTTAGTAAAGACCAATATACCCTTCCATTTTCCTAGTAACCTGCAATTTTGGTATTACAAACCATCTTTATAATTGTAATGATAGCATTATTAAGTCCTTCCTTTCACAGATTTTCAGAGATTCAGTATTCTACATTTAAAGCCTTTGCATTTTCTAGTACTTGCAGTATTGGTATCCAACCCAGAGAATACCAATGCACTCTTGATTTTTTTTTCCTGGCACCCTACTGGACTGTTATCCAATCCATATTTATAGTTGTATTTATGGTACTAATTCCTTGCTCTGGTAGATTTTCAGAGATATAATTTTTTATATTTAGAATTTATTAAAAGCAACGCCAATTAATATTATTATTATTATCTTGTGAAGCTATGGTTTGTTTATCCTTAAGGCATTTCTGTAAAAAAACCTGACAGTGATGTTCTGTTTTTCAACTCCCACCGGATACAATATCACACTTTCTAACCTTCAAAAGACCATTTGACAGTCTTGGTTGTATTTTATTAACAGCCAACAACAATAGCAGTAGGGGACAATGTGGATTGGGACCTACACAAACAGAAAATCATTTACAAACATATTAAGAATTCTACTCTCCATTAAGAGGTGATTGACACTTGCCATAATTTGGCAGTCCCATGCCACCGACCCATTTAGTGGTTGAACTAGAAGATGACAGATGGTGAATTTATGGACAATGCACAATTCAATCAAAATAGTACAAACTCCTCAGGTGATAACATGTAGATGATTCGTAATTTTTTCAAAAAAAACATTCTAGGAGCAAGGATCGTGTTTTTTCCTTTTTCAAATCTGCAATTTGCAAGAGTTCAACAATTGATGAAAACCACAAACTCTGTTTTCTAAAGAGTTGCTGGAACACGAATAGACTGACCATTGTGTCCATTGTTACATTACTTCATTTGTCCTAAAGTGGACTGACTTGGATTATAGTTTGTTTGCAAGAGTTCATCAATTGATGGTAAGGTAAGGACCTCATTACAAACTTCATCAATGGCAGCTTTTCTAACTCTGTTTTCTAAAGAGTTTTCAGGCACAGGTATTCTGTAACACATGGTGTTACATTCAATAAACCTTGTATAGGCCATGTAGTCAACCATCCATGTGAAATCACATGATTTTCCTATCCTGCACACCTTG